>CM019155.1:107674021-107717721 GCA_009733165.1 Naja naja | reverse complement strand
CTTTTGATACCATCAACCATGGTATCCTTCTGCGACGCCTCAGGGGTTGGGTATGGGGGCACTGTACTTCAGTGGTTCACCTCCTACCTTCGGGGCGGGCGCAGTCGGTACTGGCGGGGGGACAGAGGTCCACCTCGAGGGTGCCTCTTGTGGGGTCCTCAGGGGTCGGTCCTCTCCCCCCGCTATTTAACATCTATATGAAGCCGCTGGGTGAGATCATCCGTGGGTTTGGGGTGAGTTTTCATCAATATGCAGATGATACTCAGCTGTATATTTCCACCGAACCAGATCGGTGATGCCCTCTCCCTGATGACCCAGTGCTTGGATGCGGTACGGATCTGGATGGACGGAAACATGCTTCGTCTCAACCCGGCCAAGACTGAGTGGCTGTCGCGTACCGCATCGCGGCCCAGTCAGGATTATCCATGTTAACCATAGGGGAGTGGTGTTGCCCCCTGTGGATACGCGCGGAATCTGGGGTCCTCCTGGATGCACGGCCGATTGGAGGAGCAGGTGGGGGCCGTCGCCAGGGGCTTTGCCCAGCTCCGTTTGGTTCGCCAACTACGCCCTTTTCTGGACCGCGATGCCTGCGCACGGTTACTCATGCCCTTGTTATCTCCAGACTCAACTACTGCAGCGCTCTCTATTTAGGACTACCCTTGCATACTATCCGAGATTGCAGCTGGTGCAAAATGCGCGGCGCTGGGTAGTGATGGGAGTTTCCGTTCTCCCATGTTACCCCCCTCGCTGTCTGCATTGGCTGCCGGTTGTGCTCCGGGTGAGATTCAAGGTGTTAACATTAACATACAAAGTCCTCCATGACATGGGTCCGCAATATTTAAGGGAGCGACTCCTGCCGACATCAAGTACTAACCGCCTGTGCGATCACATAGCAAGGACTCCTTGGGGTCCGTCGGCTGGCCAATGCCGGTTGGTGGTCCCCGGACGACGAGCCTATTCTATTGTGGCCCCTGACCTCTGGAATCAGCTTCCCCGGGGCTCCGTCTGGCCCCTGACCTCCGCGCCTTCCGCCGTGAATTGAAGACCTGGTTATTTAACCAAGCGGGCTGTGACCCTTTGGAGGGGATGGCTTTTATTATAGTTTTATTGTGTATTTGTGTAATTGCATCTTAATGGGGCTTGTTAGTTTAATTCTTTTTTAATTATTTATTGTTTTTGTTTTATTGTGAGCCACCCGAGTCTTCGGAGATGGGGCGGCATACAAGTCTCATTAATAAATAAATAAATAAATAAATAAATATGAACATGTTTGAGTAAATCAGGACTTTGGCTACTTATATTGGTCCAAATATGCCCAAAACAACCAGTATTATTCTTACCTTTAAGAGGAACGTTGTATATGGCTTAGACAAATTAAGGTTAATAACCTACTGTATCTTTTCTCAGTGTTACAAAGCCTCAATTGAACAAAGCCATGATGGGAGGTAGAGTTTAATATCTATGAGCTCATTTAATGACAAAATTGATTTATGAAAGAGTATAATTTGGACTAAAAGAGATAAAGAGCATAAATTAACAACTAAAATGAATGAAAGAAAACTAATGGCTATAGAAATTATCTTGGAGAAAGAATGTAGCAGTCAGAAATACTCCTTTTTTAAATTTTCTTTGACATAAGAAGAAGGGAGGAGACATTCCAGATGAAGTTTCTATAGTCTACATCAATAAAGTAAAGCTTAATATTTTATCTCCAGACCTGGCCAACCTAGAAAGTTTTCCGGATAGATACACCATGTGCTTGAAACATAGAAAAAAGTATTAACTGGGAACTTATAAAGTAAATGATGGGTATATATACGAAAACAAAGATGTAGTTTTAATTATAAATGAAAAGGTTAAGGTATATTTCCAAAAATGTGAATTAGTGCCATATGCCTAGAAAGGTGCCAGAATTATGATTTAGGTCAGTATGAGAGTTAACAGCAAAATATTAGAACTGTAGTGCTACTTTATACTAGGGAGGGAGTGTATTGCTCATATTTTTCCCTTCAGCAGGTCCTTGAAAATACATAAATGTGAGAAATAAAATGTATTTTAAATTTATTGACTTAAAATAAGAATAATTCTTAATAAGAATTTTAAAAAAATGATTAGGTTAAATTTATAGAATGTTCCATGTAAAGATTGAGTTGAAGAGAGATTACAGAATGTTATTAAGAATATAACACATATACTCTTTTTCATTCTTTTTTATGGTAATAAAAGGGTGAAAATAAATATAAAGAATATAAAGAAGAAAGTGTGATATCCCTTCAGATAAAAAATATAAGGAATGATTGTGGGGATGTTAGACTTATGTCAGTTGAGGATATTAATGTGTATGAACTTTGGGATGCAGATGATATTGTATTGATGAATGATTTGCAACAAATAAGATTTTTTTAGATAGATTACATGATGTATTGAGAAATATGGGGCTAAAATATGGAACAGTATTTTTCTGAGCAACTGTGGGTTTTATATAAATAGCATAAAATCATAGCACACAAACTCATTTGAGAATCTTGGTGGAATATTCACTAAATATGAGAAAAAGATGAAAACTGCAAATCCTGGTAGAAAAATAGTAGATACGTCTCCATGGCAATAGTAATCTGGTGTAGGTCACTGAGGGCTTGATTTACTAAGGCAATTCCACTTGTTTCTGAGGTTTTTGTCTTGTGATAGTTACAGTGTTATCTGTGGGGGATATTAACATCTGTTCTTTGGTCAGGTTATTCTGATTGACTTGTAATTTTCTGTTATTATGGGAAATGGGAGCCTATTTGATTAGTTCATCCAAAGTATCCAATAGTTCATGCTGGCTTTTTTATGGCAAAGATAAAAACTGGAAAATCTATCTAGGTAGCTCCATTGTTTGGGGGGGGGGGTCATTTTTATTTCCTTCAACTGTAGGTTGTATATTTAATAGTATAATATTTTATTTTTAGTTTAGATTTTTTAACCTATCTCAAGGTGGTAAACATACACTCATTTATTTTCCCCATAAAAACAATCTTGTGGGTGGGCTGAAAGAGAATGAGTGACCCAAAGTCAACCAACTGGCTTTCATGCCTATGGGTTAGAGGACTAGAACTCAACGTTTCCAGGTTTCTAGCCTGGTGTCTTTACTACAAGACCATACTGATTCTCTGTGTTATATTCTATATTTATATTATATTTTATATTTATATTCTTACTTTTTATATAATATTGTGAACTTTTCAGAGTCACTTTGGCTGAAATGAGTAGCAATATACTGTAAATTTGATTAATAAATAAATAAAAACTAAATTAAAAGAATTAAGAAATAGAAGATACACAAAAGAAAAATAGAAGATAAAATAGAAAAAGATAATTAAGAATAAAGAAAAGAAATATATAAAAATGACTTTTTCCTTCATTGTACCAGTATAAATAATTTTAGTAACTTATCACCTTTTCTTAAAATACAGCCAATGATCTCTTCCTCTTATATCCCATCTATTATCTATTTAAAAATCCTAATGTTTAAAGCTTCATTTCAGTAAAGGTCCATTAAGGGTTACCAGAGATAGCAACATAACTATTTTAACCTTGATCAAATAAACTAACTTTGTATTCCATCCTTTCATTTTTAGCGATCTTGATTTTTGTCCCTTCAAATAATAAGAGTTTGATTTCTTTTTATATTTTCTTTGTCTCTTTTCACAAAATTCTTCAGGTTTTTAAAAATCCTCATTTGCAACTTTTGAATTGCACCCAAAAACCAACTATAACCAGTGCAGCTAATGAACTGGAAGTTCTCCAGATCGGTGTCGACAGGATCCAGGCATGAAGACACCCCCCCTTCAGGCCACCTTTCCCAGTTCTTCTATTCAGTCTTGGCTGAGATAGACTGCTGTTCAGTAGCTCTTCTGTTTTTTAGCAAATAGAGGGACACTGTCTGCTTAAAATTGTTTTCTTTTGGAAAAATTCCACCAACAGTCCTAAAGGGACTAGAGGCACGAAAGGATTTAATTTGCCTTTGTGCTTCCTTTGAAAGAAGTAAAAAGGGCTGCAGGCACACAAACAGCTTCACGCCTGCCAGCTGATTAATGGAGCTCCAATTTCGCACCTATTTCACGGAACGATGACATCGCACCCAGAGCCTAGAGGAAGGTACTGGGAGCGTCCAACACTGATTGGCCTGCTAGGCAGCCTGCCCAAAAAAAGGGAGCATTGCCTAGTCAGAGCAGCTAAGCTCTGTGACTGTTCCAAGACTTTATTGGTGGTCACAGGAACGGTTAATTTTGGCGGGAGCGCCATTTTGAAGAGTGATTTCAGAGACAAAGCTGGCAATTTGGAAAGGCTAAGAGAACCAAAAAGTCTTGTTACTGACATTTATCTGCCTGGCTGAAAATTTAAATCAGTCTGTCCAGTGAATCAGATAGCCACGACTTTTTGAACAGTCCTGTCATCCTTTTTCTGCTGTTTTTCTTTTGTCAATGGAGCCTCAGCCATAGTGCTCAACATAGGACTTTCTCCTTCATTTAGTGGCCTCGGAAATATAATTCAAGCTGGTAATCTGCCTCTCGGGGAGATTGCTGACCACTAGAAGAGTGGCCAGGTTTTTTAACTTCTCTCCTGGGGTTGCTCACCGATAGTACAGATTAATCTCCATCACTGCAGCCTAGGAGCTTCTATTTTTATAGTGATTACACTCTATTCATATAGGGTCTTAACAACCTCAAGGGTAAAACACATTCAGTTAAACAATGGATGATTCCTCAGCCATGCTTTCTCCATCTCAGGCTTCCGATCAGTAGAAGGGAAGGGGAAAATGAACCTTTAAAACCAGGGGCTCAGTTAAGGAGGTGGCAGACAAAATTAGGGCCAAGGCCAGAACAACCAGGAGATCCAAGGCAGATGAGAAGGCTGTGGGTAGGTTCCACAATGCATTGGTAAGACAGGTGGAAAAGAACACCGAACAGCAAGAAAAGTTGACCCAACTTAACTCTTCCAGAGAGAATAACAGAGCCCGGAAGGATCAGTCAACTAATCCAGTTGAACCTCAGGGGGAAAGCTTAAGTACAGAGAATCAGGGACAATCGGTTAGAAACATTCAGATGGCAGAAATTTCTGGTTGCTCTCATTGGGGTGTCCCTACTCCAATGGTGCCTGGTTTCCCACCTCCACTGGTCCCAATGTATCAACAGGCTAGGACAGGTGGCACGGTGCCAAATCCAGCCCTTGCTTTAGGAGCACAATTAATGCCAACAGCGATGCAACAATGGTTCACCCAGATGATTAGGCAGGGACTGATGGGGGAAACACAGCAAGCTATTACACCCACTCAGTTAGGTGCTATCCCAGTCATTACTCACTGCAGTAAACACAACACAAGCCAGACTCTAAAACAATTTGTGGTGCTCCAACCTTATTCTCTGGTCTCCTCAGAGGAAGACCTATCTGGCTATTCAATTGAGGAGGGTGAGATTGAGGTACTGTCAGAGGAGGACACAGAACCCAAAAAAATCAAAGGGCTCTTTAGGCCCCATTTATTTAAGCCATTGTTAGCCAAGGCCAAGCACATGACCAGGTTAGAGCTTAACAAAGAGGCCCCAATACCCATGCATAAGAAGGGGGGTAATAAGGCCCTTTTCACAGACCCAAAAGAGGAAACTGAAGCAATTCCCTCCTACAAAATATTTTTCAACATGGTCCAAAGGCAGTTAGATTTCCCAGGGTCTTGCCTAGATGCTGTTGCTGTTGACAAACATTTCTACAATGTGGATATACCACTTGCAGAGGCTTTGCATCTTCCGGAAGTAGATGACCTTATCCTAGCACTCGCCTCCTCTTCAGCCACACTTAACGATGCAGACGATGTCCTTAAAGGCGAGGATAAGAAGGTGGATTTAGTTTGGCAAAAGATGCACCAGGCAGCAGCATGGGCGGTTAAGACCGCCACAGTGACGTCCTTCTTTACCAGGGCATAGTTAATCTGGCTACATCAAATGCAGGAGCAAGTACCGACCAGCAACATCAGAGTACACCAAGATTTTAACAAGGTGATTGCAGCGGCTGAGTACACTGCAGATGCAACATTGAACTCTGTGAAATTTGCATCCCAAGCATGGTCATCAGCGATGGCAGCTCGCCATTTGCTGTGGCTCAGATATTGGCAGGCTGACACCAACCGAAAGTGGAAATTGGCATCAGCACCGTATAAAGGTGGCAAGCCCCATTAGACCCTGTTCTGGTCGAGTCCAGGGACAAACTCAAGATCCTGCAAAGGGAGAAGGGAGAAACAAGATTCTCACCCTTTATTGATGTCCCTTTCATGCCCCATACTATAGGACAACAGGCCAACAGAATCAAGGAAGCTTCAGTCAGTGACAAAACACACAAATGGTGCAAAGTGGCCGTTACAAGGCAAGATCGCAACCACAAGGCAAACGGCCATTTCAAGGGCCCTCCAACAGGCCCTTTCATAAATAAAAATGAACAAACCGTTGGCGGCAGCCTCTGTTTTTTCGCAGACCAATGGGAGCAAATGACCTCTGATGCCTGGGTTAAACAGACAACGAGGTGGGGCTTGTCCTAGAATTCTGATTCTGTCCCCTGAGATTTTTCATCTGCTGCCCTGTGTCGACAAACACCTCCAGACGAAGAAGGTGGAGAAGGCAATTCAACACCTCCTGACAATTCAAGCCATGGAAGTGGTTCTGGAGGAGCAGCAGGGGCATGGCTTCTATTCAATGCTATTTGTGGTTCCAAAAACTTTGGGGAGCTGGAGGGTGCTCGTTTAGAAAGCAGGATCATATAACCATAACTACTGATGCCAGCTTGTCAGGATGGGGGGGGCATTGTCGGGACAAGGTCACGCAGGGCACTCAGACCATTACCGACTTAAAAAACAACATAAATTGGCTAGAGCTACAGGTGGCCCACCTTGCTCTCAGGGAATTCGAGTCACAAATTGTAGGACAAGATGTGTTCCTTCTAATGGACAATGTGGCCATTAAGGTGCACATCAATTGTCCGGGGGGGGGACGCATTCCAGAACTTTAATGAAGGAGGCCTTTCGGCTCTGCAAGTGGGTGGAGAAGAATATAATATCAGTCAAAGCAAAGCATATTTCAGGGGTGCTGAATGTCAGGGCAGATTGGTTGAGCAGGTCCACAATGGATCTCTCTGAATGGACCTTGCATCCCCTTCTGTTCCAGGAGATCTCTGACAGATTTGGCCCTCCATTAGTGGATCTCTTTGCCTCTGAAACAAATCATCAATTGCCTCATTTTTTCTCTAGGTTCCTGTCGCAAGGGGTGAAAGGGGTCAATGCCCTTCGTTGCCAAAGGGACTTCTTTACGCCTTCCTTCCATTGCCCCTCATTCCAGCAGTCATCAAGAAAACCCTGCAGCAGAAGGCAGAGATTCTCCTTGTGGCTCCGTACTGGCCCAGAAGGCCGTGGTTCACGACTTGGTCAGTCTGTCTGTGTCACAGCCGTGGAGGACTCCCCCCGACAGGATCTCTGTCAGCCAGGGGCCAATCCATCACCCAGAGCCACAGTGGCTCCAATTGGCCGCCTGGCACTTGAGAGGCGGATTCTAAAGGGGGCCAATCTTTCTTCTCAAGTCATCAACATCATCCAGGCAGACAGACGACCATTGACCATTCAAATTTACAAAGCCACATGGAGAGCCTTCTGTTTTGACCCCACCAAGGCATTAGTCACTCAAGTATTAGAGTTTCTACAAGATGATCTTGACAGAGGTCTTGCTCCCGCAATGCTGGGTAGATTGGTGGTGGCACTTTCATCTGTACTGTCTTTTGGCAACCTAGACTCATTAGCACAGAGTCCATTAATATGTCAGTTTCTCAAAGGAACAACTAACTTAAGACTGGCAGTGATACATAGATTCCCCATCTGGGATCTCTCCAAGGTGCTTCAGACCCTTACGGCACCACCATTTGAGCCCCTGAGATCTGTCACTCTGCAATATCTATCCTACAAGGTAATTTTCCTGGTGGCCATTACATCGGCCAGGAGGATATCAGAGCTGGCAGCTCTGTCAGTCAGAACTGACCTCTGTATCTTCCACCCTAATTGCGTAGTCCTGCAATTGGATTCGACCTTTATTCCTAAGGTCAATTCTTACTTCCATAGAGCACAAGAATTCATTTTGCCGAACTTTTGTCCAAACCTATCTCACCCTAGAGAGAGACTCTGGCATACACTAGACGTAAGGCGAGCCCTTCACATATACCTGAAGAGAACAGCTCCCTTTCAAAAGACCGAGGCTATGTTTATCTCCTTTCATCAGAATTCCTTGGGTCAGAAGGTATCTTCTTCTTCCATAGACAGTGTCATGCCCCTGGTGGAGACTGACTCTGAGGAAGAGGAGGAACAGTCAACAGGGGGTGGGAGTGTGGCTCCAGAAGTGGTGGAGGAGGCTGGGGAAGGGCAGAGGCCAGCTGAGCAACCAGAAGAGGATCCAGGCCCATCCCCTATCCATCCCAGGGCACACAGGGAGGAGAGGATCAGGGAAAAGCATGGTCTACTTGGGAAGAGAGGACCATGATCCTCCTCAGGGCTTATAGCTGGGAGCTATGTATATAAGTTTGTAACTGCATATGCAGAATTGCTGGAGTCAAAGTTAGTGTTTCCTTTGAAAGAGGTTTATATTTGTTGGTGTTCTTCCCAAGGACTTTCCCCGGTTATCTGCTTGGAAGGTATGATTACTTATCTTGGTTTGATTCGGAACTCTCGCCAATATGGTTTGTTCTTGTTTTCCTTTTGCCTCATTATTTACTTTTGGAACTTTAAACTGTGACTAATAAAACAGTTACGTTGAAGGCATTGCCGGACTTTAATTCACGTTTTCAGTTTTGGGTTATTTTGAGAGACTATGGGTCATCACAGACAGGTAGATTAGAGTGACCATTGTTAAAGCTTACACAGAACAAGGTTTACCTGCTCCGACACATGTCACAGCTCACTTCACACATAGCGCCGCCACAACAGCAGCTTGGACTACTCAGGCTTTGGTGGAAGAGATATGTCAGGCAGTGACCCTTCACCCTTCATTAGACACTATCGACTTGATTCTTTTAGTTCCGCTGATGCGATTTTTGGATGAAGGGTATTACAGAGGGTCCTGCCGAAACTCACTCTCAATAGGGCCAGAACCCCACCCATAGGACATTTGCTTTGGTATGTCCCATGCCTGGATCCTGTCAACACTGATCTGGAGAAGGGATGTTGGTCTTACCTGAGATGCACCTTCTCAGATGGTGGAGACAGGATCCAGTCCTATCCATTTTCTCTGGCCCCTATGATCTTGGGTGTGTGGGATGATACAAACTGTGGCTTCTACCTAATGATGGAACTCTTACAGCGACTATAATAAGATCTTGACTTAATCAAGAATGGGGACGGTGGCCCGAAGTGGGTGTGTCTTCAGTTTTTCTATTCAGTCTATAGCTGAACAGAGCTGAATATATCCCATGCCTGGATCCTGTCTCCACCATCTGAGAAGGTGCATCTCAGATAAGACCAATGCCCCTTCCAGACAACTGTACTGAAGTGTTTCCCTAGCCATTCATGCAGGCACATTCTGTGTCAACTGTAATTTATTTATTTATTGGATTTATATGCCACCCCTTCTCCGGGGGGACTTGGGGCGGCTTACACTGAAATATATATACAAATAAATACAAAATTTATCAAATTTACTCTAATCCAAATATAATAAAATCAAATCTCAAATGGTCTTCATTGGTCTGATGGGATCAGCTTTTGCAAACTCTCTGCATATCCTATAAAATTTGGTAGGATAAACATGTTCCAAGTCCTAAATAATTGTATCTAGTAGGACTCTGGCAATAAGTCTTCTATGTCACTGCATTCTCCCCATCTCAGAGATAATAGTTAACCCTGACACTTCCTATTTGGGGAGAATGTTCTTTTTCTATATATTTTCTCAATATACTTATATTACTGTTATTTCATTATTTTGTTTATTGTGATGTTTTTAATAATCTGTACATCAATGCCTTGGGTCATTTTTGATTAGGTGACCTTATAAATTGAACACAACTTCATGATCATCATTATCATTCATATCCATCATTATCTAGTTTGATTCAAGTTATGAATGCCCTCCCAATTAAATATGAGTATGTATAAGGATATGTTTTATACATTTTATTATAAGGAAGTGAGAGCTGGGTATGTTAGAAAAAACATGAAAATAGTTAAATACAAAGGAGATAAATTAAGAACCATGCTTGATAAAATGCAATGAGATAGGGTCAAAAATGTGTATATCAAAATTGTTGTAGACTGAATAAAAAATGAACACCATGAAAGAAATATCTTGAGGCAGTTTGATAATGAAGATTGAATTATAGAACAAATGTATGAAGACTGGGAATGTTATGCACAATGGGACATGATAAGATCTTGGCAGGAAAAGAATTTTTTAAAAAAAGAATTTAAGACAATGCATAAAGAAATGTAAAAATATGTTAGATACAAGAATGGAACAAACATATTTGCAACAATAAATATGGAAAGGTGTAATAAGTACTGTAATGTTGCTAAAAACAATTTTATCCAGTTTTTCTTTTCTATCTCCTATCTTTACATTTCTTTTCCTGCTATATCTTTTTCTGTGTTTTGCATAGTGCTGCTTACCCCAAAGAGGAATAGGTGCATAGATCTATTGATGTTACAAAAAATAGATTTCTTTTCTTTGGGACATACCATCAGCTAATTCCAAACAAATGTGACATTAAGAGAAAGGTCTTCCAGTAAAGATGATTTCCCATCAAACCTGTTCATATATCAGAAAGTAATGTTTTTAATTCAGTGAGTCTAAAACTTTTCAAAGTAAAGTGTTAAACACAAATACAGTTGCTATGGGAAAGCTGTTTTTAATGTATTCTTTTTTCATAGTTAAAAGCAAAGAAAGCTATTTCCAAACTTTGTTAATATTTTCTGTCTTCTTACAAGGCTTATTAAGATTCAGCTCTGTGAAAAGAAGTGTAAATATTTATATTCCTATCCATGACTCAGTGAAGAGGTGAGGTCAGTTACAGGCATCTTTCATGTCCCTTGCAATGCTCAGCATATCCCTTGAGGAGGGACAGAATAGAGTCAACGTGTCTTAAATGGAAGAGGTCACTTGAATCATATGTCTGGAAAGACAAGGCCAGATGACATATATGCATCTTCCTGTTACCCATGTTTCTATGTGACAAATGGCGTATTGCTAGTTGTGTCTTTTAACTTTGCCTCTGACCAATATTGTTCTCAACTTGAACTTTGGTCTTCTACCATGTCCAGTAAGAATTAATTGCAATAAATTAAAGAATATAAAATGATTGGGGTAGGGGAGAAGAAGTAAACTAAATGTAAAAGGTTCTAAATCAATAGGTGTCACTCTGGAAAACTGTAGACAGAGTACAAGATTGAAACTAAATTTTGGAACTTCTCTTCACTGGTTTGGGGTTTCTAGTGAAATATTGAACAGCAAATCCAAGTCTAGAAATCTGGATTTGGCCTGAACAGAGTAAAGGGAATTTGCAATTTGCTATATAGAAATATAGATTTCTTTCTAGGATGCTTCTTTGTTGAACAAAGCATTTCAAGGAAGTTAAATACAGATTCTTCAAAGAAAAACATGAACTAGAATAGCAGATGGTCAAGAAACTTGACTGTTAGAGTCTCTTTAAGCATATATCTTTAGAATGCATCCTCCCCAAGTTGTGCTGTAGGGAGAGTGTTCCCTGGGAGGAATGAGTAAAAAATTCCAGGAGTATATGCCAAAATATATATTCCCAGGAAGATCCCACAAGGCCTGAAGGTCAACCCAATTTGCACAGATAAAGTTGACAAGAAAATATTTCAGGACTGAAATATAAGATTCCCAAGCAATGCAATGAGAGTTGAGAGAATATGAGTCAATCCAGAATAAAAAAAAATACTGATGGAAATTTGGAAGTATCTCTTCTATTTTGAGGGGGTCCTATAGTGGCTATGAGTTGTGTTCCTGAGTACCAACAATCCCAAATCTTGAACTTCCAGATGGTCTTAGCAAATGTTCAGCAAAAAGACATCCTTAAGTAAACCAGAGCATCAGTCGTGTCATTGCACAGCTTGGCCATATGTTATCACTTATACATCAACCCTCTCTGAATAATGGCCTAAGGCCAAGGCAAAGCCAGCTTTTGCTAAACATATATTTCAGGAGAGTTTAAATAAACCCAGCAAGACGTGTGTCACGTGAACTTGTCTCTCCCATCCATCTGCTCCAAGCTGCCTGCAGAACAAAATGAATACAGAGATAGGGGGAAGCTCTTTGAAGCTGCCTCTCTCCTTTGGAAAATGAGCCAGTCTAATTTAACAGTAATGGTGACCAGTTTGAGAGTGCATATGACCAGTCTAGTGAAGATTGAGCAAAGTAAGTTGAGCTTAATGAAGTCCCATGTCTTCTGGATGGGAAAGGACAGGTATTTTATAACTGTTTATTGGAGTTAATGGTAATAAATTCCTCACTTATAATTCATTAACTTTAATCTTTCATTATAAGTGATATAGGGCTTGCCTTTTAACATAGTAAATCATGTTGCCCAATAGCATGGTGTGTTCAACAACTGACATAATGTTATGTTAGGAGAAAAGCAGAAGAAATGAAATATATACATCACTGGGATCAAAAGCCTGTTGCTCACTATATCCTTAACACTGCCAATAAAGATTCACACCATCATTGCAGATAGAACAGAGCAGAGCACTTTTTAAATATTAAAATACAAGGAAAATAAAGACAACAGGGAAAAAGACAGAAGGGAGAGGGGAAGGGAAACGAGTGAGGAAAAGAGTAAGAAAAAGGGCAGTGATTGAAACTAGGGACAATAAATTACATAGCAAAATTATAATCTCAACTATTTACTTATTGAGAACCTATTTAATCATCAAAACCCATATTCAAAATTTAAGCAGAAAATCCAGAAGTGATTTCCAGATGAAAAAATGAAGCTAATTATATTCTTTCCCTTATTAAAACAGTTAACTTTGCCATCTCTGCCAATTCTATCATTTTTTCACTTTTTCAATCCATTCTTCCATTGATACTTCTTTCCATTTTTGTGCATATTAAATTCTTGCAGTCAGCGTATATAAAGTTCCATTTTTCCAGCTATTTATTCAATAGTCCTAAAAATGAATTAAGATTGTATATTTATTTTAAGAATCTTTTGAATTAAAGCATAAATCTGGCCCTGAAATTTTTTTTGCTGCAAGTCTACCACATGTGATTAAAAGGTACCTTCTTTACAATAACATTTCCTAAAAACATTTGAAACATCCTGTATACATCTTTGACAATTTATCAGGCATTCCATACATTTTATATGTTTTCTTTAAGGTTGCAATTCAATGTAACTTTCAATCCTTTAGTCCAGTAGTCCTGAACTTTTCTGGCTTTGCAGTCTAGCAGCAGTGGTGGTGGTGGCGGCAGTGGGTGGGGGAGGGATGGTTTAGCGCAAGTAGCACATGCATGCATATAATGCAGATTCAAGGTCTTAGTATTAACATTCAGAGTTCTTCGAGACATGGGTCCGGGTTATTTACGGGAGCGTCTACTGCCAGCATCGAATACCAACCGCCCTGTACGAACGCACAGGCAGGGACTTCTCGGGGTGCCGTCTGCGACTCAGTGTCAGCTGGTGGTATCCTGGGGAAGGGCCTACTCTGTAGCGGCTCCCGCTCTCTGGAACCAACTACCTCTGGGGCTCCGCCTGGCCCCTGATCTCCGCACCTTCCGTCATGACCTAAAAACTTGGCTGTTTGAACAGGCTGTGCTGTGCTGACTCCTTGGGGGAAGGGTTTTTATTTATTATGGGATTTTTAGTTTAATTCGGCTTGCTGCAATTTAATTCTATTTTAGTTAACTTATTGTATTGTCTTTTATCTGTGAACCGCCCCGAGTCCTTTTGGAGAGGGGGCGGCATACAAGTCAAATTAATAATAATAATAAAAGTAATAATAATAATAATAATAATAATAATAATAATAATAATAACATCTTCATTTGCACAAGTGGAGTGTCCATGGCCCAGGGGTTAGGGATTCCTGCTTTAGTTCACATGTTTTCCTACTGCTCAAGCATTATATTATAATCAAAGGTTTTTGCCCATTGAATGCAATATTAACATATTCACTTTCTAGATTCTGCTTCAACATTTTATAAATTTTGGTGGATCAGACAGATCAGAGAAGAACTTTTGAACTGCAGTTGCTAAGTCACTTGGTGGAAATTGTCAGAACCAGAGGCAAACCACATTGTGTTTCTGTGTTCTGAGTACTCTTTTTTATTCCTTTTGTCTTCCTTCATTTTGTGTTGGAGGCTAGGTTAATTTACACATATCAAATTAAGCAAACAAAAACTGAAGTGTTAAAGTATACTACACTTTGAAATAAACCATGCTGGCTGGGAAATTGTACACATCTTAAATTTTGCCAAGGCTGAAAAACACTGCATTTGGCACTATAGGAAACTGCAGACATCACTGAACTTTGACAGTCTGAAAGCTATTGTCCTTCCAGAAGGCATTGAATAACATGGTCTCAGTTGCAGTCAGAACTCTCCAGAAAAGATACTTTGATCCCACTTCTGACACCAAAACTGTCATGGACTTTTCCCCAAATAAAAGAGCACAACATTGAGGAGGAGAAATGGCCAAATGATCACTAGGCACTACTTTGCAAGAAAGAGAGCCTGAATAATAGAAAAGCAGAGATGCCTATATATTTTGGGACTGAGTGGCAGGAAATCTGAAGGAATTGATTCATGGACACATTTTAAGCAAATTAGATAAATGCTTAACAAAAGGAAAATGTATTTGTAAAGTTAAGCTGCTAAGAATTCCATAGTTAAAGAGGATGGAATGTTGAGAAAATCAAGTGTGTACACTTGCTTAGGATGGAATATCTGTGGTTTCTTGCCTCCTACTTTCTAGATGATAGGATTAAAGGCTATTTTGGTAGCAGATACTCTCAGATCTCTTGGCAACTTTACTATGTTTGAAAATATCCTTTTGCTCCCTCCCTTCTGGCACAACTAAACCTTGTGTGGGTACTGCTTTACAGGGTCCTGTTCCTTGTCATTAAGCTATGTCCAGAAGTTGACACTGAAGAACTGTTTAATATCTAGATGTTGTTCAGTGATGTCCCATAAGATTCTTTCTTATCCCCTCATCCCATTCAACATGTACATGAAACTGCTAAAGAAGATTATCCAGAACTTTGCCATGTGGTATCATCAGTATGTTGATGATACTGGCTTACTATGCAGTTCAAAGTTGTATCTTTTCTTTTATGTATACTGAGAGCATTTGCACCAAGACAAATTCCTTGTGTGTCCAATCACACTTGGCCAATAAAGAATTCTGTTCTGTTCTGTTCTGTTCTGCTCTATTCTTAACTGAAACTGGCTTCCCTATTGACTTTGCTTATTAAAAGGTCCCAAAAGGTAATCACATGACCCTGGGACACAACAGCCATCATAAATATGAGTCATTTGCCAAGGGTATGAATTTGATCACATGACCATGGGGATGCTGCAATAGTCTCAAGTCTGATAAATGGTCATGTCACTTTTTTCAATGCCATTGTAACTTCAAACAGTTGTTAAATGAACTGTTGTAAGTCAAGGACTACTTGTACTATTTACCAGCTGCAAAAGAACATAGAGTCTCTTTGGAAGCTTGTGTGGATACATGAAAGGTTTATAAGACGACATGGATTATTGCAGACAGTCGCAGATATTTTTCAGAGAACATATTATATGTGTTTCATTTGTTTAACCTAATAACCTTCCTGTGCTAAATACTCAGGCACATCCATAGCCCTTTCATAAAACTACGGCATCCAGAATTTTCTAAGCAGAAAGAATTATTATCAAAGCAGCTGATATTCTATGGTGCAGAATATCACACAGCTTGTTTTGCTGTTTCGGGTTACCAAGTTATCAGTAGAGGCTATAACACTAATGATATGTGGTGTGTTGTGATCAGATATGTTGAATCTGCACAACAGAAGCCTTAAAATTCTTGTGTATCTTTGTAATTTATTGGGAAATTTTTGATATATAATTTTGTAAAAATAAATAAAATATGCTCTATTTAACCTGCTTTTCAAAATGCAAATGACCTCATTTAGGCAATAAATCCATCAGCTTAATAACTCTTCCCCAATTGATTTGCTGCCATTGATTGCTGCTCCAGCATTGACACAATGTAGTTAGCTTCCTGTTGATGCCCACACTTTCTGAATTTTTGCTTACTAGCTTCTTACAAAAATGTCCACATAAAATATTTCTGCTTAATCCCTTCACATACACTTTTCTTATTTACTCCAGTGAACAATGTAATAAAATTAATTTTATGTTGGATCAATTTGAGGAGATCCATATGCTGACAATTGTATTAAATTTCTCAACTACTTCCTGCCATTTTTTTCTTCTCTGAAATATTTTTTTATTTTGTTTTCTCTTCTCCATGAAGAGTTTCTGCAGAATGTAAGGGGATAGTAATAATACTTAAAACTTTTTAAAAAGTAATTCAGCTGAAGAGCAATACAAAATACAGATGACAAAGCAAGGGTTGTAAGACCTTACTGATAAATAACAAATGGAGAAAGTTGAGTTTTTAATTAAAAATATTAAATTATTACAATCAACTTTCTTATTGAAATATTGGAAAGTAGCCAATGCAATAAAACTTTTTAAATGATATAAGGATTTATCAACTCACCAGTTAAATTACTGTCTCAAATAAATTGGTGGAAAGCATTACCAAGCATACAGCAAAACAAGAGTGCTTAGCCTTCGTTTGTAAAATGAAGTTTTTTTAACTCAACCTAGATGGCTGAACTCAGACTGGTCATACAGTCACTGAAATCAGAGTTTACATTAGCCATGAACAACTAATTAATTTACTTATATTTACTTAAATGGCTCTATTCTAAATAAAATTAATTCAGAATTAGTGGAGCTAATAACAAAATTTTTATAATTTTTGTTTTTGGAATTTCATAAATATTAATAGAATGGTAAAAGGTCTCTTCTTGAGCAGGAAACCTAGAACTACGCCGCCTTCGGTCCGATCTAAGTATGGTATATAAAATCATACATTGCAATGTCCTTCCGGTCAATGAATACTTCAGCTTCAACCATAACAATACAACAGCACACAATAGATACAAACTCATAGTTAACCGCACCAAACTTGATTGCAGGAAATATGACTTCAGCAACAGAGTGGTCAATGTCTGGAATACTCTACCTGACTCTGTGGTTTCTTCCCCAAACCCCAAAAACTTTAACCTTAGACTGTCTACTATTGACCTCACCCCTTTCCTAAGAGGTCTGTAGGGGGCATGCATAAGCGCACCAAAGTGCCTACCATCCCTGTCCTATTGGGGGTTTTTTTCTTATATGTATCCATTTCATGTATTCATAACTATGTTTATCCTTATACTTATTATCTTGTAAGCGATTGACAAAATAAAAAAATAAAGTTGGACTAGAAGAAGTCCCTTCCAACTCTGTGATTCTGTTACATCTGTTATGTCTCTTCTTCCAGTTCCTTTTTCTCTCCCTTGATGTCTAATACATCTAAAGTAGATGTTGTAGTATGGAATATTGACATCCAAAAATAATAACAAGAGTGAAAACTAAAAACTTATCAAATGCCAAAGGGGATCGTAATTCAAAAGAGGAGGGAGAGAAGTTACTGGTTAAGGTAAATATTGCTATTGTGCAAATGATAGTCAAGACAACTGGGCGTATATCTTCTGTATATGACCTCATCTAGTTGAAAACCAACTGAATCCTTTCTTTTTCAACAGATGCTTAGGGGAATAGAAAAGGAAACGAAAAATGATTCACATGCAGAAGTGGAGGAAAAAGAACACAATTCACTGGGATTCTTAAAAACCTAGGCCACGCAAGGGATAAATACTTTAAATTTTTTAATTTGTAATAGCTATTTTAAAAATATTTGAAAGGTTATATACTGATAATGACTTATCTGAACAATCCATTTAGCACTATATATAGTTAAAATATGTAAGAAAAAAATGATCCAGTTGCTTTAACACAGGGGGGTCAAACTCAATTTCACTGAGGGCCGTATCAGGGTTGTGTTTGATCTCAGGGGGCCAGAGTGGATGTGGCCAGGGAGGGCTTGGCCAGTTCAATGTCACCGGTATTGGGGGCACCTGTGGTAGCCTGAGTGCTCTGCCAGAGAAAACATGTGCACCCTCCCAAGCTCTGTTTTCACTGACAGAGTCACTGCGGACAGGTCCTTTGCGGTTTCCAGGGCAGCCCAACTAGATCTAAGCACCCTGCAGGCCGGATACAGCCTGCACGCCTTGAGTTTGACACCCCTGCTTTAACAGTTTTAGACTCCTGGGATCTCTAAGAAATACTGCATAAAAGTTTACATTTTATATGAAATTTTAAAAATGGAATGAAAGTTAACATTGGTAACATAAGTGAAAGGTGAAATGAAGAACTGCAATATTCAGTTTTGGAAAATCAATGTGTCTGACTTTTAAGAAATGGAAAATACAGGTAGTCCTCAACTTACAACCACAGTTGAGCCCAAAATTTATGTTGCTAAGTGAGAAATTTGTTAAATGAGTTTTGCCATATTTTATGACTTTTCTTCCCACATTTGTTAAGTGAATTAGTGAAGTTGTTAAATTAATAACACAGTTGTTAAGTGAATCTGGTTTCCCCATTGACTTTGCTTATCAGAAGATTGTAAAAGGTAACCTTCTGATCCTGGGACACTGCAACTGTCATAAATGTGAGTCAGTTGTCAAGCATCCAAATGTAAATCACATGGAAGGGTCATAAGTGTGAGAAATGGTTATAAGTCACTTTTTTCAGTGTCTTTATAACTTCAAATGGACACCAAGTGAACTGTTGTAAGTCAAAGACTACCCCTTTTGGCTGAAGAATGAAATTAACTTATCAGAAAAAAATTGTTTCATTTTTATTAGATGCTTCAGAGAATGTTTACAAAAGGTTGGAAATCAAATTGTTTATACTGATTGTGTGTGTGTGTGTGTGTGTGTGTGTGTAGTGTATGTATGTATGTAGTATGTATGTATGTATATATATGTGTGTATATATATATGTTGTGTGTGTATATGGATATATGTGTATGTATAGATAGATAGATATTGATATAGATTGATAGATAGATAGATAGATAGCAATAGCATTTAGAATTATATACCACTTCACAGTGCTTTAAAGCCCACTATAAGCAGTTTATAGTGTCAGCATATTGCCCCCAACAATCTGGGTCAATCTGGATTCTCATTTTACCGACCTTGGAAGGATGGAAGACTTAGAGGTAGATAGATCTTAATATATAGGAGAAACACAATATTCTTTTCTTGGAATGAAGGACAATGGTTCACTCATGTGCAATGTCAGTAAAGCAACAGAACCAAGTGAGAATGTGTGTTGTAGAATTAATCACCCTTGACAAAGAATGTTTTTTTCTACATTATGCTGTTATATAGTCACACAAAGGTGCTTAACCATGCTATTGCACCACATTGTTTGTGATTTAAAGAGATGTTTTCTGTTGATATATACCTAGATCCCTCATGACTTCCAGGCAGGAGGGAGCAATCAATAAGAAGTAAGTTTCATCCCAACTATCAGGGAATATCAGTGCTGACAGCCAGTCCAGCTCTGCACTGACAGAACAGAACATAATATGTGGACAACCATAGAACCACAATGGAGTTCACAAAATGGTGCCATTTCCTTACAGGAATTTTAAACAGTAAAAAGTACACAAATTGGTTGTTGATAGCAACAATGTTTATTGTTAATGTATCAATGGTGACCAAAGTAGCAATCCATAGCTATCTTAACTTTCTTTCCCAGTTTAAATAGACTTTCTATGAAGCACAGGACTAGCACTGTCTCAAGAGAAGAATGCCTCTTTTTTTTAACACAGATCTAGCATTTTTTTCCAAAAAAGTGTAAACCTAGGTTTACAAAACAGGTTTCATAGTTTTTTCAAAAGAATATGAAGTCCTATTTATTAGGAGCTTGTGTTAGATATCACAAATGCTTCCAAAACTACCAGTTATGCATTATATGGACAGATGCCTTTGTGGAAGCCAGATGTCAACACAAACCACAGTGGCTACTCACAGTAACCCGAGAAGCATGCACATAGCAGTCTAGAGTGGCCAATAGGAGCTGAACAGATTCCAGTTCTCACCATGTAACCAGTTGTTGATGAGGTATGTTAGACTGTACCCATGTCAAAAACAGCATTGGGAATAGAGAAAAAACATTAAAATGTCAATTTTGACTGAACAGCTAATGACAACTCAAAATTCCTCAGCAGGAATGAAGATATAAAAAAAGGATCATCCTATGGACATGACATAAAATTATCACTCTATATGGGATTCAAAATGATTATTTCTACCATGATTAAAGGAATGTGAGTTTAATGTGAGTTTAATGTGAGTTGAATGTGAGTCAAGGTTGACTCAGCCTTCCATCCTCTCAGGGTAGGTAAATTGAGGACCCAAGATTGTTGGGGGCAATTAGCTGACCTTGTAAAAATGCCGCTTAGTAATAAGCAGGCATATACAATGGAATGAAGGCTATTGCTGAGCACATTGGGTTGTGCTCCAAAAATTGTAAGCCGCCCTGAGTCTTCGGAGAAGGGCGGCATATAAATGTAATTAAAAAAAAAAAATACAATGGTTTGAAAAAAGGCATAATGTTTATTAGGGCATCCTCATGCTGCAGTTATGGTATGTGAGGATGATACATAAAATGGCAAACCTATCTCATACATATGTACCACGGACACACATGCCACAGACAGAGGTCTTTTTCTTGAAAATAAATGGTTTTTAAAATATTTTCATCATCTTAAAGGGAAATGTTTTCAAGCTCTTAGAAAGAAATGCTCCTAAGTTCTTACTGAGTTTTATATTGACTAATATAAAATTGCTTCACTAAATATGATCATAAAATTTCTTTGGGAGAAGAATAATAGCTCCAGATTGAAATGCTGTATCTTCTGTTTTAAAAAACTGTCACATCTCAGTTTTTTCACCCTACTGCAAATGAAAACAAAAATCTAACAATAAGCACTATTTTTCTATAGTATATAAAGTAGGGGACTGAGCCAATGGTAATATAGAGCAGAAACAGGTAACTTAGAAATTTTTACTATAATAATTTGAATGACGGTTTCCATAATCTCTTATCATTGGTCATGTGATTAGAGTTTATATCAATTATAGACCATACTGGCCCTGTCTTCACATAAAGACCAATTGGACAACAGATAGTAGGAAAGTCAAGGCTTCAGTGTCCAGGCTGATGCCCAAAGTGACAAATCCATATAACACACATGGGTGAAGTTGAAATTTATTTGGGAGGGTAGGGTAAGGTTAGAATATTGCTTTATATGTGTTTGTATCTGTTTGCTTTAATCTTACAGTTTTATTTTAGGTTTTTGAAATAATAATTAGATCTGTTTTGAAGAATTGTGAGAAAAGTGTGTGCATTACCAAACACATTCATATTGTTGATAATACTGAACTATAGTTTAATGAACTGGATCAGGGGCTGCTTTCTATTAAATTTAGAATATTTTGCAGAAAAACCCAACTGTATTCACAATACTCAGAACATTTGTTTAAAAATATCTTTCTACTAGATTCTATTCACAGATGCAGCTGCTCAACAGATACCAATATTAAAAGGCAATAGGAAGAAAGAGGGGCACTTCTTCGTAATTTAGCTGAAAGACCATTCCTTAAAACACTCATTTCAGTAGGACTGAACTTGATTTGCCATCTGTGGCATTAACTAATAAAAAAACAGATATGGGAAGAACATTATAACAAATATTCCAAGAATAAAGATTTATGACTATGGGAAGAAAGTTGTAACTAATTTGTCATCATTTGGTGATCTAACCTTTCACTTTCTTAATGCTCTTCTTCGTATCCTCTTAATTGTGGAACAAATATGCTGTGCTAACAGTTTCAGAGGAGATGTTTTCCAACCAACTACATGTTTAAATTCATCCTTAACTATTTCAATTTTAAAATAGTGTTTTTCATCATTTAAGAACACGTGTCCCACCCACCCACCCCAAAAAGACCTGTGAAGCTTTATTTATAGTCTTGGTTAAGGGACTGGCAGCTGCTGTGTTCTCATTGTTCTGTTGTAGAGAACCATAGAGAAGAACTTGAGGAAATTATTACATAATAAAACAAATCTTGAGAAGCAAAATAATATTCAGGAGAGACTCAGGAAAAATACTCTGTTATTCACTGAATTCTAACAGGGAAGGAAGATAAAGCACCATCAGGCTTGCAAGATTTTGTTACAACTCATCTCAATAAATTATCATTCTAATCTTCTGTGTTGCTGTGACATTCCCTTCCCTTCAGTCACTGGACACTGTTTTTCTTGGCCATTTTGCATGGACTGCAAGAAAGACAGGATATCTGATTTCCATAGAAGCAACTGCTAGCATAATGCTTGACTTCCACATCACAGAACACCAGGCAGACACTGTATTGACTCCTTATACACACTGGGAGATTATGGACTTCTTATTAAGTATAGGTTCAGCAGTCTTTCAAGAGACTTCTGACTTGCTTGGGGAGGGGAACCCCACTATTAGTCAATTTAAACTTGGAAAATAGATGTCTCTGGTTTTCTCCCAAAAAAATATATTGCAGGTTTTTCCCTGCTTCTGCTGTCAAGGTCCTTCATGCAACCATGTTTCCTACTGTTTCCCCTTCTTTCATGGAGAAGTGACATTTTGTCTATTCCAGTACCACTTTGCTTACTTCATAGGCTGATATACTGAATGCTGTAGCCTCAGCACATTCCCTAATACAGGTGAAACTCAAAAAATTAGAATATGGTGCAAAAGTTCATTTATTTCAGTAATGCAACTTAAAAGGTGAAACTAATATATGAGATAGACTCATTAAATGCAAAGCTAGATAGTTCAAGCCATGATTTGCCATAATTGTGATGATTATGTCTTACAGCTCATGAAAACCCCCAAATCCACAATCTCAGAAAATTAGAATATTGTGAAAAGGTGCAATATTCTAGGCTCAAAGTGTCCCACTCTAATCAGCTAATTAAGCTATAACACCTCCAAAGGGTTCCTGAGCCTTTAAATGGTCTCTCAGTCTGGTTCAGTAGGAATCACAATCATGGGAAAGGCTGCTGACCTGACAGTTGTGCAGAAAACCATCACTGACACCCTCCATAAGGAGGGAAAGCCTCAAAAGGTAATTGCAAAAGAAGTTGGATGTTCCCAAAGTGCTGTATCAAAGCACATTAATAGAAAGTTATGTGGAAGGAAAAAGTGTGGAAGAAAAAGGTGCACAAGCAGCAGGAATGACCGCAGCCTGGAGAGGATTGTCAGGAAAAGGCCATTCAAAAGTGTTGGGGCCTTTCACATGGAGTGGACTGAGGCTGGAGTCAGTGCATCAAGAGCCACCACACACAGACGGATCCTGGACATGGGCTTCAAATGTCATATTCCTCTTGTCAAGCTGCTCCTGAACAACAAACAACATCAGAAACGTCTTAACTGGGCTAAAGAAAAAAAAGGCCTGGTCTGTTGTTCAGTGGTCCAAAGTCCTCTTTTCTGATGAGAGCAACTTTTGCATCTCATTTGGAAACCAAGGACCCAGGGTATGGAGAAAGGATGAAGAGGCACACACTGCAAGATTCTTGAAGTCCAGTGTGAAGTTTCCACAGTCTGTGTTGATATGGGGAGCCATGTCATCTGCTAGTGTTGGTCCACTGTGCTTCATTAAGGCCAGGGTCAACACAGCCGTCTACCAGAAGGTTTTGGGGCACTTCATGCTTCCTTCCGCAGACAAGCTTTATGGGGATGCTGACTTCATTTGGCACCTGCCCACACTGCCAAAAGCACCAAAACCTGGTTCAATGACCATGGGATTACTGTGCTTGATTGGCCAGCAAACTCGCCTGACCTGAACCCCATAGAGAATTTATGGGGCATTGCCAAGAGAAAGATGAGGGACCTGAGACCGAACAATGCAGAAGAGCTGAAGGCTGCTATTGAAGCATCCTGGTCTTCCATAACACCTCAGCAGTGCCACAGGCTGATAGCTTCCATGCCATGCCGCATTGAGGCAGTAATTGCTGCAAAAGGGGCCCAAACCAAGTACTGAGTACATATGCATGCGTATTCTTTTCAGAGGTCCAATATTGTTCTATGCACAATCCTTGTTTTATTGATTGCATGTCATATTCTAATTTTCTGAGATTGTGGATTTCATGAGCTGTAAGCCATAATCATCACAATTATGGCAAATCACGGCTTGAACTATCTTGCTTTGCATGTAATGAGTCTATCTCATATACTAGTTTCACCTTTTAAGTTGCATTACTGAAATAAATGAATTTTTGCACGATATTCTAATTTTTCGAGTTTCACCTGTACTTCTTTGCAACTCTTATATATTTGGGATATGTTTAAATTGGGATGAAATTAACAAGAGTGCTGATAGTTGTTCTTTCTAGCTAGGTAAAGCTCTGTCCAAAATTGGCTGACAGGTAGGTGTTGCAGAGGCTTGGCCAGGTCTGAACTGGGAGGGAGTTATCTTGATGTGCTATTAAAGTTCCCTTCTGCTTTAACTTTCAACCTCTTCCATGTCAGCCAGGCTATTTTTAGAAATAGAGTCAGAGGACCACTATTATCTGCCAGAGAATTACTAGAGTTTCTGAACAGAGATAACCTAAATGAAAAGGTTCAACAGAACTCAGCAAATAGGTGACTAAAGTCTTTGTTCTAGGCATAGCCCACCAAGGGTCAAGCCTATTTGCCTCACAAAAGGAGAATAAGTGGATTTCCCACCCCCACTAGCTGGTGATAGGTGGGAGGGAAAAAGAAGCTAGGGGAATCCACCAATTACTGCCCTTAAATTGTACCACAGTAAAGCTATGAGCATAGGACCACTCGAAAGCCTCATTACTGAGGTAGATTAGAGTTTGGCCATGGGGACAGTGCAAATTATGCTGGCATACTTTTCTGCCAACTCAAGCACTAAAGGAACACACATTAATGCAACCATGAGGAAGAGCCCCTACAGACAAATTTGTGGAAACTACTAAGAAATGTTCTGCAGTTTGTTAAGATTCTACATCAGATTTTCACTAAAGACTAAAAGTTATTTCACTGTTTGGAGCTTTTTGCATATTAAAAGTACTTACTCCTTAACAATGATCATATAAACTAGGTTAGATGGAGCAATGGTAACTTGTTATATCATCCAGTGACTTTGCAGAGTGATGACATATAAAAAGAAAAGAAGCACCAATGCCTAGCTGGACACTTAATTCAGCGGTTAAGAAACAAAGAGAAAGAGAATGAAAGTGAGAAACTATTACATTAAATAATCAGCTGATATCTGGCTTTTGATTAAGCAAAATTCTAATTGTTGGCTTTTGCAAAAGGAATGAGTCTAGACCATTTTTCTGCAGCTTATTTCTCAGGAATGGAGACAAGGGGAAACCCCATGCTGACAATGTACTGATAGTAAATGAGATTAAATAAGCATGGCAACTCACTGTCAGCTCCCTGCCTTCCCCCTGGTGTAATTCAATTCAAGCACAAGCAGTGATAGGAATGCACAGGGGCTGCCTCCCTCACCCCTGCTGAGGCTTGGAATCTTTTAACATCTAAATAAAAGTTTAACTCAAGCATTTTTATACTCCTGCCAGCGGGATCGGCAAGCTGGCATTGGGCACATTAATGTTAATATTCATAGTGGCAGATTTCTCTCCATGTCCCAGACCTGCTATGGTAATTATAAATGTGTGCTGCAAAATGACATTTAAATTTGCAGGCCTAAACACAAGGGGCATGGGGATAGAATTCAATAAAAAGCTGGCAGTAATGCAAACCTGGTCCTTCCAAGAGGGAAGCTAAAAGAGGCTGGGACTGAGTTTGAAGTTGGCCAATGTTGACAGAAATCAAAAATTATTTTGTTTTAATTGTGGAGCAGGGTGGGTTTCTACTCAGAAGTGGGTCTCTAGTAATATTCATATAGCGCTCTGTTATGATTAGTGCAAACATCAGGCTGAGCTGGCTAACATTTGGAGGCCATTGTCCAGCACTGACTTCTTGTAAAAGAAGAGATCTGACTTCCCAACACCTGCTAAGAAAGTGTGGGAACAAAATGAAACGATACAGCTAGGTCTGAACTAGCATTGCAGTATAACTTTTAATAATGCTTGTAATGCCTTGTAATGAACACACAGTTTCTATAAAATAGGGCAGGCTACAAGGCAAACCTTGTACTAATGCTTCCTACTTATCAGTGTCATCAGTTGTTTTATAAAGTATCTCACCATGAGCAGTCTAGCAGTTTAGGCTTATAGCTTACACAGACAGTGAAAAATAGTTTGTATAAGATTCTTTTAAACATTTTCAAACGTTCATATTTTGTTAGCATATGTGAAATGTCAAAACACTTGAAGAAGATCAGCCAATTGCTATGCAAAACCAAAAAACCAAATAGTAATGAAAATGCAGCAGCTCCTCTGCTGTTGTCACAAGATTGACATGCCACTGCCCATAGAATTTTCCAGGAATACACATTTCATAATGATTTATAGAATACTGTATTGTCTTTGCAGGTTTCATTCTGGATTCAGGTCTGACAAAATGGTGAACAGAAAAGTTTTGAGGCTGCTCAATGCAATTTATTAATGTTTCTAAAAATGGCCCCATACAATTTTTAACCATCTGCAACCATCTATTTGCCAACTCCCAGTAAATATACATAAATATCTATAGCCAAAAATGTGTGTGTGTGTGTGTGTGTGTGTGTGTGTGTGTGTGTGAGAGAGAGAGAGAGAGAGAGAGAGAGAGAGAGAGAGAGACGGATGGACGGACAGAGAGGTCTCATTTTGTGAAGAAGTATGAAAGTTTTTTTCTTTCACACCACCGTAAAATATGAAGACAGTACTTTCAGCAACTGACATGTTGAATGATTGGCAAATAGAAAGATTGATGATAGAGCAGACCTACATCTCTGTTCCTTGCCCAAAATGGGTGGGAAAATTTAAGGCATGACTGAATCCTCGGGGGAAGTATTAATTGAAGAGTTATAGTATTAATTATACTACAACCTGCAACTATATTTAGAACAATTGTGAAAAGTGCTTAATTAAAAAATATTATCCATACTATCCTTCCTAAATCAATGCTGTTTCCTTGTGACTCTGTAACAATTGCTTTTTTCAACTAATTAATTAATTTGAAATATTTAATTATTCATTTGCAAATGGAAAAAAATGCTTCCCAACATTTATTAATTATATGGAATGGCAGGGTGCTAGCAATTTATTTTCTTGAATGCATGTTGAATGAGGCAATTTCCTTATTGGTACTGATTTCTAGAATCAGTAGCAAGAATGAGTTCTTTCTGAGGGGGATTATCCGTGGGCTTATTAGAGGAAGAACTAATCAGTTATGTTATTCCTCAACAACACATAAGTCCCCTTGCTTATTTCAAAGATAGCAGAAACAAAGACAATTGAAGGTTGAGTTCAAATTGGTACGTGAAGGATTTGTGTGATGAAAAAGGAATGAAAGTTTCTCCAATTTACAGCTTTATGAAAGTTTCTCCAATTTACATGGCAGATGATTCTGGGAAGATAAATGCGATGGTTTCCCAAATTTTCTCTTATAGTAGTTCAATCTTCTTCAATCTGGTGGACTTTAATTTTCATTGTATCTAGACAGAAATGCTTTTCATTTGGAGATAAAGTTTTACACATCTGAAAGCCATTGGTTGGGAAATACTTATTTAGTTCCTATATTGTTAATAGATTATGATTATGATCACAGATCTGAACCTGAATATTATATATATATATATATATATATATATATATATATATATATATATCTTAGCTTGTCAGTTAAGAATGAGAATACCTTGGCAGCGTTTGGAAATCTCATCCGTCATCTTCAGGCTGGTGTCTTCAGCGTTCTCCCAGGAGACGAAGCTGAGCCAATGAGAGACCAAACTCTCATTCATACACCTTACTTACCCGTGAAAATCTCTTAAAACATATATATATATATATATATATATGAAATCTATTGTCTTGCATCAGAAGATTATTGAGAATAAATCTGAATGAAAACTGGTCAGTCTCTCCTTTTTTTGTTCCATACTTGGATGCTTTAATTGGCTTGAATTCCTCATTTTTCAGCCCATTATTTCAGCTTTCTTTTTAAAATAATTTTTCTAACATCCTACCTTTCTGTTCTGTACCTGCTATGACCTCACAAGAAGATATCCCAGTCAAACTTGTTATGTATGCAGGTTTAAAGTCATTGGTTTAGTTTGAACTGTTCTTGTAAAATGTAAGAAATGATTGGGTTAAAAGTGGGAAAACCCTGCACTCTGATTGGCTGGCAACCGCGCTGCTGGCTATAAGTAGCCGCAGCCCAGCCAAAGTGGGTTCGTTCTGAGCTGTAGTCACTAATAAACATAGAGCTTGAAGCACTCTGTGTCTGTGTCTTCATGCAAACTTAACAAAACTCATGCTTTTTAATCAAATTTTTCATCTTATAAAGCTTGCATTAGTTTGATATTTGGTGAGAATACTGTAACAGCAGTGATTGCAAGAGAGACATGTATAGAAAGTGGGAAATTTTTTATTCATTCAGTATAAAAATCTGAAACTTATAACAAAGTCACTGACCAGTTGGACGTTTTCAACTCCACTTTACAAATGTCAATTGTTCTCATGCTTAGTTTCCCTGTAAAGAGAGCTGAGAATTTTTCACACTCTTCTTTCCATGGTTTTAATGTTCAATCCTGCATATAGGCAGTGACTTACATGTCTCAGGAAATCCTTAGTTATGAAAATAGAATTGAGCATTATATATCTTGCTTGGGGAGAAAGAAAAGTTCCTATCTCTCTAATAAAAGAGCTGAGCATGGGGTAGTCTGGGGGAATTTGCACAAATGAACTCTTATGTTTGGCTGCTGCAGTTGTGCCTCATGCTCACCTTGAGACACATTTGCAAGGATTTATGTCCACCCCCAGAGTTTTCCAGAGTCATAAAACTCTAAAATGAAAATAGTTCAGTGAAGGAAGAAAAGAATAGGGAAGGAAAAATTTGACAACATGGATGAATTGGCATATTAAGAGAGACTGCTTAGCAAAACAAGAAGGAACCCCTTCTGGTAAAGGATTCATACTTTAAAAGCTAGGAAAATGGCCACTGGGGACATGCTCAGTAGCATTTTTATATAGTTATGGGGGAGGGTAGGATTGATTCACTATAAATTAGGTAGTATGTGGAGCAGTGCCAAGTTTCCAACACAATTCTGGTATCCTTTCTAATCAATTGGCATCATGCTCCAGAAAGTAGAATTTATTACCCTCTAGCATTGGGGAAGATGATACTGGTTCTTTTGATCACTTTAACAAGTTCCTAAGTAAATTTGAAAGTTTTACAAGCTTGCTTTATTAGTACATTTGGCAAAATTTCATCATAATCATCATCATTTCCTTTGTCATTATCACAGGATAGGCACCAAACCACTATATTCTTAAAGTTTGTTTGCCAGTCAGATCCCTAAACTTTACCTTCAGTTTTCTTTTATAAATTATGTTTCAATGGGTATACAATATATACTTTTCTAGGTTTTTTTCTTTGTGCTATTTATGCAGCTTCTGTTCTATTTCAGAAAGGCTAAATATTCTCCAATAGATAGTGTTGTAAACATCTTCTCTGTTAACTCTGTTCTCCATCTTCTCATCCTCAAAATTTTCTATTTTTAATTTATTTTTTTCATCTTGTTTTCCTAATTTTTCATTCATCCTTTTTATTTTGTCCAAAGTTTTATTCACCATTTTCTATAATTCATTCCTCCACACCCCCATTTCTCTTTTCTTCATTTTAAAAGAATTTCTTACATTTCCTTGTTTGACCCAGTTTCTCTTTTGGTTTTGCATTTCTTTTTTAATTAAACTAAAATATCTTTTTGTTTCAGTTCCCTCCCCTTTCCACTTTTCTCTGTTATCTGTCTTTTATATGAGGGCTTTGAATAAATTTGGAAACAGCTGCAAACCTGTATAATTGTGTGCGTTAATTGGTTTAAGAATAAATAAGGTGTATATTTGTGTCTATGTGTGTGTTTCTGAGGTCTGCTGTTGTTTGTTTGATACAGACGCAAAGCTTGTGCTTTACTTTCAATGCTTTCAATGCTCTGTTAGGTTTGCAAATGATCTGTTTTCTTGATGGGAAGATTCACATTGACTCTTGTATCCTAGTCTCTCTGACTTCTGCCAGAATGCTATCCTTTTATTTTCAGTGGCTTGAAAAATAGTAAAGAAATTATACCAAGATGTTTGGATGCTTCTTTTTATATCAAATATCCCCATGAATGAAAGGTGATTACCTATTTAGTTTTCATGAAAACCTTGATTTAACAGGCATTCGGTAGAAATAGTTCACAACTGCTGTTTTAATCAGAGATTATATCAAGCCAAATTAATTCTATCACTGGCAAACTGAGCTTTCACTGTATTTCTGTATGCAGAATACCTGACTAATAATTTATTCATCATAAGTTATGTAGTAAGATAACAAAATGCCTGCCAGCAAACAACCAAGATCAGAGAATATCAACAATTTAATCTGAAGCTAACTATATTCTCTTTTATTGTTACATTATTTTTTGTCAGTTAAAGAAATCATTTATTGGTTTACTCATTTTTTCACTGAGGCTGATTAATATAAAGATGGTGCCAAGTTCACTTTATATTCTTTCTTAGGGATGGGAGAACAGAAATCCTGAAGTATGGAAGTGGCCTTGATGTCTTGTGTGTTAGCTTTGAAAATGGAAGTCTTTCCTCTATTGCAAAAAAAAATGGATCCATATATTTTCATCTTTTCCCAAGGATGATCTTGTTTCTCTTCTTTCTAAACATTTCTCATTTAAAATATGAAGAAACAAAAATAATATAGCAATACAGTTTTTGTTTCACTGTTAATCTGCATTAAATTTGAACATTTTATGTGAACATTCAAACCTCTCCATGAGTTTGCATTTTCTCATCTTACTTATATTCTTGTTAAATTTCTTATTTCTACTGCTATTTCTTATCACTGTTCTTTTTCCTCTCATATCTCGCAAGTATATAACTCTCTTGGTCTAAATATTTGCCTGGCCTCTTTAGTTCCACTTAAATAAATTATTAAAAGCTAATATGTTCTACCTTGTGTTTCCCCCTTGATATTCATTTTATTATATTTTGCTTTCCTATTTCAAAGTTATTTATTATATAACTCTATTTCCTTTTTTTACTCTCCCTCCTTTCCCCAGTTAAACTTTCCTCTTACTTTCCAGCACACATAACTTGAAAATCACAATTACTATGGAAGCTGTCATAAATATACTTTGGGAAGAATGGATTTTAGAAATCAGAGAATACATCATGTGCCATGTGAACAAGCCAAGTTGCAATAAATCAAAACAGCCATTAGAATCTGTTGTTAATTCTGATTATTTATTTACTGAAAGGCCTGCCCAACTCATAAACTATAATTCCTTACAGCATACAGCAACTAAAGCAGTATTACAAAATGCTCCATATCAAAGCAACCAGAAATCAACAATAACAAAACACATATCTTACACCTCTTAGGACAAACCCTTCAAACATTCTGGCCCCAATGCGAAGTCTTCAAAGCCTTCCTGAAGGTTAAGAGGGTCAGGCGTGTCAATTCTCTTTTCCTGGACAACCATGCAGCTTTACATGTAGAATTAAATGTTAATTAACAATTCATTCTAAAACCAGGAATTCTTGTGTTCTGAGTATTTTTGTTATTTTTTAAACTCTATTCTTTGCAATAAAAAAGAGAAGAAAAGGAGGAAAATATGTGAATATTTATTATTTTGAGTTATTCATTTACTCTTGCATATGTTCATATTCTACAGAATTAGTTTGTTTACATTTAAGTTTACCTGTATAAATGATAGAATAAGCATATAGAGTAATGCAAGCAAATCTTTCTAAGCACACCTCCAAATTGAGACCAATAAGATGTTTGCTATTGTATAAATAACCATTCTATCAATGAGAGTCTCATATAATGGTCATTTCTTTGGCCATTATGCTTTACAATATAATGTAGTATGATGAGTATGTTTTTATTGCTGTAATTTTTTGCATATATGTAGTCTTTGACTTACAACCACAATTAAGCCTGGAATTTAGCTCATATGTCATTGCAGTTATCAAGTGAAATGCCCACATGACCACCTTGCTCAATGACTGCAATCCCTGCTTTCCTCATTGCAGTTGTTAAGCAGATGGAGCTAAAGAGCAAGGAGATTCTTTTCTACAGTCCAGTGGTGGAGTTCGTCTGCCCTTCATGGAAAGGAATTTCATCTGAAAATCCATGCAAGAGTTTGCGTCATTTTGCAATCTCTGGAGGCTGGTTGCAAATACCTCATGCTACAAATCTTCTTCTTCTTCCTAGCATATTCCTGCAAGTGCAGGGTCTGCTTTTTGGATCATTGAATACCACTTAGCACAGTCAGCTGCATCTCCAGAGTGCAGGCTTGTAGCTTGCATATCTTTGTTGATGGTGTCTTGCCATCTCTGTTTTGAGTGCCTGCAAGGTCACCAGCCATTCTAGTTGGTAGGCAGTTTTGGCAACAGTGGAAGGTGCTGCTCTCAGGGCATGTCCATACTGGTGGAGCCGGTCTTCTCTCATTTTCTCTATAATTGGTGTCACACAAAAATGTTATCGAATGGTGTCATTTGTTATGTGGTCAAGAAGGAGACTCCCAATATCCAATGGAGCTTTCACATTTCTATGGCATGAACATAGCTTTTGGTCCCTGTTGTTGCTGCCCAGCATTCAGTGCCATACAGTGCAACTGGGTGGATGGTTGTCTTGTAAACCCCATGCTGCAAATGCTCTGTGTCAAAATATTGCTTGGATTTTGGGACAGACTTTTTCAGTCAGCTTCCTGGAAAGTAAAATGCTTCTTGGCAGAGAGACTCTGACCTGTGCGTGGCAAAATCCATCTAGCAGGCAGTGCTTAAAGAGAATTTTTATAAGATTATGTATCCTTGGTATTTGTTTGCAGAGAAATTGTCTAGAATGTATAAAGGTACTTGGAAATTTTTGCTGGAAATGTGTACAACATGCAGAGACATTTCATGATGTTTAGTGGACATGTAAAAAGGCCAAAATAATTAATTCAGAAAATGTTAAAGATTAAAATACAACTGAAATCATAAACTTTTTGTCTGGGACTAAGATACAAGAGTTAGAAAAAGTCACAGAACTTTGTTGTTATATATGACAATTGCACCAAGGCAGGGGTGGGATGCTACCGGTTCTGCCCAGCTTTATAGAACTGGTAGCTCTGAAGAGCATCAGACACCAACCGGTTCTGTGTCTGCTGCTGTTTGGCCCGCCCACCCGCCCAGGCTTTTAGCTGTCCTTTATTTCCTGCTTTTTCAACCTCAGCTGCTTTGCACGGCACAGCTGAGGTTGAAAAAGCAGGAAAAAAGTGTTTTTTTAAACGCTGCGCACCCATGCACAGTGCTCATCAGCTGTCTGGGTGGCACAGCTCAAGGTTTATTACACGTGTGCACAGTGCGCACCTGGCGCACATGCGTGCATGTGGCGCACATGTGCGCAAAGCGCTTATGTGCACGCAAAACAATCACCAAACCTGTAGTAACACCAGTTGAATCCCACCCCTGCACCAAGGCTATTATATGCTCAGAAATGGATAGTCTCAATTATATCAACACAGAGAAATGGTTGATAAAGATGATAGAACTTACAGAGAAGAGAGAAAAAACGATATTCACATTTATGATTGACTTGAAACTCCTCAAAGACTTTTTCTATGAAACAGAAAAGTGCTCTTTTCATTAGTGATTTTGATGAGTAGAAAAAAGAATGGATAATAGAAAAAAGTGAGGGGTTTTTGTAAACATACAATAAGAGAGAAATTTGTAAATGTAATTCTTGCAAAGAAGATTAGAACCTTCTTTTTATTTTTTCCTTTTTTTAATTCTTTCTTTCTGCATTTTTGCTTTCCTTCCTTCCTTTTTCCCTGCCTGCCTGCCTGCCTCTGCTCTTTATTCGTTTTTGTTTTGTTTCTTTACTAAAACTTTACTTAAAACTATTATAAAGCAAACAAGTTTTAAAAACTATCTACTTAGTAAAACCACATCCCAAAATAAAAGAAAAGGCTATTTTAAAGATTTAAAGAATATAAAGCAAGTGCCAAAAACTGATGACCCCTTGCTGCTTTCTGAACTTGGTTATTTGCTTGCAAATATACTGAATTAGGTAATAACATCAGTGCTAGTGAGTGTGGACTTTGCTCCCTGTTTATAGATAGTAGTTTGCACGGAGTTGGTTTCTCCTTTGTATTCCTTGATTAGGTTATTGTTGCTTGATAGTTTGTCTGATATTCCACAAAAGTGAAAGAGTACTGAAATTCCCAAAATAGAGAAATGGATAGTAAAGTGTGAGAACAGGTAGAAATGGCAAATCTGATCTATTTATTTATTTATTTATTTATTTTATTTATTTATTTATTTATTCGACTTATATGCCGCCCCCTCTCCAAAAAGACTCTGGGCAGCTCACAGCTAAAAATACAACAATAAATAAATTAATTAAAAGTATATTAAACAAGTTAAGCCAAATTGAAAATTAAAACCCATAGTTAAAATAGGACCAACCCCAGAGAATCAGCACAGCCCAGATTGTAAAAAGAGCCAAGTCTTCAAATCGTGGCGGAAGGTGCGAAGATCGGGGGCCAGGCAGGAAACGGGAAGGAAACAAATGCTGTTTAAAAGACTGGGGACCTTATATAAACTTTTTGCTAAAAAAAAAAAGAGAAATGATTTTTATGGATTTAATGATTGAAAAAGATGAGAAATAAACAAGGAGCTGAAAAGATTTTTAAAATAACTAAATAGGAGAGAAGATAATTGTTCAGTATTTGTTGAAGAATTTGTTGGAAATAATTATATTTCTTTAGTTGCTTTCATTTTTTTCTTGAACCTTTTTTCTTTTTTATCTTTAGGTTTGATTTTTATTGTATACAAAATTTTAATAAATATATATTTTAAAAAGATCAATTATTGTATGGGCATCCCTAAAGTATTCTAGAGATGACTATCAGACTGCATGAAACTGTTTGAAATCTCACAGCAAATTCTGAAAGGGAATACACTGCACAAGTGCCATGAGACAGATATCTGCCTTCTTTGCAACCTTCTAAGGGTTCCCAAATCCTTCATCATAGATCATGTCACCAGAGGTCTCTAGAATGGGCCCTGTTTTTTCTCTGAACACTCACAGAAAAATTTAAAGAATTCATTGACTCAGTGTTTCTAGTTTTCTGCTAATTAACAAGAAATACAAGCAGAGGAGGCAACCGGTTATGTAAATGTCTGAGTGACTGAGTGTAAATCTCTAGTGAGAATGACTGAAAATCAAGGCCGGGTGACTTTTAAGTTCATCCAGAATATGTGTAGGATGCATTTTAAAGTGAGGTTATATTAGGATATATTTGTTTCATTAAATATCGAAAGCTCAAATACCAGTCTGATATTACTGCCAGAATTTATTTGATTCTTCCTTTCAGTGCCACAACTTGTTCTAATTTCACCTCAGAAGATATACTAGAGTATCATTTTTTTACTACTGAAATACTCAAATATCTGAAACTAAAGTGCTTTGGAACAGCAGATATAGAATTTATATGAAATACATCCTCAGCAATTCTCATTCATGTAGATAATTATGAATCCTTTCCTGATTTATTTCAGGGTCTTTTTGCACAAAGACCCAGAAGAATCAAGTGAGAGGAACATACAGAGTTGCTCTATCAGTGAGATGTACGACATAGAAATTTAATAAATATTTCCTGTAATCATAGGCTGTATGAAAATGTTCATCCTTTTTGCAGAAAGTGAGATATAATAATACAGACCAGGACTACCTAGAAATCTTAGTCTGTGTTGCTCCTGATCCATAAAACAGGGGCCTTCATGAGGCCCTACATAGTTGAGTCAGCAGATTTTCATACATGCTTCCTTTTTCATTTAATGGTATTAATATACAATAGATTATTGATATATTACCAATTTGTCACATCTTGTTGATCCTTGGCATTTGGACCATTTATGATTGGAATAAGCAAGTAAGATCTCATACTGGAATTTATATAATGAATCTACCACTTCTGGAAGTTATCCACATTTATACTAGGCGAATGTACTGAGCCTAAGGGTGGATTGAGAAAAACACTGATAGCAAATCTAATTTTATATGACACCAAATCTCTTTTAAAGCTGTAAACAATATATTTCTATACTATTTCTTTACTATTCTTCTTCCCAAATTGCCCAAAGCAGTTTATAGAGAACAATTAAAAGAACCTTAAATGTAACCATCAACAATAAAACTAACAATCCTAAGAGTCAATAAAAATACAAAAATTAAAACAAGATTCTTTTTAAAAAAAAGCAATTAAAAAGGCAATTGAAAAAAAGCAAACTTGCCCTGGAGCAATTGTTATTCTACAAATGCCTTCATGAACCAATATATGTCTTCAATGGGCTTTCATTGTATCCGTTTGTTAGTGCTTAAGGCAGCAATTTTACACCATTTTTCTGAAAGTAAGTTCTGTTAACACTACCAGTTTTGCTACAAAAATGAGTGGTTTATTGTATGACTAGATGAGATTCTGAGTTATAATGCAACTCTCATTAAAGGTGCATTTATTAAAAATATGTGATTTTTAAAGAAAATAAAGCATAAAAACTAACTAGCTTAATTTAGCAGAAATGCTGAAGTATAATCAATGCAAGCCTGATTTTTGAAATGCACTTGCATCTTTCAAACCAGAGTTCCAGAGATGCAAGTGAGCCAGATAGTATGTTTCTAAGCTTATGAGAAAAGAAGTGTTTTTTTAACATTGCTGACTTAAATACCATTTTAACTTTGCTTGCTTCCTCATATCTATCTTGACATTAGCATGAAAAATGTGGCTGACTAGTGCAAAGAGGAATCAATTATACAATTTTCCCCCTGCACTCCTTCCCTCTCAATCATTAGTATGAAATTAATGCATTGAAAATTTTCTTTGGAGATTATGGCAAACTAAGGTCAGAAATACAGTCTTTAGAACAGTGATGTAGCTGTCTGTAGCATTATATGGGTTAATCATTCCATCAAGAGAACTTGTAAACCAATATGAGCTTCTAGTCATCTCTAATCTCAGACCTGGACTTTAAGCACAAAGCTTTGTGTTTTCAATAGTATTCATGTACAATGATATTGTACTGACTAATCACATTGTGTCAAAATCTCCGTCTCCCTCTCCTCTTCTCTCTTCTCTTAGTCAGAAATAGATATTTTTTCCAGTGCAATGTGAGTAAGAACTCACACAGCTTATCAATATAACCAATATGTACCTTACTGTTATGTTACTGTTATGAAAGTAATTACCAGCGTCATCATTTAAACTTTGTGAATGTGGTAGTAATCAAGAATAGATATAACATACAGTACATACAGGCTTTTTTATTTTTTATTTTTATTCAGTAAAAATGTTAAATTGCTCAGTAGCCATAGTTCTTTAAGCTGGTTACAACAAAAACAAATGTGTTCCATCTTGGGATAGTTGTCTATTATTATTATTATTATTATTATTATTATTATTATTATTATTATTATTATTTTTAGATGAGAACAATATACAGAAGGCTATTGAAGATCAAGGAATCGTTTTAAAACAAGGCTATTTGGAAAAGAGAGCTAAAGGTAAACATCTACTAATTGATTATTTACTTATTTGTGTATTTATTAATCAAATTGATATAGCTACCTAATCTCATGGAAAATTACACTGGATGGTTGATAACACCCCAATAAAATAATAAATACAAAACAATTGTTACTTAAATCTATTATAAATTAAAACATTGAGGACTATAAAATATCACAGAATAATAGAGTTGGAATCAGAGGTGGTATTCAGCATCTTCTGACTAGAGAACCTGCTGAAGAACCGGTAGCAGAAATTTTGAGTAGTTCAGAGAACCGGCAAATCCCACCTCTGACTTGAGATTCTACAGTATCCTTCCCCTGCCACGCCCACCAAGCCATGCCCACAGAACCGGTAGTAAAAAAAATTGGAATCCCACCACTGGTTGGAATGGATCTTGGATGACTTCCAGTCTGATCCTCTGCTCAAGCAGGAGACCCTATACCATTTCAAACAAATAGTCGTCCAATCTCTTCTTAAAATCCTCCAGTTTTGAAGTACTCACAACTTCCAAAGGTAAATCATCCCACTGATTCATTGTTCTAACTGTCAGGAAATTTTCCTTAGTTCTAATTTGGTAAGCAGAGCTAAATAAGAAAAGAAAGTTGTAGATGGAAGTATGTTAATAATAAGGGAGTCACCTCAGAAGTTCATCTGGCCCTTGGGGTCCTCAGGCCTGCTGGCATAACCAGGTCTTGCAAACTCAGGAGTGATGAGGGCAACCTAATCTTTGTGGGGAGAAGATTCCACAAATCAGAAAAAGCCTGCCACCTAGGGCCTGCCAGGTGAAGCTCCCAAGATGAAAGAATTGGTAATATGCCTATTCTGTTAGATCTGGTGAGGCAGGCAGATGAAATTAGGAAGATGCAGTCCCTCAAAAAGGCCTTGTCCCTTACCATGGTAGAGCTTTAAAGGTCAACACCAGCAATGCAGTTCATTTTTTAAGGAGTAAGATCCCTTGGCATAAATAAGATCCTTATCATTATTAAAATCAACTGGTGTTTATTTATGAATTCCTATGTTGTCCGTGCTTTAAAATTTGTAATTAAAATTATGGCTAACTTTTCATGCAGATATTTGGTGCTGAGAGAAGTACATGACACAAAACACAACATCAATTGCTAGAACTGGTTGTATTTGTTTCTACCCATTTCAATATGATTATTATTGTGAATACCATGTATTAAACAGATTTTTCTCTTGTCATATGTCATCATACACCAAGTCTATAGACATACCTTTAAGGGAAGCCAAAGACTAGAAAATGTCTGAAAATGTATCAAAATATTCTGGATGCATCAGTCCATCAATTTGCCATTCTTTCAGTTAGATAGAGATAAGGTGTTGATAATACCTATTGGAGCAGAAAAAGATAGATAGGCAAAGAGAGAAAGAAAAAAGGGATAATTAAACAGATATCATTATCTCTGGAATTTCTTACTTTTTAAAGAAATGTAACAATACATAGAAAAGCATGTTCCATGCTTTTTCAAATGTCACTTATCCATTTGGCACAAGTAGGCCCCTGAAATTAGAAAAAGTGACCACATTTTTTGTGCTTTGGAATAAGGATTTAATATTCCCTGCCAAATGAATTAAAATATTCAGCAAATAGGTCCTTAATGAAAACTTTCCAGATTTTTCCAACTTTAAAACATATAGAAAGTGCCACAAGTCTATGGAAAGACTTATCTACATAACTTGTCAAGTATTATGTAAATTGGGAGTTGTTATAGTTGAAGTCCAGCACATTTTTTCAGGTTGAAAAAGACTGCAGTAAACAGACAAAATATCTCTTCTGAAAAGTATCTTATATAAACAAAATGCCTTGGAACAATATGAATTAATACCAGAAATAACTGTGATTGATATTGTAACCTATTCAGAAATACAGAACCCTTACTTATTCCACCTCTTTTCTTTTTCACAGATTCCAAAATCTTTGGCTCTGAGTGGCAAAAGAGATGGTGTGTTCTTGACAATTCAGCTTTCTACTATTATGCAAATGAAAAAAGTAGGTGATACCACACTCATGCTTTCTGTTCCTGTTTCTGTTTGAAGTGAGGTTAAAAAAACCTGTTCTATTTTTAGAAAACTGTGTTCATGAGTAGTCATAAATCTCCAATGGATCAACTGGAAAAAAGCAAGCAGTAAAAGAAATGCTGTTGTCCAAAATTCATTTTAAGATTGTAGCTCATTTATTCTCTGATATTTTCTGCATTTATTGCAAACATTAAAAGGGTTCTACACACAAGGAACCCAGGGAGATGAAAATCAAATTGTTAAATCTCCTATACATGATGTAAAATTGAGGGGGAAAATATCCACTAAGGTTTGCAACCAGTTGGAAATTGAATATGGATATTCCTGATCCAAATGCAACAGAAGAAGCATTACATCATATCAACTCTTTTAGCTGGGTGATGGACAGGGGTAGGATTCTACCGGTTCAGATAGGTTCTATAGAACCGGTTGTTACAATTCTGCGCAGTTCGGAGAACCTGAAAATCATGCTGCTGGCTGGCCCCGCCCCCTCTGCCTGCCCCTCCCCTCCCCACCCAGTCAGGCCTTATCACGCATGCGTGACATCGCTGCCTGCAGCCTGCTTTTGCCCATTTCCAGGCCAGCCATTGCTGCCTGCCTGCCTTCTGCTGCGGCCCCGCCTTCTGATCTCCATGGGTGAGTGAAGCTCTGCAAGCCATGGTCACCTATCTGCCACTGCTGGTCACCTTTCACCCACCACCAGTTGCCTTCGCTGGGGAACATGTGGAGAGGCTTATGATGGTTCCAGCCAGGTCAGCGGCTGCTTATTTCACTTGCTGCTCCAGCTGGGAAAGCAAGAAAGTCTTTCCCGGCACAGTGAAAAGCCTGCAAGTCCCCCTCCCATCAGGAAACAGCTCCGGGCAGCAGAGAAGCAACCAGGTTGAATTCTGTTTCCCTCTGCTGCCCAGAGCCATTTCCCGATGGGAGCAGGACTTGCAGGCTTTTCGCTGTGCCGGGAAAGACTCTCTCACTCTCCCAGCAACAGCAGCAGGAAAGAATACATAGAAAGGCTCATGTTGGCAAGGCGCCCCTTGATCAAGTCTGGAACAGGTGACAGTGGCTGCGGGGAGCAAGGCTTATGCACCACGTGCAATGCACCACGTGCAGCCGCAGGAACAGCTGATGGGTGGCAGAGGGGAGCTGGTCCCAGAAGCCCCGACACTGCTGGAATTGTCGTTGCCTTCCTTGCTGCCATCACCATTGCCGCCTTGCTGTTGCTGTATCCCCCACCCCCCACAGATATGGTGAGCATGAGCCCCAGGACAGGTGACCGATGGCCTCAACTGCTGCTCCCACCGACTTTTCTCTGCACCAAGAGTGGAGGCGAGAGAGAGAGAGAAAGAGAGCAGCCCCCTTGGCATGGAGAAAAGTCGCGCATCTCCCATATTCCTCTCGCAGCACTTTTTTTTTTTTTAATTACATTTATATGCAGCCCTTCTCCGGAGACTCAGGGCGGCTTACAATTTTTGGGATGCAACCCAGTGTGCTCAGCAATAGCCTTCATTCCATTGTATATGCCTGCTTATTACTAAGCGGCATTTTTACAAGGTCAGCTAATTGCCCCCAACAATCTTGGGTCCTCAATTTACCTACCCCAAGAAGGCACATTTAAACTTAGTGCACTTCACAAATGAGGAGGAGGGGATGAGGATGGTTGCAGGGAAAGGAATATGGGGAACATGACTTTTCTCCACATTGAGCTGCTCTCTCCGATGACTCCAAATGTCTATGTTTTGCCCAGTCTAATATGTTTTGCCCAGCTAGGACTAGATTATCAAGGAAGAGAGAATAACATGCAGCAGATGCCTAGCAAAATTTAGTAATACTGCAGATTGGCTGTTTACACTGAAATCAGGTGCAAGATGGTAGGTAAATTATTGGGCAGTTTAGTTTGGTATTTATTTCAGTAGGCTGATTTTAGAAAGCTAAACAGGATTAGACCTGGTAAGTACTTGACTGGGAAGCCAAAACAAAATAGGGCGTGGGAAGGAATGGGGTTGGGAAAGAAAGAAGGAAGATAGGTTAAGATATCTTTTATTGTCATTTTTTTACTGTAAGTACACTGGCACACATTAAAAGTGAAATATATATACATATCCATACACATACATAACACACATACACATGCTACACACACACATAAATATTGCCCATTTTGAATACATAGCGGAAAGGAAGGAAGAGTATTGGGTACATATGCACAAATGTGTGTGAAAAAAAACTGCAAAGAAATAATATTATTAAAAAACAGCTTCCAATCTTAGCAGTTATAGATGAGAAAGAGAAAGAGAAATGAGAAAGAGAGAGAAAGAAAAAAGATAGAGATGAGAAAGACAGAAGGAGAAAGAGAGAGAGAGAGATACCTGTTTAAAAGAAAGTAGAAAAATGGTTCTTTGAGTGTTTAAGGTTGCAGACCCCTGGGTTAGGCAAACACCATGGTCGTTAAGAGAACCTTGTGGTCATTAAGCAAACACTGTGGTTGTTAAACAAGTCCATTTTCCCCAATGGGAATTTTTAACCAGAAACCAGAAGGAATTGTTGGAAACTGGCAAAAAAACTAGAAAACCTCAGTCACAAGACTGTGTGGGATGTTGTAACTGGTCGTAAGTGTGTGAGAGAGTGTGTGTATGTGTGCATAACTGTCAAAACACCAAAAACAGGTCAAGTAGCTCTGGAGAGGTCAGTCATAAATTAGAACACTTGCTAAGCAACTGGCCATTAAGTGAGGACCACTTGTATTTGATTTGCCAGTCACATGACCACCTAGCCACACCCAGCCAGTCGCATGACCACCTAGCCATGCCCAATCAGCAAGCCATGCCCACACAGTCACATGACCACCAAGCCACACCACAAATTAGGCCAGTCCCACAGAACCGGTTGTTAAGAAATTTGAATCCCAGGATTTCCGGTGATGCAGGGAGGATGAATGGTGGTGTACAGGTCCAGCTCTGGGGCTTCTGAAACCTTTTTACTGCTTGGCGCGACCCCTCGGGGGTGCATGGATCCCATAGAGAACTGTGCCGGTGTTGGGAGACTCAGGCTTTGGTGAGAAGGGAGAGCAACCTCCTACCGCAGCGAAGAGATACTCTGCAGAGGTCAAGCAGCAATAGATCGCTGGTTTGCAATGGCGATCCCGTAGTCCAAACGATCATCTAAGAGGAGAAGCGAGTGAACGACAAGTTGTGCTGGAGAGTGAAGAGGTCCATCCAGAAAACTGAGGAGGATTTGACAGTGTGCCTAATTGTGGAAGAGCAGAGCAGAAAGATATCGGAAGTAGCAAGAAGCCGAGAGAAGGGATAGAAGCTGTATATAAATTAAAAGGAAAGGAGAAAGCATTTACTATTAATACTGATAACCTTTTAGGAATATTAACCTTTTTATAAAATTTAAAGGATAGTAATAGAAATATAGGAACATAACCAATTTGGAATTAGATTTAAATAAGAGATTATATTAGATAGCATCTGTATTTTCAAGGGGTTATAATAGGGGAAATTAAGGAGTTAATAAATAGACAGTGTAGAGAATCAGTTGATTTGGTAAATTAGCTTATTGATTAACGTGTAATATAATTCAGTATATATAAGATTGGATGCTGATTTGGGACAACATACTGAATATAATACAAAAAAAACAAAAACAAATTCTAGGAGAGATGACCTCCTTGACTAACCACAATGCTTAAGACGGGAAAGAAGAT
>CM019155.1:107620101-107673021 GCA_009733165.1 Naja naja | reverse complement strand
GCAAGCATGCATTCATGAGCTTTGCAGAGAAAGATTCAAGGATTAGACTCAAATTGATAAATCGATAAATGCAAAAGAAACTGTTGTGACAATGAAGATCAGTTACTATAGAATCTAATAATTTAGCCAAACCGTATTTATACCAGCCCTGGATTTAAATTTGTGTTTTTTTCTCCTGCCTTTAAGTGATAACATATTTTTTGCTCTTCCATGTGCTTCAGTGTATAGTCATGGGGGCCATGACCACAGAAATGTCTGCAGACAATGCTGGCTCCCTCAGCTAAGAAACAGAGATGAGCACCTAGAGTCCTTTTGTTGAAGGTTGTGAAGTCGTGTCTGGCCCACTGCAACCCCATGGACAATGTTCCTCCAAGCCTTCCTGTCCTCTACCATAGAGTCCTTTACCTTAACCTTTATAATTTTTTTGCCTGTTTCTTAACCTTGAATAATGAGGGCATCTGCAGAGAGTTTTGATAACTGTTGGTCTAGTCTCAGACTCTTTACTTATGGCCTTGCTGATTCAGCCAAGATATTCTTTATAAATGTAGATATATATCACAAATGGATTTTGCTTCCAGATGTTGAAAACAACTTCCTTTGCTGTTTTGAAAGGTCTTTTGAATGTATCTATTGTCATCTTCTACAACAAAGTGGGTCAATGGAAAGGATATATGATGGGTGTGTTTTTAATGCATGGAAAGTCTGAGCTTTTCCCAATTTCATCTCCTTATAAATATTCTTTTTAAATCAATTTCCACATTATCTCCATTGCATCCTACTTACTACATGGTGGCTAAGAGAGCTATGCTCCTGCCCACTCTTTCCTTAAGTTTGTCCAGGAATTCAATCCCAGGAAGAATTTGACCTATTGCAACAGAAGATCAATCTGTCATCTAGACTTTATCTATTTTCATTTCATAGCTTTATTCTTAGAAATCATACACACAGATCTTCTCCAGGATGATTTGTCCCTAACCTGGCCTGTTCAGGTCATCCAATAGGGCACTCATTCCAAGGTCCTTATAATTACCCTATCAACTGCTAGCCTATGATATATTTCTTCATTTATTGTTGATAGCTTGATGCTAAAAGACAGAAGCTATTCCCCATTTGTTTATTTAAGGATGGTTACTATAATTTTAGTGTTAACATTCAAAGTCCTACATGGCATGGGTCCAGGATATCTTCAAGAACGACTCCTCCCAGTTTCAAGTACCAACCGCCCGGTACGGACGCATAGACAGGGCCTCCTCAGGGTACTGTCCGCGGCTCAATGTCGCTTGGCAGGGACCCAGGGGAGAGCCTATTCTGTGGTGGCCCCCACTTTTGGAATCTTCTTCCGCTGGGGCTTTGGCTTGCTCCCGATCTCCGTACCTTCTGCCACAAGTTAAAACCTGGCAGTGTTGCTGAGATCAGGGATTTTTTGTTCAATTTTAAAGGTTTTAAGTTTTAATTTTAATTAATATTTGGTTAAATATGGTTTTAGGTAATTTATTGTATTTATTGTTTAATTAGAGGACACGAGAGTCCTTCCGGGAGGGGACGGCATATAAGTCGAAATAATAAATAAATAAATAATAAATAAATAAATAAATAAATAAATAAATAAATAAATAAATAAATAAATTGTTATCAGTATGGTTATTAATATGGTCTTTTTATATTTAAACTTAGCCCATTTTTACTGTATTCCTTTTATTATTAGAGCTGCTAAATCACTTCCATTTTCAGCTGTTAGAGTAGTCTCATAAGCATAGAGCAGTTTACTGATGTTTTTTTACTCCAAATTCAAAATCATGTTCATCTTCTTCCAGTTCAGTTTCTTTCAACATACATTTAGCATACACATTGAATGAATGGAGAATATACAGCCTTCACTCACTTATTTTTTTTACCTAAAGCCAATCTTCCTGCAATGAGGACAATGATTTTTTAAAACATATTCCAGGCCTTTCTGTAATCAGCGACGTACATGTTAACTTTTTTGTATTCTTTGGCTTTCTCAATTGAGCAATTAGCAATAATAGTTCTTGTTCCTTGGCCTTTTCTAAAACTAGGTTGTGCATTTAATATCTTCCTTTTCATTTACAGCTCGAATCTGCATTAGATGATTATGCCAGAAATAGTCCTCCTTGTTTGGGTAGGATTGTGTGATCAGTGAGCTCTTCTTAAATTCCTAAAAACTTTGGCTATGTGTCTGTGTTTAAAATAGTTTTCCTATCATCATACAAAAATGTCTGCTACCCTTCTAAGAATCTTAGCTTATGCATCTATTTTTCAGTAGATATTATGAACTCATTCAGAAAAATCATAAAAATACAGTGATAAGCTTGTCTGAAAATCACAGAAAATGTAAGACAAGTTTAATCAAAACCTCCAAATTGGCTGACTTTGTTCTAAAAGTTTCCTTATTAACGTTAAGGCTTTTGTCTATTAAAGACTAACATCAAAGGTAATCCCATTTATCCTTACAAAAACACATAACCTAAGTAGAGAAGTCATGATTGACCCAAAGTTATGTAAGAAGTTTAATGATGAACAGATTTCAATCAGGTGTTTTTTGATAAAATCCAGTACTTTATCCCCACATACACACAGTATTATTCCACCCTGCATTCACCCGCTATTGTGAGTTATACAGGTTGCTCTTCTTAGTATGGCTCAATTAGAGTTTCCCATTACATGGGAGAATTTGGTGGTGAATACATTGATGCACTCCTAGTCTTCTGACCTCTTTATTCTTGTAGTGCACATGAGGATAATTTGAACTTTCCCTTACTTCACCACTTAAATGGGAATATTTGGTAGTTATTGAACTTGCAGCAGGTTGTTACATGGCCTAAATATGATAGCACCTTAATAAACATACTTAAAATAAAAGAAAACCAGTAGATGTGTGGAAGCTGCAAACAAAATGAGTTTAGGACAATTTAGGTTTTGTTAAAAAATAGAGAGAGAGAGATTTGAAAACTGCATAACTAAGAAGAAGAGGCTTTTTTAAAGCACAGGCAAGGATAGCTATGGTAGAAAAGCAGTGAGCTTCTAAAAGTACATTCTCATATCCAAATCATGATATACAAGCTAGCATTCTCTTAGCACATTTTGATAATAGTTTAATCCCACATTTTTCCTTCTTTAAAGGAAGTGCATATGAACCTTAATGTACTTCAATATTCATAGATATGTTACATATTTAGTTGTTTTTTTAGACTGATTAAAAATCACAGATCTATGATCTTGTCATCTGAACCAAGACAAATCTACTAGAAATCCAAAATATGACATCTTCTCCTGTCTTGTTTTTGTTTTTTTTTAATTTTGTACTTTCTCCAGGGTTTATCCCCCCCCTTCCCAATTTCCTGGATACCTTTTAGGCATATAAATCAACCTGATAATAGAGAAATTTAGTGTGTGGGATGGATTAAGCAAAACCTAAAATCACATTTCCACATTGATGAAGACATTTTCTGAATTATAAACAATGCATGCTCCCAAAGCGTCCTCTGCTGGTCAGGATGCAAAGCCCGTAATGTGAATGCTATTTAAGGTGCTATGATAGAAAATAAAATTTATTGTTGCTTTGTTGTTTTTGTTACTAACCTACATTATTCACTCTAAAAATTCATTGATATGGGGACCAAATTTCATCTATAGGTTGTTAGTTATGTTTATAGATACTCTGAATAATATCCTCCTCAACAGTGAGAATAATACCCTGCCTGTGAGAATTACAGATTCAAGGTGTATCTGCATTAATACTTATGACCATCTTATCTGTTATGGAATTCCATAACTATGAATTGCATAGTTAGTTCTAGCTTCAACCCACAAATGTATAAATACAATAGGAGATGGCATGTTAACATTTCATGCTATGTTAATAAATTTATAACAAATAACTCTGCTGGCTTCACTGCTGGCACTATGCCACATCAGAAACTGCCAAACAGCTAATCAGTGCACTGGGCATCATGGTTGAGCTCTACTTTCAATTGGGTTTCAAAATTCAGAAAATTTCATGAAGCAGAACAAGTCAGTTTTAGCACGCCACTGATTGTGTGCATGTGTACTATATGCATAGCAGAGGTTGTTTTATTACGTTTTTAAAGTTTTATGTGTTGTCATGAATTTGCAATACTGTAATGGGACTAAGGATCTCAACAGAATGTGGTCTATTAGGCTGTTAGAGTTAAGTTACTTTCTTTCAGAACATTTGTTTTGATAGTTATGCAGGGAAAGCTGTATTCTTTCGTATTTCTTTATGATTGTGCATGGATTTGACCACCTGATGAAATTCCAGAGGAGCATTGCTACCCTTATTTTTAGCAAACAAGTAGTAATGTTGTTGAATCTGCCAGGCACATGGTAGATTCTTAGGTCTCTCTCCCTCCCTCCCTCTCCCTCCACCCCCTCTCTCATTCTCTCTCTTTCCGTTCTCTCTCCCCCCTTTCTCCATATGTTTTTTTTCTTTTTTATCTTTCAGATATGAACTCCTTCATAATCCCCTGTGAGGAAGAAGAGGAGGAGGAGGAGGAAGAAGAAGAGGAAGAAGAAGAAGAAAAGGAAGAAGAAGAGAACAAAAAGGACTACCATAATACTGGCAAAGAAGAGGCCTATGATGACATAGAGAGTTTTAATACCCCAAGTGTAACAGTTAATCAGGAGTCCAATTCGGAACTGGACAAAGAGGAGGCCATGGTGCAAGGCAAAGAGGGCATTTATGAAGTTCTTCCAGGTGAGCCATTTGAGTTAGGAATACTGGAAGTTTTAGTTGATCCTTTCAGTTTTATGTTATTTTCAGAATACAGCATGAAAACAGAAGTATAATCATTTATTTATTTATTTATTTATTTATTTATTTGATTTGATTTGATTTGATTTGATTTGTCAGTTGCTTACAAGATAATAGTTATAAGTATAAACATGAGTAAGAATGCAGGAAATAGGTACAAATAAATGGGGACAATAGGACAGGGACGGTAGGCACGATTGTGCAGTTATGCACGCCCCTTACAGAACTCTTAAGTATAATCAGGAGGATTCTATGAAACAAGCTTTCAGTCTCCCATTTGTAAAATACATCTAAAATTGTTTTGACTATTTGCAGATCAAGTATCAAGAGCTATGAACATGTCTATATCTCTATGTTGACAAGTCTAGAGTAAAGAGCTGTCAGCCAGTTGATGCTTGTCTTACACAAATAGCTAAGCACAGAGAATTTCAACCAAAAACTGAGTATCTCATCCCAGTCTCAAGTTTCACACAATTCATTCCAAAAACAAGCATCCTCTCCCTGTGTTTATTAAAATAAAAAGTAAATTGTTAAAATGTTCCTTCTCCTGACGTTCATGTATTTCTGCAGATATAATCTATGAATGTTTATCCGTTGCTTTGTAAAAACATACCATAGGTAAATTGAGGAAATATTTTTCAGTGCAGAAATGTAAGGGCTTACAAATATAAATAATTACACTGAAAACCCTCCAATGCTTTCCCATCATGATAGCAAATCTCTACTGTCTTTCAAAACCCAACGTGTACTATTGCTATGTCTCAAGGATGCTTTTTCAAAAGGCAGCTATACTGTGGGATTTTTTTCTTTTGAGAAGATGTTTTGCTTCTCATCCAAGAAGCTTCATTGGTTCTGGCAGGATGGTACAGGTGATGGTAAGATTAGTTCTGACAGGATAAGGGGAGGGGGAGGGCGGGTTTGGAAGGATCATATTTTTTTGCAGTCATCTGGTCATTAGCACTCTCTCTGAGAGCTCTTTAAGCCACTTGGGTTTATCTGTGCCCTCAGGGTCACACATATCAGAGTGCAAATGTGGTTTGAAACTTCTTGAAACTGTTGGGAAAGGACTGCATTGTAGACAGGAGATAGGTGGTGCCTTATTCTTCCCCTCTTTTGAGACAGAGCTGCTTAATGTTAACGTAAATTACCTTTTTTACCCCTCTTTCAAACCAATGGTTGTCTTTATCCAAAAAGTGGACTTTCTCAATCTGTGGAAACTGAGAATCTCCACTGACATTTGCTATACCACTACTTCTCCATTTGGTATTTTCTCCTAATTTTGCCAATGTGTTGCTAAAATGGGAGTCCAAAAGGTAGAAATTAATGTGATAAGTATCTATGCCAATGGGAGGAGAAACATGAAGCCATATGTTACTGTTTCTGAAGCTGCACTTTCTGGGCTGAAAGAGCATGTCTCTGTTCAAGAATAAAAAAGAAATATTGTTACAAGGATAGGTCATGTTTTTAAATTCCCAGTGTTGATGTCATATGATTGGCAGGATGGAGTTCATATGGCCCCAGTGCCAAAATATTAATACTAAGGCTTAACTGTTCTTTGGAAGGCCTCTGGAAAGACTGTTTGTGTTGTTCCAGCGGGGAAGACATACTTTGTCCTCACACAAATTCAATATCATTTTATTGTAAAAAAAGGTTTCAGATTAGGGATTTTGAAAACTGAGATTCATGAGATACTGAATTCTGTGAAGTTTATTTGTATCAATATCTGGTGGACTCAAAAAATAAATAGAACTCTTGGGGTAAGCAACACATAGAGACATAGATATATATGTACAAATGAGTAATGTCTTTATAAGCAAAGGCAATTCTGAAACCAAGGCACTAAAAATCTGAAGAATAATACAGGAGTTAATTTTCTTAAAGGGAGAAAGTTACCTTTACAATCTTTGTTTTTACATTGTGGGAGCAGAACTTATTTGAAATAATAGATCATTAAATTAGGCAACAAAACTATTGATCATAAATCAATTAAATAAAGAGAGCAACTATTTGAGCCTACAAGCAGAGCATTTTGCCTCTTTTGTCTCAAAGCCTGTTATAAATAATTCTTCTGCCCCTTCTGCTGCTTCTGATTGCTGCTACATTTCAAACACAAGAGAGAGAGATTTCTAAGTCGTTAAGGAAAACATTCCCTGTCATTAAAGCTACTTCATCAATTCCCTGATTACTCATTAGGCTATAAGGTGAAATCATAATGATAGGTTTATTCATGCTAATCAACACACAACTAAATTCATAGGAATGTTCATTCATTTTTCTCCCTGTTAAAATGAGGGGACCAACCTGAGACAATAGGATTAGTAATCCATACTAAATCATCATTCTGCCCAGCACATATGGAGAATGGCAAATTTGTTCCACCAGTCCGATTGGGATTTCTTGATGTCTTTGATGTAGGATAATTTGCATATCAGTTTCATTCTACATATAGAAAGAACTTATCTTTCCATACATGCTCATGTCTTTTCTGGTGTGTGTAACACAGCCACACAAAAGGGTCTAGACATGCTCTTCATTTATGAAATACCCCTGCTATTCCTAAATGAGGACTCCAGGATTTTTTATTTATTTTTTATTTTATTTATTTTGTCAAGCGATTATAAGATAATAGGTGTAAGTATAAACATAGTTATGAATACATGAAATGGATACATATAAGAAAAATAAAAGAAACAATAGGACAGGGATGGTAGGCACATTGGTGCGCTTATGCACGCCCCCTACAGACCTCTTAGGAAAGGGGTGAAGTCAATAGTAGACAGTCTAAGGTTAAAGTTTTTGGGGTTGGAGAAGAAACCACAGAGTCAGGTAGAGTATTCCAGACATGACCACTCTGTTGCTGAAGTCGTATTTCAAGTTTGGTGCGGTTTACCTTGAGTTTGTATCTATTGTGTGCTCTTGTATTGTTATGGTTGAAGCTGAAGTATTCATTGACCGGAAGGACATTGCAATGTATGATTTTATATACTATACTTAGATTGGACTGAAGCCGGCGTAGTTCTAGGTTTTCTAGGTCTAGAATTTCAAGTCTGGTGGCATAAGGTATTCTGCAACAATTAGAGAAGTGGAGAACTCTTCTTGTGAAATATTTCTGGACTTTCTCTACTGTGTTAATATCAGATACGTAATGTGGGTTCCAGACTGGTGAGCTGTATTCAAGTATTGGTCTAGCAAATGTTTTGTATGCTCTAGTTAGTAGTGTGATATTACCAGAGAAAAAGCTACGTAGGATTACGTTAACAACTCTTAATGCCTTTTTGGCTATGTAGTTACAGTGGGCTCTAGCACTTAGATCATTAGAGATGAGTACTCCAAGGTCCTTGACATTATGGAATATAGACAATATGGAAAGTCTATTTTGAAGCTCCTTGTGGGTTATAACTTCTTCTTTGTAAAGGTATTTATTGAAATAAAAGAAAATAAGAAAGACAGCAACCATATGAGAAAAAAACACATTTTGTTAGGGCTGTAATGGATCCAGACTCCTTGTACCTACAAACTCTTTGCAAAGTCTAATGTATCTGGTATACAAATCACTGCACATATTTCAAAAACCCAAGCCACACATTGCCAAACTCCATGGCCTCCTCAGACAAATATTCTGGGCAACAATAGCAATTCGGTAAAGATAGAGAATCTGGCAACCTCATTTCTGAGACCCAGGGACTAGCTTTCAGGCCTTGGCAGCATTCCTTTCTGTCATTCCCAATCCTTCAGACATGATGCAGAGTCACTGCCACAAAGTTCACGAGAGTGCTGCATCTCTGAATTGAATACCAGAGAATGGGGAGATGGAAAAGAACCAAGCTTTTCTGAATACTGATTTATTTAAAAGTAATAGATGATTATCTTCTTCATCTAGCTCCTTTTCAATGACTCATGTTTCTCAGAGGATTTTCTCCCTCTCCCCGAAGCCATAACTAGAAAAAGAAAGAGAGAGAGATTCTAAGAAGTGCTATCAACATCTGAAGAAGACAAGTTAGAAAAGGCTTTAGAAAATCTTTCAGAGAGAATTCTTTCCCTGATCCCAGTGCAAAAGATAATTAATAGAGAAGGATAATGGACTTTTGTCCTTTAGATATTCTACACTTCATAGGTTAGGATTTTCCAATTCTGCATAAATATTAATATGTAAATATCAAACTATGTTAAAAGAAGGGCCACACGCTTTACAGTATCTTTGCCAGAATCTTTTTTAATAGTTGCAACATAGAAAAAACAATTTTTTCCAGGATATTACTTTACCATCTGATGCAAGCTTCAGAAGAAAGATTCTGGGGGTGGGGTGGGAATTGGTTACTTCCATCCTGTATTTGAGTCTTTAAGTCATGAACCACCTTTGGAAATAGAAAAATTATTGTGAACATGATTTTCTATTCTTACTTTATTCTTGGTTCATTCTTATAAGAGAAAAATGACTATTCAACAGTTTATTTATTTATTTCCTTAGTTAGGGTCCTCAGTTTGAAATTTTCTGTGCATTCTATGGAAGTGCTAGCTATTTTAAATTCAGGAATGATCTCAGTGAGATTTGATAAATAAAAGCATAGACACTTCTTTCCCTGCCTTTTTTTTACAGGGAAAATACTATACTTTCCGAGGTCAACAATCTCACTGACATATCAAACAATTATTTAATAATTCAATGCCTGTAAACCTACCTTTCTAACAGTTGCCCTCTAGAATTAATAAGTAGTAGCAAACCTGACATTTCTTCAAGACACACATTTATTTATTTATTTATTTATTTATTTATTTATTTATTTATTACCTCTAGACTTGACTACTGTAATGCTCTTTATTTAGGACTGCCCTTGCACACCACCCGGAGGCTTCAGCTGGTGCAGAATGCGGCCGCGCAGGTTGTGATGGGAGCTTCCCAGTACTTCCATATTATGCCCCTCCTGCGCGACCTGCATTGGTTACCGGGTGACCTCCGGGTGAGGTTCAAGGTTCTGGTGTTGACATACAAAGTCCTTCAAGGCATGGGTCTGGGATATTTACGGGACCGTCTCCTGCCGGCATCGAGAACCAACCACCCTGTGCGGGCCCACAGGCAGGGGCTCCTTAGGGTGCCGTCTGCGACTCAATGTCACTTGGCGGTCCCCCAGGGAAGGGCCTATTCTGTGGCGGCCCCCGCCCTATGGAACCAACTGCCTCTGGGACTCCGTTTGGCCCCTGACCTCTGCACCTTCCGCCATGATCTAAAAACTTGGCTCTTCAAACAGGCTGGTCTGTGCTGACTTCCGGGGAGGGGTTTTTAATTTAGTTAGGATTGGTGGGTTTTAGTGTAATTTGGCTTGTAATGTTTAATGTTGTTTTTAGGTAATTAATTTATTGTTGCTTTTTAGTTGTTAGCTGCCCCGAGTCCCTTTGGAGAGGGGGCTGCATACAAGTCAAAATAAATAAAATAAATAAATAAATAGCATTGTGTAAAGCACTCAACCATCTGATTGTCAAGCACTAGCATGGAGTTTCACATCAGCTGTATATGCATGTGGAGGATAAAGCTGTGGATAGTAACATTTCACACCAAACTTTATTTCACAATCAAATTACTTCATTTACCGGGGCAAGAGATAACCTAACAAAACTTTAAAAATAAAATACTCTAAAGATGCTCAGAAGCACTCAGTTTGTTAATCTCTCATACATGCCAGCTCAGATTTAGGTTTAAAGAAAGTCTGGTAGTTGTGGCAAATTAAATCCCTCCCATGATCTGATTGAAGAAAATTTCTTATCCCTCTCCTCACCCCACTTTCTTTCGTAACCTATCCACCCTGTCTTCAACTTGGACATTCTAAAGACATTTTGAAGCCATATCTTCATGCTGTTTACAACTGCACAGTCCTTCCATTCATACAGTATATCCCTTCCCCCAAGTCGCCAACTAAATATACTGAAGTAGGCCTACATTTGGGGCAGATCCTCCAAGGAGCTGTGTTTTAATGTTGCAATTTGATTCAATTTTCCACTCTATAAAATTACCCATCATTGTTCGTTGCTTCCTAACAGACACCTTCACTCTTAATTTAACAATCCTATCGAATTCTGCCTCGGAAATTGGAAAAATTTATCACCTGTGAAATTTTATTTTTCCTTGGTTGTATCTGTTTTTGTAAAACTTCATTAGTGACGATGACTTGCTGAGGAAATTATCTTTCAGACTCTCTCCTTCTTCTAAGCAGTTCATTCTGTTCCATTCTTAAAAAAACACTCAAACACAACTGAGAATTTTATTTGCATAATAAAAAGCATGCCATACAAAGTCAGAAACAAATAAAAATGTATCTGCTGAGTTTTTGGGGTTCCTGCAATAGATCAGACCAATGGCTCATTTTAAATTTCATCCTTTCTTCTGATGACTAACTGGGTATATTCATGGTAGGATGGCAATTTCCAGGCTCTGCTTAGCCCCTTGTCATAGCCAGTAAATACTAAGCAAGTAGATTTTATCTGAGCAGTTTATCAGTCTGCTGTTCTCTGTATCCATGCAAAATCCATTTCAAAATCCTGTGGCAATGAGTTTGAGACTGCTTGAAAATCCTGTCTTACCTATACGCTACTAAAACTCTTATCCTGTCCTTCAATTGGATGAAATGGTACATCATATGGCAACCATTTTTGAAACCTAATTCTTCAAGAGAGCTAGCTTGGATACAGAATGTATCCAAAATCTGGGACCCATGTCTCCTGAGGGAATGAAATTTGGGGAAATTGTAGCTGATTCAGTGCTACTGGCTAATGCTGCACTGCTGAGCTACTGCTGTGATCAAATGAACTTATTTTCAATATTTTTTGACAGTTTCCCAAACAGTCTTGCATTCCCTTGCTCCCTTTCCCACCCAGCAGCAGTCACTTACCTGCTTGCTGGATAAGATAGGGAAGGGAAGGGGAAAGGAAAGAGGAACAAGAAGGAAGCAACTATTACACTCCCTTCCTGGCCCATGGCACCCCCTCACTTGTTCTCCAATCTGTGCTATCCAAAGCACTCTCCCCATTCTCCACTGCCCTCCTGCCTGATCACACAGCATCTTTTCCATATCCCTATATATCCAATCTGATCCACCCTGCCCCTCATACACCTTCTGTGACTCATACCTGATAACTCTTGTTTGTCCTCATGAATTCTTCCCAACCCACATTGTTCACCATACACCTTCTCTGCTCATGAGCACCTCTTTGATAACCTTCCCAAACTATGCTATTACCTCATGTGCTGTCCCTGACCTGCACAGCACCTCTTGCACATTTCCAAGACTCCCAGGTATCCTTCTCAACCCACACCACCCCTGGCATGCCATCCCCACCTGGCATGGCACCTCTCCAAGGTAACTCCCATGCATTCTTCTTCTCCCATCCTCCTGCGCACCCCATCTGCACAGCATCTCTCATGCATCCCTGGGCTACCATTTGTGACCTAAACCACATCCTATACTCTCCTTGACCCACACAGCATCTCTGGTATACATCCACATAGTCTTTCCAATTCACATGGCACCTTTTGCAGACCTACATGTATCATTTTTGATGCATGATTCCACACACTCCCTCACTTCCTTCTCAACCTAGAGCAGCCACTTACCTGGCTGCTAGCCTTAGGATTGCAACTGCTGACTTCTTGCATTGAAAGTAAATGGGGAAACTAGCAGTGATTTGAGGAAGGAAGGAAGGTGCTCAAGGAGAAAGGAAGATTAAGATTTCCAATATTTTATAAGGTTGAAAAACACTGCAGGAAATGATGTTTGAGGTGATGAAATAATGATTAGTAGTGTATATATCCAGCATACATAATTTTAAAAATAGACATGATTTCAATAATAAAAATAAAACATATCTAAAGTACTTATATAAAAACTAGGAACATTAGCTATATTAAACAAATATTCCAACATCTATGAAACAACCTTTCATGCCAACTGGAATGCAGTAGCAAAATTTTACTGGTTTTCTTAATGACTAAAGGACAGACATTCAGAATGCCAAGAGACGCTATTTCCAGAAGAAAGGCAATATTTTTTTTAATAATAAATGATTTTAATAAATACATTTAACAAATTTAATAAATAAATAAATATTTCACCACCTTGGGTTATTTATTAAAATAATAAAGGCAGGATGGAAATAAATAAGCTGCAGAGGGTCACTTCCATGGTCCTTTTTGGTGAGTTTCCTAAGGGAGTGGACATAGAGCTTTTCATTCAGATGTTTCTGGATGGTCAGATGTAATTAAGCTTAGGCTACCTACATCTGGAGTCCTAGAACTACCTTAACTATTAGGCCATCCCATCCACACCTCTGGATTGTTTATTCTTCAATAGCCCCATCCCATTTATCTTAAAAATAAATGGTGTTCTGCAATTTTTTTTTTAAATTCACATTTATATGCCGCCCTTCTCCGGAAACTCAGGGTGGCTTACAATCTTTGGAGCACAATCCAATGTGCTCAGCAATAGCCGTCGTTCTATTGTATATGCCTGCTTATTACTAGGGCTTTCCCCCCCCCCAAGCGGCATTTTTACAAAATCAGCTTATTGCCCCCAACAATCTTGGGTCCTCAATTTACCTACCCCGAGAGGATGGAAGGCTGAGTCAACCTTGAGCCTGGTGGGATTCGAGCCTGCAGCAATTGCAGGCAGCTGGAGCTAAGTGCTAGGTGTTTAACAGCCTGCACCACCAAGGCTCTTTTAATGTTTGCCTATAACCATGTTCAAACTCTCATACTTTCCACCCCTATTTCCTATTTGAACGTATTTCATACAATTCATCAACATGTGAACCTTACTGGATAACTGTAAGTTATAAGCGCTATCTGTACAGTATCTGTTATGTTAGTTTGAAAACAAAAATATTGTGACATATGTTTTCATGTTTTCTTGCCTCTCACTACCAATATAGATCTGTCTTTACCAAAAAGATTGGAGTTCATATGAGGATTCTATTTTTCTGGCAGGAATTGTATGAACTGAGCAGTTTATATAATGAAATTCATATCTTTAAACTGTTACTAGTTCACCTAAGCTCCCTGATCTGTACTTAAGCAAGAGCGAAGCAAGTAGAATCCACTTTGATAAATGGAAAGGTTTCTCTGAACTGGTGACTGCTTGTTTCTGTCATTTTTGCCCAGCATTTTTATAGTGCCTTGGAGGGTATTAGCAAACTTTTCAACTTCCAAGTAGATACTAGACCAGTTAACACTTTCGTGATTACATCTTCTAGGAGAGAAGTGTGACTGAATTTCTTCCAGAAAGTCTGCATCCATTATGAATTTTTGAGGCATTGTAACTGGGAAATCCTGGCATTTAATTACAATACCATGGTTTCAGCTGTAATACTGCACTTTGCCTTAGATTCCATTATTTTAATCAACTGCAGTGCCGCTAATATCAGCTAAAACACTGGTGCAACAGTGTTAACTACAATACTAGACTACTGCAGTGCATTATATATAGGGTTGCTCTTGTATGTAACTTGAAACTCCAGTTAAATCAAAATGTGGAAGCCAATTTTATCCCTGGGGCTACTCGTACCATATTGTGCATGTTCTTAAATATTGGTTCTGGCTGTACATACTGTAGGTTTCCAGGCAAATATAAACTACTATCTTTCTCTTTTAAAACTAAATAGAGAGGTGCAAAATGTTTTGAATTTGAAACATTTTGAACTCGAAACTTTATATTCAAATTGTGTTGTGCTGACTTACCAGAAGTCCTAACTATTTCAGAAGTGTTTCAAAGTCAAAATAGCCCTATTTCTAACTTGGACATACTTTCAGAATACTTAGAGTCATGTCAAAACACATTTAATAAAGTTAGAGTAGCTGCTCAAAATAGAAACATTGTTTGAAGTAAGATGTTTGAAAGTCAAAATATTTCTGTTTCAAACTTTGGCACATACCATAACTAAGACCCAAGTTACCTGAAAAAGAATACAATTTTTGTGTCATTCTGTACTTTTTATTAAGGAGAGTTTGTCTTTGGGGAGCCACCAGCTTCTCTGATGAAGATTTTGGCTAGGTCTTTTCAGCTCTTCCAGATAATGAAAGATGTTTTGTGCAGCTTTCCGGAGACTACCATGTTTAGAGATCTTCAAGAGAGAATTAAAGACTTATGTTTCAGTCTAGTTTTTCATAATATTTAGCAATTTTAGACTAATTTAATATACAGCTTCTTTGCTTTTAATAAACATTTTAAATTTTAATAAAAGCTACCATGAACCATGAACCAAAAGCTACCATGAATCATTTCAATAACCAGTATTGAAATGAAATTAATAATAGTGAAAAGAATGTAAACTTTTCAACTATCCAGGCAATTTGTTGAAGAAACAGTACTATACAAAAGAAGAGTCTTTTTATCCTATCTTGAAAAAACATAGAGCAATTTGAATCATATGTAGGTTAAAAAGTACCTCTATTCAAATTGATTGGATACAAAGGAAAATCTGCTTGAGATCCTGGAGAGTTGCACCATTCATCTCAGTGGTAATATTCTACTGGTTCAGCCTGGTTCAGCTGGTCGCTCCCACGATCATCTGTGAGCGAACCGTTTCTCTCCGACAATCAGCTGCTGGGCCCTCGCACCCACCCCAGCTCTATACTGAACTTTATTTCCTGTTTTTCAACCACAGCTGCTTCGCGCGGCACAGCTGATTGCCACACATCAGCTGTTTTACATACAGGGCTTGCAACAGAAGGTGAGTTGCAAATGCTGCACGTGCATAAAGCATGTGTTTGGTGTGCATGCAAAGTGTGCGTGTGAGCGCAAAGCACACACTCATACCGAACCAGTAGGAAAAATCTTTGAAACCCACCACTGATTCATCTCTCACATCAATAAACCCTACATTCCTGGTGCCATCTTCAGGCCAAGCTGTGTGGTAAGATCAATAGGTTTAGTACATCAGATATATCAAACAATCCAAGCCACATTTCTGAATCATGTCATCCAGTGCCAGAACTAGAATATTCATTCTACTTCATGCACCACATATTCTACCATTCTACTTCCCTACATAATCTAGGGAAGATAAGTGAGTAATCCAGCAATGAGAAATCAATGGACTTTGGACTTTGTCTCTGTGTGACCCAAGTCTGTGCTGTTGCAATAAAACTATACTGAAGCAGACCCAAATCACTGGTAGTCTTCACAAAGGCCTAGAACAGTTTGAAAGTTGCACTATATGATACAGATCTGAACACTAGCTCAAAATTATGGCCATAAAAGGCAAGATAAAACCATGAATATCAGGGCATTGAACAGAACTTCTCATTTTCTCCCAAATCAAATAAGAATGAGTAAATTACTCATGAGTAAATTACTCATTACTTAAATTACTCCATGGCTGAATAGATTCTTATAGGTGGTATTTTATTTTTTATCTAAATTCAATATTCTAGGCAATGCTAATAAAAATGCATGCTCATTTTTTGTGAATGTTGAGTCCAGGATTTGGTTCATGGAAACACAGGACTGCTTTACAATTATAGCCGCATCATATTTCATGCTAAAGCTTAAATTTGGGCTAACAAATCACAACTGCTTTTTTCATAGCAACAAAATAAACTATAATAAACAAGCAAACATGTTAAGCTTTGTGTCATATTTTAGCTCATTGAGCATGCTCAGACTATGGCTCAGTTTTCATAATATGTTCAATCATTAATTGCCCAGCCTAGTTGAGTATATTGTATAAATCCAACCTACTTTTCTATCCTTGCATTAGTTTGACTGACTGTCTATGGAGATTTTCAATCATCCAGATCATGGTTATCCTAATGGTGCTTTTCCAAAAGGCAAAAAAAAAATCAAATTGTCTTTTGGGAAATTACCTTTGAAATTGACTGCTTCTTCACAAAATGCCCAATTAATGGTTTTCTTACTAGTTACAAATTGATTCTTTTAGCTGGAAAAGCCAGAGATTTCTGCAAATACACACACAGCAAGTGTTCTACCAGTGATTTAGGTCTGCTTCAGTATAGTTTATGGTGTTTTATTGCATCAATACAGACCTGGGAAACACAAAGACAAAGTCCAAGACTTGATTTCTCATTGCTGAATTACTCACTTATCATCCCTAAATGCCTTATAGTAGAATATGTGGTACTTGAAGTAGAATACTCTAATTCTGGCACCAGGTGTCTTGATTCATTTTATTTACAAATGCAAACATCAACTGATGCTACAATCACTGAACTAGCCCAAAGGCTGACCAATATCACTGTAATCTACAGATGTATCATAGGAGCTCAGTTTGAGCCAAAAAGAGCTGAATCTAAAAATTCAGAATTTGACCTCTGGCTTTTTTTAAATTCTTGTAGCATTTTTAACCTATTCTTCAGCATGTAAATTCATACCCACACATACTGAGAAAGATGGGGAGAATAGCCTACAGGAATGAATAATATAGTAGATCTTGTCCTCATAAATCAATCAATCAATATATACAATCAATGGCATCAGGGAAGGAGGAGAACAGGGCAAATATTAATTGTACTGGAGAGGACACATTCCTCCCAAAATTCTGCTGGATCACTTCTGTAAAAGAGTATAGGGCAGGGAGAGACATCACAATGCTGATGGGCATGAGGAATTTTGATGGAACATGAAACATGATATTGGGATTGAGGACACATTTCATGCCCTTACGCTCTGCTTCAAGTTCTGGTCATTGGAGCTTCAGTGACCCTAGTTTTTGTCACCTGCTGCTGAATGCCAGATCAGTCTGCATTAAGACCTTCCATCAATGGATTACATCTCTAATATAATTATGGATGAGAGGGCCAATCTGGCATGCATTACCAAGACCTGGTTGGGTGCAGAGAAAGTACTTTATAGGACTGTTTTGACAGAGAGAAAAAAATGGAGAAAGGATTAATATCAGTGATGGGATTCAAGTTATTTTACTACTGGTTCTGTGGATGTGGCTTGGTGGGCGTGGTAGGGGAAGGATACTGTGAAATCTCCAGTCAGAGGTGGTATTTGCCGATTCTCCGAACTATTCAAAATTTCTGCTACCAGTTCTCCAAAACTGGTCAGAACCTGCTGAATACCACCTCTGATTAACATGTATCTTGCCTGAAACTCCTAGAGGTAAGGTGGCAAATAAATTAACCAATGATAATAAATAAAACTATCTTCCTACTATCCTTATTCTATTTCCAAAAAGAAGATAAATATATTGAGGGTTTTTTAAAGCAAAATATGGGTCTCTTTGGGGCTGGGGACTTAGACATACCAAACTACTATAAACCCATTAGGAAGGCTTTGCTAATGTGGATGGATCAACAGCCTAAAATGGGTAAAGGATCATTCCATTTCCAGTAAACCAGAGAAAAAAGTGAGACAGAGGAGTCTCCTTGGGGGAATGTCTGGAGTTCACTCTGCTACACAGCTCTGCCAAGCAATTTGAGCTGCTGTACTGGGAGTAAGTGAAGACCAAATACATACTGCACTAATGTTGACGGGTGGGGTGCAGGACTTGCTGGTCAGTATTTTCTAGCAGAGTGCCAGAGATTCTAGGGTTTAAGTTACAAACCTTTTATCCTGAGACCTAATTCAGTGTTCTTTCTGAGACTGTCTGTATAGTATTGGATCCTGTGGTTAGCAGGCTAGATAAAACCTCTGAATTAGCCAAGTATTTCCATTTGTTTTACAGATATGGGAAATGCAAATGCTTTTCCCTCCACCTTTCTTATAAAATAAGTTATATTACATCTATTTAGAAGAATTGTACATACTCACGTTTTTGGACTATTTTCAGGACCCAGTTATGTATAACATGGAATCCATCAAATAGTTTCCAAAGCCTAGTGTAAATATTAAGAGTCTGGCATTGTTCCTTTGCTTGATTAACAAGATAGTATTTTTGCTTCTTTTGCTTTTGACTTTAGTTATTGACCCAAAGGACCCCAAAAAGGGAATATTCTGTCCCAGATTCATTGTAAATTTGTACAATATCCTTTTGGCTCTGGAAGTGTCCCACAATCTGATTCAGCATCAGTTGATTATACTTTGAGCAGCTAACAACTGAGTTCCCTTTTCAATCAATTTTCCACTCTGTGCAGCCACTTTTATAGATGCTCGTAATGCCCTGGATAAATGTTATATCACTTTATGACATTCAGAATTACTTTATTTAACTTCTTGGTCCTTATCAAAAGTGGATTGTTGCTATCTCCTCCTATGAATCTCTTCTCTGCATATATAGGAAATATTGGGAACACCAGGATGGGGGACAGTACCACATGAACAAGCCCTATCCATAAAAGACCTTGAGGAAACCACTTATACTGAAGTTACTGAATAATGCACCCTGCATTTTGTAAAATCTCAAACTTCTTAAATTAGTATTTTTATAACAAAGTGTTCGAATTTCAGTGATGCTTTAAATCATGTTGAAATCTTGTATGGATTGTATGAAATCTTGTATGCAATCAGTACATTTCTGATTGAAAAAGGCTCTCTTGCTGTAAAATATTAAGCCTTTGTCAAAAGGAAGCAATTCAAAGGGGTTGAACTACGAGTCCCATAACTCTCTATCAGCACCATCAGCCATAATGGCTGAGGATTATGAGAAATTGTTGAGCTTTAAAAGAATGGCCCAAACTGCTTGGTTTGTTTCTTGCCAGTTAGCTTTCTACAAATACCTCCCAGATATCTCTGTTAATTGCCTTGAATTTCATGGAGAAAGGACATGATGTAAAACACAGAATGTAGATGAAAAATGTACAAAGAGGACATGTTGAAAACTGGGAACAGAATCCAGTGAGACATTATCTATAAGATGAATTAAAACAATATGAGCTGAGGCAAATTTCTTGTTACATTGGCAAAAAAAGGCATTAGGACTACAATTAGTTTGCTGCTCATTGAGTATAACCGTTCTGGTCTTGTTGGTTATGAGTCATTCTTAATGCTTTTAGGGATCTGAGAGCAACACAGTAGGCAGGAAATGGTGTTAACATTGGCATGGTTGAGTTTTTTTTCTTCACATGATTTTAAGACAAGGTTTGGGAATCTTTGATTTTAAATATACAAAGTCTATTTTATTATTAAGTTACAGTTTTCTCACACCTCCTATCTCAAAATGGTGGAAAGTGAACATTTGTTATATATTTGGAGTACATTCTGGGTCTGCAAAAATAGGAATCTGGCCTGAAGTGCAAAGATCTGATTTTGCTATATTTAGAAAGTAAATTGGATTGTGAAGGAGTGAAGCAATGCATTTTAGAAGTGTTTGCTATTTTGAAAACAAATGGTGAGATTTGCAATAAGGCATTCTAAGTTAAGGAATTTCATATACTGAACCACAGATTCCTGGTGAATAATCATAAACATTCTGAAACATGAATGAAATTGCTTAGCTGTCTTCTGCTTCTCTGATTCAGATCTTCTATTCTAGGAAGCCTACAAAAGGTCTTCTACCTTCTGAAATCCCTGTAAGAAAATTGGGGTGAGAGGTACAAGGAGGGGGAGGAGATACCAGATGCAACATTTTTACCTCAGTCAAAGTCTAAATCTACCTCCAATCAACAGCCAAATGTGCAGTAAGGCAGGAATAATCCTAAATGTTTCATTTCTTTTTCACAGAGTATTCTCTGGAGCAATATTAATTGATTGATCCATTATTTTTGGATCCCCCTCCTTTTTCCCTTTTACTAATCACTGTAAGCAGATTAGAGTTTTTCTTTGCAGATTCACAGAGTAGAGAAGTGGGATGGGGAAAGCACTCTCAATAATTTATTTTAAAATCAATGTTAATGAGATTTGTCTCCTCATTGGCCTGAGCTCTACAATCAAGACTGATTTATTTAGAAAAGATCTTTGGTGCCACTTTCCTGTCTAATAGTAAGGGTGGAGCAGGGCAGTCAGAACTGCTTTCTTTGACCCTACAACTCCAGATTCAATTCTGAATTCACAAAGGGATAGCTTGACCATGTTTGCATTGATTTGAATGGAGGGGAAGAGACAGCTGTGCCCTAGACAAAGTCATGGTAAGGGAGAAAAAAGCTTTCACTTCCAAAAAGTGAAGCATAGCAGGTTGTCCAATATTCTCTGCAGATAGGATATTATTATTATTATTATTGTTGTTGTTGTTATATTATTATTATTATTATTATTATTATTATTTCCATAGCTGGCTGGTTTTCCATCTAAATTACCTGTCAGATATTCCTTTCCTTTGCAGAAAAGAGATCTAGGCCCCAAAAGTATTAAATTTCCAATTAAAAGGAAAATTCAGAATTCCAAAATTAGTGTCCAGTGTACTGGCTTAAAAAAATAAAAACAGGTTTCCGGTCCTCAAGGCAACAAAGATAAGCTGGAAATATCTACTAAATTGTTCAAATTTCTGACTGGAATATAAGTAAATTATTTAGACTACTTTTTTTCCACCTGGTTAGCAAAAGTAAAAGAAATTCCTACATTGTGCTATTCCATTATTTGCCTAACTATGGTACAGTGAATTAATAATCATTGGTTGAATTCAGATAACATTTTCAGCTATGAACTATATTTGCAAACCATAATGACTTACATAATAAGTCAAAATAAACTGTAGCATAACATTTTGTAAACAGTGCCTAAAATAAAGATGCTTTTCTCAATATATATTCAAGTTGTAGTTGATATAAGATATATCTCTGATTAATATTGACACCTTCATTTTATTTCCTGTGACACTAGATACATACTACTTGCCCACACACATACGCATGTGCATATGTATGCACAAATACACATACATAAAAGATAGTGAAGATTAGGAGTTAGGGTTGAAATGCACTAAAGCAGCTCTTATAGGATCTTTTCCTCTTTCTTTTGAAAGAAGGATGTTTTGAATGATAAATGATATTTTGGGCAATTATGTCTATAGTACCTGTTTGTATGTATCAGTTTACTTTTAGTATTACTTTCCTAGTTATTCATTTTAAAAATGTTTTATTTTTTCAGTCTATGCTATTTTTCTTTTAAAAAGGTATTTAATATCTATACAAGAATGTTCCTATGAAAAAGTATTTTAATGCAATTAAAAGATGGCTTAAAAATTAAGTACCCTTTCAGTACCACTTTACTGGCTCTTTAATGTTTTATGTTGATTTTGTATATACTACTAATAATTTATAGACTTTTTTTTTAAAAAAATGCTTTTAATGGAAAAGCATGTTAGTGCAATTTTATGTTTTAAAACTCATAAGCTGATAAAATGGCTTCCTTTATGCCAATGCCATTCACCAGCCCAGGTGGATACACCAATATGGTACAGACGTATGAACATATGTAATAGGATACAGACAGCAAAGCATGAATTTACACTAGTCAAAAGTCACTTTCAATTTCTACTAAAAAGCCAAAAATGGTAGAACTAAAAATAGCCATTCTGGACTGATTTCCAGTCTTCTGTGTCTCATGTGAGCACATAGATCAAAAGGTTCCTAGAATGATTGGCTGCACTGTGACAGCCAAAGGCAAAGGTGATAGCTGTCATCAAATAGCACCCTAATTAAAGTTGAAAAGATATCTTTCAAATCTGGATTGAGAAAGAATTTTCCCAAAATAATGTGAAAATGGTTTATCTTCTCTACATTTTTACAAGTAATAATGCCTGCTGTTATTTTTCTCCAATAAGATGAGCTTAGACATCCTAAAGATATCTCTAATATGCTTATTGTATGCAGGTGCAGCATGTGTCCACCTTTTGGTCAATTTTGGATTCCTGTGGACAAATTCCTGAAGTTTTCTTGTCATGATTTCAGAAGTGCCATTCTTTGCCATTGGCTTCTTCCTAGGGGGTGTGAAAGAGTGGTTGGCTCAAAGCCTCCCAGTTTTCATGCCTAAGGTGGGACTAGATCTAATGATCTCCCAGTTTCTAGCTTGATACCTTAACTGCTACACCAAACTGGTCCTCAACAGGTTCATTGCCCCTGATGAGCAGAGTGATCACTAAAATTAGCAGCTTTCTACAATCACTTGATAAAGAATATTCCCTATTGCTGCTATGAGAACTCAAAAATCTAATCTTCATTTTCAAAGAAAAAAATCAAGAATAAAGTTGAGTGATGCTAAAGCACAGCAGCCTATAAGTTATCATTTCCTTTTGCCAAATAATATTTTCTTGGGCTTATATAATTACTACTATGCATTGCCATTTAATTAAAAATTGGTGAAAGGGAGAAATAATAAAAATATTTGACTCCAATTTGACAGGCTAATAAGAAATAATTAGCTTTCAAAGTGATTACGTGCACTGCAAAAATTTTTTACAGTTTTGTTTGACCTTTGGTTTTTTGTTTGTCTCTTAACCCTCACTTCCTTTTGGAATCCGAACTGCCCTTCTGCTAAGTCTGTCCTTCCGCTCAAACATCCCTCTCCTCCTCCCTCCCTCTTCCTCTTCCCCTGGCCTCCATCATGTCCTGACAGCATGTTTCGTTCATTGTCTTCTCTTTAGTGAGACCGGAGATACTTGTCAAAGCTAAGGAAGCTTTCCTGCTTGTGTTTTACTTATAAAGTGCCATGTAAATTTACGATGCTATAACAAGTGATTGCTATTACTGTCTTAAATAACAATTGATAGGTTTATGGGGCACGGTTAAAATATGACCTCCCTTTTCCTCTTTTATATTGTTACACTTTGCTTATATAGCCTGCTATTGCTGGACAGCATTGGATTATAGCCTGATTCCATGGTTATTACTTTAAAATATTGCCACCCGATATTCTTTATTGTACACAGGTAGTTGTGCTAACATCTGAAATGACTGGCTGATTACATGAAAAATGTCAGGTATCATATGGTTAGGAGATGAAATATGTGTGGGAGTTTAGCCCCCAATGTCATCTAACCAAAATCAGACATCTTAGAACTGGCAATTTTCATTGCCACAAAGCTATCTTGATTGTGAAAAACAAGTTTTGACAACTGAAATTACATTTTATTTGATCTACTGGATTTCTTTATTTCTAAGGATTGGTGGTGCGAACAATAACTTACCGGTAATAGTTGTAGTAAGAGAATAAGAAAGAGTCCACTCCTTCAGCTTAGCTAAATTTATTGCCATTTGGTACTTTCCCTGAATCTTTACTATAACAGCTATTTTACTTGGCATCTGCAAGATTCTTTGTTGATTTGACAAAAAGGCCAGTTATCATGGGACTTCTACCATCACTAAACTAGTCCTTGTAGTTAATTGACATAAGAATAGCTAATGGCAATATCCAACTGCCATTGGATGTTCTTGAGAAAAGTTTGATGGGTACTAATCGAGATTTAAATTTTTGAAGGAGAGATCACTATGGAATCCCAGGGTTATAGATTAGACTGGGAAGTTGAAAAAAATATCCCCAAAGAAGCCAGTGGGAAAGATTTCTATTCTTCTGCCAAGAAAACAACATTGGTACAGTGTTTCCTGCCCAAGCAGGGGGTTGGACTAGAAGACCTCCAAGGTCCCTTCCAACTCTGTTATTACATTATATTCTGTTCTGTTCTATTCTATGGATATATCTATAGAATGCCAAATGAACTTGGAAGTTTCGCTTATAGAACAAGGATCTCAAACTTATAGCCAATGTGTGAGGATTCTTACAAAAACCCTCACACAGTATAGCAAATCTGTACACAATGATTTATTTCAGTATTCACCCTTCTAGGCTTTGCAAGGTGATGTTGCCACATTATATCTTTAATTGTCTTTTATACTCAATCTGTTATTAAAACTCCCTTTTTACAACCCTGTAGTTCCTATTAGAGATAGAGTTGAGGCAACTGGATGGATCTGAGTGTTTATTGGTTGGATGCCTTCCTGATGCCTATATGGAGATCACAGCAGATATTTTTTCTTTGCATCCTAAGGGAGAAACATCTGCTATTAAAGAGGATTAAACTCTCAACCTTCTGAGGGGGGCGGGCAAGCATCTTTATGACTAGGCCACCACGATGCTCATACTCATGCTGTTAATATTCAATTTAAACAAAAGTCTCACAGTCTACAAAGTAGCATCCAAACATTCTTGCACTAGCTAGAGTGGGACACTGTTTCAATACATTTGCTCTACTTCTAGTTGTTGCCAATCTCCAGATCTTCAATCTCTGCTCTTAAAGAATGTTGCTTTTGAGAACACCAGTTGAGCTCCAAAGCCACGCTCCAGAAATCCCATTAGAATTTGCTGATCCCCTTAGCTTGTGACATTTAAAAGGTAGTCATCTGCCTGCCTCCAGTAGCTGTCAATCTTCACATGTCACCTCCCACTTCCTTGCCTGAATGCTTTTTACTACCTTCTACATTCTGTTTTAACATATTCTTTTGTAAGCTAAGGGTCTAGGTGGGGTGAACCTGCCTCTGGGTGTCAAGACATCCTTGAAAACTCCAAGGTGCAGCTCAATTAGCCAAGCAGCTGTAACACTAAATGGATGCTTGTGAATCTAGCTATCAGGTTTCTAGGACTATAAATTTTGACAAAAAACATGAGCCTATGAGGGGTCTTTGGTGTTCCTTGAACTTGGTTATTTTCTTGTAGATACTTAATTATCCAAATGTGCACTTGACTAGGACTGATGATGTTATCTAGTGGATAATGAAATGTCTGCAAGAAAAAGACCAAGAAAATGTCTGCAAGAAAACAACTAAGCTCAGAGATCACTAGAGACCCTGTCAGGCTACAGAACTTTTCCCATTCAATCAACTAGAATGAACTTCTGAAAACGTATCAAAACGTATCAAAAGGAATCCTTTATTGAGATGAGACAATTCATGTAGGGATTAAAAGCAGCGTCTAAGGTCTCTCAGGCATGCAGAGATAGATAAGGGAGTTTAAAACCCCTCCCCTTATCTTGATGTGTATTTAATAAAACAAAAGCCAACATGTTAATTCCCCACCCCTTTTAGAACCATCTTTTCAGAGTTTCCCAGGACACATCTCACTGTGGAATTTTTATGGTCTCTTCATCTCCTGGCTGTCTCTCTCAGAGGTGATAGGTTCCGCCATCTGGTTTCATCCTCCATTGTATCATGTGTAGGTTATACAAATTTTGATATAAGATTACATATATTCAGGTTACATCAAGAAGGATTTCATTATCAGTCACCCCCCCCCCCTTTTCTTCTTTCATTGAAGAAATGACAGATACATGGATCTGACATCTTGCCCTCCTTAAAAAACAGATAGGTCTATCTGGAAAAAACAAAAATCATGTGTTACATTTGCAATTTAGGATGGTTTATCAGGGTATTTTAGGTGGAACTTTCGTAGTAATGTGGGTGCTTTTATGTGTCATTTGGCTACCCACTCATTTTCTGAGGAAGGAAGGTGTTTCCAAGCTACTAAATATTGTGTGGATCCACAATGAGTGCACGAATCAATGTTATCTTTAATTTCAAAATGTTGTACCCCATGTACCATGATGGGAGTTGGAGGTGTGGGAAGGGGGGGGTCTGAGGTTTGAAGTGATCTCTGGTTTGAGCAAGCTACAGTGAAATACTGGATGAATCTGCCTAAGTGTTTTGGGAAGTCGAAGCCCTACCGTCACGGGGTTAATAATTCTGGAGATGGGGAATGGGCCAATGAATTTTGGCCCTAGTTTCTTAGAGGGTTGTAATGATTTTAAGAATTTTGTAGACAAATATATTCGGTCCCCAATCTTGAAAGGTTTAGGATCGCAGTGTTTTTTGTCTGCTTGAGCTTTAAAAACTGCTCTAGTGTCCTGTAAAGATAATCTTACCACTGGCCACATGGCTTGTAAGTTATTTATCCACTCCTTAATGGAGGGGATTTCAGGTTCTTTGGTGGGTAGTTCCAGCATGAGGTTGAATTCTTGGCCCGTGGCTACCTGGAATGGGGTGAACCCCATGCTGCTATGGACTGAGTTATTGTATGCTACCTCTGCAAAAGGTCAATCCAATCCAATCCAATCCAAAAGGTCAATCCAAAAGGTCAGTCCAATTGTCCTGTTGGTAATTAATAAAGCATCTTAAATATTGTTCTAATACGCTGTTCACTCTCTCTATCGATCCATCCGTCTGGGGGTGACTTGATGATGACAACCCCTGGGTGGAGCCTAATAGGTTTAAAAATGCCCGCCAAAATTTGGATGTGAACTGAACACCCCCATCTGAGATAATCCGTTGGGGAGCTCCATGAAGGTGATAAATGTGTATTAGAAACATCTTTGTCAATGCCTTGGCAGTTGGGATCTTTTGGCATGGAATAAAGTGAACCTGTTTGGAAAAAAGATCAGTTACAACCCAAATGACAATATTTCCAGCACTTTCAGGAAGCTCCACTATAAAGTCCATAGAAATCTCTTTCCAGGGTGCAGAAGGTCTGCTACTGTCTGTAAAAGTCCAGGAGATTTTCCTTGTCTTCTCTTTGCAGCAGCACAGGTGGGGCAGCTCTCAACATAGTTTTCAATGTCCTTTTTGAGAGACGGCCACCAAAATTGTCTTTTGATGAGGTGCAGGGTTTTTACAAACCCAAAGTGTCCCGCTATTTTGGAGTCATGAGATCCATTCTCTGGCTTGCAGGGACATAAAGTTTGTTTCCTACCCAGGCCAGTCCATCTTTGAGTAAGCAAATGTTTTTGTTAGCCTGGAGCCAGTCATCCTTAAGTAGTGCCTCCTTAAATATTGACGTCATTGTGTGTTCAGTCAGTGATTATTTTTTTTCCTCTTGTGCCCGGGTGATTACTTTGGCTGCTAGTTGGGTCGGGTGGATCATTGGTTTTATAACCTCAATCTTTTTGCAGTTGTATTGGGGTTTTCTGGACAGTGTATCTGCTAAGAAGTTCTTTCTCCCGGGAAAATATTTGAGAGTGACATTAAACCGTTTAAAATATTGAGCCCACCTTACTCGTTTTTTGGAGAGTTTCCGTGGATTTCTCAGGGCTTCCAGATTTTTGTGATCAGTCCATACTTCAAAGGGGATTTGGTTTCCTTCCAGGAAGTGTCTCCATGTGAGCATTGCCCACCGCACAGCATATGCCCCTTTCTCCCATATGGCCCATCTTTGCTCGGTTTCCATCAGTTTCTTGGATGTATAAGTGCATGGTTGTAATTGTCCATTTCCATTATTTTGGAGGAGGACTGCTCAAACTGCAACATCACTAGCGTCTGCTTGGATGACAAAAGGTTGTTCAGGATCTGGGTGCTTAAGGACCGGTTCTGCTGAGAATAGACGTTGGAGTTTTTCGAATGCTGCTTGGCATTCCATTGTCCAGATAAGGGGTTGCCTTGGTTTTGGTCTCCCCCCCCCTTCATTTTTAGCAAGTTCATGATAGGGAGAGCAATGTTTGCAAAAGCTGGAATGAACTGGTGATAAAAGTTCGCAAACCCCAAGTGGTCCCAGTCCATGACAGCTTTTACTTTTGGTGGGTCCATCTCTGTTCCCTCGTGGGATATTCTATACCCCAAGTAGTCAATTTTTTCTTGGTGGAATTCACATTTAGAGAGTTTTGCATATAGTTTAGCATCTAAGAGTTTTGTGAGGACTGCAGTAGCTTGATGTGATCTTCCATTGTTTCCGTGTAGATTAAAATATCATCAAGATACACTAGGACCCCTTTATATAAAAATGCATGAAGGGTTTCATTGATCAATTGCATAAACATGGCAGGCGCTCCTTGAAGTCCAAAAGGGAGCACTTTAATTTGGTAGCATCCCAATGGAGTGTTAAAAGCTGTCTTCCACTCATCCCCTTCCTTTATTCTGATGTGGTAATATGCCACTCGTAGGTCTAACTTTGAAAAAATTTTCCCTTTTGAGAGGTGGGCTAACATGTCCTTCATGAGGGGGAGTGGATATATATTCTCTATGCAAATTGTGTTTAATTTTTTGTAATTAACAGAGCCATCTTCTCACGGAATAACTCTGGGGGAGCTATTTTTGGTTGGGTGGGTTCAATGAAACCCCTTTTTAAATTTTTATCGATAAATGCTTTGAGTTCTTTTAGTTCTCTGAGAGACATGCAGTACATTTGTGGTTTTGGGAGTTTAGGCCCTGGTAGGATTTTGATAGCGCAGTCTGTGGCACAATGGGGTAGGAGTTCATCACAAGCTTCCTCGCTAAATGCTTGGGCCAGATCCTGGTACTCGTTGGGGATGTTAATGGGTTCAGCCGACTGTCCGATCGTGGCTGACTCTCTGTTCTCTGTTCCTTTCTTTATCCTTTCCTCTGGGCTATTTGCAAATAATATGTCTCTCTGGAATTGTACAGTTCCTCTCCTCCAATTTATTTTTGGATTCCATTTCCACAGCCATGTGAGGCCTAGGACTAGCGGCTCTTCCATTCCTAGGGCTACAATGAATGTGAGCATCTCACTATGGTTCCCTAGTCTTATTTTCAATGGTTCTGTAGTAAACCTAGCTGGCTCCCCGCCCCCGCTATAGTTCCATCTAATTGGCAGAAAGCAATGTCATTTTGGTTGTTGGAAAGCTGCTTTAGCAATGAAGAAATCACTAGATTGTAGCAATTAATAAATCATTGTCCTGATTTCTAAACCATTCAGTCCAACTAAATGTTCCTCCTTAGCATGTCCAACTTTGGCATTCTCATCTCCAGCCATAAGCTACAGGTCTTGCTTGCATGTTCTATTGATCCAAGTTTGAATTTAAATCAACATTTATATATAACATTTGTCAACCTTCTCTTTTGCACCAGTGGTTGGAACATAAAGTTGAATAATCAGCATATTAAAGAGTTGTCTGCAGAGTCTAATTGCATTCTGCCAAGTGCTGTTTAGTACCCTAGTTGTTATACCCTTCCTGACTATGAAAGTAATGCCATTCCTTTGTTTTTGGATCCTGAGTAATATGCGATATAATCTTCTGCTTGAAAGTATCCAATTCCAATCTATTTCAATTTACCAACTCCTAAGATGTTAATTTTAGTCACTTCATTCCATCTTTCATTAGATTGAACTTCCTTATGTTCATGCTTCTTACATTTTACAGTCCCACTATAATTCTACAATTGTAGAATTTTCTTTTCCTTGATGACAACAACAGGAACTAGATGTCCCAAAGACTTTAACCTAGCTTCATAAACATTAATACTTTGAAAGTTCCCGTGCCCTTCCTAAGTAGCATTTTGAACATTAAAGCACCATATTTTCAATGGTCTACTCATATGGGTTTTTTTTATAAAATACAGAAGTGGTTTACAATTGTCTTCTCCCATGCAAAATAAAATTATAGCTTTGCCATCTATAATACAATTATTATTCATATCTAGCGTCTTTGTGCATAGCTGGTACCCATTGTTGATACTTGCTTGCTTTGGCTTTAGAACATATACCCTGCCACCATAAGGCAGCAGAGCAGGACTGGAGCAGGAGCTTACCATTCTAAATCATTAAAAAAAACGAACAAAATTAACACTAACCTAACTAAGCATGTTGTGCAAATAAAGCTGCTAATGTCAAGCATAGATCAGGAGTCCAGGCAGTTCAAATGAATTTATAGGTTTATTGCAAGCCTAAGCTCTCTACAAGAATCTGACCTGCTAAAGGTCAAAGCAAATTGGTGGTAGATAAAAGTCTATGGAATTCAAGATGGACTGGACTTAGAGCTTGTGGGCACAAGGACTAGAGACTTATAACATGCTTGATCCTTCCCTCAGAATGATACTGGTCATCTCCTGTAGCAGTGGTGGCTAACCTTTTTGGGATCCTGTGCCAAAAATTGTGTGTGCATTTGCATGCTTGCTTGTGAGTGCCAGCACCCAAAAAGCAATGTGTGCTCCCCCACACCCCCTATGGATGAGCACACATCCTCACCCCATCCCCACCCTTTACCTGCACTGCGCCTCACAGCTGATTTTTGGCCAGTTTGAGGCCTTTTTCGGCCTCCCAGAGGCTTGAGGAAAGTTTCTTCAGGCTTTTCAGGCCAAAAACTAGGCCTGTTTCATCGCTTCCGGTATTTCTGGAAAAACAGGGAGTGATGAAACTAGTTTTTGGCTTGCAAAGCCTGCAGAAGCTTTCCTCAAGCCTCTGGGAGGCCAAAAAAGGCTTCAACTGGCCAAAAATCAGCTGTGAGGCACGTGCAGGCACAGTGAGGTAAGTTTGCCTGCAGTTCGTGTGCCAGCACAAATGGCTTTGTGTGCCACCTGTGGCACGCGTGCCATAGGTTCACCATCATGGTCCTATAGTATACCTAGTCTTTTATCTAATCTGATTGTGTTGTGTGAACTCAGCTGGTCAGAAATAAATTGTTTCAACACACTCAAGTCTTTAGAATTGTCTACATAAGTGCTAATTACAATGAAATCATAGCAAAACATAAATTAGAGACAAGTCCAGTTCACAGCTGCACTCTTAACCCCTGCATTGCATTATGAAGACATCTAAAAGATATTCTTTTAATTTGGTCATAATATGATTATATTGTTTGAACATATCTGCATTCGTAAACAGCAGGGTATGTCTCATTCTAACTTTAGGGTCATTAGAAAGGTTGCAAGATTCCTAAAATCAGTAAAATATGAATATGCAACTAATATTTTTACTGTGATTATGTTTCTGCTTGTTTATGATAAACAAATATCACTATATGTACAGCTGTATAGTTGCCATCTAGATTGAGTGCATATTAATCCTCCTTTGGAGTGATTTCATATGAGCACTTTGCAACATTTTAAAACAGCTTTTCCAACGTTAAGTCCTACATACAGTATGTGTTGTTTGAGGGTACAATATCCAGACTTATGTGCCGGGCAAAAAACTTTGTTTGGATATTTGGGAGTTGTGACTCAAAACATTTGAAAACATCAGATTGGGCAAAACTGTCTTAAAACCAGGAAGAATGCAGTGAAATTCATTCTATGGACTACATGAATAATAGCATTAAGAAGTTTAAAAAAAAACAATTAGCTGACAGCAAAGATTTGGGGAGGGAGAAGTAGTAGTTCTGCACTGAGATTGAGATTTAATCCTTTCTTCTCATAACCTTTTTCTAATCACCTTCCTTTATTCTAATCTAAGATGTCATATCCTAGAGGAATGGAAGATGGTGGTAGCGAAAATACTTAGTAAAATATTTACAATAATTACAATAAGGGCCTTGGTGGCTCAGGCTGTTAAATGCCTGCATTTAAGTTCCAGCTGCCTACAATTACTGCAGGCTCGAATCCCACCAGGCTCAAGGTTGACTCAGCCTTTCATCCTCTCGGGGTAGGTAAATTGAGGACCCAAGATTGTTGGGGGCAATAAGCTGACTTTGTAAAAATGCCGCTTAGTAATAAGCAGGCATATACAATGGAATGAAGGCTATTGCTGAGCACACTGGGTTGTATCCCAAAAATTGTAAGCTGCCCTGAGTCTTCGGAGAAGGGCGGCATATAAATGTAATTTTTTTAAAAAAATCTTTCTTTCAAAAGCAACAAAAATACATCGCACCATGCAAAACTATTTTGTGGGAAGTAGACTGAACTCTTCAATCCAACCAATATTTGTGTGTTGCTGGGAAAGCAAAAAATATAGTCTTACATGCTTTTTAAAAGAGTTTGTTATTTCTAGGTGAACCTGATATGCACCCTTTTTTTCTTAATGGAGTTATGCAAACAGGATGTATTCTGATATGATTCTAACTAAAGCATTATATCTATTTGAATTGTATATCATAATACACATTTGTTATTACAAGTAGGTATTTTAAGTATCATTTTATAGTATTTTAGGCAGGTCCTGACAGCCACTCTTCAAACTGACTCATGAGCATCCTCATCTTTTAGCTGCTGAGGATTATTTTATATTGGCCAGCAAGTCCCTTCATTTACTAAAGTGGCTTCAAATCAGTGTTTCTATGTGACCTTACTGCTTTTGTTTTGTAGACAACAAAAATCACAAATGGCCACTAGAGAGAGAAAAGCTTCTTTTGTCATGGGAAAGTTTTATTTCTATCAGAAACCAGGGCAGGATTCCTACAAAATACTTGCCATGTCTTATAGTCCTTCCCAGTTTCTTCTTTTGGGGGTGGGATTATTAACTGCCATCCTGATAAATGTATATGGATTATAAGTGAGAGAAAAATGTATACCTTTTTTCTGCAATGTAGATGATGTCATGCTGTGGCACAATTAGTCTGCCAGTAGATGTTTTACATTTATGTTGCTTATTATTGTAGATGAGGACCTCAACATGTTTGCTCAGGATGACAGGGAAAATGCTGGAAACATCAAAAATAAAGGTAAGGTTCTACACACTATATTCTTTAGGTATAAATAGGTCCTATACTATGCCACTTCCCCCAAAGCAATTAGTTGTCTGGCTTTACCATGGGATTGCTGCTAAAATATGTGTAGAAAGTCTGTCAGCCAGGAATTTTTAAATGGTATATCTATTGAACTATAAAGTGCACAATCAGTTGACCTTATTGATGCTAGTGTCAATACATGGTTGAACCATGAATCACATTCCATATTGGTAGATGCTAGGTGTGTCTAAATCTAAACCTTAGTAGAGTCATCTTCTAGAATCCAATATAAATAAGAAAACTCTGATATATAATAAAACATAGGAGTGTGTCTTTCTGGAAGATTTTCAAAACATTATAATGTATTATTGTATGAGTCATAAATTTTTTCTCACAGATTCTATGCAAAGCACAATGCATTGTTGTTTCTCTAGCTATGAAATTTTATCAACTAAGAGACAGCACCTACCTGGACTAATTTGATTTTGAAAAGCCAAACAGACAGGAGTGACCCTATGCGGTGCTTTGAATTCAAAGACTTTAAGGAATTTCAGAAAAGGTTTACATTCATATTCTTGTGATCTCCAAAATATTTGAATCAAAACAGCCCTACCAGTCAATAATTGGATGAGAAACCACCAGGAAACTTCAGGGTTATAGGTTACTTAGGTTTCCTGTAGGTTGGGAAATTGTAAAAATCCTGGAAGAAGACAATGGCAAAACATTTCTATATTGTTACCAGCATAATTATATAGCTCTATCCATGAAGCTATCAGAAGTCAACATAAAATTCAAGCAGTAAAAGAACTGCCATGGAATTAGCAAACAAGAAAGAGGTCATGAAATGAAGTGAGAGACAAGAAAGTAGAAAGGAACCCACTGGAAAACCAGAGAGAAAAGAAATTAAAGAAAGGAGAATTGCATGCCAAAAGGAAGGGAGATCAGTGAAGGTCTGTTTACTGGGAACTTGACCTTCTCAATTACTGCTTCTAGACATCTTCAAAGGGAAGCTTGTCCTTCCAGAGTACACAGGGAGGGAACCTTCCTTCCCAGGCTTGTTCCTTGAGACTTCAGGCTGAAAGCGGAAAGCCTGTTTCCTGGACTATCCCTGTCCACCTGCTTTCTGTCCTCAGTCCCTCTTCCCTACCAGACCACCTGATTCTTTCTCTGCCAGAACCTACACATCCAGTTCAGGAAAAAAACACTTAGGTGGAGCTGCTTTGAGTTTCCTGCAGTTCTGGGTGCTGCATTTGCTCATAGTTCAGGAAACCGCCTCATATGATAAATTGTGGTTAACAGAATAACAGAGTTGGAAGGGACTTTGGATGTCTTCTAGTCCAGCCCCCCTGCCTAAGCAGGAGATCCTATACCATTCTGGACAAATGGTTGTTCAATCTCTTTTTAAAAACCTCCAGTGATGCAGCACTCACAATTTCTAAAGGCAAGCCATTCCACTAGTTAATTGTTCTTGCTGTCAGGAAATGTCTTCTTAATTCTAAGTTGGTCTTCTTGATTAGTTTACATCCATTGCTTCTTGTTTTGCCTTCTGGTGCATTGGTAAATAAGTTGACACCCTGTTCTTTGTGGCAACTCCTCAAACATTGGAACACTGCTATCATATCACCCCAGTTTTTCCTTTCACTAGACCCAATTCCTGCAACCATTTCCCATATGTTTTAGCCTCCCACACCCTAATCATATTCATTGCTCTTCCCCACATTCTTTTCAGAATCCCAGCATCTTTTTTATTGTGTGGCAACCAAAACTGGATGCAATATTCCAAGTGCGGCCATACCAAGGCATTGTAAAGCAGTACTAACATTTCACATGATTTTGATTCTCTCCTTCTGTAATGCAGCCTAGGATTGCATTGGCTTGTTTTGGTGGCTGCAGCGCACTGCTGGCTCATATTTAAATGATTGTCCATTAGGACTCCAAGATCCCTCTCATAGTCACTGCTACTGAGCCATGTTCCACCTATTCGACACCTGTACATTTGGTTTCTCTTACCTAGGTGTAAAATCTTACTTTTCTGACCACTGAATTTCATTTTGTTAGATAAGGCAAGAGTTCATGTCTGTCTAAAACTTTTTTGGATCTTGAGCCTATCTTCTGGGATGTTAACTATTCCTGCCAGCTTGATGTTGCTTGCAAATCTGATGAATTCCCCTTCTATTCCTCATCTAAATCATTTAGGAAGATACTGAAGAGTTCTGGGCCTAAGACAGAACCATGGGGTATCCCACTGGTTATTTCCTTCAGTGTAGATGTAATTCCATTAAGGACCATATTGAATGCAGTTTGTCAGCCAGTTACAAAGCCATCTATCTAACCTACATTTTTCTAACTTACTAAGAAGTTAGAATCTACATTGTCAAATGCTTTACTGAAATCCAAGTATACTATGTCCACAACATTTCACTAATCCACTAACTTAGCCACTTTATCAAAGAATGAAATAATAATTTGTTTGGCATAATCTGTTTTTGACAAATTCATGTTGGCTTCCAGTAATAACTTTGTTTGTTTCTAGGTGTTCGCAAATCTATTACTTGATTATCTTTTCCAGGATCTTCCTAGGTATTGTTGTCAGGCTGATTGGTCTGTAATTTCCTGGATTCATTTTCCCCCCCCCTCCTTATTATCAAGTTCATCAAGGCCAATAAAATAGGTGTCCCAACCATAATCTCTCAGTGGGGGAGAATGTTAGCCCTATACCAAGCTATTGAGAGCAACATTTCTATCTGTCAATTTTAAAAGGCCACATTGATTGGATCTGTTTATATATTGTGCTGATACCTCACAACACCCTAAGTTCTTAGGAAGAACTGTATGCATAAGGCTAACATGAGAACTGGTGGCAGTGGGAGGAGAAGGACCAGAAGAAGGAGGAGATCATTACACAGACTGACAACAAACAAGGCATGGCAAAGTAGCAACAATGGTTTATTGCAATATCATGATATCAAAAATGGTATCAAGAAATACCATTTTCCTGCAAGCAAGAACTGGTAAGACTACAAAATAGATAAAATGATAGGAAATGAAATGCTATAGTGCTCTGGGAAATAAACAGATTAAGATGTTATGAGACTTTAAAATCCAAACCAGCAGGCACCTTGTTCATAACATGCCAAATAGTCTTGAAAAGAAATCTATTAATTGATATTACTATAGTGGGTGAGGCTAAGATTAAGCAATCTGAAAAAATGGGATCTCTAGATCAAAACTAAACACTTATGAACACTTACTGGACATGAACATTCTAATTGTACAAAAAATTGCCCAACCTCTAACTGTCTATATCCTTAGAAGTTATCATAATAATTCTTAGGTTCATTGTGAAATATCCACATCTGCCTATCTCAGATCCTTGGAAAGGACTCGATAGATAGACAAAAATGCCAAATCCAGTCTGAAAATCTGGCTGACTGTGATGGACCATAATATATTAAATATATATATGCCATCTGACTCCTGGCAACTCTGGGCAGTTTACAATTTGTTAAAAACATTTTTTAAACAGTAACAACATAAGGCATAAAACAAAGAAACAAAGAAAACAAATCCAGATGGGAACAAGGCAAAGGAAGAAAAGATGCATTGGTCATTCCAATATTCTATAAAGCATTATTTTTTCTTAAAATAAACACTACAGTGTGGATTAGCTTTTTCCTTCTTCCTAACATTCCTTTAAAAATGACTATAATGGTTTCTAATATGCTTTTATTGTTTTTACTATATACTCATAAATCACAGTAAGTGAAGGGAAGGACACTATATAAGTAAATTATTATAATCATTTTGTTTTTCTTATTCCTCTCAGACATTCTGATAACTGTGTATAAGATGCCTGAATTAGGAACTGGTATATACACACCACTATGCCACAACTTATGCTCCCAACCATTCTAAATCATTCATCTCAATTTATAAAAGGATAAAATTAATGCTCCCTGTTCTTTTATTCATAACTATATTGGCAATGATTGGCATGAGAATATTATACTTGGGAATGACTCAATTAAGAATGAACCTTCAGAGTGGAGTCAAAGTATCCTGGACAATTTAGCAGTTGTGGCAAGTGTATGATATAGAATAACAGTGAACTCATTTTGGAGATATGCTATTGTCTTATTCAGGCTGCACATTTAATTCTGTGTTGTATAATCATCTGGGAACCAAAATCCAACAATGTCTGGCTTAATTGTTACTAGTAATAAACCTATGCTTACTTCTTCCTGTAGGTAGTCTTCATTTGGTGACCATCATTGGAATTGGCCATTAAGCAAAATGGTTGCTAAATAAAATTATGACTATGCTTATGATCTTACTTCAGCTTTCCTTTGCCCTGCAGATCTGCAAAGATCATAAATGGGAGGATTGGTCGTAAAGTTACTTTTTCATCATAGTTATTGAATGAGGCAGTCACTAAATGAGACTACCTGAATGAACTCTTTTATCTCACACAAAAGAAGCAGACCTATTTTCTTTCCAACTATTACCAAGATTTGAGTTCTGTCTGTAGAGTACCATCTCCACAAATCTTTCGTGCATATTATGATAATGTATGCAGTTTTATTCATCTAAACATTTTCTTATCATGATGTTCCTTTCTTCCAATTCAGAATGGGTAATGCCTGCCTTCCCTTTTCTGTCTTCCCCTATGTTGTGGCTCCACTGGACAGTTAGAGGGGTGCTTAAAAATTTGTGAACCCTTTGAATTTCGAATATGATCAAAAACATGACCTGTTCTTCCTAAATCCTAAAACTGAAGAGAACCCAATTAAGCAGATGAATAAAAAATATTGTACTTGTCCATTTATTTATTGAGGAGATGATCCAATGCTACCTATTTGGGTATGGTAAAAGTATGTAAAACTCTAGGATCATCAGTTCATTTGAAGAGAAATTAAACTTAAATGTTTCAAGAACAATTTTGGATGCACTATCAAGTCTGATCTTTACAACATAAACATTTAGAAGTGACTCAAACTAAATAAATTTCTGAGGACAAAAAAAAGCCCCAGTTACTTATAGTCACATGACTCTTTCCTCTTTCCAAAGTATTTGAACTTAATTCACTGTCAGGCAGATCTATATATAAATGGAGTATGTTCAACGCCATTGTCACCCTCCCCAGAAATGATTGATCAACTAAAATCACACTAAGAGCAAGCCATGTAATACTTGAAAGGTTTCAAAGAATCCCAGGGTAATGTTTAAGAAACTAAGGCCTCCCTTGCATTGGTGAATCTCAGTGTTCATGACTACCACCAAAAGAATCCTGAATTACAGTGATACGTGTAGCACAGATGCAAGGAAAAAGCCACAACTCTCCAAAAAAAAGAAGAATATTACTGCTCATTTACAGTTTGTAAAAGAGCCAGAAGGCTGTTGGAAGAATATCCTGTGGATATATGAGACCAAAATAGAACTTTTTCACTTGAATGATAAACATTGTATGGCAAAAGGCAAATCTTGCATTTCAGCATAGGAACCTTTTCCAGTCTGTGATACATGGTGGTGGTAGTATCATGGTTTGTACTGCTTTGCTGTTTCTGGACCAGGACAGTTTGCTAACATTATGGATTTTGAAGTTATGGATTTTGAATTGTACCAGCAAATTCTACAGGAAAATGTCAGGAAAATATTTGTCCAGGAGATGAAGCTCAAAACAAAATGGATCATGCAGCAAGACAATGAGCCAAATCATACAGATCATACAACCAAAGAATGGGTAAAGCAGAAGAAAATTAAGTTTTGGAATGGCCAAGTCAAAGTTCTGACCTTGATCCTATAGAAATGCTGTGAAAGGCTGAAGGAGGCAGTTTGTACAAGGAAGCCCACCAGCAGCTTTTCTGAAAGGAGTAATAGGCCAACATTCCTCTGAGTGAAAGTGCAGGACTGATCAACTGTTATTAGAAGCTATCATGTTATAAGTTATCTTTTTACAGGAATATTGAAATTCAAAAGGGTTCATGAACTTTTTTTTATCTGTTGTATCTAAGCCCTAAATTTTGAGCAGAAGGAAATTAAGATGGAGTCTTGCATAGATAGATAATCATATAAATATTACTAGCATGCCAAATAAAATGATCCTGAAAACTGTCAATTCATGATAGCATATATTTGGTATTTAATAAGGGCAATAAATTATTCTGAGAATTGTTTTAAGTTTTTAAAACCTTATAGCATAAATAAACTTGAAAACTTATGGACAGAATTTGATAGAGATGGACAAATGCATATAATTTCAATATTCTACTTGTGGAAAACTACCTATTAGTATTGAGACCCTTATGTAATCTTCTTGCCTGGAGTTCAAGAGAAAACTATTTTCATTCATTTATTCTTATCATACACCCTACATAGTGGTGGGATTCAATTTTTTTTACTACCAGTTCTGTGGGTGTGACAGGGGAAGGATGCTGTAAAATCTCCAGTCAGAAGTGGGATTTGCCAGTTCTCCGAACTACTCAAAATTTCCACTACCGGTTCTCCAGAACTGATCAGAACCTGCTGAATACTATCTCTGCCCCTACATTTCTTAAAGAATATCTTTACTTGTAAAGAATGTTCAATAATTAGAATAACCTTGATCTTCACTATCAATCGTGTGTGTGTGTGTGTGTGTGTGTGTCCAGTCACTTATATATAAAAATGACTTAGACCATTTTCATACTTGTGACCATTGCAGCATCCCTATGGTCATGAGTTCAAAATTCAGAGGCTTGGCAACTGGAATGTATTTATGATTATTGCAGTGTCCTGGGTTCATCTGATCGTATTTTGCCATCTTCTGACAAGCAAAGTCAACAGGGAAGCAAGATTCATTTAATAACTATGTTAGTAACTTAAAAGTGATTCTTTTAACAACAGTGGCAAGAAAGATCATAAAATGGGGAAAATTCACATAACTATCTTGCTTAACAATGGAAATGTTGGGCTCAGTCGTGTAGCCAAGGAACTACAATGTGTGTATGTGCGTGTGCATGCATGTGCGTGCGTGTGCGTGCATGTGCGTTTTAAACAAATGCCTTAAACTATACTGCAGTATTTCTGTCAAACCTTTGAATGAAATTTAGAGACTGAGAACTTTTGCAATGAAATTTCTCTCTTAGGATTCATAAGACGTTATGCAAATTATTATCAAAGTCTGTGGAACTGCACAGGGAGCCACCCAGATGAACTTTCCTTTCAAAGGGGAGATTTGATATACATTATTAGTAAGGTAAGTGCTATTAAATATGTATTTATGTGTCTTATTTATAAGTTGTTAAAATCAGCTAGGAGGCAAATAACTATTGAACTCAGCTAGGAGTCTGAAATCAGCTAGGAGGCAAATAACACAATCACTACACATAGTTAAAATCATAATATAATGTCCAAACAAATAACTATAAAGAAATACACTAGGACGAACTAGGAACTGAATACCTGCTAGAATACCTGGTTTTAATTGCTTTTCTAAATACTAGCAGAGATGGGTCCATTCTTACTTCCAGATCCAAAAAGTTAGAGCCACCATTGAGGAGGCCTTTGATGAGACCCATCTCTCTCAGCCCTCACAGAGTGAGAGGCTGTCAACAGATTGTCTAAGTGTTCATACTGGTCAGGTAGATTCTACCTTAGCAAGATGTTGAATGATGTAATATGAAGCAGTACTACGAAGATTCTAAAAAAGATTATCAGTGCTTTGAATTAAGCCTGAAAACCAATCAGGAGCCATTTCAGTGAATGCATTAAATACAGTGAATACATTTAATTCTACGTTAATTGATTTGTCCCTTCAGGAGTCTTGCCACTGCATTTGAAAGCAACTCTAAATATAGTCCCATATAGAATGCATTATAATGTCTGACTGTGATAATCAGGGCATGAGTCATCTTGATTAAAGTAGGGGTGTTAATCATGTAGCACCTAGAGCTGAGCAAACCCCCTCTCCCCACCACCACAATTTCCACCTGCTAATTCAGTTGAAGGACTCCCAGATCATATACCAACTCCTTAGCTGGGAACACTACCATGTCAAAAGTAATTATTGGGAAGAAATGCTTTAATGTTTATTAGCAGCACGTAGTGTAATTTTAGTTTAGTTTTAGTTGTCTTGTTTTGTCCCATTAATATCCTGACCTCCAGTTACCAATGCATGACTTCCACATCATCTCTACCTCAATCTAGCAATATATAATTGGGCATTATCAGCATACTAATGATCTTTTACCCTGAATCAGCAAATAATTTCTTCCAGTGGTGCATGATTAAATACAGGAGAGAGTATCAAACTCTGGAGAACTCCACAATAGAACTTGCAAAAGCTCAATCTTTCAGTCATGTTTCAACTTCTTTGAAGTCCTATATTACTGTGTGTCAAATATTTCGGTCACCAGGACCCTCCTCCAGGGAATGGAGGTTCGAATCTCCCAGAACCTGCAGCAGTTTTGCCATATATCTTTGTGCCAAAACCCCCAGGACCAAAAAGAAAAGATAAACAAAGGGCATATTCAAACTGTATGAGAGCAGGTTGTGATTTCAGGCAAACTGTGTTGCAATTTTAATTCTAAAGTTCCTGAGATAATTCCAATAATTTTTGGATGGCATAAATATTGTATCAACTGCCCATGACATTCTTCTAATTTATTAGCTTTGCTAATAAACTTGCTGCATAAACAATACTGTGCAGTTACCATTTTAAACTCTAAACAGATGTGGATTCCAGTTGGGGGGAAGGTGTGCAGTTACAAAATGATAGAGTTTAGTATGGCAGGAGAGAAAGAACTAATTGGTTTTACTATTACCTTGCTTAAAATCTTTAAATAAGTATTAGTGCATTTAGGATGTTGAGAAAAGGGAGGTATGAAAGAGAATACATGTAGTTTGTGGAGGAATATATTCATCAATGGCTAGGTTGGCCAATGTAAGAAGGATGTCAAAAAGGAAAACTATGTTCTATGATGCAGCATTCTTATTTGACTGCAGCTAGTAGTTTTCTCCCACGAGGGTGCTGTAAAATATGTAAAAATGAGTAATATCTGCAATGCACATGAGTCCTGTTATGGCGCTCAATAATTATTATGGAAAATGTCTGAAACTAGAATACATTGAAAACTATAGTTCTATGTAATAAAAACACCTGTATCTTTCTGTTCTCCCTCTCTAATCCAGAACATTGTTCCTGGAAATTCTTCTTTCCTTTCATGTAAATATATATAGCAATAGTTTATCTCTGTAACAGGCTGAGCATGTGTTTAATCACTCAAGAATCGCATAGATAATTGTGTTGCTTGGTCAGATGTGAGATAGGAGCTAGAAATTACAGAAATGGAGGATGAAGAATTGGTTGGGAATATGAAGTACTTTCTTTACCACAGATATGCAAATGAAGAATGTGCCTTAAGTAAAGATCTAGCTCCCAGAAGCTGGATATCAGATGACAAAAACCTGACTTCCTATGTAATTACTCGTATCAGAGCAATCAAAGAAAAGAAGTAGGAACTTCAGAGTTGAGTCTACACAAGAAAGACCTACTTCTGTACTGAGGAGGACTAAGCTCCAGACTTAAGTCTTTTTGGGTCCTAATGATTTAAGATTAGTCTTGAAAGTCAGTTCATGAAGATGCAAACATGCTACTACCACAATCTAAGTTGTCTTCCTCAAGCCCTTTTTAACACTGTAATATAGACCAGTACTTGCCAGCACCTTAAAGGTGTTGCATTTATAAGAACAATTATTTGAAACAAATTTCAGCTCAGCCATGGGGTTACACAGCACTATCAAGGCAATTGGATTATACATTTCCTATGTTAGAATTGAAATGAAAACTTAATGTAAGCCTATTCTTTTCTTATTCTTATGGTTCCTGGGATTTTTATTGTATAATATGTTGACTTTGTATTTTGCTGAGAATGGGGAAGAACAAAGTGATAGGCTAAATAATGGAGTGGCCCAACTTTCATAATCACTCAAAAGTCTATTCTACTTTCCCTTCTTTGTACTATGTAGTGTATGAAGTCTATTTCATAACATTTAGTTATGAAGTAAAAATAAAGAAATAAAAAAATGAGATTTGCTTTTTTCCCATGTAGCTGCAAAATTTTGGTCATAGGACATTTTCTTTATAGACTTTCTCAATCCTGGAGGAATATTGAAATAATGTTGCATAAAATAGCAAAAAATATAAATATTCCACAATACAATTTTACTTTGATCTACACAATCCATAAGAGCGAAGTGACAGGCCAATAACTGAGTTACAGTGCATAAAGCTGCCCACTATTTTGAGTGCTAGCACAGTGGCATCAAAAGTTAAAAATGCAAGAGTATTGTACTTTTTTCTTTACACGCTTACATTGCAGCCAGGTTGTCCAGGAGACATTAATGCATTATGCTTTGATGAAATTTTACAGCAGATACCACTTCCCCCCAAAAAATCAATATATCACATAAACCAAAATCTCTCTATAATACTTTACAGGAAGTTGCTCACATGCAAATGTGGAATTTCTCCCAGAAGCCACAACTGGTCTTTTTTTAATCTTTTTTTTAATACAGCAAAAATATATTTTGGAAACACATTTTTTTAAAATCAAAGTAACTTAATTTTAAAATAGGAGGATCCTTTAAGTTTTATTGAAAATCTTTTAACAGAGGACAGAATTCTTTCTCTCTAATCTTTTGTGAGGAACAAAGACATCTTAAATTCATTAATATCAATATGAATGCTTCTTATTCTTTGGGTTCCATGCAACTACTTATTGGAAATATCTTAACAATTTTCCAGTTCTTACAATTCCAGGGGATGAAACTTTTCAAATAATGAAATGATGACTTTTTAATAATCCAAGATCATCTTGTATTCAAAATGTACTTTCAAGAATATGCCATCACAAAATGCATTCTTAAGCCCTTCAACTTGTCTGTTAAATTTAATGCTCTGAGGAAGACATTTTTATCATGTAGATCAATGTTTCTCAGTCTTGGTAACTGTAAGATGGTGGCCTTTGACACAGTGCTGAGAAATTATGGGGGTTGAAGTTCACTCATTTTAAACTTGCCAAAGTTGACAAGTAGACACTGCAAGTCTTCAGGTAATATCATAGACTAGTAAATGTTGCCTTCCTGCCTTTCTTCTCTTAGCACCCAAGAGTATGGCCTTGTTTTAATTTCTTTGAATGGAGCTGTATCACTTCTTCCTTGGGAATAACCAAGTGCCCCTGAGTGCTTTCCTTTCAAAAATGATTTTGTGAGGCAATAGTGCTCACCTATGATTATTGAAGAAGCAAAGGTAAAATAAAGCTTGGCAGGGTTTTTTTATTGGTTTTGTTTTGTTTTTGTTTTTTTAATTCACATTTATATGCCGCCCTTCTCCGGAGACTCAGGGTGGCTTACAATCTTTGGAGCACAATCCAATGTGCTCAGCAATAGCCTTCATACTATTGTATATGCCTGCTTATTACTAGGGCTTTTTCTTTACTAGGGTTGCTGAGGGTGGCAAGCAAGCAGGTTGGGAGAAGAAGAGAAAAGGGTGTTTGAAAAGCCTGTTCACTCAGCTGCATTTTAATTTCCTTCTCAATCTTGTCCCAATTAATTTTGCAGAATTAATCTTGCCGAAGCAAGTGTGGCACAGGCGCCGAGGCTTGCTTTTTCTTTTCTTTAAAAAAAAAACGCAGTACGGTTGCTGTGCCTTGAACATGAAATAGTAGCTAATATAAAAATCCATCTGGTGTTATTTGGAATGCATGTGTCTGCTGCTAAGGTCCTGTCTGACATTTCATGCATCAGCCGTGGGAGATGTGATTTTTGGGATGGGAAAGAAGGGGGAGAGGCTTAGTTGGCTATGATTCAATAGCAAATAGGAAAGACGTGTTCATTATGTTATGGGGCAAGGGGGGGAGCTGACTAAATTAACCTCATATATTTACTATAACTTTAAACTTTATGGAAGGGAGATTCTTTCTTTTCAGCAGAAAGGTAATCCCAATCAAATAATAATAAACTGTTCTACTATTGGAATTTGAAATAGCATTTTACATTGCATCCCACAATACCAAATTCAATAAACAAGATAGAGACACAAAGATTCAAATTCTACTTTTGTGTCCATACAGTAATGTGATCTCTTCCCTAATAATATGAGTTGTTTTTCATATCAATGATCCTTGCTTGGCCACCAAATGGCTAATTTGACAAGGGAGTCTTTATATTAACCATTATACCCCATATCAGCCTTTCCCAACCTGGTGTCTCTAAATATGTGGAATATATATTTTAAGTATCCTAGCAATTGTATATATTTAAAGTATCTGAAAGGCTCCTGATTAGTGTGAAAACTTGATAAAAATGTGCAGTAAATAGTTTAATGGCCCTTTTTAAATACAAAAATAATCCTATTGGGAGAAAGCATTGGGAAAGGGTAGAATTTTAATTCCCCTCCCCTCAGTTTCTCTGCCATTGATGCAGGTTTTCAGGTTGAAAAGGGTCTTTGTATTTTTGTTCCCTGCATGTAATGTGCAGTTTAGTCAACATCATAACCTTATTGTGCAGTTCAGTTAACTGAAAATGATGTTACATAGGAATTGATATGTGAATCATTGGTATGAGAATTTGTATGGGCATCATATTTTACATTTAAAAAAACATCCTTTTAAATATTATGCATCTGTACCTAAAAAGGAGATTATTTATTTATTTATATATTTATTTATTTATTTATTTAATTGGATTTATATGCCACCCCATCTCCCAGGGGACTCGGGGCAGCTTACATAATGTGTAAACAATAAATATGTCTTTATCAATTCTCAATCCAATTATAAAATCAATTAAAATACCCTTAAATTAAAATTCCCAACCCTGCTCAGTCCAGGCCAGCCTGTACAAACACCCAAGTCTTGAGATCATGGGGAAGGAGTGCAGGTCGGGGCAAAAGCAGCTCAGAGGTAGCTGATTCCAAAGGGTGGGCACCCCACAGAGAAGGCCCTCCCAAATGTAGCCATTTTTAGAATAAAAAAATATAGCCATTAAGTGAGCTAGGATCCATTCTAACTAAATCTGAATCCAATCCAATACTGAATATTTGGGAAGAGGTAGGAAAAAATATTTCCCAGGTCCTCTGATCCTTAATGTTTGCATTTTCACTAAATAGTGGAATTCTTAAAGATAAATCAAAGTATAAGATATAAAAGTTACATTTGGCAAAAATTATGGGAATAAAAAAAATATTTATTTATTAAGCATATGGCACATGTTAGCCAGGGATCACTGAGGTGGCTGACTGTCTCTGTGAAAGGATTTTTTTGACATGGGATGCCTGAATGCCAATAGGCATTCAGGGGAGGCTCCTTTCTTGTCTCTTGGTTTATTTGCTCATGGGAGTCGAGCTGCTGAGCTGCCAACCTCAGCGGTGCACAAGCCCAACATCTTACCACGTGAGCCACCGCAGCCCCCTAATAATAAAATAATAGTGCATTATTACTTATTTTGTAAAAGAAATTTTTAAATAAAAAATAATATAAGTATTCAAATCCTGAACTATATTGACTTTTCCACCTATTTCTGGATATCATTTGTCCACGTTAATGTGACACAAAACAGTGTATCTTCTTATAATGATTACTTTAATTTTTCAGTACTGACACAGAAAATGCAAAATTAGAATTTATCTGCCAGGGTTTTGATAATTTTCTGAGTGTTAAGAGGTTTTATTTTATTTTATTTTATTTTATAATTTTCTTTAAAAGCTTCACATTCATCTAAAAGAACCATTATTCCTTTTGAAAGTGCATTGTGATCCAAAATTGTATTTGGTAACATCTACGCTTTTAATAGCCAACATCTTAGAAATCCAAATCATATCCATTCTTGAAAAGATATGTGTTTCAGAAAAACCACACAATTTTATATCTCCATACATCAACAGATTACCAATTCCATTAAACTTTAAAAAATATAATTTACCTTGTATATTTTTAAAATGTTCTCATAATGTACCTTGTATATTTTTTTAAAAAATTCTCAAAAGTGGGGAAGCAACCTCATTGCAATCTTCTAGGAAACACCAATTTTCATACAGAAAAGCCAATAATTTGTCTATAAGTTCTTTATAAAATACTATTTAATCTTGATTGTGTACATAAATTCCTAATATCAAAGTCTTGGTTCTGTGCAGATTAATGTCAACTCCAGCATATCTACTATGACCATCAGTCAATATGAGTTTTGGATATAGATGAGGATTTATATACAAGTAACTCCTTCTGTTTCATTCCTGTTGAAATAAATTCTTCAAGCAGATTTTTGTCCTTTATATCTTTTTTTCTTAATATGTGTTTTTGTAAGTAAATCACATTGTTTTAACTTTTTCAAATAATGATTTTTTCTCTCTTAGAACCATTTGCTGCATTTGTATTCTACATTAAGCAATTATCCATAATTAGGCAATACTTTAAAAAGTCGATCCCTATTGTACCCAATGTTTTGTTGTATTTGTTGTAAAATTTGTTTAGTTACATCTGTCATTGTCACTTCCATTGTATTTCCTCCAATTCTTTAAATTTTCCCAAAAATATCTGTTTTCTGCATAGAGTTCAGTTTAAGAGGGGGGAAAAATTACACTTTCTCATCCAATTGAAATCTTCTATTTAAGTTTATCAGGAAAAAAACCCTCTCTTTTCACTTATATAGTATTCTAGTTGGAATTTACTTAAGAACAATTGCTTTATCAATCCCTAGTCTAGTATTAAAATGCTGCTACAAACTTGATATCTAATACTTTTCTAACAAACTGCACAAGGACATATCGTGGAGCATTTCTTAATTTTGCAAAATATATATTAATCATAAAAACTTTATAAGTCTCTGTCACAGTTTAATCTTCCTCCCAACCCAGGAAATTAGACAGGTTTAACAAGCTTTTGTTTTATATCTTCTCCATGTTTTAAGGAATTGTTCTAAATCTTAAACTAAATTATTTTTCTCTCAGTTCCAATAATGCCAAATTGTCCAAATCTTTCTCCGGCTCTTTATTTATAACTTCTGTCTTACTTTCCAAAATTTCCACTATGTTAGTAATTTGTCTTAGATCTTCAACCAATTGTCCTACAGACTCTTCAATCTTATTGACTTCTTCTTTCCTATCTCTTTTCACAAATCCTACTTCTGTTTCCTTTTTTAAAATATCAAAACTATTGGCAACCACTAAGGTCATTTCTTTTGCCAAATTGCCCAAACATTTTTTGCAACAAATCTGGTGGAATAGCATTCCCTTTAAGTTATTTTAAGTGAACCCCTCCTTCCTTCTCCTAAATTTGCAGTTTTTCTTGTGATTGCCATAATGAGAAGGTAAAAGTACATAAAAACTGTTATGTATGCAGTGTTTGAAATCATTGGTTTAGTTTGAATTGTTCTTGTAAAGTGTTGGAGATGATTGGTTTAAAAGTGGGAAAACCCTGCACTCTGATTGGCTGTCAGCTGCGGCTGCCGGCTATAAGTAGCAGCCACAGCAAAGCCAGTTGGGTCCGTTCTGAGTTGAAGTCACAATAAACTTAAGAGCTGAAGCACTCCGTGTCTGCCTTCTATGCAAACTTAACACTGGCGGCGAGGATGGGATTCCCCTGAAGAGAAGGCAACAGAAGAGCGAGATGGCTGCGCTGAACACCCCCAGCCCGTTTGATCCGACGGCAGAAGACTGGGAGTTGTATGCAGATCGCTTTCAGATGTTCCTGGAAGGAAGCGATCTGGCTGCCATTTCCAAGCAGCGGAAGAGGCGGTCTTTCTTATGTACGGTCCGGCAGTTTTCAAGATGGTGAAGGCACTGGAGCAGCAGGCGTGAAGGTAATGGCTTGGCCTGATCTGGAAAGGCTGTTAAGAGCCCATTACGTGCCACAAGTATCGTGCCTCATTAAAGACACGAGTTTTACCGTCGTGATCAGGGGGATAACGAAAGCATAAACGATTTCGTGGCAAGTTTAAGAGACATTGGGGGTGCATGTGAATTCAACATGTCCTGGGCCTTAAAGACAAGGTGTTACAGAGCAAGTTATTAATGAAACCTAAGATCAGCTGAAAGAAGCAATAGAAGAAGCCTCTTCAGCAGAAGCTACCAAGTCCTCAGCAGCAGCCATGAGGAAGATGAATAGGGCCACGAGCCATTCTGACGGGGAAAAGTCCACTACGAATCATTGTGAGGAACAGATTCTGAGTCAGATTGCAGTGAGGTGGAGGAAGGAATTTACAGACTCAGAATGGAGTGGAAAAAGAAAGACCTGGGAAGAAAGAGGCAAGATTTCTACTGCAGAGGTTGTGGGGAAGCCACCCCGCACTGAATGCAAGTTTCTAGACACCATTTGCCTCCGTTGTGAAAAAAGAGGACACCTAGCAAGAGTCTGCAAATCATCCAGAACTCCACCAAGCAGAAGGAAGTTTGCTGCAACCAAAGACAAAGAATTCAAGCCAAACAACCTCAGTGAGAAAATGGCACAGCACAGAAGCAAATGGGAAGAATGAAACTCATCAAACAGTAACTATTGGTCATTCTTCTCTCTAAAAACAGAAAAGTGCATGTCAAGGTACTTATTGAAGGAAGGCCTTGCCAAATGGAAGTGGACTCAGGCTCATACCTATCTATGGTGTCATGGGACACTATTCACAGACTACTTCCAAACATCAGAAGAATCACTTCAAGAAGCAAGCATTGACTCTTAAAGACTACCAAGGGAACAAGATTCCAGTAGTTGGAACAAGAGAATTCAACATGAAGTTCAAGGGCCACACCAAGCGTCTACCCCTGACCATCGTGGACAAGGATTGCCCAAGTCTGCTGGGACTTGAATGGTTCAACCGCTGGGCATCGAGGTGACTGGCATCAATCACGTGAGCAACACTGAGTGGGAAGAGGCCTTGAAGTCTGAATTTCCAGAGGTCTTCAGCGATGGATTAGGCAAGTACTTGGGACCCTATCACCTTTAACCTAGATCCCAAGGTACAACCAATCCGTTTAAAACCCAGAAGGGTTCCATTTGCCTTAAAGGAAAAAAATTGATGCACAATTAGATAAACTAATAGCTCCAGGTGGGAGACACCCATAGTCACACCAGTCAAGGCTGATGGGTCTGTGAGAATCTCTGGAGATTACAAGGGACATTGAACCATGCGCTACAACAGAGCATATCCAGTTCCAGTAGTGCATCATTTATTACATTCTCTTGGCGGGGGCACAGTTTTGCCAAATTGGACCTGGAGCATATCAACAGTTAACAGTTAACAGTTAACAGTTGATGATGCCACTGCAGAAAGCCCAAACCATTGTAACCCATAGAGGGGGTTACACCTCTATGACTTTTAACCCCACTTTTTTGAATCTGGTTAGGACTTCTCTGAGTCTCTCGTGTAACTGAGTGTCATTTTCAGCAGCATTAAAGCGTCATCAAAATAGGGCACCACCCCTGGCAGCCCTTGTAGCATCCTTTCCCATAAGGCAGATGCCTGGTGCCCGCGCACTCCAAATTGCAACCTTTTGCAGAATGCAACCACTGCAGAACCCCTACATAGATTACTGGACAAAAAATCTGCATGGGTTTGGGGCAGAAAAGAACAGGCTGCATTTAACAATATTAAGAGACAAATCACTTCTGATTCTGTACTGATACAGTTCTCTGAGAATTTACCTGTTGTACTGACTTGTGATGCATCCCCTTTTGGAGTGGGGGGGGGGTTGAGCCACATGCTTCCCAGTGGCAGGGAAGCTCCTATTGCATTTTACTCTCGCTTTGACTAAAGCAGAGAAACTACAGCCAACTGGACAAGGAAGCTTTGGCAATTGTGGCAGCTGTCAAGAAATTCCATGAATCATTATGGGAGAACATTTACCATTGTCACAGATCACAAACCTCTTTTAGGCATTGTGGCAGGGGACAAACCAGTGCCACGATCCTGTCACCAAGAATGCTGAGATGGACTGAATTTCTTGCTGCTTATTCATACAAACTCATCCACAGACCTGGAAAAGACATTGGGCATGAGATGCTTTGAGTCGCTGCCCACTTCCTTCACACACTGAGGACCCTGCTCCTGAGACTTTCACCTTTTTCAGAAACTGTTGCCAAGCTTCCAGTACATGCTGCTGAAATTGCCAGAGACTGCCAAAGACACTTTATTGGCTCCTGTTATAGGCTGGATTAAGAAAGGTTGGCCTTCAAGATCTACCTCAACTTGCCCAACCTTTTAAATCCAGGCAAACTGAATTATCTGTATTAAGAGGATGTATTTTGTGGGGTAACAGGGTGGTTATTCCTGCAAAACTACAGAAAGAGGTTTTGGAAATGTTACATGAGGGTCATCCGGGTTGTCAGAATGAAGGGATTGGCCAGGAGTTATGTATGGTGGCCAGGTATTGACAAAATGGTTGAAAACTGGGTTGCATCCTGTCCCAACTGTCAGGTAGTCAGGCCTGCCCACCTCTCGCCCCAAACAGGAATGGGAATGTCCTAGGGGCCCATGGTCCAGGATTCACATTGATTTTGCTGGCCCTACCAGAGGGCACACTTTCCTTATTATAGTAGATGCATACTCCAAATGGCTAGAGGTTATCCCTATGGCATCCACCACAGCTGAAGCTGTCATCAAACAGCTTAAGAAACTTTTGTAACTCATGGGTTACCTGATGTACTTGTTTCTGACAATGGTCCTCAATTTACGTCCAACCTTTTGAATCATATTTAGCACAGCAGGGTATCAGACGCCCTGACAGCCCCTGGGCATCCTTCTTAACGGCCGGGCTGAACATGTGGTACGATTTACAAGGAAAAACTTCAGCAATTGGGTCCAGGGACATCACTGAGAAAGTTGAAAAACTACTCAGTGTCCAGCATATCACTCCCAACCCCTCAACTAACAACCCCAGCCAAGTTGTTGATGGGTAGAAACTCAGATCTCCCTTGACCGCCTTCATCCCTTACGCACCCAACGCACCACTAGATTCCACTAGCAAAATTAGCATTCACTGTGGGTGATTCTGTTTATGCAAAAACCTTCTGGGTGAACCATTATGGATTCCTGCTGAGATAACCCAAATCACAGGCCCCAGGTCTTACAGGGTACAAATGGAGGATGGTGTCCTCTGGAGCAGGCACATTGATCAGCTAAGATCCAGACTACCTCAGGAGCATCGCCATTGCTCTCTCTGGTTCCCATACCTACTGCCTCTTCTAGGGGAAGGGAGGATTATGAGGATAATCAGCAAGCAAGAATCAACCCCATGTGTAACGAGCTAACACGACAGGAACCATCCCAAAACCTGTCACAGTGCCAACAACCATTTTTACAAATGGAAGATTGCACATCACTACCTGACTTAGGTGCTGACATTGGGTTGGAGATGGATTGGGAGGAGAGACCAGGTTGTAGTAACCAAACAGGTTCTACCATTACTAGAAGTCCAAGTAAGGAAATGTCAACAGACACATTTCCTCCCTCACAGGTGAGAACAAAACATCTGAACCACGTAGGTCTCAACATTGCATAAGAGCCCCACCTATTTAAAAGAATACATTAGATAGATGGGGTTTGAGTATGGACTGAACCTAGTGGGAGGGGTTATGTATGCAGTGTTTGAAATCATTGGTTTAGTTTGAATTGTTCTTGTAAAGTGTTGGAGATGATTGGTTTAAAAGTGTGGGAAAACCCTGCACTCTGATTGGCTGTCAGCTGCGGCTGCCGGCTATAAGTAGCAGCCACAGCAAAGCCAGTTGGGTCGTTCTGAGTTGAAGTCACAATAAACTTAAGAGCTGAAGCACTCCGTGTCTGCCTCTCTGCAAACTTAACAACATTTTAAATGTATACTCTATCTTTAAACTTTATCTGTAGCTCTCTGTAATTATAGTGACACAGTGTCTTGATACTATTTACCAGAAGCTTCAAATAACTTGGGAAAAATA
>CM019155.1:107548093-107619101 GCA_009733165.1 Naja naja | reverse complement strand
TGCATGTGTCTGCTGCTAAGGTCCTGTCTGACATTTCATGCATCAGCCGTGGGAGATGTGATTTTGGGATGGGAAAGAAGGGGAGAGGCTTAGTTGGCTATGATTCAATAGCAAATAGGAAAGACGTGTTCATTATGTTATGGGGAGGGGGGAGCTGACTAAATTCCTCATATATTTACTATAACTTTAAACTTTATGGAAGGAGATTCTTTCTTTTCAGCAGAAAAGGTAATCCCAATCAAATAATAATAAACTGTTCTACTATTGGAATTTGAAATAGCATTTTACATTGCATCCCACAATACCAAATTCAATAAACAAGATAGAGACACAAAGATTCAAATTCTACTTTTGTGTCCATACAGTAATGTGATCTCTTCCCTAATAATATGAGTTGTTTTCATATCAATGATCCTTGCTTGGCCACCAAATGGCTAATTTGACAAGGGAGTCTTTATATTAACCATTATACCCCATATCAGCCTTTCCCAACCTGGTGTCTCTAAATATGTGGAATATATATTTTAAGTATCCTAGCAATTGTATATATTTAAAGTATCTGAAAGGCTCCTGATTAGTGTGAAAACTTGATAAAAATGTGCAGTAAATAGTTTAATGGCCCTTTTTAAATACAAAAATAATCCTATTGGGAGAAAGCATTGGGAAAGGGTAGAATTTAACCCCCTCAGTTTCTCTGCCATTGATGCAGGTTTTCAGGTTGAAAAGGGTCTTTGTATTTTTGTTCCTGCATGTAATGTGCAGTTTAGTCAACATCATAACCTTACAGTTCAGTTAACTGAAAATGATGTTACATAGGAATTGATATGTGAATCATTGGTATGAGAATTTGTATGGGCATCATATTTTACATTTAAAAAACATCCTTTTAAATATTATGCATCTGTACCTAAAAGGAGATTATTTATTTATTTATATATTTATTTATTTATTTATTTAATTGATTTATATGCCACCCCATCTCCCAGGGGACTCGGGCAGCTTACACGCAATGTGTAAACAATAAATATGTCTCTTTATCAATTCTCAATCCAATTATAAAATCAATTAAATACCCTTAAATTAAAATTCCCAACCCTGCTCAGTCCAGGCCAGCCTGTACAAACACCCAAGTCTTGAGATCATGGAGGAAGGAGTGCAGGTCCGGGGCAAAACGCAGCTCCAGAGGTAGCTGATTCCAAAGGGTGGGCACCCCCACAGAGAAGGCCCTCCCCAAATGTAGCCATTTTTTAGAATAAAAAAATATAGCCATTAAGTGAGCTGGATCCATTCTAACTAAATCTGAATCCAATCCAATACTGAATATTTGGGAAGAGGTAGGAAAAAATATTTCCCAGGTCCTCTGATCCTTAATGTTTGCATTTTCACTAAATAGTGGAATTCTTAAAGATAAATCAAAGTATAAGATATAAAAGTTACATTTGGCAAAAATTATGGGAATAAAAAATATTTATTTATTAAGATATGGCACATGTTAGCCAGGGATCACTGAGGTGGCTGACTGTCTCTGTGAAAGGATTTTTGACATGGGATGCCTGAATGCCAGGCATTCAGGGAGGCTCCTTCTTGTCTCTTGCGGTTTATTTGCTCATGGAGTCGAGCTGAGCTGCCAACCTCAGCGGTGCACAAGCCCAACATCTTACCACGTGAGCCACCGCAGCCCCCTAATAATAAAATAATAGTGCATTATTACTTATTTTGTAAAGAAATTTTAAATAAAAAATATATAAGTATTCAAATCCTGAACTATATTGACTTTTCCACCTATTTCTGGATATCATTTGTCCACGTTAATGTGACACAAAACAGTGTATCTTCTTATAATGATTACTTTAATTTTTCAGTACTGACACAGAAAATGCAAAATTAGAATTTATCTGCCAGGGTTTTGATAATTTTCTGAGTGTTAAGAGGTTTTATTTTATTTTATTTTATTTTATAATTTTCTTTAAAAGCTTCACATTCATCTAAAAGAACCATTATTCCTTTGAAAGTGCATTGTGATCCAAAATTGTATTTGGTAACATCTACGCTTTTAATAGCCAACATCTTAGAAATCCAAATCATATCCATTCTTGAAAAGATATGTTTCAGAAAAACCACACAATTTTTATATCTCCATACATCAACAGATTACCAATTCCATTAAACTTTAAAAATATAATTTACCTTGTATATTTTAAAATGTTCTCATAATGTACCTTGTATATTTTTTTAAAAATTCTCAAAAGTGGGGAAGCAACCTCATTGCAATCTTCTAGGAAACACCAATTTTCATACAGAAAAGCCAATAATTTGTCTATAAGTTCTTTATAAAATACTATTTAATCTTGATTGTGTACATAAATTCCTAATATCAAAGTCTTGGTTCTGTGCAGATTAATGTCAACTCCAGCATATCTACTATGACCATCAGTCAATATGAGTTTTGGATATAGATGAGGATTTATATACAAGTAACTCCTTCTGTTTCATTCCTGTTGAAATAAATTCTTCAAGCAGATTTTGTCCTTTATATCTTTTTTTCTTAATATGTGTTTTTGTAAGTAAATCACATTGTTTTAACTTTTTCAAATAATGATTTTTTCTCTCTTAGAACCATTTGCTGCATTTGTATTCTACATTAAGCAATTATCCATAATTAGGCAATACTTTAAAAGTCGATCCCTATTGTACCCAATGTTTTGTTGTATTTGTTGTAAAATTTGTTTAGTTACATCTGTCATTGTCACTTCCATTGTATTTCCTCCAATTAAATTTTCCCAAAATATCTGTTTTCTGCATAGAGTTCAGTTTAAGAGGGGGGAAAAATTACACTTTCTCATCCAATTGAAATCTTCTATTTAAGTTTATCAGGAAAAAAACCCTCTCTTTTCACTTATATAGTATTCTAGTTGGAATTTACTTAAGAACAATTGCTTTATCAATCCCTAGTCTAGTATTAAAATGCTGCTACAAACTTGATATCTAATACTTTTCCTAACAAACTGCACAAGGACATATCGTGGAGCATTTCTTAATTTTGCAAAATATATATTAATCATAAAACTTTATAAGTCTCTGTCACAGTTTAATCTTCCTCCCAACCCAGGAAATTAGACAGGTTTAACAAGCTTTTGTTTTATATCTTCTCCATGTTTTAAGGAATTGTTCTAAATCTTAAACTAAATTATTTTTCTCTCAGTTCCAATAATGCCAAATTGTCCAAATCTTTCTCCGCTCTTTATTTATAACTTCTGTCTTACTTTCCAAAATTTCCACTATGTTAGTAATTTGTCTTAGATCTTCAACCAATTGTCCTACAGACTCTTCAATCTTATTGACTTCTTCTTTCCTATCTCTTTTCACAAATCCTACTTCTGTTTCCTTTTTAAAATATCAAAACTATTGGCAACCACTAAGGTCATTTCTTTTGCCAAATTGCCCAAACATTTTTTGCAACAAATCTGGTGGAATAGCATTCCCTTTAAGTTATTTTAAGTGAACCCTCCTTCCTTCTCCTAAATTTGCAGTTTTTCTTGTGATTGCCATAATGAGAAGGTAAAAGTACATAAAAACTGTTATGTATGCAGTGTTTGAAATCATTGGTTTAGTTTGAATTGTTCTTGTAAAGTGTTGGAGATGATTGGTTTAAAAGTGCGGGAAAACCCTGCACTCTGATTGGCTGTCAGCTGCGGCTGCCGGCTATAAGTAGCAGCCACAGCAAAGCCAGTTGGGTCCGTTCTGAGTTGAAGTCACAATAAACTTAAGAGCTGAAGCACTCGTGCCTGCCTTCTATGCAAACTTAACACTGGCGACGAGGATGGGATTCCCCTGAAGAGAAGGCAACATAGAAGAGCGAGATGGCTGCGCTGAACACCCCCCCAGCCCCGTTTGATCCGACGGCAGAAGACTGGGAGTTGTATGCAGATCGCTTTCAGATGTTCCTGGAAGGAAGCGATCTGGCTGCCATTTCCAAGCAGCGGAAGAGGGCGGTCTTTCTTATGTACTGCGGTCTGGCAGTTTTCAAGATGGTGAAGGCACTCGCAGGAGCAGCAGACGTGAAGGTAATGGCTTGGCCTGATCTGGAAAGGCTGTTAAGAGCCCATTACGTGCCACAAGTATCGCCCTCATTAAGAGACACGAAGTTTTACCGTCGTGATCAGGGGATAACGAAAGCATAAACGATTTCGTGGCAAGTTTAAGAGACATTGGGGTGCATGTGAATTCAACATGTCCTGGGCCTTAAAGACAAGGTGTTACAGAGCAAGTTATTAATGAAACCTAAGATCACGCTGAAAGAAGCAATAGAAGAAGCCTCTTCAGCAGAAGCTACCAAGTCCTCAGCAGCAGCCATGAGGAAGATGAATAGGGCCACGAGCCATTCTGACGGGGAAAAGTCCACTACGAATCATTGTGAGGAACGAAATTCTGAGTCGGATTGCAGTGAGGTGGAGGAAGGAATTTACAGACTCAGAATGGAGGGAAAAAGAAAGACCTGGGAAGAAAGAGGCAAGATTTCTACTGCAGAGGTTGTGGGGAAGCCACCCCAAGACTGAAAGCAAGTTTCTAGACACCATTTGCCTCCGTTGTGAAAAAAAAGAGGACACCTAGCAAGAGTCTGCAAATCATCCAGAACTCCATCAAGCAGAAGGAAGTTTGCTGCAACCAAAGACAAAGAATTCAAGCCAAACAACCTCAGTGAGAAAATGGGCACAGAAGCAAATGGGAAGAATGAAACTCATCAAACAGTAACTATTGGTCATTCTTCTCCTCTAAAAAACAGAAAAGTGCATGTCAAGGTACTTATTGAGGGAAGGCCTTGCCAAATGGAAGTGGACTCAGGCTCATACCTATCTATGGTGTCATGGGACACTATTCACAGACTACTTCCAAACATCCAGAAGAATCACTTCAAGAAGCAAGCATTGACTCTTAAAGACTACCAAGGGAACAAGATTCCAGTAGTTGGAACAACAGAATTCAACATGAAGTTCAAGGGCCACACCAAGCGCCCCTGACAATCGTAGACAAGGATTGCCCAAGTCTGCTGGGACTTGAATGGTTCAACCCGCTGGGCATCGAGGTGACTGGCATCAATCACGTGAGCAACACTGAGTGGGAAGAGGCCTTGAAGTCTGAATTTCCAGAGGTCTTCAGTGATGGATTAGGCAAGTACTTGGGGACCCCTATCACCTTTAACCTAGATCCCAAGGTACAACCAATCCGTTTAAAACCCAGAAGGGTTCCATTTGCCTTAAAGGAAAAAATTGATGCACAATTAGATAAACTAATGTCTCCAGGTGGGAGACACCCATAGTCACACCAGTCAAGGCTGATGGGTCTGTGAGAATCTGCGGAGATTACAAGGGGACATTGAACCATGCGCTACAACAGAGCGCATATCCAGTTCCAGTAGTGCATCATTTATTACATTCTCTTGGCGGGGCACAGTTTTCAAATTGGACCTGGCCCAGGCATATCAACAGTTAACAGTTAACAGTTAACAGTTGATGATGCCACTGCAGAAGCCCAAACCATTGTAACCCATAGAGGGGGTTACACCTCTATGACTTTTAACCCCACTTTTTTGAATCTGGTTAGGACTTCTCTGAGTCTCTCGTGTAACTGAGTGTCATTTTCAGCAGCGATTAAAACGTCATCAAAATAGGGCACCACCCCTGGCAACCCTTGTAGCATCCTTTCCATAAGGCTTTGGAAGATGCCTGGTGCCACGCTTACTCCAAATTGCAACCTTTTGCAGAATGCAACCACTGCAGAACCCCTACATAGATTACTGGACAAAAAATGCAGAAAAGAACAGGCTGCATTTAACAATATTAAGAGACAAATCACTTCTGATTCTGTACTGATACAGTTCTCTGAGAATTTACCTGTTGTACTGACTTGTGATGCATCCCCTTTTGGAGTGGGGGGTTGAGCCACATGCTTCCCAGTGGCAGGAAGCTCCTATTGCATTTTACTCTCGACTTTGACTAAAGCAGAGAGAAACTACAGCCAATTGGACAAGGAAGCTTTGGCAATTGTGGCAGCTGTCAAGAAATTCCATGAATACGTATATGGGAGAACATTTACCATTGTCACAGATCACAAACCTCTTTTAGGCATTGTGGCAGGGGACAAACCAGTGCCCACAATCCTGTCACCAAGAATGCTGAGATGGACTGAATTTCTTGCTGCTTATTCATACAAACTCATCCACAGACCTGGAAAAGACATTGGGCACGCAGATGCTTTGAGTCGCAGCCCACTTCCTTCACACACTGAGGACCCTGCTCCTGACACTTTCACCTTTTTCCTAGAAACTGTTGCCAAGCTTCCAGTACATGCTGTTGAAATTGCCAGAGAGACTGCCAAAGACACTTTATTGGCTCCTGTTATAGGCTGGATTAAGAAAGGTTGGCCACTACAAGATCTACCTCAACTTGCCCAACCTTTTAAATCCAGGCAAACTGAATTATCTGTATTAAAAGGATGTATTTTGTGGGGTAACAGGGTGGTTATTCCTGCAAAACTACAGAAAGAGGTTTTGGAAATGTTACATGAGGGTCTTCCGGGAATTGTCAGAATGAAGGGATTGGCCAGGAGTTATGTATGGTGGCCAGGTATTGAGAAAATGGTTGAAAACTGGGTTGCATCCTGTCCCAACTGTCAGGTAGTCAGGCCTGTCCCACCTCTCGCCCCCAAACAGGAATGGGAATGTCCTAGGGGCCCATGGTCCAGGATTCACATTGATTTTGCTGGCCCTACCAGAGGGCACCCTTTCCTTATTATAGTAGATGCATACCCAAATGGCTAGAGGTTATCCCTATGGCATCCACTACAGCTGAAGCTGTCATCAAACAGCTTAAGAAACTTTTTGTAACTCATGGGTTACCTGATGTACTCGTTTCTGACAATGGTCCTCAATTTACGTCCAACCTTTTTGAATTGTATTTAGCACAGCAGGGTATCAGACACGCCCTGACCACCCCTGGGCATCCTTCGCTAACGGCGGGCTGAACGATGGTACAATTTACCAAGGAAAAACTTCAGCAATTGGGTCCCAGGGACATCACTGAGAAAGTTGAAAAACTACTCAGTGTCCAACATATCACTCCCAACCCCTCAACTAACTTAACCCCAGTCAAGTTGTTGATGGGTAGGAAACTCAGATCTCCCCTTGACCGCCTTCATCCCACTTACGCACCCAACATACCACTAGATTCCACTAGCAAAATTCGCACATTCACTGTGGGTGATTCTGTTTATGCAAAAAATCTTCTGGGTGAACCATTATGGATTCCTGCTGAGATAACCCAAATCACAGGCTCCAGGTCTTACAGGGTACAAATGGAGGATGGTGTCCTCTGGAGCAGGCACATTGATCAGCTAAGATCCAGACTACCTCAGGAGCATTGCCATTGCTCCTCTCTGGTTCCCATACCTACTGCCTCTAGGGGAAGGGGAGGATTATGAGGATAATAAGCAAGCAAGAATCAACCCCATGTAACGAGCTAACACGACAGGAACCATCCCAAAACCTGTCACAGTGCCAACAACCATTTTTACAAATGGAAGATTGCACATCACTACCTGACTTAGGTGCTGACATTGGGTTGGAGATGGATTGGGAGGAGAGACCAGGTTGTAGTAACCAAACAGGTTCTACCATTACCAGAAGTCCAAGTAAGGAAATGTCAACAGACACATTTCCTCCTCACAAGGTGAGAACCTTAAAACATCTGAACCACGTGAGGTCTCAACGCATTAACGAAGAGCCCAACCTATTTAAAAGAATACATTAGATAGATGGGGTTTGAGTATGGACTGAACCTAGTGGGGAGGGGTGTTATGTATGCAGTGTTTGAAATCATTGGTTTAGTTTGAATTGTTCTTGTAAAGTGTTGGAGATGATTGGTTTAAAAAGTGTGGGAAAACCCTGCACTCTGATTGGCTGTCAGCTGCGGCTGCCGGCTATAAGTAGCAGCCACAGCAAAGCCAGTTGGGTCCGTTCTGAGTTGAAGTCACAATAAACTTAAGAGCTGAAGCACTCCGTGTCTGTCTCTCTATGCAAACTTAACAAAAACATTTTAAATGTATACTCTATCTTTAAACTTTATCTGTATTAGCTCTCTGTAATTATAGTGACACAGTGTCTTAGATACTATTTACCAGAAGCTTCAAATAACTTGGGAAAAATAGCTTAAGATCAATAGAAGAAACATTCCCTATATAGTAGGGTACATTTGAAGATATGATTCATCTAGGTCAGGGTAGGAAAACTTGGCTCTTTTATCACTTATAGACTTCAACTCCCAGAATTCCTGAGTGAGCCATAAAAAGTTCCCCATCCCTGGCCTACTGGTTTTTCAGTTGTGGGGGAAATCAATTTTTGACTTGAATGGGACTGTTTAATATACAAATGTAAGATATATATGAATTCTGGGAGTTGAAGTCCATAAGTGATAAAAGAGCCAAGTTTCCCTACCCCTGATCTAGGCTCTTGGCCACTGGAAAATATCATTCAAAAATCAACAGAAAATTAGGACATATTAGCCACTGAATAATTTAAAATTTGGACTGCAAGGGAAGGAAGGAGCAAACTCCACTATGCATGGAGTTTGGAGTAGATTTTTGCTTTTAAAGATTCCCAATCACTGGCATTTCAGGCAGGTTGTATGACTTAAAATGGATTTTGCTTCAGTTCGGGTCATAGTCTTGGTCTTTAGGTCATAGACCCAAAACTGTCTTTGACTCAACATTTCTAAATAAGAATATAATTACTGTAAGTATCCTTTGTAAAGCCCAGCCTTGATCAATTAACTCTTAGCATTTTTACCTAATGTGGTTTTTAAGATCTCTTGTTTCAGGAAAGGCATACCTGTAAATATTTGACAATATCATGTACTTCAGTTTTGGTTTGATATTTTTTCCCTTTAAATAATGTTATTCATTCCTCTTTATTGCTGAGGCTCCAGCATTAAAACCTGGACAATTTCACTGTGCACAGCCAAGCTGGAGGTGTTAAGCCATCAGCATATCTCTTGTGCCATTGATAATGCTGTTCTGGAGCTCCTCACTAGCACCATTAACAGAACAGTCAGTGGTTATGCTCAACAACTTGAGTCAGCTTGCATTCTCAGGTGCTTTTAAATGACACTAGGGGCTTCTAGCAAAGCTTGCCAGTGTTGGCAGCTGGGCTTGGCCCTGGTGTTACCAGATGGCCCCGTTTTTTTTTCTTTAAATAACCATCTCTTTCATTTTTTTCCCTACACTGCTTACAACTGCATTGCATTAAGAGTTGGTTAGTACAGCTATGACCTGCTCTGCATTCCTTCAGATAGTTTTACAACAGAACAACAGTTTGATATATTGCTATAAGTGTTCATTTCTGTATATTTTGGGGAGTTCAACAACGCTTTGCAAATCACTCATTCAGATATCAATGTCTGGCATCTATTAGAAGGATTATGAGCTAGAAAGGAACCAGAGTATTACTGGCACAGAGTGATGAGTCTTATGAATTAGGCAAGCAATGATTTCCCTACAGGTATCCAGCGTACCATGTCTAAGGAATTTATTAATATCACATGCAATTGAATTCAGCCCAGCCCTCAGAATTGTGAAAACTTGAGAGCTTAAATCCTGGGAATTACAAATATATCCCTGTAGTTTTCTTAGCAGCATTTTGTTACTATTGCTTTCTTTTGTTTGCCACCCTTTAACTCCCAGACACCGTTCCCTGTTTAGCTCACAGCTCTGGTATTTCCTGATGGTCTCCCATCCAGATACTAAATCATACTTTATTTAGATGCTTATGATCAGTTGAAATTAGGTAAGTAATTTCATGAGGATGTTTTAAAAAAATACTGAATAAAAATCAGAGCAAAGCAATTATGGGAGAATATATTCTCCCATAATTCCCCAGTTCTTATAGCCATCATTGAGACAATGTAAGTTCAACTTCAGTGCCATTATTTTATGATGTTTGGATGACTATAAAAAACAGCCTATGCCACTACTGGTAGTTGGGGTACTATCAACGGCTGATGGGAATACATTTCTAAGTATGTTTTGTTTTAAACTATGTACCTGAAAATATGATATTTGAATAAATCTGGATGCCAGAAGTGGTTACAATTCTATGTCAGGTTGTATGTCTTTGCTTGGTATCATATGTAGAATAGTTTTCAATCACATATTTTGTGCATGTTCAGAGTGGAGTGGCTGGGACCTTCTTAGTCAAGAAAATGTTCTTCACAAATTAGAATGACTTGCAATCCTCAAAGCTAAATTTTGAATATCTTTGTAGAATGTTTCATGGCTTGCTTAAATGGTCTAGAATGTGTTGTTCTGGAGAGCTACTTGGTGTATCAAAGGAGATTATTTTATTCCACCAGAATTTTGAGAAGTACTGGTAGTAAGCTGCATATTGTTAATCTTTAGTATGGCCAGAGACTGTAATCTTTAGTAATCTTTAGTATGGCCAGAGACTGATAAATGGATCATTATCTTTTGTGGCAAGCAGATGGTTTGGCCATCTCTTTTTCCCTTGTATAATTCTGTATATCACATATTGGAAGGCTCCTAATTGTCGTTCCAGGCCACCCTTATTTTTAAAAATCTTCAGCCAGCCATAAAACCCCACCAAAAATTGAGAAAGTAGTATTATACTCAGTGAAACTCAGTGTTTGTATTTGGAGACAATTTTCCATGGCAATATCTAAAATGTAAAAGGAAAACAGCAAATAAAAATCTAATGAAGATACTCAGACCATTCCTATCATCTCTAGTAACAACCAAGCTGGCTGGGGATGAGGGGAACTATAATTCAACACTAGAGGGCACCAGTTTAAGGAACTCAGAGAATGCCACTGGTCTGCAGTCATCCTTTTTTCCCACCCCATAAATCAAGACTGAAGATTTTTATATTTGAATAATTATTTTAAAATCAATCAATCTGTATGTCTGTCTCTGTCTCTGTCTCTCTCTCTGTGTGTCTCTCTCTCTTTCCCTCCCTCCCTCCCTCCCCCCTCTCTCTCCCTCCCCCCCTCTTTCTCTGTTGGAAGTGATAAGACAAACAAAATATTCCAGTATTATTAATTCTGAACTGTTGCTTTAAAGTACAATCCTATTTCCATAGATCCTGAAGTGAAAGGAGGAGGAGGGTGACATCTAGTGGTCTTTTTGTGGGAATGTTAGGAGTCAGATGCAAAGCATTGGATCTGGGGGGGGGGCAGGGAGAGCAGGAGTGAAAGAACGGTCAGATGGTGCTATGAACCTTCATTTCAACTAGGATTATTTTGGCAAGTTGCTGTTAAAAATCCACATATATTTCCTCTTCCTTCTACCTATACCCCCATCGTGTCATTCTTAATAAGCTGCATTGTAATGAAAAGATGGCTAGAATGGTGGGGTTTTTTCCCATTAATAACCCCCATGGGGACAGGAGACTATAGAATCAGAAATGCTTGGGAATAGATTCTGAGGTCAGCTAGAAGGCAACGGTCATTCACCGGTCAAATTCAGGCTTAAGGCTATTTCCCCACCCATGTTCCCCCCTTCTGAGAGATTCCCCTATCACAGCCCCCTTCATCTTCACCCTCAGACAAGAACCAACCACCCAGAAATAACCCCCCCAGACAATTCATTTCTCCCATGTAATTTTCTACACATAGTATTCTATAAGGACATAAAGGTTATGTAGTCCCAAATTGGGCAAAGATGAAATAATGTAATCCCACCTCAGTAATAACCCATTGCTGTCCTATGGGTGTGGCATTCTAAAATTAATATCTGTCTATAACATTGAAATCCTCTTCTTTCCCTTTAATTCTGGTTTTGTTTTATGCCATGAACATAAGTTGACTATTCTTCTGAAAATATAAACATTCTTATTAATATTGTTGCCTCCAAAATTGTCAGACTATCCCACTGTATATAAGAAGAGGAGTGCTGTTTACTTCATACATGTTAACTGATCTAGAAGAAACACCCTTCACTAGTTTTGCATTTTTACAAATGTGGCCCTGGTCCCCCCATTTAACATGAAAGGAAGAACGTTGAAAAAATGGGGAATCCATGTTTTTATCCATGTTTTTCCCTGATTTCAACTATATCAAATATGAAATAATCTTCAGAATATTCATTTTCAAAGATTCACATGTAGCTTGTGTCTCTTTCATACTGATTTCAAAATCTATACTTTCAGCTATCTTGGATATACTGTATATTTCATTGGCATTCAGATAATAAGCAACAAAGCTAATATAACACACACACAAATACACTTTGATACTGTATATTAATTAATATGGAGAAACTACCACCACCTTCTTTTATAACCAAATCATTAATTTGGATTATCCCCATTTCACTAATAAGCAAGCACAGAAAGTCTCGGGGAAAATCCATCCTTTATTATTTTGCTTTGACAGAGGGCTTAAAGCCTGTTAAAACTAATCTCCCATCTATGATCTTCAAGTATGAACTCTAGGTCAGGAATGGCCCTATGATGAGGCAGTGAAGTAACAGATTTTAGTTCCCATTAAGGATGGCTGGGTGAGATATTTATAGGTCTGACATATTGAGGAAATTTCTGCCTCCAATGAGTAAGATATGTGTTTAAGAAGTGGTTTGCCCTTTTTTCCTAAACCCCATCTCCTTTGAGTTGGAATAGAATACCAGAATCCAGAAAATTATTGATGCGACTTTCTGTGAAGTTTTCTTCTTGTCTCCAGAGAAGATGGAATTATAATTTATAATTGATCTCCGCTGGCTAAACTATGCCAAATTGTGCCCACTCTGTTAGCCTTTCCTAATAACACACAGAAATCTTAATATCCAGATATTGTAAGATTGCTTGTTATTTCTAGACACAATCTTTCATTTAAATATCTCTTCTAGAATATAACAGTGCCTTATATAATAAGAGACTTTTCTTTCAGTCAGTTCATTTCTAAATTATCTTGTTCATTGTGGTAGGTAATATTTAGTTTTCTATCTCAAATGCAAAGCCATGCACAATTTTCTTGTGCTAATGCAATATTTAGATATAATATATGTATAGTTGTATGTGTGCAATTCCACCACCCTGTTTATTTTATGCAGAAATTTATCATGGACCCTGTAAAAGTCTTTATTCTTTGTCAGAGGTAATAATAAATGCACTGCTAAAGACAGTAGTTTAATTCCTTATACCTCCCAATCTGGCACAGAATAAACTCCATTCATCTCTGAGTAATTTTTTATCACATAAATCTTTAAAACGTATCATTGTAGGCTGTTGAGGCTGAAATATTGCAAATGTATTAGTTATGCTAGTGTATGTAGTGGATTCAATGCATTTCCATTTGAATATATTATCAAGGAAATGTGTGTCTTTAAATATGACATTCCTTCCATTTTCCAAAAGCAGGTTTATAACAAGCTCTTGGCTAGAACCAACTTTGCTTTTATTAGACAAAGATTTACTTCTAAACACTTTACTAATCTTCCCAGATTGGTTATGAGGAACAAAGAGGACTATGTTATAAATTGGCAATAGAAATGTTAATAATTAGTTATACTGATTATTTCTTGTGAAGATGATACCAGTAGAAATAAATGTTTTTGTTCAAGCTATTAGTTCAGAAATATGTGCAACACTGGTTCAGCCCAATCTTTAGCCAGAAAAATCTCACATTTGCTTGATAATTTCTTCTGATATTTATTTTTCAGTAACCTGTACTGCAGTCATAATCTAATTACAGTTGTGCAAAAATATTTTAAAACCATCTTTTAGAATCTCTTTTTTAACATACCAGAGTTGCCTGTGCATTAGTTACAAAACTTGTTTTCTTGTAAAATTATTTATTTATTTAATCAATCTCTTAGAACTTCAGAATATAAATACATATTGTTATTTAATTTGGCCGTGATCAAGACATTCTTAAAAGAACAACAACATGAAAATCAGTGCATTTAGAGAGCAGGAGATAATTATAAAACCATTTCCTGATCCGTATGAGATGCAAGTAACATTTAAAAACCCGATTGATGTCAGTAACATTTAAAGTGGTTGGTGCCACGAAATGTCACATGCGGCCTTGGCTTTTCATTAGCAGAGAAGCAAATAGATTGATGGGATCGGGGGTTACAGTTCTGGGAATAAAATAAGTTTGCCTTAGCCCCATAACTCTTTTCAAGTTTACTGGTGTAGTCAAAGGTGGGGGGTGGGGGGAATAGAAGGGGCGGCTGATACTAGAGAAACTGCTTTTGCTTCATTTGCTATAATCAAGAATAAAATTTGTATGAACTTTCAGGAGCTGCTATTGTGTCAAAGTGGTAACGAATCAACAGTTGAAAAAAAATTGAAAGCTGGCTATTAAATGCTGCACAAAAGAAGCTAAATCCCACAGCCCTGAGAACTATCATTTACAAGGAGCCGGGTCTGAAAGATAAGCGTTACAAACACAATTAATATTCAAACACTTCCCCATCAAATGAATTCTTCCTGCTATCAGAGAATCCGCAGAAGAGAGTTTCTGGTAGAGTTGTATGATTTTCTTCCTTTCTTTTCCTTTTTCTTTTTCCCTTGCCTACTCCATCTATAAATGAACAAACATCTTGATTTTATGGCTCTTTTCTTTGTTAAACTGAAAGGTGGAGGGTGAGGAATAAAAAAAGGAAAAAGAATATATGAAGAGACAAAACAAAAAAGATCCCCAAATATTATGATACTGAAAGTCTAACTAACACTTTAATTCCACATTCATTTGTGTTTTAGCAATGAAGTTGTCACAAGCCATAATGCAGAATTTAATTAAAATAGCATAACAAATCTAGATATATCCTGCTATTGCTATCTCCAAATAATAGCTTGTGCTGTTGATTTTTTTAATGAAATGACAGTTTTGAAGGTGCAGCTGAGCTGATACAAAAAAATAAATATTTTAACTACTGCTGTCTAAAAAGGACCCCCAAAAAAGGTTTTTTCTGTTTTTTCTTTGGTCTATTTCCTTTGCCACTCATCAAATTGTCCTTGAATTCTTCCTTGTGCAACTGAAGGGAAAAGCAGCAAGGAATTGGGGAGTACTCTTATTTTTTCCTCTTTTATTTGACTTACAGAATCTTGGGAAATATGATGAGAATACCTATTGTCTTGGACAATGTTGACATATGACTGAATGTAAGGGAAGGAAAATGTGAGGATATTTCCAGATGATAGATTCTTATGCATAAACTTGTGACTTCAAAGAAAGTCAGATGGCTTACTTCTCATGGTTACCCATGAGAATGTTATTGACTCTGTAGTCTTTATCTGATGTGTGGGCTATTGGGAAAAACACAATAGGAGTATCCCATGTGTCTAGGCCACAAGGATCAAAGTGTTGCATCAGAATACCTCATCTTTGAAATTATGAACATCTGGATTTTGGTAAGACTCCCTTTAAAGCTAAAAGACTAAGGGAGACCGGCTGCTTAGAACATTACTGGACACTTATGCTAGTATCCGTTCTTTCTGGTAGAACTTTTTTTTCGAATTGAAATGAGAGTAAATATAGTATCATATATTTTGGGCATTTCTAGCATCATAACCCCAGCTAGTCTCAGATGTAGAACTATTAAAGGACACCTAGTTGGGAAAGGAGCATTAAAAAAACACATTTTTCAGAATATTCAGTTGTTACCATTGCTGTCATCTCACAAGCATTGACTTTCAGAACTGTAATTGAATAAGTTGTGCTGAACTTGTCCCACCCACAGGTCTTTGATTAAAAAAAATGATACAGTAGGCCAGAGAATGAAGTTTTAAACATATTTCCTATAGTACATAAATATTTGTCCTTAAACAGGAATTTAACAATATTTTCCATTAAATGTGTTCTTATATGTAGAAGGATCATAAATAATTTAAGCATGCCTAATTTTTGGTCCCATGATATTTCCTTGTAGGTCAATACCTTCTGCTATTCCCTTCTCTTTTGCTCCATTCCGTTCCCTTTTTCATCCCTACTTTTGCATTATCTGACAATTTATTAAGTATTATTAGTTGGTACTGCTAGTGTTATTCTTCTTAACTCTCTCATAAACATGTGCATAAATGGATCTTGTGTCTGCTTCATTGTAATAGAAATGCATAACAACAGCTATGTAATGCATGCATTTTATACATGTTATCACTGTACCAGAGACTGAACAGTTGGTAAATTATTGTAGAGCAGTTTGGTTTTTCTTCAGTGTTTTTTCACAATCAAGAGTCCTATAGTCATATTTAAAGGAATCTTGAAATTAATGGGATTGATTTTTTTTTTCAATTTCAAGTTCTACTGATTTATAATAAACCTACTACAGATAGGACCGTATAAATCTGTTAATTTCAGGGGATGGACAAGATGCAGAAAATATTACTGCACAGTTCTTATTTTTCCTCTTTTCATATGCTTTCACCACCTTTTTCTAGACAGCAGAAGATCCCAAATATTTCTGGAAAGAAGTGGAATGTTAATATAATTTTCATTATAATATATAAACTTGGCCCTTGTTTTCCACCTTTTTAGAAAATTACTATTTTTCTACATTATAATGAGTCGTGATCTACTGAATGACAACATACATTGTATGGTGTGTAGAGAATATCTACAAATCAGTATTTGTGTTTGAATTAAGAAATCCAGCATAATTTTGAGAATGTATCTTTAGGGGGAAAAGTTTTTCATTATTACCATTTCTCCACAGAAGGCCTGCACCCAGCTCAGTTTTCTAGTTTTCCCTGAAGTAATTAATGTTTACATTTCCTGAAATAATTCAAATTTCAATATGCTTAAAATCATACTTAAAAAGCCACTTGGGCCAAATTTTAAATTTTCTAATGTGAATAGAAAAAAAATGGTTAAAGCAATGCCATGTTTGGAAAATTGACTTATAGGAATATAGAAATGTGGATATCTGTCTGTGCTGCACTAATCACCCATCTGTTCCAACAGTGTCAACATGGACTGATATTTTTTTTAGCCTTGAGGTAGGAGTTTTTGTAGTCCCGTGGAAGAAATGGTAACTGGAATTCTGGGTGAAATACAATAAAAAAACATAAAAAGACTTAAATCTTCAACTTCAGTGAGGTAGAACAGCAATTGCACCACTGCTTGAAGACTACAGTGCAACAAATCTAAATGGATAGAGCTAGGAGCTGCTAATCTGGAAATACTATTACTATGCCTTTACTTTACTATGCCTATACTACCCTTAATTTGCTATGCCAATTACTATGGCTTTAACAGGTTTAAAAGATAAAGGGCACTTCCACATTAGGTTCTATGCCAATTTGAAAGCAGATCCAGTGTGATCCCATGACATCAATTGTATTCAAGTTTTATTTCTGGTTCAGTTGCAGTGTGTATTTGAATTTAGTGTGAAGTAGTTCTGTCTTTGTAATGCTACTGCTTTAAAGAACTTATAGCTGGACTGTTTTCTCCTACACGTGTTTTATTTATATTTTATTATATATTTATCTCTTTTCTCACATTTGTAAATAAATAAAATATAGGTCCTTCTCAGGTTTATAGCCTAGCTTAATGTATCCAATTTGGTCTTCTTGGTGAGCTTTTAAAATTATAATTGCCAGCAACTAATCCATATTGAAGCTCAATTTATTTCACAGATATTTTCACTGATATTACATAAATGAGGCAGTGTCTTCAATACATACATAATACTTTGAATATAATCCAGGTTTACCAAAAAAGTATATGTTGGCTTCTTCGTGATATCAATATTTATTTAGTTGTATATGTCAGGGGGTAGTGGTGATAGATATGTATCATTGTTATACAATAATTATATTTAAATGACTATAAAAAGAAAGCCCCATTTTATTTATGTATTTAAAGAACTCTCTGTCTTAAATGCAGTTTAGTGATAAAGAGCCATGAGAAAAGAGAAAAAAGTAAATTGAAATTGATAAATCAGTGGTCAGTAATTGGAGAGCAGATGGAATAGCAGGAACACAGGTCACCTGATCAGAGTATTCTCCAAGATTTGTATCAATTTGTATTTACATTATAGCATATATTTTCAGTTTTTATACCTTATATTATATACAAATCAGCATTCTCTCTTGGGTAATGTGCAAGTAGGTACACTGTTCAAAGGTGATTTTAGTAAGTATGGAATAATGCTTATGGATTGCTGGAGATATTATGACTGGCGAAAAATCCAAATGCTGCTCTTGCCATAGTATCACAGGAACATCTCCAGAATCATTAGATTATTTTTAGTTGATCAAAAAGAGTTGATAAGTGATTATTAATTATTTAACAAAAACTGTTTATCCAAATTATCAAAAATATTTTGGATTTGAATTAATATGTATTTGTGTATGTACACTGTTGTAATATATGGTCCATGATATGCTGATTATTTATCCACAATGTAAGCTCAGCTTCTTCTTGGCATCACAATTATATGACAAATATTTGGGAAAGTGCAGTTATTTATGTAAGTGTTGACATGGAAAGAAAGGAGACAAAACAGCACTGGAACTTACAGAAAAGGTGATGATACTACAGTTATTAGCCAATTAAATCTATCATAGAAGAGGGAGGGAGTGGGAGAGAGAGAGAGAAGTAGGCAGGTAAGGAGGTAGGTAAGTAGGCAGGCAGGCAGGCAGATAGATTTCATGCATAGCTTTTTGTTTTTTCCTAAGGTGAACTTGGAGATGAAAAGTGGTATTCATTCAAAAAAAGTGGGTGGGTAAGAAGGCATTTCCAAACAGCTCTATCAATCTACAAATTTACATTCTGAATTCCAAATTCAGATAATGATACAATTATATATTCTGAGTGACACAGATTTTAGTGAAAATAACGTTACACTTTTAATATGAAATTGCCCATAATATATCAGCAAAAAAGTTATAGTTCTGATGAAAACTATAATTGAATATTATTGTGGTTCCCAGCATTACTTTTCATCAGCCTTTGGCTAGGGACTTGTGGCAGTAGAATGTACAAATTCTACCCATGCAGCCCACATGCTGATACAGTCAGGCAGAGATTGGCAGTGTTATATAACACAGGCTGAAAAATAAGTTGGCAAATTATTGTGGCTAAGAGTGGAAGCAGTATACCAGAAACCTCTAATTTGGTCTTGGCCTTGGGCAAAATCCTTGTTTTCGGATGCAGTTCATATGCCATTAATTGAACATGTTAAAACAAACATTGATCCCCACAAGGATAAACCAAAATGCTCTTCATTAATGTTGATAACTTGAGGAAAGCAATAATGAATTCTCTTTTTATCATTCTTTATGATCTACCTGGCCAAACCCAGTTTTAAGAAATAAATAATTAAAAGAAGGTAGAAATGAGAGCTTTAAAATGCCCATGAACATGAAACTATTCTAAGACAAACTAAGTAGGCAAGCAGTTAAGGATATGTTGTACCATATTTTTATTTAAATTGTAATAGATATTTCTAAATGTGCAAATTTTCTGCAATCTGTGACTATTTTGGTTTTGTTTTAGCTGTATATAAATGGCAACACCAAGTCATGGAGAAAATAATTATTCTAATAATCAGGTTTTACTCTGATGAGGTCCAATCATTCCCGGTTCTTGATTTCACTAATATGGATCATCCTCAAGTAACTGGACTGAAGCATGTTTTGAACTTCTGATATGATATAAAATATTATCAGATGAAAATGCTCTAATACCATTCTCCTATCTATAATCTGGAAATAATAATATATTGCTGATAAAAAGGTGAAGGAAGAATTATGTAGAGGACTGTACCAAATTAAACATTCATTAGGGAATCTAATGTTTAGCGCTATTCTCTACATATATGAATGCAAAATAATTCCTGCAGGAAGAGCAGTACCCAAGTACTTTTCCTTGATGCTCTACATTTAATTTTTCAGGAAATATTTAACAAAAACCTAGGGAAGTATTCAGAAGCAGCATCCTTTGTAAGAGTAATATATATGCATGTTGTTGCACTATATAAATTATTTCTCTGTTGTTCAAATCGTTTCTCTGCATGATTTTTCAGACAGTCACAGGTATACTTTTACAAAAAAAGTTCATGATTATAAAATTCTGCAGGTGACTTAAAATGTTTCATAGTAGACTTAACACCTAGTAGTGAATGCTGGGAGTGAAAGAAAACAACATCAGAGATGTGGGTTTGTCAGTAAGCTGTTGCATTCAGGTCAGATTCCATCCACAAATTGCACTACCAATTCTAAAAGTTATGGGACTGCTACATATATTTAAGCTGCTTTTTCATAATGTGTATTATGAATAAATTAATAAATAGCCATGTATGGTGATCAAGAGACAAGGTGTGATAATTTGAGCCTTTGAAATTCACAAAAAAGGGCATGGCATGGGTTCATAGAATCACAAATAGCTGAATAGAATAGAATAGCAGAATTGGAAGGGACCTTAAAGGTCTTCTAATCCAACCCTCTGCTCAGGCAGGAAACCTATACCATTTCAGACAAATGGTTGTCCAATGTCTTCTTTAAAACTTCCAGTTTTGGAGCATTCACAACTTCTGGATAGTTCTGGTTCATAATAAGTAAATGTCTGTTTAAAATGATTAGATTTAATTCTTAGAAGAGCAGTAGGCATGATGTCTAAAAAAAGAACCTCCTTGGACACAGATTCAGACCAAGACAATTAGCTGCATGAGATGAAAGAGAGTGGTTTCTACTTCTTGATACCATCTGCTCTCTAACTGACTTGTAGGTCAATACCTCTGATGGGGCAGAATACAGCCCCTTTTTTTTATCTGAGTTGGTTATAGGGCTCAGACGAAGCAGGGTGGCAGAGATAGCTCCAGTAGAATGAAACAGCTGCTAACTCACCCCACCCCCAAAATGCCATCTATTTTCTCTTGCCTAAGGCAGCCTCCTCATTCTGCTTGAATCCTACGAATACAGCATGCCACAACCAGAAACAATGGCTTCCTCCGTAGTCCTTTTCTTAGGAGCTTTCGCAAGAACATTTACTTAGGAGTAAGTTTTATTGACAAATTGTTGCTCATTTCTTCATAAATAAACATAGGATAGAGTGCTACAATTAATGTTAGGTCTGACTATACAAAATCCTGACACTTTAAAAATAGTCACTGATCCTTGTTGAAAACTAATGGGTGTGATCCCCTCATTCTCATTCACCCTTTCAGTTGCAGAATTGACCATTAGAGGTTGCTCAAGGTGGGGAGGGTGGAAAAATTACTCCACGTAGGGAGTAATTCTCAAAGAATGAAAAGACACGAAAATAATTGGAGTGACCTTTTCAAAAGAAGTAGCTCTCTGGGGGGTTCTATTCAAGAGATATTTTGATAATTCTAATCATCTAATCAGTGTTGGATTCTTTTAATTTTTCCACCCTTCTTACTTTTCTTTTTTCTTTTGGATGGTTCTTCCAGCCAGGGGAATCTAAAATAAATTGAGTCCTTTACGTAATTATTCCAAACCCCTTCACAGGTCACTTCCAAAGTTTAAATCTGATGGTTGCTCATTTTCATCAGATGCGAGCAGCTCAAGACGTTAACGCTGAAAATAATTGGCTGCTGAACAAATTTAGGAAATCGAGTGTGTGATAAAGCAAATAGAAATGTTTCCTTTAGCTCCCTCCACCGCCCCCATACACCCTCTGTCATTTCTTCCCTGGCACAATGGTGCTCTGTGTGTGTGTGTGCGCGCGTGCACATGTGTGTGTATGTGTGTGTGTGTGTGTTTATGGAATGTGGACCTGTTCTTATGCCACCTTCACAGATCTGCTATTAAAGTTCCACCTACGGCTAGAGAAGTTTTTGTCCGTGAAAAACGGTCATTTTGTTCCCTGTGCCCCTCCACCCATCCTTGCTGGATAGAATGTTATTAAAATGCTAATTTAAAAGGAAAAAAGAGTTAAATATCTAGCAATGGTGAAGTCTAATTGGACCCATAATGAGTTTACTAAATGTGAGCGCCCCTGACACTCCCGGAGAATAAACAGCCAGCAAACAGATCATTAGCAACGACGTTCATTTATTTTGGCGACCTTAAGATGACCCTGCCGAGGGTAGGGTAAAAGAGCAGGTGGATCCGGCTGTGACACCCCCCTGGGGGGTATCCAGGAAATGAAGCTATAAGCAGCTGCTATAGCAACACCTCTGTTGAACAGATGATGTAACAAACAGCATCAGTCTCCGCCTGAATATCTTGGCAAACCAGAATGTGTCCAATTTCCCCCTTACATCTCCTAGATACACGTTCACATGTACAGGCACCTAAACGCACACACAGGGAGAGGATTTCTTGAAACAATCACATCTCTTAACTTGATTTATTCATTCTTTTTCAATGTTTTTGAGTTTCAAAAACCCTTTGAGTTTCAAAATGAGGGATTAAAGCCTCTCAAGAGTGAATTATTCCAGCATGTTTTTTTTCCCTCTGAGACTCATCGCTATCCCAAAAGCAGCTAGTTCATTGGCAGTGGCAATAGCTGGCAAAATCAGGGAATAGCCCAGGGCTTGCATATATTGGAAGATAATGAGTAATGCTACAGATTGTTCATGATTTTCAATCCCATCCTTCTTGATTCCATTACAATACTCAGGCAAGTAGTGGAAGGGAGGGATTAACGGTTACAGAAAAAAACATATTTGAGCTTCTTGAAAAGAGTCAGTTGAAGACACTTTAGAGCCTGAGCAGAAGGGGAAAATTTCTCCTACTAATTTCTAGATCTGATCAATTGAATTTCATCTCAACACTGTGGTGACTCTTCAACTTCTATCCAGCAGAGGATAGAAGGAAAGAATGCTTGATTTTAAGAAAGGACATGTTATATTACAGAATCCAGTCTGTTACTGCTCCAGGAAACGTTGTCTCTCTAACAGGAAGGCCAGCCCTAAAAATATATTTTGTTACCTTTGTTTGGTTCTTCGGTAATTCCCATGAATCCCATATTTCCATGAATCACAGGAGAAGGGCAGCCATGGAGTGCATCATTACATTCCTTACCCAAGCAGGTTTAAGATCATCTGTCTTTCTCAGGAAATTCAAAAAGGTTAGAAAGTCAGAAAACTCTAGGTTTATATTAATTATTTTCTGAGTTTCTCAAAGCCCACGGATTAGATAATTCTACAAATTCAGTGGCAAAGATTAACACCTTCATCAAAATCAATGGCTTTCTTTAGAACTGCTCTATACTTGATTTGTTTAAGTTTGGTGTTTGACTTGCTTGATTAATTTCTTCACCATATATACTTTCACTATGTACACTTTTTCTCACACACAACAGGATACACACACTAACATATAGATCCTAACAGCCATTAGTTGCAGCTGTGGGCAAATTCAAAACAAGACAACTATATGGGAAAATCGGGAAGACTGTGAAAGATAAATTAAAATTTTAAGTTCATATCCAGGTCATTCCTGACACCTCTGAAGGCCCTGAAAAGTATGCCTTGGTCTAATTCAAAATTCCCCTAGATCAGTTTTATCACATATACCGATGGAAATAAAAAGTGTAACCAATGTCATGCAATGTGACATTGCCAAAGTTAACTTGCAACATCAGAAAATAGACCCAAACCAAACAAAAATTACAAAGTAAGCAGCAATAATTTATAGATGAAATTTTAGGCTTTATCAAACCAAAAGATGAGGATATCATTGTCTGATCAAAAATGAATATGGAAAGTCATATGATACAATCTTGAGAAGCTAAAATTAAGTAAGATTTTTTTTAAAAAAATTAAAAATCATAAATAAAAGTATTATTTCAAGTTTCTAACAACTACAATATGGATTTTGGAACTGAAAATCCTTCTAAAAATTATTGTACTCATTCTAAAAGCCATCATATTGTCATAAAATCTTTTCAGTTGTGTCTTTATGAGCAATCAGTATATATCATTTCATTAGTCCAATCTTTACTCAAAAAGCATCTTTACACAGACCCCTTGTCATGTGTCTGGAACTTCAATCAGGCTGCTAGAAGATTGAAAGAGTGATCAGGCAGTATGCCCGCAAGCAAAATATGCATGTGTAAAAATATCTGGGACTTTTAGCTGAAAGACAAGTACTGAAGGAATAGCATCAAAAATTGAATTGGCTGAAATTTGAATGAAAGACTAATATCAAGTTGAGGTCTGCTATTGAGAAAATGCAATTGGAAACACAATGCTCTTCTCATTTCCAATAGAGATGGCTTAACAATTTGATTAATGCAGATGAAGGTACCACTATATTGAGCCGAAAGAGAACTCTTAGTAAAATATCAACTCTTCATGTTTTTTTTAAAGTGTCCAAAGCCACAAATGAAATTCTTATTACCTGGCTGTAGATGGAAGGTCTCAGTTATATGCCATTCTTTGTGCTCCCTGTTGTTTACCTGAATTTGCTCTCAAGTTGTGTTGACAGTGTTTGTGAGTGACTGCAGTAAAGATAAATACAGGTCAGATTTAAATTGTTCCTATCAGTTTGAATAGTGAAAATAATGTCAGATTCCCTCAATTTTATTGGATATATTTTGGAGATGTAACTTTTGATCTCAAAACCTTATGTTATAGCTTTATTTCTGCATGCGCAGTTGTCAGTCTTCTACCCAATGTCTCAGGAATGAGGTCTTTATGATCACTAGAGCCACTCAGTTTCTAAAATTCACAGAAGTAGTTTGCCCAGTTTTCTCCATATTTCTGGAGTTATCTTTCAAAGCTCATCAAAGCCTGAACAATTTCTGATAGTTATAGGAATTTTCCAATAAAGCAAAATTTTAGAAGCTAAGTTATTATTTTATTTGAAATGTTGTGCATTTCGGTGGTTTACTTTTAGAAGTCTGTTTTCAGAGCTATAATTTCATGCCATATAATTATATCCAAACTTTATATGTTGCAATACTCTCTACTTCTAAAGACTGGGTAAGTGCTGCTATATATAGAAATTTATTACTTTTATTATCATTTGGGTTCTACAATTTCTCTGAGGAGCTCAAGTACTGCATCTGGGGATCTTACACAAATACCTGTAAGGTTATTGGTCAAGTCAACCTTTTAGGTCATTGATTTGTCTATTGTGTGGATATAGGCTTTTCACTAAGATTAGAAATTATTATATTTGCACTTATGTTCTGTTTATCCTATATATAATGGAGCTTTACATTAAAAAGATTTGGTAGTTTTTCTTGTCTTGTAAGGACATTTAGAAATTTCCATAAGATCCACCTCAATTCAAGTGCCAGAACTAGCAGAAATCTTTGTATGTTCTATTGGGTATGATAACTGGCTATCCTTAGAGATCAGATTTGGAACAGGAGGAGTTTCCTATAAGACAATCATTGCTTTATTAATTCAGTGAACACTGTAATGTCTCACACATTTGGCTGTATTGAAGACCTGTGTGCTCATTTGATACATGGATGCCTATGAGGCTCATATAAGCAAATTGTTCCAAAAATGTCTGCCTTGGTCAGCAGTGGAAAAAGTACCCCTCCCCCATGGCAAAATCACATTCATCTTTTTCATATACTTAGTGGGAACTGCCAAATCTGTTGATCACAGATATTCCTACTGAAAACCAAAGGGCAGACCATTGCCCCATGCCCTGAAATCGGAAGGCTGATTATAGCTAGGCTCCTAGGAAATCATGTTTTGCCCCATTCCCAATCAGCTTGCGCTGACACAACCTTCCTGCAGCCTGCAGCTTGATGTCTTTATTAAGGGTAAGTTCCCACCGCCTTTTCTAAATGGCATGAGGCATGAGCAAGAGTTATCCCAAGAATATATATGAAAAGAATCCCAGCAACTAATGCCCTGTTACCTCAGGTTCTCTTCCCACCCCAAGAACATCCTCCTCCCTCCTCAGTGCACTTTCTATGAACCTGTGAAATTGTAGCAATGGCCCTTAAAGTGCAATGGGGGGAATGATTTAGGAGAATATTAAAGGCGGTGTGGAGATTCAGAGACGCCTCTCTCGGGGAGATGTGGAAAAATACGCAGCACAGATGGGCTGCACAGATTAAACATTTCCGTCACATGGTTTCCAAATTGTGTTGTGGTGCCTGAGGGTTGGCACTGCGGTCAAAACAGTGCAGTGGAGTGGTACGAATCAGCCACACTTTTATGGAATAAATATTAATATAACTATGTCATGTGATTTTGCAATCCCATTGGCTCTGGGAGATGGGCGGAGGGAGAGGAGGAGAAGTGCTGCAGCCATAGCTATTGTCTCTGAATTCATTTCAGGTTCTTTGTCATTGATGTTTTGAGGGGCGAATAATATCAGGCTTGCAAAGTATTTTGTATAAATCAAAATTAGTACAATTTGACTGTAGAATCATAACAAGGATCCCAAAAGGATCAGATACCTCTACCTTTTAAGACAGGAAAACTAGGCATGGGGCCACCTGACCATAACCCCACTAACATGAATGTTGACCTTCTCCCATATTTTATTAAGGGGAAACTGCATTGCCTTTTGCTTTTTGTTTTTTTAAAGAAAACATTCTTCAGGGTAAATTAAAGAATTTAGTTGATAAATCCAGATTTCAAGCCAAGCATGTAAAGCTATTCAACCTATAATTCTTTCATGAGTTCTCCATGTGGAAGTTAAAGGGAAAGATTAACAAAAGAAAATACTTGAAAGTGAATAGTTTTAAAGAAAATATTGTACATCCTAGTAATTTAACCCTTTAGGAAGACAGCTATGGTAGTCCACATTAGCCAAAAAGCAGAACTCCATTAGCACTTCAGTAACTAATTGTATTAAAAGGCATAAACTTTCATGAACTGTAACTCATAAAAGCATATGCTATTTAATACAATTGATTAGTCTGAAAAAGTACTACTAAATCCTTTTTGATTTCTCTCTAACACAGGGGTCCCTAACCGCCAGGCCATGGCCCACTATTGGGCCCCGGCCCATTTGAAACTGGGCCACAGAAGTAGTGGGTGTGTGCCTGCGCTGCTTCACTTGTGCAAGCAACTGCACTTGTGCAAACGAGGCTCCCACACACTCACCCGCTGCCTACACAGAAACTTCCCCTCTCCCCTCATCCTTTCTGCTGGTCCACAAAGCCGGAAAAAATAGGGAATGCTGCTCTAATAGTGTATCAGGGCATCAGCAATATTGGGCAAATTCTCAATTTTTACACACATAAATATTTTAATGAAATTTCCTTGTTATGCTTTCGGCTTTAGGAATTTTGAGAAGAAAAATAAGTTTGAAAATGATAGATGTGAAGCCCAGACTCAATGTTTTGACTTAAAATTCATCACTTTAGCTTTTGTTTCATATGTGCTTTACTAGTATTATACTGCTATGTAGGGGTATTTGATAAATTAATAAATAGATCCCACCTTTCTCCTCATCTTCAAGGTATTGAAGATTCAAGGTGTTAGTGATAACATACAAAGTCCTACATGGCTTGGGTCCGGGGTACTTACGGGAGTGTCTCCTGCCAGTGTCGACTTCCAATCACCCTGTACGGTCCCACAGGCAGGGCCTCCTTGGGCTGCCATCAGCCAGACAATGTCGGCTGGCGGCGCCCAGGGGTAGGGCCTTCTCTGTGGGAGCACCCACCCTGTGGAATCAACTCCCCTTGGACCTCTGGCTGGCCCCTGACCTCCGTTCCTTTCACCATGACCTTAAGACCTGGTTGTTTCAACAATCCGGCCTGGACTGAAGGGTAATGGGGTGGGGTTTTATTGGTAGTTTAAATTCAATTGGGGTTTTATTCTTATTGGACTTGGCTATTTTGGTTTTAATCTATTGTAATTTATTGTATTTCTACTTTTACTGTAAGCCGCCCTGAGTCCTAAAGGAGAAAGGGCAGCATATAAGTCCAATTAATAATAATAATAATAACAACAACAACAACAACAATAATAATCTTTTGGCTAGGGCTATATATCGTATTTTGTATTTTTGTTGCATTTTATTTCTATATATCTTTTTAATATTTTAGCCACCCAGAGTTACCTTTTGGTAAGATGGGCAGCCAATACATTTAATAATAATAATAGTATACACATCCCCTCCCCATTCCATATCTCCACCCAAGAATTAGAAAAGTTTAAGCTATAAGATATACCTCTCCTGAGATTATTTTCCCTGCTCCTCTAAATCAGATGTCCTCAATCCCCAGACCGGTACTTGTCCATGGCCCATTAGGAACTGGACTGCTCGGCTAGAATTGAGCAATGGGCAAGCAAACAAAATTGAAAACATCCCACCTCCCAAATCTGTGGAAAAATTGGTCCGTGGTGCCCAAAAATGTTGGGGACTGCTGCTCTAAATGACCAGAATAAACAACCTCAGCAACTTAATAGGAGTGGACTTCAACTCCCAGAATATCCCCCAAGAAGTATTAAAGTTGCTGAGAAACACTAGCCTGAAGAGCAGGTCAAATTTTAACCAAGAACAGGTGTATGAAGAAAGAGGAGACTGATTATGCTGAAAGCGATCCAGGCCACATTTTACAGGAAGCTTTGCCTTCACCCTTTTTCACATAACTCAGCTCATAATGTTGTGATGTCTGAGATGGAAAATGTAATTAATATACTTGCTTGTACTAATAAATGAGGTGCAATGAAGAGCTGTCCTGAAATGGATGGAAGCAGCAAAAATCAGGCAGCTGAGAAGGCCTTGCCTCCTGGTAAGAAGACCATCTCTGAGGTCACCTCTCCTGGAAATAAACTGCTTATTTTGCCTCTCTCTCTCTTAAAGCTAATTATGGGTTTTGAGCATCCTGTGAAGCAATGATATAGAGAGGAAGGTTCATTTTAATTCTGATTTACAGGAGCAAACATTTGAGTTACTTAAAGAAGCAGTAGAGAATTGAAAGATAAAGAGGGCAAAAAAATGTATCAAGTGCTCTTGAAGAATGCTACTTCTAGCAAGAAAAATGTTTTCTTGCTGAAATTTCTTATTTCTTTAATTAATACACATATCTCAAGTATGGCTCCTAGGATAACAATCGGTTAGGTAATTTAGGAAGATGTTAATGATAAGTTGGGTTTATAATATTGCCCTAAGGCTTAAGAACTCAAGGACATTAAGCCACAACAAGGTTTTTTATTTGTAGCTTTATGTTGTAATGACAAACACACAGCTAAAGCAGTTTGTAAACCATTGCTTAATGCATTCAGTCAGTTATATTTCAGTTAATGAACTGTGATTAAACAAACCAGGGCTTAGCACAGTGATTTAATTTAATCATCAAATATATCTCAGGTATAAAATCATTCTTCAGTCTGATCTAAAACTGAAGCCCCAAAATCTTAACTGAAGTCTCTATTAAGATTTCTATGCATCAATAGTTAAGGCACTATGCTAGAAAGCAGGCGACCATGAGTTTAAGTCCTATCTTTGCCATGAAAGCCAATTGCGTGACTTTGGGCCAGTCATTCTGTCTCAGCAGGTCAGCCCACCTCACAGGGTTGTTCTTGTGGGGAAAATAATAGGAAGCAGTGCTGGATATGTCTGCCACCTTGAGTTATTTGCAAAAATAATAAAGATGGAATACAAATAAATAAATATTTTGCAGTACTTTAGTGCAAAAGGGAAAGCAAGCCCAAAGCCTATTTACAGTAATTTTAAAACTAAAATTAAAGGCATAGTATAGAACCATTTTTTCTTCTTCGTTATCATTCAATAACTACCATAGAGTTTTTAAATTGGAATACACCTTTCTGTTCACTGTTAGAAAGATAGATTCATCTCAGATTTACAAATTTGGATTACATATATATTTGTTTTCTGTTTGAAAGAGCTCTTTATGGACATAACAGAAAGACTGGTGAATATTTTGGGAGTTGTGAGAGTTTACGTATCTGATTAAAACTAAACGTTATGGTAGCATGCAGATAAGCCTTCCTTGAACTGATTTTTTTGAATGAATCTTTGTGGATAACTGTCATTTAATTATCATCTTTAGTTTTGCATCTTTGTGGTAAAAATAATATTTGAACTTATATCTGCTATTTGTCTTATGCAGAGCATCCATATCAAACTTAACGTCTCCCAGATATCATTCCTTTTTTTAATGGAATGGGTCTTGATCTATCAGCATCTTGCATATGTTTTGCTTTTTTCAGTTCTTAGAAATAGGATGCTCCTTTTGATACATTGGTGTTTTTGAGAAAGAATGGCATGAGATTCCAAAGCACAAATGGAATCATTTCTTTCTCCTCCTTTTTTCCTACATGGTATTACTGAAGTAAAATGAAGATGAATTATCAAGACTGAAACCTTCAGCAGCTGAAATAAAATTCAGGAAGAGAAAAATCTAAGGCTGACTATATGTCAGAACTAGCTCAGGAATAAAAGAAAATATTCCAAAGTACAGGCACAACATGTTTTCTACTGTATTAAGCCACCAGATTTAAATAGGCCAGTTGCCCTGTTCTTCCATTACCATAAGTGACTGAGAAACATTCACATGTCCTAATAAAATTAATACCAATCTGGAAGGGTAACCAAGCCCTGATCACAAACATTAGACAAATCCTGAGTACAAAAAGAACCTATATTAATTTTCTTCCATGTCAGCCAAAACAAAGACAGCATTGAATATTCTATTACTCGATGGCATTCAATATTGTATATTCAAAGATAGAGAGGGCTTATAGACCAGGAAGTACATACCTCTTATCGAGTTGGATTAAAAGTTATGCCTTGATGTCTGAAATTATAAGTTGGTCCAATGTATCTTTAAGTCAACAGCTAAGAAAGCTGATAGTTCAATCTATGCAGAAAACCTGGAATTGCTGAGCTAGAATAGATAGTTATTTATCCTATGTAAACATCTACACTAACCTAGAGCCCATTATCCTTTTGGCTAATGTTTCTTGTGTATACTTCTAATGTATCCTTAATAACTATTAACTTCACCTAGTGAAGTTTGAATTATCATCCTATAACTTAAGCATATTCAGTGTACTTCTGTACTCAGTGGCAAGGGACCCTAATCCTAACGCTAACCCTAACCTTTCTCTTCTGCAGGTTAAAACATACCTAATTTCTTCTTGGGTTTTTATGTCAGTTTTCCTACATATCATCTCTGCTGAACCCATCTCTATTTCTCTATATCTTATTTTAAAATAAACACCAAGAACTGGATTCTGTACTCCATCTGTGCTGAGCCAGTAGAAGGGAACACTGAATTATATTAAATGAGAATGCATATTTATTATAGATTCTCCATTATAAAGAATTAATATAGCCAAAAATCCAGCATTTTTGAAGATAATTTCATAACTGATGTGTTTTCCAATTATGATCAGTCACAGTTCTGAAATTTTGTTCATATATTTTGTTTGTGAAACCAGAGTATCTCCCATTCTCTAGTTCATTTTATGTTGTGGTTACTCTTGTTTCCTTCCTAAATATCATTTATTTCTTTTTAGTTTCATACCAGTTTACTATTCTATAAAGTTAACACGAATCATATTAGAGTTAGTCTTCTGAGACATCTATCTTTTTCCGTTTGTATCATCTATACTTCTTTATTTAAGATAGATGTGAATCACTCCAGGTCTATGTGTACTTCTCAAGTCCTCTTTCTGCAGCTTTGGAGACTTATTTGGTAATGATAATTATTGTATAGCATGTTTTTTTGTTCTTTGGCAAATATCTGTGTAAATATAAAATATGTAACCTAATTCTATGTATTTTGTGTCTCACAGCTTTCTCTCATCAATGTTCAGTTTTGATCTTTGATCAATCTAGAATCAGGAAATCATTGATGAAGAGCAAATTTTTGAGCAAACTCCTGAAGCATCTAATTCAAAAATGTTCTTCATTAAGTGAGATGACCCAATGATGAAATTATTTCCATGCAAATTTAACAAGTTACTAAGCTAGTAAACAATTATCTATAGGATTTGTTCATAATACAGTAATTGGTAAATCTTAAGGCAGAAAGAGACCTTCAAGTCTTCTAATCCAACCTCATGCCCAATGCAAGGGACCTTGTTTCCCTTTATTTTCACTTTATTCCACCAGATATCATCAACTATCAGGAAAACATCTACCACTCACTCTCTCTATTGTGATCTGGGATTGGGGAGCAGGCTGACAGATTTTCCGACATTGTTCTAATGTTTTCTGCAAGAAGTTTGATATCAGTTTGGTTGTTTTGGAATATGGATTTAGTACTTTTTCAGAAATGTGTTAAACCCACATTCAAAAGCAGCCTGAACACTAGGCTCTCACTCTATCCTGTTTCACTGTGTAGGAATCCTCCCCAACTCAAAAACAAAACAAAACTTGTAAATGATCTATTGTTGTTTAAACTGCCCCAGATTTTTAAGCCGAGTATCAATTTAAGACCTGGAAAATTCAAGGGAAGAGCCCAGTTTGAAAGAAGCAGATCTTTCCATTGCCCAAATTAGAATATCCTTGAAAGACAGCACAAGAAACAGAGGGATATGAGTATGGTCATATCAAGGTGACTAATAGGTGCTGGGCTGCTTCTAGCCATTAGAAGTCTAGTAGAATCTAACTACTATATGAACAAATGGTGGAGCCCATAAGATTGCTCCTGCAGCAAATTTGCTATTACTTACTTAAGGAAGAAAATATTATTTTAATATCAAGGCAGCTAAGGATGACTTTAGAGTGCTTCAAGAATGGTTGGAGATGAAATGAAGATAACATGATAAGGTCTTGCCCCCCACCCCACAAAAAAGCTGTCAGGTTACGTCAATGCCATACAGTAATTTGCTGCAAGTAGGTAATTTGCCCTAGTAGAAGGAAAGATTATTTAAGAAATAGAGGTCTTTTGAATTGTACAATTCTTACAAGTATGATAACGAACAAAAGGAAAATTATTTACAGCACTTCAAGTTTGATGACAGATACTGAAAAATTGTTGCTGATAAAAATTTAGATTAGATCCAGACTTTGAGTTCCTCTACTATTTCCATGTGACTTTTTCAAGACCCATTGCAAAATCTGTTTTGAGCATACCTACTCTATGATTAAAGATAACAGATTTCAATGGGAAAGAATTCAGCTTCTTGGCATCATGTTATAACTTTCTATAGGGCAAAATGACATTACAATCTTAGCGGGCTATTGAGATATTGAGCAATATTGCAAGAATATAATACAGGCAGTTGTGAAGTTTTCTTGTGAAGCCCTTATTGAAAAATGTGGATGTTGTGGAAATGTCCAAGAAAAGTGGAGCAGTTATTGAAGGTTCTAGAAAGACAATCAGATCTTGGCATCCACCTTTCTTTAATTTATAAAAATGAGCAAACATGCTCAGGTTTCTTTGTTTCCAATAAGAAGCCCTAAATTTTATTCTGAGTTGGCTTATGGCCGTGGGCCAATTTTTGAGGTAAACAGATGTCTGCAGCGACGCAATATAAAACCCTCCTATGTCACATAACCTTCCAATAATGCATGTCACTGCTCACCTATGAATTAGAGGACTCCATTTTACTAACAATAATGTACGACACTCGGGCGCTAATAATGGGTCCAAGCAATCATATACCGATAAGCCAGTGATTGATTTTGGCTTTTCTCCTCAGACATCCGTCATCCCACCATTGATCTTCTGTGAGTGACTGCAGCTGATTAACTGCATCACCAAAGAAGGATTGGGGTTGTTTATGAGAAGGCTGGACTGTAACTAGAGCTAAAGTAGATCTGAAGAGCAAATAGTGCTAACTCAGCATTGGCAAGATGGGCTGTGGAGCCAGCTCCTTTTTTATTCCCTCCCCCCCAAACAGAATATAACACTACAGAGAACTACTATAGAGAAAAGGCAAAGGCTCATAAACTTGTAATCTCTCTCCTGAATTAATTGGGAATTATGTTGAATCAGTCTCAGGACCTAGTTTTAATGCCAAGGTTCAGTTACAGAATATGCAAACCATCTGAAGAAAGAATAACTTTGATCATATGCAGTGCTACTTTCTCTTAAAACAGAAGTCAGAATCAGGCATTGGAATAGAGAGCTGCTAATCCACAGAGTACACTTTGCTAAATTCTTGTCTTCTTCTTAAAGTATCATAAAATGTAACTGAACTGTTGATATTGCATTGTATGTTTCTTCCAATCACATTATCAACAAAAATGAATCGTGCAATGTGATGACATCAGGAGGTCATGTGATTAATTTTAATGCAAGATAGAGAAGGGAGCTTGCTGATTTTATTTTTTGTTTTTTGCTTTTTTAATAGAAATTCTATAGCTCACTTAGCAATAAAATCTATTTTTGAATTTTCACAGGATCAGTCCCTACTTATCTTGGGAATAATGTTTTTAAGAGCATTGATTCTGGGCATTTGTGAAATTCCACTTTACCTTTGCATTTTTTTTTCCCCAAACATTCTTTTGGATGTTTGATTACTATTTTCTATTCTAGCCACATTTCCTACTCCTTGATTGTAAGCTTTTATCAGCAACAATTTTTCAGTATCTCTCAGCAAACTTGAAGTGCTGTAAATAATTTTCTTTTTGTTTGTTATCATACCTGTAAGAATCATACAATTCAAATTCTTCCACCCAACTCTTAGGCAGATGTTTCTATGATGACTACATCTTTTAAAAAAACATATTCAAGATTATAGGAAGTAGCATAGTCAGGTAACCAATCCAATCATATGGAAGACAGCCAATTCACCACCACAGCGTAATTTAATCCCTTTCTGCAAGCCCTTGTTCTGGCAACAAGTATCTCTTTTAGCATGCTGCATAGTTATTGTCAAGCTCTGTGAGATTAGGAAGAAGAAACCAGAATTGCTAGGGTTTATGGAAACATCTTTATTGCTGGTAGAGTAATGTAACAGAATCTTAAAAGTCTGCCAAAGCGATGTTTCATATTCTCCATGATTAAGGTGGAGTTACTTTGAGTTTCATTCTCATGGGATTCCCTTCCCTGGACTTAAGAATCTTGTCTGCAATGGTCCAACTTCCGCCTTTAATTGTCTTCTTTTTGCTTTTATGGTTGCAGGTTTGTTAGACATGCCATTGCAAATATGGAGATGGTGGAAGATAGGGGAAATAAGAATATTACAACTAGTGAGGCATAAAAGGTAACAGAAAATGGCTGTAGTCACATTGTTGGCCTGTAGCCCAACCTAGACAGCGTTCAAGATGGCATAACATACTTCTCTGGATCAATTAAACTCTAGAACTGTGTTCACACAACTTTCTAAACTTATTCAAGGCTCAGTGTATCATGTAAATTACCAAGACCATTTGGTTAGTTTATTGCCGAGTGCATTTTGCACAAAATGGATTACTTCAATAATAATGTTAAACACATTATGTGAATCCAACTAATAATTGGCCCATCCACTTTTAGCACTAAATCCATTTACCATTTGTTTCAGTTCTACCTGCCATTGATATGAAACTCTATAGAATCCTTCGAAAGAAATTACATTAAAAGAAAATAGAGGATAAACAATGTTCTTTCCAGTTGTGAGACTTAGAAGCTGCTGTAAGAGTGCTGTGCAAAGCGTATAATACAACCATTTATCATCAATCATTTTAAAGCCTTGCTTCAAATAATGGCTTTCCTTTGCCTGTATCCAATGTCTGAAGTAGTCCTAACCAACACAGGTTTACAGAAAGTTAGCTCAGTAGAAAATCATAAGAACCAAAGTTTTCATATCAGGAAGCAGTCTAGAGAAGAAGTCTTGCTGGAAAGATCTATTTGCCACTGAGAATGCACAGCAATGGAATAGATAGATCCATGGTCTGACTGAGTATAGGGAGATTAGCAGAGTTCCCATGACCATTGAATTACTGCAACAAACAGTTGCAGCTGTGTGTATAGAGAGAGGCTTCCCAGTCAATCGGGGATAGTTTACACTTGAGCCCTGGCACCTGTTTTATCTATATAGAAGCTAAGTATGCCTGCAGTTCTGAAAATGCATCTATCCTGCCCTTTAAGGACATCTCAGTGGTCATCTGGGTAGTTGCTGAGCTATCATGCAGAACGTTTCACAAATAGGGAAACAGTGGGGATTGGGGCAGACAGAAATTAAAAGCAAGCAGTTTTGTAGCAGGGGTCTTCATTCTCTTTTCCAGCTTATGAGAGCTGCCTGCTGTTTCCTCCTAGTCTCACTCCCTCAACCCCCTGCTGCTACCTGCTTGCTAAGGCATTTTCTCCTGGCATGGAAGAGAGAGTCCAGACATTGAGACAGGAGATATGCAAAGGACACCCAGGATGCTGTAGAAAAGCAATAAAATAGTAACAGGGAAGGCTGTAAGATACGGGTAGCCAGGACATTTTACCCATGATGTTTCTCAATTATCTTCTACTTTAGATCATATATCCTATGCTTTTTCTTATAGTTCTAGATGTCATTTTGTTGATGGGTCCCACCAACATAAATTCTTCCAGTTCTGCACATGTGGAAATCCTGTACGAAATAATGCAGCGGGTGGGGGGTTATTTTAAATTGGAGGGTATATCACCTCAGGGCTATGCTTATCTTGAGATAATTGAATGTTCACTGCTAATATACTATCTCATTCTTCTTTTTGTTCATATACTCAGGATAGATGAAAATGCATGTAGTCCTGTCTCAGAGTCAAAATATAACATTTTCCCTTATCCTTCAATTTGATTGTGCAATTTGCAAATTTATGTAATGACTTCAGAGTTAAGTTTTTTCTCTCCTTTCCTAAAAATAAATCTGGGAGTCAAGTCTTTTGATCAAGATTTACTGACTCAAGGAAAGGATGCGAGCAAGAATTTTGTGTCATACACTTCCCAAAGCCCATTGTTCTTCATTTCAGACTGTATCACCATTCAGAACAATTAACACATTAAAGTTACAGGATCTTTCCTACTGTAATGCTTTTTCAAGTGATTACAAAAAGAAGGGGGGATCTGCACAACAATATGTCTGCTCATTGTTGTTGAACTTCCTACCGCAAGGACTTTCAAAATTAACAAAAGAACTGAAACTTTATGCAACTATTGGGGTTACAGTTTCTCATAAGGATGCAGGAGTAATATTCACTCGGAGCCTTCCTTTAAGAACAATCTAATACAGCGCTCTATTAGAGCACCACTCAGCTGCTGTTATAATTTTCATAATGCCATGAATATAATACCATTCATGGACATACTGCAAAATGTAAATGTAAAAAACTGAACAAGGCATTTGATACTGCTTCTCAATATTTTGCTGCTTTCCATTCTTCCTGCCAGATGAGTTAACCAGCTCTATGAGAGACGGAGATGATTTTTCAATATTCTGTTTTGATGTTGATGCACTATTAAAGCCACATTGAGAGGATGGAGAATTTGATTTCCCTGAGCTACATTTGCTAGAAGTGAAAACTGGCCACCTCCACCACAGCTGTCTTAAGTTAATATGGGTGGCCAGTTGCCAGAGAAAGGCAGTGGTCGTGCTGTCTGACTTAGAAGAAGGCAGAGGTAATTTTAGCAGCCCTGATCAACACAACGTGAGGCAGACACTCCATGAGGCACCAGATTTTGCAAGAGGAGGCCAACAGACCTGGCTTCCATAGAGTTCCTTGAATTGGAGCATTCCAGAACATTGCCTCATCTGCCCCTTATGGTAAGGACACAACAGATTGCCAGTGCATCCTGATCTCGCTAACAGCACTAGACTTTGCCTTGACAGTTTTCTGCTGAAGAAGTAATCCTCCCCATCTCCCCCACAAACAAAAATTTTCCCCTCACTAAGCAAAGCACAAACATCCAGCATCAGCAGCTTATTAAGGGGAGCTGGCAAATAAGCACCTCCAGACGCAAGACAGGGTTCACCTCGGGCCGGGGCTCTGCCAGTGCAACTTCCTCCATTTTAATAGTTTAATAAAAATTAGCATAATTAACGAACATCTGTATGATCCAGAGCGGTGCAATTTGGCACTTGGAAACGAGAGCTTAAACATTATTGCTGGGAGTTTAATGTTGTTTTAATTCTTTTTGGCACAGTGCAGGGAAATAAAGCGCCCAGTGCCAATGGTTCTCGGCTTGTGCTCATTTGCATTCCATTCTTCCTTTCTTGATTATGAGCTATTGCCAGCTCCCCAGCAATCCATCAAAGCTGAAATTGTTTTAAAATACCTCACGGTGCTCAGGCCAAGGCAATGTATGGAAAATGGATTGGGTCTTAATCTTTGCTTTGCCATCCAGCCATATAGTGCTTGTCTCTGTGACTTCCTCTAGTCTTGGGTTTCACTTACACATGCATGGGTTGGTTCATGATTAAAGTCTGGTGACTGGAGTAGAATGTGTGAATAGATTTAGCTGAAAAGCATCATGCTTGAAAGGACATCAGGTGAGAGGAAAAATGTGTGTATCTCATTTGCCAAGTTAGTTGCCATGTTATGAATCAACAAGTGACGAACATAGATGCCTAGAAACAACCCATAATGTTTATGCCAATGACTGCTGAAATAAAACTTGTGTGAAAAAATTCTTTTCTTTCAGTGTTTCATTTGTATTACCTATATGAGGGAGATGTATCTGAAGAGGAAAACCACTGAACATGCCCAGAGGAACTCTCATTTTGACTATAATGTCAAATATTGTTGTATCTATTCAAGGAGCAAACTGCAGAGCAACATGATTTCACTATTAACCAGCAATTTTTAGAAATATATTCTCACAGGCAGGAAGAAATCCAGTGGTAAAAATCCACAAACGAAAGGGCCATCTAGATAGAGTACTTCTCTATTTGGGACTTTGGCCATAAAACAATATGTATAATTTTACATTCTGTTCTCTTAGCCTGCAGGTAGAGGAAAGTATGGCTTCATTTCTGAAAAGTTTCTTTCTCACAGAAAACTAGTATATCAGGGTGAAGTCTGGTTTACACTGTTCTTGCTAACATGCTTTACTTTCTGTGTGCAGATAATTTTATCCATATAGGACAATCTGACTTGCAGTAATCTGATCTAAGTATGCATCTGATATTAATGTAAACTTATTCCATTTTGCTCTTGTATTATTTGAGGAATTTTCTGTTTGCCCCCCTCTTTTTTTTCTAAAATGAAAATTTCCAAATATATGTTTCTGAATCTGATATGTAAAATTGAATACATATAATGGACTTGGGCTGGAGGCCAAGGCTAAAACTAACTCTGGTAATATCACTCCTGTTATATTCCCTTTGAAGGAATTTATGTTTGCTGTTGTATAAATCTAGACCTAAAAAGCCAGTCTGGTCTAAGCACCAGGCTACAAACCAGGAGACCATGACTTCTAATCCTTTAGTCCATAGCCGCTAGATGACTTTCAGCCAGTCATTCTCTCTCAGCTCTTGCAAACAGACAATGGCAAACCATTTTTGAAAATCTTTCCAAGAAAACGGTAGGATGAGACCAGACAGTTGCCAGAAAGTAATGCTGCCTCAAAGGCACTAAAAAAATTGTTAAAATATCATTGGCTAGTTTATTTCAGACCTGAGGAGCAAGCCCTAGAAAAATCATTCTCCAGTAAGCCTCTTAGTGAGTTCTGGCAGTAAAAGCAATACACAATCCAAATTACCCTTTGATATATGACTTTTCCCATTCATTTTAGTTTTTTCCCCAAAGGTATCAATGCAACATGTATAGCATGAGGCTACGGTTCTTAATAACTTTGGAGGAAGCTATGATAATTAAACTCATGTATAAACTAATTTTCCAACACTGTGGTTAATACAAATTAAATGACAAAAGTGAATTAAGTATAGATCTGCTGTCCATTGGCTGATTAGAATGACCAACTAACAAGGCCAGATGGGTCTAGATTCTAGAAATAAGATATATAAAAAGACATTGAAGACACTAGACTTGTTTAGCTTGGAGAAAATATGATTGAGGAAGGGATATAATGGTACCATTGTTTCATTTCCTGCACCCTTGTTCCAGAGTGCAGAACATGGAATCAATGGTGTTCAATCAAATTCTGATTGAATGTTAGAAAAAAATTTTAACAGTAGTGGAGCCATTTATCCAGACAGCTCTTTCACTGGATGTGTTCAAGAGAGACTAGACAGCCATCTGTTTGAGATGCTTTAATTTGGATTCCTGCACTAAGCAGGGGTGGCCTCAGGGACCTAAAAGATCCCTTCCAGTTCTGTGATTTTGAGACACAAGCACCAAAGGGCAGAAACGGGTATATCAAGTGCCAAAAGAGGCAGGGATGAGGAATGGAAGTTTGAAAAGACAACTCCTGGATCTGTTCTACATTGATCAAACCACATCTGACCAGAATGTTGAAGTTTACAGAGAAAATGATGACCCTGAAGAACTATTGCAATGGGTACTACTCTCCATTACAGAATAGATTACAGCAGATCTTGATTTGTTGATGAAGCCATAAGTCTTGTAGGCAATCTTTCTAGTTTACCATGACTAGAAAGCTCCAAGGAAAGGAAGCAAGATCACTGCAGACCAAGGGTGGGATTCAACTGGTGTTACTACCGGTTTGGTGATTACGTTTTGCGCGCGAATGCGAGCTTTGTGCACATACGCACCAGATGCGCGCTGCGCATGCATGTAATACACCTAAAGCTGTGCCACCCGGACAGCTGATAAGCGCTGCGCGTGGGTGTGCAGTGTTTGAAAAAGCATTTTTTTACTGCTTTTTCAACCTCAGCTATGCTGCGCAAAGCAGCTGAGGTTGAAAAAGCAGGAAATAAAGGTCAGGGAGCAGCCTGGGCGGACGGGTGGGCCAAACAGCAGCAGACACAGAATCAGTTCTGTCTCTGCTGCTCTTCAGAGCTATCGATTCTATAGAGCCAGGCAGAACCAGCGGCATCCCACTTCTGCTGCAGACTGCCAATTTGGTACTACTGAATGACTTTTTTGAAAGGGTAGGCTGGTGCTAGAATATTGCTTTGCGCATAGAAGGTTAATGGCAACCTCTGATGTCTTCAAGTAACACTGGGAGAAAATTCTGCCTAAAACCAGGGACTTACTTCCTTTCACTTTTAATAATCCTAGCTCCCCCGCCCCCATCGTTCTGTATACTATATGTATACATATGTCTGTGGTGGACAGATAGACAGACAGACACACACACAATTGCTTCATTGCTTAAAGATTAAGACTATTATCTAACCCAACCAAAATCCAAAAATCTATTTAAAATGAAAATAGGATGCAACGTAGTATATTTCACAATAGACCTGCAAAGGACGGAAGAGGATTCAAAGTCCTGTGGCAGATGTGAAGAATCTGTGGCCCTTCAGATGTTACTAAATTATTGCTCCCAGCAGTCCCAGTTAATATAGCTAAATGGAGAGGGATGCTCAGGATTATACTTCAGCGGTATTCTAGATAGCTACAAGTCCACCTCCCATGTCTTTGATAATCCATTGCTATATTGCATAAACTGTCTGTTGTTAGTCTATTTAAGTATACCTGGAAAACATGTATAAGAATTGCATATATAAAGATGCCAAATAGTTCTGGATCCTACTACATCCCATTTAATTTTAATTTATATTTCCTCAAATATATTATTCCCAAGTGACTTTTTCACCAAGTCTTCACCTTGTTTATTTGCAATTGGAATGGAAAGATTAGCATGGAAGGGGGAATAATTCTGGATATTAGAAAAAGAAAAAAAGCAAAGTATATCTGGCTCATCCATGTTTATAGTAGTTTCTGCTCTCTGAAGAGAAAAACAGAAGATGAAGTAACTAAACAGCAGTAGCAATAATGACAATATTTATGTAGCAATACATCTGACAACACTATAAGTTGTCCCTATATTTAGACAATATATATGGAAATGGATAATATTTTGGCTTATTTAAAAATAAAATATTTCTGTTAAAGAGACAAGTTGAGGAAAGAAGTATGCATAAAATGATCTGTGCCAGAGACAGAAATCTTACCCCTATCCCATCAAATCCCACAGGCAGGGCCTCCTTTGGGTACCATCGGTTAGGCATTGTCGACTGGCGGTGCCCAGAGGTAGTAGGGCCTTCTCTGTGGGAGCACCCGCCCTGTGGAACCAACTCCCCATGGACCTCTGCTTGGCCCCCGATCTCCGCTCCTTCCGCCGGGACCTGAAGACCTGGCTGTTCCAACAGGCTGGTCTGGACTGACCTCGGGGGGTGCGGGTTGGGTTTTAGTATTTGTTTTAATTAATTTTAAATTTTGTATAATACTGATTAGGCTAGTATTTGTTTAATGGTTTTTATTGTAATTTGTACTGGGTTTCTTTTACTGTTCGCCACCCTGAGTCCTTAGGGAGAGAGGGCAGCATACGAGTCTAATAAAATAAATAAATAAGTAAATCCCTATATTTCATTATTTCATGAATGCTGCTGGTACTTTCTTTCCAGGAATATAACATGTATGGTTGGTGGGTCGGAGAGCTGAACAACATGATAGGGATTGTCCCAAGGAACTATCTCATGCCTGCCTATGATTTAGAAGAATGAGGAACAGCAGAGAAAGGTAAGGAAAATAAGGAAAGCAATGCTTATAGTGCTATGCTTCAGCTTTGATTATCTCATTCTGAGTGATTCTCCTTTACAAGCTGCTTTCCATGCGCTCAATCAATTTCCATTTATCTCTTTGAAGCTCTGGAGTTTTCCAGTGAACAGTTTCATGGATCCAATAGTTTTTTTTTCAGACCCAAACTTCTCATTTCATTACAGTCAGAGGTGATATTCAGCGGGTTCTGACCAGTTCTGGAGAACTGGTAGTGGAAAATTTGAGTAGTTCGGAGAACCAGCAAATGCCACCTCTGACTGGCCCCGCCCCCATCTATTCTCTGCCTCCCAAGTCCCAGTTGATTGGCTGGATCTTCTTTTGTTGCCCTGCACAGGAGAACGGAGCTGGAAAGCAGGTTAGTGGGGTGGGGAAGGAATGGGATTTTGCAGTAACCTTCCCCCAAGAGTGGGGAGGGAATGGAGACTTTACAGTATCCTCCCCCTGCCACGGCCACCAAACCACGGCCACCAAACCACGGCCACCAAGCCATGCCACGCCCACCAAGAACCAGTAGTAAAAAAAGTTGAATCCCACCGATTACAGTAACTATCACTGCTGTCCTAAAATCAGGACCTCAGTATGGGTAGAGGCAGAAGTAAAATATACTCCTTTACTCCCTGGAAATGATTATTGTATAACAACACCCCTAACCCAATTAGACCAATATATTGTATACAATATATATAATATAGTGTATACAATATATTCTCTGGTTGTGGCTATACAGAATTTTCTAGCTCCGTTTAGTTAAGATAAAGTCTGAATTTGGATTTTCTAGATGCGGAGCATGTATTCAACCACTGAGTATGATTCTTTCATAAGTTACATTGTGGCATCACTTGAATTTCAACCACCCTTCCCAGAGGGTCATAATTTATAAAGCACATAATAAATGTAGGTCCATATTTGTAATATGTAGTATGATCATTCCTTTGCAGTATATAATAGGATCTGAAATCCTTTATGATATTGGCTGCCTTATCCTTTTCAGAGTAAGGCAATATAGAAGATACACAGTGGACCATGTAGCCTTAAAGAAGGAATGATTGGGTTAGCTAATTGGGCTTTCCCTCTGCATTCTGATATCAGCAATGTAAATAGTATACCTCTGTCTTCAGCTGGTTACTAAACATTCTCTTGCCAAAGCTATTAATGCTTCATCAGCTTTCAGTCTTCCCTCAGGTACTTTACAGTAAAGTGAACAACGCTTAAGAGACTTGAAAGACATAGCATAATGTTTAATAACTACCAAGAGGTGGTGCTAATAATAAACTATATGTGTAAGAAACATGACCCAGAGAAAAGTGGCCTAGAATGTGGACATTTGATAAGAAATTAATGAATTAAGGCTAGCCAGTTACATCTGTTTTCTGATGACAATCTGGTTTCAAGATTCCTTAGACTGTGGAGAGTTACAATAACATTGTCTTCCACTACTGAGAGAAAACACTTTGTTTCTTTTTTAAGACTTGTTCTACTTAGAAGGGGCAAATTATTGACTGTCAACTAAAGAACTGGCCCTGATTAATTAGGTCTAGTGAAGAGCACCGTGTAAATCTAAAAGCTTGCCTCTATTCTCACTAATAGAAACTGGCTCAATATAAATGATTGATCACCTTCCTAATCACATATGTCTTCTTAGAAAATTCAGATATGTCTACAATTGCTTTATAAAAGAGACAGTTCTTAAGTCATGATTAGAAGGGGGATTGTATACTTACCAGGTGTTGAAGTAATTAACCTGAAGTGGAAACTCAAGCCACAATTCCAAATATCCTGCAGTGGCTGATATATAAGTGTTCAAAGAAAGGAATGTTACCGATGCTCAGAGGTATACTCACACTTATTGTATTGCACAATCCAGATCCAAATCTTGGTACCAAAAAGAAATTCTGAAGCTAAATTTTAGTGAGTTATGGTTCAGTTGAACTTTGACTTCTCTGGCTTTGCATTATTAAGAACAATTTTATCCAGTCTAGCAGAGAAGGCCAGAATCTGAACATGGAAAAGCCATAATCTCTTACTGTTTTTCAGTTTCCGTTTGAATTAGACCAGGAGGAATAATTGTCTCTGGCTCCATCTTCTGGCCTCTTTTCTTTGCAGAAGTGAGTCAGAAAGTTCCCATGTTTGTAGAAAGCCTTGAGTATTGAGGTAGACCTGAAAATAATCTAGTAAGTCCCAAGAGACACTGAAGTATCTGTGTCCACAGTGGATGGAAAAGGGCAAGAGACAAAACATGAGCCATGTCAGATGTTGGGATACACAAAGGCAGGATTTGCATTGTGGCATGACTATGTGCCTTTTGTTTTTATGTTATGTTGGTTTGTTGCATTTTTATAGCCTAAAGACATAATAATTGAGTCTGCAATAATTCTAAAAAAAATTAACAAGACGTGAAGAATTGTGCATCAAAGGTCCATTAAAAATATTATTGAATGGGCTCAACCTGTGGCAAGGATGCTACAATTAATACTGGCAATTGGGATCTGTGATGTTCCTGGACAGGAGAGAGTTCTGCAGAATCCCAATGACCGTGGCATAACAACATTAAGTTCTTCTTCCTGTTCTCAATTTGCTAACCTAAGATTTGAGACCTTAGGAGTCTACCTCATATCTGCTTTCATGTACATTCTTCCTGTCCTATAGATCATAGTTCCCCAATCTTTCCAGCTTTGCAGACTGGTGGGGGAGGGGAAAATAGTTCCACGTGAGCAGCCTGCAAGCATGTGCGCACACAGAGCTCCATTTACATGAGTGGTGGGCATGCATGCTCACAGCTCATGCAAATGGAGCACGCATGTGTGCCACGTGCTTGCCTACTGTTTCTGTGGCCCAGTACCAAATGGCTTATGGACCAGTAGTGGGCCATGGCCTGGGGGTTGGGGACCCCTGCTATAGATAGCAGAAAATAATGTTAATACATGCATTTTGTTCAGTGGTGGGATTCAATTTTTTTTACTACCAGTTCTGTGGGCATGGCTTGGTGGGCATGGCAGGGGAAGGATACTATAAAATCTCCAATCAGAGGTGGTATTTGCCGGTTCTCTGAACTACTCAAAATTTCCACTACTGGTTCTCCAGAACTGGTCAGAACCTGCTGAATACCATGTCTGATTGTGCTGCCCCTATGACCAAATTTTAGAGAGTCTCAACAATGAAGCATGTGAATGGTTCTGTGCTTACAATTTAAGGTCAACAATTTATGAATTCTCCAGTTTCATTTCTTCTCACACGTAAGAGTCACTTGCCAACAGAAAAAAAAACCCACTAACTGTATTTTTAATGTAGAATGGATTGGGTGAAAGGGTTTAACCCTCATTCTAGATATGCCAGTCCATACATCAGAGACAATATAACAGTCTCCAGAATTATATTTACATCTGCATGGAAAAGTTTGATCAGAACTTGTGCATGAAATAAAAATGTTCTAGATGGGTCAGCTGGATATAAGCATCAGCCCAGTGGATGAAGGAGATGTGAGGTTTTACTTTAGATCTCTCTCCACATCTCCAGCAGAGTTGGTGAATGACCATGGAGAATTTGTGCAATATTGGGACTGGCTCACCCATAACAACAATGCTCATTACCTACAACTGCCATTAAACTCTAAAACAAAAGGGTCCTGATTGACCATGAAACCCAGATTTGACCCTGCAGTTCACAGCAACCAGAAATGGGGTATAGAAGGTCTGTGTAGTAAACAAAATTGCCCACCAGCTGCAGAAGGTAATGAAACTATTAACTAGCAAGGCTAAGTAAAGCCCCTTATCAGAAAATCAGTGATTTTTGACCAAACCAGTAACAAATAGCTGGTAGTATGTAGTTCCCTTTTATGCTTTAAATAAACTTTTTTTATGCAGAGTGGGCTAGTCTATTTTTGAAAAACAAAGTTCTGTTGTTCCTTCAAAATGCCACTAAACACATTTAAAAACAGATATATTTTTTCCAGAAAAATAACAAATCTGTGTAGGTTAGAAACCTATGCAGAGTGAAACGTAAGTACAGTCATGGTTTAAATGTATGAGAAAGACCATGAATGATCAACCTACCTGTTATGAATTCCTGTTTCATATTATATATTTGTTCTTCTCAAATGAATATTCAAATTGATTTTAACTTATTCCTATTTGTGTGCATTTTTCTTTCCATCTCTTGCTTTGCCATCACCATGAAGATAATTCCTGGGACCTCTTGGCTATTCGTAAGAAACATACACACCTGCAGAAGTTGAGTCCATCAACCCTTTGTCCCCCTTTAGAGGGAAATATAGCACTTTGTCTCCTAAACTTTAGCCACTGTGTTTTTTCATTCTACTCGAATTTTATTCACAGGCTACAGTCATCAGGCTGTATACTGTACTTCTGATTTGTCATTATCATTTGGAAGGAAGAATCTGTTTTCTCAGAACTATCAAAATGTATGAAGGATGTCTTGCTGATATTCCAGAATAAATACTACTATCACTTTCTGACTGGAAAGTGTTTATCTTGCTGAAGTGTTGCTTTTTAATCAGCTGGTCAATTTTTATTGTAGCCAAGGGCCACAACACACCAGCAGTGAATATAATTATTAGAATAACATACCCAAATAAGATGACTGAAAAGGAAGAATTTAAATTCAGATCAGAGAAATGCTCAGGGTCATTTTCAATAAATATAAGTACGAACAAAGTTTAAAGGCAATCTGCTTGGGTGTATGTTTGGTTTAAAAAAATTCAACAGAATCTTTAGAATAAAACCATAGTCATTTTCCTGCCCATAAAATTGGATGCAATTGTTGATAATACACAGTTCTTAAACTGAAAAAAAGTTTTTTTTAGTGTTGCTATTCCTTATGCAGTTTATTATTCAGTTTTACACATGTACTCTTATCTTCTTGTAAATGTATCTAAGATAGCTAACAATAGTAAAATTCAAAATAAAAGTGAATAAGAAATAATTTTAATTTTTAATTTTTTAATAATTTAAAATAATTTAATTTTAAATAATTTAAAAATATATAAAAATAAAATTCAAAATAAAAGTGTGAATAAGAAATAATTTTAATTTTTTTTAATAATTTAAAATAATTTAATTTTAAATAATTTAAAAATATATAAAAATAAAATGGGAGCATAGTTAAAATAATATTAACATTAAAATGCAAGTTACAAACATAGCACAGCAGAAAAAATAAAGGAGTTAACTGGTGAAACATCAATTTATATAAAAGTAAAGTAGTGTTTTTCAAACTTGAAAACTTTAAGATAAGTACATTTCAATGCCCACAATTCCCCAGCAGCATGCTTCAGAATTTTATTTATGAATTTTATGTATTTCATGCTGGCTGAAGAATTCCGGGAGCTGAGGTCCACACCTCTTAAAATTGCCAGGTTTGAAAAATGCTGAAATACAGTAAATGAATCTCCCTTGATAAGGAATTACAGAATCTGACCCTAGCTGGTAAATTCTTTTTTCAATTTTCATCAAACACACGTCCCATATTGTTAGGAAAAGAATATTTTTGTGAAATTTTAAAATATTGACAAGTTTGTACTGTATGACAGAGAGGCTATCCTCTACATAATTATCACTGCCTTATAGTTAACTGTCTATGGTGACTTTCGAAGGTATTATGCATGTATGTCATACTTTTTCTCATATATATATACATATCCAGAGGCAGAATTTTTTCTCTCTCCAACAGACATGGTTACTTCTGATGTTCACCCCAAGCAGATCATAGCTCTCAGGCCTACCAGACCTGGGCTGTAAAAATATGGACCATCTCTAGATGAAAACAAAAAGTTAACTTATTTTCTATATCTTTTATGTTAGCAGTCCCCCATTTTCGCGGTTTGGCAGTTCAGCTATGGAGGTAGAGGGGAATCTGGCCGCACAAGCTGCGGGCACATGCAGCTCCACTCACACGAGAGAGAAGAGAAGCACTTGGAGTGCCATCTCAGCTCCTTCAGGCTTCTGTACACCAAAAGCTTTTGCAAGGGACAGAAGGCCTGAAGTAGCCCAAGGTCACTTCCCCAAAGCCTTTTGTCTGTTTGTAAAAGCCTTTGGTGCAGAGAAGAGAAGCATTGGGAGCACGGTATCATGCTCCTTCAGACTCATTGAGGCTGCCCAACACTCCAAAAGCAGATCAGGTGTCCTGCATAGGCAGGCTTGGTGAGTCAGCAAAGCTGACAAGGTTGCACTCTTCCCCTCAACCTCTGCTCTCACCTCTCTGCTTCTGGAGCATTGGGAGCAGGTGGCTTGGCAGCTCGGCCAGAGAAGGAGAGGGGAACTGGGCTGCATCAGCAGAGGGCCAGCACGCATGCACATGCAACTCCACTAATGCAAGAGAGAAGCCTTTGTGGCATCGCCCACACAAATGGGTCAGTGAGTGCCGGCTCCTGCCATTGGTATGAGTGGGGCTACATGCATGCTAGCCCACGCACCCAGAGCCAGTTGAATAGGCCAGTCGGTAATAGGCCATGGCCTATAGGTTGGAGACCCCTGTTTTATGTCATCTGATCTGCCACTCTTAATTGCAAGTTCAAGCCAAGATCTGCAACTCTTAATTGCAAGTTCAACCAAGATGGTTGAACAAGCTGTGGAATATACAATTTGAGGCACTCAGTGAAGGCAGACATCCTTGTTGTGACAATCTATTGCTTTTTTTTAAATTGCTAGATTAATAAGTAAATGCTTGGACAAAAATATAATTTTGTTAAATGTTCTGTTTTTATTCCAAAATCAGATGAAACCCCAAAATAATCTGGCTGAGTGCAAAATATAATTGCAGCCAGTTCCTATCTGGACTATTTTCTAAAACAGGAGACTTGGGATACCCAGTTTATTTAGAGGTCATGTTCTGTGCCATGGGAATTCAACCATTATGGGTAAAGATTAGCTGCACATAATTGGTAATAAAGATATGGACTATGTGCCTAAAAACACGACTTTTCTTCACTGTTACCTCTTTCTCATTGTAGTCCACACATTGTTATGCATGATTGCAGGATCTAAATAGGTTACAGATGCCTTAGGTACTTTTCCCTGCCTACATCTAGATATATGTTAGACTTTCTTCTTTTAAGAAGGCACACTGTTGTGCAGTTCAGCTGGGGACACAGAGAAGGCTCTGCAGTCGTAGTCTGGAAACGCACAATGGAATGACAACTGAGATTATAAAGGGGGTAGTTCCTTCCCTGTCTTTTAAATCTGGCAATATGCATTTTATTGAGCTGCATTTTCTATGTGGGAAAATGCAGTTATGGGAGTGAAAAGTATCTGTCACATAGAGAACCCCCTAGCTGGCCTGTCTCTGTATTCCAGGTATATAGTCATGAAAGCCACAAGATGGCAGTAGCTAACTGCTCAGCTAAGGTATCTGAATTCCCACTGGAAAAGGGGTGGGAGGGGAGATATTCCACAATCCCCAGGGATCATGGTACCTGGGAAATAATTAACAAACAAATACTAAATACAGTACTATATTTTTGACTTCTGTGTTAACAAATCCAGTAAACAAAATACAAAAAGCTGCAAACTAAGTATAGTTTGCAGAAGTTAGTTGAAATACATGGCGAATTTGTAACCTTGCCCGTGTGCAAATTTGCATTCTTAATAGCTCAAGTGACATTAATTGGGAAAAGGAGCAGCTTAAGCACATTTGTTTCATTCAAATGTTAACCAATGGTATTAATCAGCAGAGATACGTAGATGATATATAGATGATAGAGGTAGAAGAAGGATGGAGAGATGATAGAATAGATAGACTGACAGAATGGACAAATGGATAGATGGATGATAAGTGGATGATAGGAACCACCACCACTACTAGGTCAGAAACTATCCTTCCATCCCCCTGTCAGGTTTCCAAGTGATGAAATCCATTTTAAAAAGAAAAACACAAAGTCCATCTTCCAAGACAATTTCTTTTATTTAGGAAAGCATCAAATTGGCAAAGTCCATGGTAATTCCGGATCTGACACAACCCGGAATTACCCCACATATTAGAAGTTAGAAACAACACCCCAAAAGTCACATTCTCCAATAGGAGTAATTCAACGTTGTTTGATATCATAAATCTCCACCTGCAGTGCCTAGGCACCGACAGCTTGGGTTCCCACGGGAAGAATGATCACCTAGCCTAAACAACTCTATCTCCACTCCTCCCCACTTTAGGAATGTGGCAAGCCCAAAACCCTTCCCCCCTAACTGCCAAAGAGAAAGTAAGAAAAAGAATATATATTAAGCCTAACTAAAATGGCTACACATGTCAATAACAGGCTTGACACTTCCCCTTCATCCAGTCTCAACTGTCAGTGCCTATTCTTTCATTCCCCCACCCCACCCCGCCATCAGAACTGATTAAGTTTATTTTATTTATTTATTTTGTCAATCGCTTACAAGATAATAAGTATAAGGATAAACATAGTTGTGAATACATGAAATGAATACATATAAGGAAAATAAAAGAAACAATAGGACAGGGACAGTAGGCACGTTAGTGTGCTTATGCACGCCCCCTACAGACCTCATAGGAAAGGGGTGAGGTCAATAGTAGACAGTCTAAGGTTAAAGTTTTTGGGGTTTGGGGAAGAAACCACAGAGTCAGGTAGAGTATTCCAGACATTGACCACTCTGTTGCTGAAGTCATATTTCCTGCAATCAAGTTTGGTGCGGCTAACCTTGAGTTTGTATCTATTGTGTGCTCTTGTATTGTTATGGTTGAAGCTGAAGTATTCACTGACCGGAAGGACATTGCAATGTATGATTTTATATACTATACTTAGATCGGACCAAAGACGGTGTAGTTCTAGGTTTTCTAGGTCTAGAATTTCAAGTCTGGTGGCATAAGGTATTCTGCAATGAGTAGAGGAGTGTGAAATATTTCTGGACTTTCTCTACTGTGTTAATATCAGATACGTGATGTGGGTTACAGACTGATGAGCTGTATTTGAGTATTGGTCTAGCAAATGTTTTGTATGCCCTAGTTAGTAGTGTGATGTTACCGGAGAAAAAGCTACGCAGGATTAGGTTAACAACTCTTAATGCCTTTTTGGCTATGTAGTTACAGTGGGCTCTAGCACTTAGATCATTAGAGATGAGTACTCCAAGGTCCTTGGCAGAGTTTGGATCATCAACAAGGTCTTGACTATTCAGCTTGTATTTTATTTTCTGATTTTTTTGCCAATATGTAAGACAGAGAATTTATTTGTTGAGATTTGAAGTTGCCATTTGTTTGACCATTCTGATACATAGTCAAGGTCTTTTTGAAGGGTAGCAGTATTGTCTGTGGTGTTGAATAGCTTTACATCATCAGCGAAGAGAACACAGTTGCTCTTAATATGATCACAGAGGTCATTTATGTAGAGTATGAAGAGAGTTGGTCCTAGAACGCTGCCTTGAGGGACACCACTGTTGACAGGTACAGAATTTGATAGGACCTTTCCAATTTTGATCATTTGTTGTCTGACAGGAATGCTTCTATCCAGTTATGCAGTTGTCCAGATATACCATAAGATTTTAGTTTTAGTAATAGTTTGTCATGTACCACTGAATCGAAGGCTTTACAAAAGTCTATGTAGATTGCGTCTATTGCTTTGCCCTGATCGAGTTGTGTAATCCATATGTTTTTGCAGTGTAAGAGTTGCAGATTACAGGATAGTTTTTTTCTGAAACCAGGAGAAGCAAAACATTTTGTTCTTCTTCAAGGAAAAAGCAGTCCAATTGCCATTTGAAAAAAGCACCTTTGAGACACTTATGACCTGGATGACTCAGAATCTTCACAAATACCCAGAGCCTACATTTGGAAAGTGATGCTTAAAATCCATGAACTGCTATATTTGATTCAGATGAAATGATGCTTACGTTTTGTTTAAATGTGTGTAGAAGTGACTGCTACAGCAAAAGATTGCAGGATGCAGTGCTACCATTCAAGATTCCAGTTATTTGTTCAGTCCTGTTCTCTTAACTTCTTCCCCTGAATTCCATAGATATTCATCACTGTGCAATTATTTTAGGTTCTGCTCTGCACTTCTTTTAAAAATGTGTGTAACTTCAGCATTCAGGGTCCTCCTTTCTCTTATGGGTGAGATGAATCACACTTGCAATAAGCGGCAGCATTTATAAACACACAGAGGTAATACAGCAATCTAGAATACTTGAATAAACATATCGCTTTACAAATATTCCTCCAGGTTAGCCTCAGATAAAATATGCAGAGTTCCTTGAAACTATTGTAATTATAAAGCATCCATATGTTTAGTTACTGTAAAGTAAACCCAAACAGAACAATAAGTAGAACAGAACAATAAGTAGAACAATAAGTAGAAAGCCTTTTGAAAGACAGTGTATGTCCTGATGAGATACTTTGCAATTTCAATCTTACTTCTGGTGCTAAAAACACCAAGAAATCTCATAAATACCTGTCAGTTGCCAAGCCCCCAAATTTTCATCATGAAGTTTGCGGATGCTGCAACTGTCATTAGTGCGAAGTCCAGTTGTGAGTCATTGTTTTCACTGCCATCAAAACTTTGAATGGTCATTAAATAGTCCTAAGTCAAATATAATTGTTTTAGGGTTAGCATCATTGAATGATCAGCTTTTGCAATCTAGTGATATTATATTTCATGGTCATTTGTTTAGTAAGAATCTTTAAAAGGCAGATTCATCTATGAACAGTCTTTATAATGTTATAAATATTGCATTATCTTTGATAATGAAATGCTTGGCCAAAATCCCCCGTTTTCCCCAACCTAGAAGAGTCTATATGTTAGCTGAGACATTTGGCTGGTCAGTTGAGAAACAGAGCACTGGGCTGGGTTGTTCTTTGGGTCTGAAATGTTATGATCATTCTCAAGTTATGGTTTATGTAGACCTAGTCATGACCTTGTGGGCCAAATGACTCCATCCACCATGAGGAATGGCTGAAATGGACTTACCCTGCATTACAAGACTTTGCCTGCACTTTCTGCAAACCACATTTTGCTGTCACTGAGACCTCTTGGGCATGGAGAGAGAGAAATGCACCTGGCGGGGTTATTAGAAAACTTGGAGTTCATTCTTCTGCAGGGACCAACTCATAATTACAGTCATTTTCTAGCTGTGCGATGAGTGTTTCATCAAGACCTGCTGGGCTCTGTCTCTCTCTCTCTCTTTCTAACCCTCATCAGTCACTACAAGGGCTCTTTAAAGAGGCAGCAGCTATACCAGCAGCAGCCCTCTCCAGTTCATTTTGAACAGATGTGCTTTAATTGGGAAGACATATTTGAACCTCTCAGCTCACAGAAAGCAGGGATCACTGCTTGCCTCAAATTGTTTGCTCTCTTTCACAACTGTGTTCCCAGCAGAGGAAAAAATAAAGGTCATGGTGCCCCAAGAAGTTTTCCTGCACTTGTGCCACTGAAATAAATGGGAGAGTTGTCCCAGTTTATTCCAACCTGGGAGGGCAAATTCTATTTCCAAAATAAACTGTTAATATCTTCTTGTGCATACAGTTCAAATATGCCATATTCCACTCCACATGCTGCTACGTTCCACATTTTCCAACTGGTGTCTTCCTGGTGTATTGGTCCTGACACCAGGAGGCCACCCAGTTGGAATGGACTGCCTCAAAATGGTAATAGAATATGAATGCTGAGCTGCCTTGATTCTCCATAGCTTCCAGTAAAGGAAAGTAGATGATCAGAGAATTCTGTCCTCCTACCACAATTTCCATTCTGATAATATTCAAGAATATTTAAGGATGCAATTGATTTCACCCATTATATTTTTTCTTGTATTTTCCCTAGGAAAAATATCTGACTTGAAGGGATTCTGATCTTAAGAGAGGAAAACTATATCACCCATTGTCCCCTACTTTTCAGCTTCCAAATTCAGCATGCTGGAAGGCACTAAAAGGCAAAGGAAATGTGCTGATGGAAGGTCATGGATCTGTTGGATCTAATATTCTCCCAGCCCCTTGGCATGCCTTTCAATGCCAAAAGAACTTTACGCCTGTCCTGATGTTGGCTTAAAGATTCCAAACAATCTCCACTCTCCAACCCTTGAAGAAAAAGCATTTAAAAAACAATTTTCTCTTCATTTTGGCTCTACTCGCACAGCTATACTTTAAATATCTCACAGGTTCCAAAGTCAGAACTTGGATTTGAATGGTAGCCTTGCTTGGTTCTGCATATATAGCCCATTAGAGCCTTCAAAGTGCTTCTCATTAATTAATCTTTACATCAGTTTTACATGGTGGTTAGATTGTCCTCATATTGTAAGTGCAAAAGGGCAACTATGGTTGGAAGGGAGGAAAACTTATTTTAGTAATTGAGCAACTTTGGAGAAACTTAAAATTACATCTCTTACATCAAACCGTGGCCAATCAACTCTGATGAGTTGGAGGTGAAGTCTTTATTATTCTATAGAGTATGGGACCCAGATTTTTGCCCCAACCTGATGGTCTTGTCATGTTAAAGCCTCTGAGGAAATGGAAAACCCGTTTCGATTAAGAATCACTTTCCAATTACAGAACTCTGCCAGGGCTAAAGTTGACAATGAACAGAACCACTTTTTTCCTCCTTTCCCCTTTTGACTTCTGCTAGTCTCTCTTCCCCACTTGACCTTTTTCTCCCCACTTAGACAGTTGCCAGGGACAGACAGATGGTTATTGCCAGAGGTCTGAACTGACTACTCACAATGGAATTTGGAAATTAGACCAAAGGCTACAGGTTTCCCAACCCTGATCAAACTAGTTCATGGTTGATGTGAGAATTTAGTCCAGAACTCTTTTATTCTTTATACTTCTGTTGTACCTTGTGTCAAAGAGCCTTGGTGGTGCAGGCTGTTAAATGCCTACCACTTAATTCCAACTGCCTGTAATTATTGGAGGCTCGAATCCCACCAGGCTCAAGGTTGACTCAGCCTTCCATCCTCTCGGGGTAGGTAAACTGAGGATCCAAGATTGTTGGGGGCAATAAGCTGACTTTGTAAAAATGCCGCTTAGTAATAAGCAGGCATGTACAATGGAATGAAGGCTATTGCTGAGCGCATTGGGTTGTGCTCCAAAAATTGTAAGCCGCCCTGAGTCTCCGGAGAAGGACAGGATATAAATATGAATTTTTTAAAAAAGACAAAAAACGGGAAGCCTGTAATTGGCTAAGAATTAAAGCCATCCCACTTTGTCCCACCCCATCCCATTCTATACATGCAATATCCACACACTACAATGGACAACTTAGAGATCACCCTATGAAAGTAGTTATGCTCAAGTCCCAGTGAGATTCTCCTGTGACACTTTTTATAAAATGTATTAATGATATCTAACAGAAGTGTTTCAAGAAAAACTGCAGGAACGTGCTCTCTAGACTTTGTGTCTCTAGTTGTTTCCTTGGCACAAGAGGAATCCCAACAGGACCAAGCTGGTAGTTTGATAGGCCTTTGTTTCTCTCACTAATATAAGGAGACCTACATCCATTCAGGTAACTGGTGCCACAAATTTCCAGGTGAATGTTGACTGGTGAGCTTAAATAAAGTACAGTTCTCCTATTGTAAGATAATCTGCCAGGTTTCTCCAATGCAATATAACTTATAATTAGTTGCTGCTGACTGGAAATGACAACACCAAAGAAGATAACTCTGTGAATTTCTATTGATCTCTCATTGCAATTAAACATTTAACACATTTAAAGCAGTTAATAATCCTTAAAATAACCCGGCAAGGTAGTCCAAGGCACTTCAATGCACCATTCTGCTCTTAGCCTTAATGAAGACCTCAGTAGAGACTGACAATTAATAAAATTTATAAATTAACATTTTTATTTCCAGAATTGCAACCTATTTGGAGAGGGAATTTTATTCTTTTGGAAAATTACATAATGACATATTATGACATGACTGAAGAATAGAAAATACCTTCCCCTCAAAAGTGGAATCTGAAGACAATTCCTAGTAGTTTGGACCTCAGATTTCTTAGTATAAAAATGGAGACTTTGGTGGTTATTTTCTATATACCAGCATATCCCAGATAGTTACAAAAGCACAATTTAAAAAAAAACTATAAAAATATATTTCTTTAGAAAACATATGCCTGAGCTTGAAAACTCTTTCTCTGTGTCCCAGACTATATATACCTGGCCACGAAGAAAATGCACTCTGCACATGCTGCGTGGAATCTTGATTGTTTTGCAACTTTAGTGGCCTCTGTGGGGAGAAGCACCACATTCAAGTTTAGGTTTAAGTATCTTTAGAGTTAATTATGTTCCCAGCATTTTTTATTTTATAGTTGGGCTGCAAGCCAAAAAAATGTCAGTTTACCCGGAACTGAAATTATTTGAGTTATTAACATTAAATATGAATTAATTACTCTAATGATGCCTTTATTAATTTGTCCCTTTGTGCTGCAACTGAGTAACTGTTTCTAGAGATCTCTCTGTGGTACACCTAAACTTTCAGAAGGCTGCATTTGATGCTGTCGGCTGAGCTCGGCTCTGCATTAGTATCTCAGACCCAAAGAGCAGAGGTTGGTATTAGGAAAAGGCAAAACATGAAACAAAACATTGTCAAGGAAAACATCAAATGAAAACATCCCCATCCTGGTGAGCTATGGTGGATTCTGGTGCTGAAAAGTTCTGACTGAAATCTTGGTTCAAACCAAGTCTGGTGGTTTTTCTCACTCTCTGGCAGGGGCTGCCCATGGAGCATCAAAGCACAGGATTCATGTCCGGGCCTTGATGGAGAGATGCATCTCTTTTTCTCTCGGCGTCTCAGATGGCTGCCCACATCTCGATCCACAGCTGCCACCCTGCCACCCTGAACTTAATGAGCCTGTTATAGCACAGCACTCAACCTCCCTCCCTCCTTCTTTCCCTCCCTTTTCCCCTCTTTTTCCCCCTAATCACCACCCTGAAATTCCAGGCTGCTGGCAGGCGCAGCAGAAATCGCTTTCTCTTATTTTAAAACAACAACAACAACAACAAAAGGGCAAATGACTGCCAAGAGAAACTTGGAATGGAGCAGAAGGCAGAAAGGCTTGGGGAGCCTTAATGATGCTCTGTCAGAAATCCAGCCAACAGCAGGGGAAAAAGAGAGAAAGAAACAAGCTGGGGAAGATGTTCATGTCTCCAATACTAGATCCAGCTGCCAGCTTGTTGTTGTGGAGGATGTTATCCTTACACACCTAGAAAAATCATAGTTTGAAGCAACCAGTCAGGAAGAGGAAACCTTTCAATGAAGCTTCTTAGCACCTTTTGAAGTAGCAAGGTGAATGAAGCAAACTGGCCTTCAGATATGGAGCATCCTTCCAGCAGTTTCTCTTAGAAGAACCCAGAAGAAATGAGAATCGTGTGCAATTATTTCCTCTTTCCTTGTATAATCAATTATTCAAAGAAGATTCTCAGTTCCAAGCTAACATTTGAAACTGCATAAGTATGATCAAGAAAAGGCCTGAAAAAGGGAAAGACAGACCAGCGCTTAAGCTAAGAACTCATCATGAATAAAAGAACTGCCAAGCCATTAGTCCTTTGCAGGAAGCCTAATAAATGGATCCCAGGGCAGCAGGAAGATTAAATCAGCTCAAACCTAAAAATAAAGCATGCAGATGTTGATATTGCTTTTACTCTGGCAGGGAGTCGTGTGTTTTTTTCTTGTTAACTCATGAAATGCCACACATTTGTAGTAATTTCTAAAAGCAATAGAGATTACAATTCTGCACATGTTCAGTGGTATTTTAACAGGACAACTGTTTGCACAGCTACTAAGAAATAATATTCATACTTCCAGAATTTGTATACAATTGGAAGTTAAGAAGACTTGGAGATTCATATCAGAAGCTCAGCATCACTGAATCTTGCTCCTGGGATCCTTTGTAAAAGGTCAGGCTAACAAAGCCTTGTCCATGAGTCAGGTTGTCATTTCTCTGAGCAAAAATTAAAAAGAAAGACTTTCTAGCCAGCTCAGACTATTTATAGGGGGACTCTAGCCAGCTCCCAACTGTAGGAAAAAATATTCCACTGACTTTAATCATTTTCTTTTAATGACCCCATAATCCCTTGTGGGGTGGAGTCTGAGCAACTGAATGGAGCTGAGTGTTTACTGGCCAGATGCCCTTCCTGTCGCCAATGCAGAGTTTTTTTTTCAGCAGACATAGTCTCATTGTGCCCAGAGAGAGAAATATCTGCCACTACCTAGATCGAACTCACTGACTGTGAGATGAGAATTCTACTCTAGGCCACTACACCACTCAATTCCACTGACTTTAATACAGAGCATATATAGCACTATTTTAAAATCAGATAACACAGCTGTAGCTGTGCCTCTGGAAGATATTATTAGCATTGTGATTCCAAAGCAGTATTGTGAGGATGCAATCCTGATACAAATGAAAGTCACCAGGTTAGGAAAGAATTGAACATCTTTTATCTGACATCAAAAATTGGTGTTCAGAGAGGCAGGTTCTAATTACTCCACTTATTGGTTCACATTAATAGTAATGGACAGACAACTCCGTGGGAATTTGTCTAACCCATTCTTAAAATATCTATAAAATACCTCTTCTTGCTGAATAAGTCCTGGTTCTGTTGCATTGTAATAACCTGGAGACATTATGGGCCATTGGATAAGGGGGAGGAATAGAAATTCTGAGCTACAACCTGCAGCTGTACTGCACTGTATTACACTCTCTTGCATTAGAAAATAACTCGGATGGAGAAAATATCAAACTGAACACAGCCCTCCTAACCTAGTCCTTCCCTTGCTATGTTAGATTTATACTTGCAATCATTATGCAGTATACCGGTAGCTGCTTAAAAAAAAAACCTATTGGGAATGTTCAAATTAACACTTGCAGCTTGAGATTAATACTACCTTAGGTGCTTCCATTGGTTGTTATTTCATTTTGCAGCATGTACTAGAAGAAATAGTCAACACGTTTTGGAGCAAGTCAACTACTAGTTGAATAAAGGCAATCATTTTTATATATCCTGATTTTATGTAATATTTCATACAGGAAATAAATGTAAAAACTGAACTTGGATAAAAGTAAAACTCTGCTTAAATTGCGCTGACTCCTCTGGTTATCACCTCCTTACATCCCTCCTAACCGGAAAAGAAAGGAGGGCTTCACTCAAAAGGGGACAAGAAGATTGGTGTGGAGATTTCAAGAGGATGGGAAATCAAATTTCCCAAAAGCTCCAAGCAACTCTCTGGAAGCTTCGAAAGCTAAGCTGGCAAGGGCAGGTGGTTGCACAGCTGTGCCATTTGGATCATGCATTCCCATCAATATTCATGAGGCAGCCTGGCCAATCAGCAGAGTAGCTGTCATTAGTGAGCATCTGGCTAGTGAGAAGAGGCTTGTTCTCTTTTGAGTTTTTCTTTAAAGTGAACTTCTTTTGACATTTTGAGAATGTTCCTCCATAGATTTCAAAGTCCTCTTCCCGTGCCCTCCACCTGTGTGCTTGGTTTAATCCCTTATGCGACTCAGGTCCAAAATGCTCCTGAAATGTAGAACTGCAATCTGAGGAGGTTGAAAACCAGAATCACATCCCAATTCTTTAAAAAATATATTGAGTTCCAAATTCCAATATTATTTTGTACACACCTTTCTAACACAAGACCCCACAAGATATTTCATGCATGGGTCTTTTGGTACAGGAAGAACATGAGGAAAATTCAATCCACCAATTATGTGCTGTTAAAACGACACACTGGTTAGAAATTCCATAGTTTGTAGTCCAGCACCTAGAGAGAACAGATTTAGAAAGCTTTCCAATGCACATACACATACAACCATATACCCATATACATAATTAAGAGAGATATCAAAGAGATTTCTTGCTTAACTGAGATTTTGAAGGCGATTCAGCTCTACACTCTATTGATCCATCTTCAAGCAAAACTGTCCAAGAATCTTATCTAGTCCAAGTTCCAATCACAAAATAAGTCTGCATATTCAGCTGTGGCCCATATGCTAGCTTCATCTATATCAGAATCTACTATTCTATAAGCAACGGGCAAGTCCATTGTAGGAAGCTGTCTTAATTAAAGCTCTCCAGTAGCCTTATCTATAGTAACTCCACTACATATTGTAAGGCAGAAGTGGGTGACCTCCTACAAAGTCCTTATATAACATTAAGTGATAATTGTTGCATAAATGTTCCCTGCTAGAAACACACATCTTCCCTTGGTAGAGATGAAACAGAAAGATGTCCATTTTTTTGTTTCTCCATTTAATGGTTGCTTAAATTTTGATCATCACACAGTTTCCAACAAATTATCTTTGAGGTAACAAAATCATCTGAAGAGAAAAAATAGCCTTAGTATCAGGGCCAGTTCAAACGATTATGGCACCCCTCAATCACATTAACTGAAAGTGCCACCTCTAGCAAATGTAACCATTTGCATTTTTAGAATTGGAAGGAGGAATGGCATTGCCTATTTCTTAGCTCCTTCAAGTCAATCTATTGTAGCACAAGAACTCATTTGTGTGTGTGATGTGGGTGTGTCTGTCCAAAACAATCCTTGATTAAACTAATAGCATGTTTTTTTTTGTCTTCAGGAATGAAATGTACCATGTTTAAAGATAATAAAAGCCTTACATTCTCTGATAACAGATGTGATTGAAAACAAAGAATTAATCCTAAATGCTTCCATTAGATAGGATATCACATGCCTGCTTTTGACATTTAGCCTAAAGATTACTTGAGCCTTGAAAAGACCTATTTGTATGGTAAATTTAATCCTGCCTGAAAAGGGAGCTTTTCTATTTTCTTTCAGTTGGTTATGATTCTTCTTCAAATTCATCTAGCTTTGTGCCCCACATTTTTTCTTTTCTTCATAGTATATCCTTTTTTCCTCTTACATCGGCTACATCTCCCCCCCCCAGGTTTCTATATTTTGCTAGAAGGAGGGTATACTGCTCCACAAATGCCCCTCTGTGAGACCCTTTTTCTTAGGTTGAGCTCAAGGGGTGAGGTGGGATTGCTGCTACTGTACCCAGCCTCCCTGTTGCCTGGCAACTTCCCTAACCGGGCTCCTGGACCTCGCCACAGGGCTGGCACTGGAATTCCCCAAGTTTATAGTTCTGGGAAATTTAAATCTGCTATCCCTGGGAGCGGGGTCAGAGGTAGCCCTAGATTTCATAGAAACCATAACTTCCATGGGCCTGTCCCAGGTCATCCAGGACCCAACTAGAAATAGTGGTCACACACCCAATTTGGTGTTCTTGTCGGAGCAGTGCCTATGTGACCTGGAATTGGTGGACCTGTCCTTGGTCCCCTTGTCATGGTTGGGTCACAATCTGGTGGCATTGAGTTTCTCAAGAGGCAGGACTTATTAAATTGATCCATCCCTGTTGACTAATGGACCTGGATGGGTTCCAGAAGGAGCTGGAGGTTATAACTGCAGAGTTGCTGCGCAGTCCAGCCGAGCTCTTAAGTCATTGTTTGAAACAGGAGGGTGACTGAGGCTCGGGATAGGATTGCACCCATGCAACCTCTCCTCTGTGGTATACAGAGGAACTGAGAGGGATGGAACGGATGAGGAGTGCCACTGGCGGAAGACAAGGGATGAATTCAATCGAGCATGGATAATAGCTGATTTTAAAGCGATTCATGTGGCGAAGTGAAAATACTTCTCCACACTAACTGCGCCTGCAGATAATCACCCAGAGACCCTCTTTAAGGTGAGCCACCTCCTCCTGGAGAAGGAGGAGATTGAAGTCCACCTGAAGGGGTATGCTGAGGAATTTGCAGATTTTCTGGAAGACAAAATCGCTCAACTTCATTCCCAGTTAGATGCCGGCATGGTTGCTGGTCTGGTGGAAGTCCCTGAGGCAGGTTCTTGCTCTGTTATCTGGGAACAGTTTGACCCTGTCACTTCTGAGAAAGTGGACAGAATTCTAGGGAGTATGCACACAAGCACCTGTAGATCCATGTCCCTCTGGCTTATGACTGCTTCCAAGGAGGTGACAGGCAGGAGGACTTTGATGGTGATCAAAGGGGCAGGAGGGGGTAGTGCCAGCACTTTAAGGAGGCTGCGGTCTGCCCTCTTCTTAAGAAGCCATAGCTGGATTCCACCCTGTTGGATAATTTCTGACCTGTCTCCAATCTTCCCTTTTTAGGGAAGGTTGTTGAGAAGGTGGCTGCACAACAACTCTAGAGATTTCTGGATGAAACAGATTATCTCGACCCCGACCAGTCAGGATTCAGGCCTGGATTTGGAACAGAAATGCATTGGTCATGCTATTGGATGATCTCTGGTGGGAGCGGGATGGGGACAGTGCATCCTTGCTCTACTTGACCTCTCAGTGGCTTTCAATACCAATAACCATGGTATTCTCCTGGAGTGGCTTCTGGGGATGGGAGAGGGAGGCCTTGTGCTATCCTGGTTCACTTCCTTCCTCTGCAGCCGCTCTCAGTCAGTGTTGATAGGAAGGGAGAGATCCAGACCTTGCTTACTGCTTTGCAGGGTTCCACAGGGCTTGGTACTCTCTCCACTCCTGTTCAACATATATATGAAGTCACTGGGTGAGATCATCCATCAGCATGGACTAAGGTATCACCAATATGCTGATAATTCTCAGCTGTATGTCTTGGCCTGTGGTGAGTTAAGCGGTGCTGTGTCCACTATCTCACAGTGTCTGGAGGCTGTTAGGGGCTGGATGGGGAATAACAGATTGAAACTAAACCCTGGCAAGACGGAGTGGCTCCGGGTTTGGGGTTCGTTGGCTCAGGGAGAATTCCACCTCTGGTCATGGATGGGGTGGCACTACCCCGAACACACCCTGTGCGTAATCTGGGGTTTCTCCTGGGCTCACGACTCCTGCTCAAGGCCTTTTGAGCAACTGCAGGTTGTGCGCCAGTTACGCTCTTTCCTGGACCAACGATCCCTACTCAGTCACTCATGCCCTACTCACTTCCCATCTTGACTATTGCAATATGCTCTACATAGGGTTGCCCTTGAAGAGCATCCAAAAGTTCCAGTTGGTACAAAATGCAGCAGCCCATGTGGTTTTGTGCAGATCCCAGTGTGCACATGTATCACTCTCCTGTGGGAGCTGCATTGGCTGCTGATTTGCTTCCAGGTGCAATTCAAGGTGCTGGTTGTTACCTTTAAAGCCCTTCATGGCTTGGGAGCAGGTTATCTGAGGGACCATCTCTTGCCGGTCACATCTACCCAATCCATCAGAGCAGGGAGATAGAGAATGTTGCAGGTCCCATCTCCTAGGGAGATACACCTGGTGGGACCCAGAAGAAGGGCCTTCTCCATGGTGGTCCCCTCTCTCTGGAACATCATCCCCACAGAGATTAGAATGGCCTCCACTCTAGCACTCTTCTGGAAGGCGCTAAAGACCTGATTCTGCCAGTGTGCCTGGGGAACCCAGAGCAGGATGGAGCCCTTTAAATGGCTTGTGTGAGATGCTGTTGCCGGGGTAGGGGGTGGGGGGTGATTTTAGTATATTAATTTATTATATGACTCTTAATAGTTCTATTGTTTTTATATGGGGTTTTATATTCTGTAAGCCACCTTGAGTCATCATGGACAAATAGGCAAATAGGCAAATAAATTCCCTAAATAAATAAATGTATGCATATGCAATTACCATTTCCCCCCAAAATAAGACCCACCCCAAACACAAGCTCTAGCCTGATTTTTGAGGTGGGCCTAAAATAAACCCTACCCCGAAAATAAGCCCAGGGGATGGGCATGGCGCAGTGCACAGACCTGTAAGTCCTAGTGCGGAGGCAGAGGTGGAGGGAAGACAGGTGATCTGGACATGCTGCACAGATGCCTGGCTTGTGGGAAGCTCAAGGAAGGCTTGTGCAGCACCACTGGCAGCAGGTGGAGGTAGAAGTACAGGGAGTGGGGAGGCAGGTAATCCCAACACCCCACACAGGTGCCTGGCTGGTGCAGCCGCAGGCAAGCTGATACAGACAGTGGGATGGAGTGGGAGGCGTGTTGGGATTGCCTGCCTCCCCACTCCCATGACTCTGCCTCCACCATGCACTTTCCACCCAGAGGGAGACGAAGCTTTGTCTGCTTGCGAATGGATGCTCCATTGCAAGCAGATAACGCTTCGAGTCTCCCTCATTTCTCTGTGTGGGTGAAAAGTATTTGGGTGCCTACGGGTTGCTTGAAAATAAGTGTTTTCCCTGGCTGCGTCACTTGGCCTCCTGCTCCGGTGCTGCGCTGGTGCCAGAAGTGAGCTGGCAGAAGTGTTGCCACCACCAGGCAGTTGTCGGGGCATGGAGCCACGGGGCCCTGAGTAAGCTGGTGTGCAAATCAGGCAGTCCCACCCTCCCCACCTCACAGCAGTGGTGCTCAAAAATATTAAGACTTCTCAAAAATAAGCCCCGGTGCTTATTTCAGGGTCCAAAAGAAAAGACCAGATCTTATTTTCAGGGAAACCTGGAATATATTTCTCTGTGTGAGAACAGTTGAAATGTGGGATCTGGTATTTATTTGTATCCCTTTATTATTTTAACAAATAAGTCAAAGTAGCAAACATATCCAACACACTTTCCTCCTCCCATTTTCTTCACAACAACCCTCTAAGGCAGGGGTCTCCAACCTTGGCCACTTTAACTTGTGGACTTCAACTCCCAGAATTCTGTGAGTTGAAGTCCACAAGTCTTAAAGTGGCCAAGGTTGGAGCCCCCTGCTCTAAGGTGAGTTGGGCTGACTCAGTCACTCAGCTGATTTTTCTGGCTAAGTTCATAGTTTCACAGTTTCTAGGTTTTTGCCTTAACCACTAGACCAAACTGGCTCTGTTAATTGTATTAATATGGTATCTTATCTTACAGTTAATTTTAAGTTTAGTTTAGTTTATTGTCATTGCACCTCGTACAACGAAATCAAACACCATCTTCAGTGCACATCATGACCATGACCATGACAATAAACACAAACACACATCCTTCACCCTTCACACATTGAACCGGAAACCCCCGACACCACACTAACATTGCACTATACAGCAGAATTCAAAACAGCTACTGGAATAGAAGCTGTTTTTCAGCCTATTTGTCCTTGTTTTTATTATTCTGTACCGTCTGCCAGATGGTAATAGTTCAAAAAAAGGGTTCCCAGGATGAGATGGATCTTTGAGAATGTTTTGAACTTTCTTAAGGCAACGGGAACTATAAAGCTCTTCCAAAGAGGGGAGAGGGCAACCAATGATCTTCTGGGCAATGACATTAACCTTCTGGAGTGCTTTCTTATCTGCCACTGTGCAATTGGCAAGTAGTTATTAATAATTAGTAGTTATTAATTCAAATATTCCTTGTCCTGACCATGCCATCATATAAGAGTGGGGCTTCTGGAAAGCATATACCAACATATACTGTATATATGAGAGTGTAACATGCACATATTTACAGGTGGCAGGGAATCTGAAGTATTGATTCCAAATGGATTTGGCAACTCTTGGCTGATAAGATGAACTTGGATCAAGTTTGATGAGAGAGAAAGAAAGATAGTTGGTGTGAGAAGAGGGCTTTTTTATATATATAATTCTAGTATGGGTTTACTATATTCTTACTCTACAAACTGTAACATCATGAAAGAAAAGGTGATTCATTTTCTCCCCCGGTCCTCATCACCAACATTGAGGAAGCTTGAGTAAATCCTCAGGTAATGGGAACAACAGTGAAATCAGTGCTTTGGTTAAACATATGTTTATATAGGGTCCTATAAAGGTTCCACTGGGGGAAGAAACTGTTACATGTATTAAGTCAATTTTGAGACAAGATTTAATATTTCCAGATGTTCATTTTGAACCATATTCTTATGCATATAAAGAAACTGGATTCTCTGTTGGAAAAATAAATATATGGTCCCAACAACTTAAAATTCTACAGGATTAATATTTTACAAACAAATCACTTACTGACAGTTTAGATATGGATAATTATATGGCAACCATTCAGTGAAATGGTTTGGGTGGGCTTGTGCACATACGTATATGTATAGTTCACACATGCATGAAAACAGGCCATTTTTTACCATTTTGTTTTATTTGTTTTATTTAGTTTTCTCTATAGCTTTGAGTATTTTTGTTCATGTGTTCTATAACAAAAGTAAAATTCAACTTAAAAGTAACATTCACAAGGTAGAGTGGAAAGAGAGGAACAGCAATGTACTACCAGTAGTTCTTTTTAAGTAATAATTGTTCTGCTTTCATATACATTTGTTGAGATTCTTATCACAAGAGAACACAAAGAAGAAAAACATTGAGTACTTTAGCTAAAAAAAAAAAGCCACCGCCCCAAAGGATAAATATTTACTTGTGACAAAAATGGCCTTATTTGTGTTTCCCTGCCCAGTTTAAAGGACAACAAACTGGAGGGAGACGACATAGGTCTGATACTTAGCTTCTTTTGTCTAGTGTGTGGAAATGGAGGGGGAAAGGAAGAAAAAGGAAGGGACTGAAAAATCTCAAGCAGGCTCTTCCAGGCTCTTCAGAGTCTGTTGATTTCAATTCTATTATTATTTTGTTCAAAGATCAAGCAAGTCAAACAAGAAATCTGCAAACTGAAATATCTAGACTTATAGAATTGTCATTTTGCTGCTGCTATAACAGTGATACTGATAAGAGGACTTAGAAGCAGACTACAATTCTTATTTAATATATAAGATGGAGTTTATTTATTGTCAAATTGTGTGTTGTGTCAAAGCAATGAAATACAGCAGGAATAACATTTCCCAGGATGTGCACCTAACAACTAAGAAGAATACAGACTATCATTCCTCATTTCCCTTGTATATTTATAACATGCTCCTCTTAACAGCTCTGGCAATAATGAATTGAGGAGGGAGTCTGGCCATTTGTCCCAGCTGTGTATATCTACCAAGGAATCCTGGCTTGTATCACCGAGACCTGGTTGGGGCCAGAGGGTGGAGTCCCTCTGGTTGATATCTGCCCCCCAGGTTTTCGGGTTATGCACCGGTCTCGACCCCAGGGAAGGGGTGGAGGGGTGGCTGTGGTTATTCGGGAGACCTTATTTCCAAGGGAGGTCCCTGCTCCGGAGATAGGCGGGTGTGAGTCCCTCCTCGTGAGGTTTGGGCCAATTGGTCGGATGGGTGCTGCTTACATACCTGTCCCCAGCTGTGTATCAGCCGCCCTGCCTGGGCTGCTCGATGCCGTCTCAGGGGTGGCGGTAGAGTTCCCTGAGCTTATGGTTCTGGGGGACTTCAATCTGCCCTCCCTGGGTGCGGGGTCGGGCTGGCCCGGGAATTCATGGCTTCCATGGAGTCCATGGGTCTGACCCAGTTAATAGAAGGCCCGACTCATGAGGGGGGCAATATGCTCGACCTAGTTTTTGTCTCGGACCAGTGGCGTAGTGGTCCGGGGATGGTGTTATTGCAACCCACCCTGTTCCATGGTCAGACCACTATCTCCTAAGGTTGGTCTTCCATCAAGCCACCCCACACCGCTGGGATGAGGAGCCACTGAGATGGTTCGCCCCAGGCCTGATGGAACCTGAGAGGTTCCAGGCAGAACTGGGGTTTTTTCCTGCATCCCTCACCCACAGCTCTGCCGAGGTCCTTGCGGCCGCCTGGCAACAGTCGGCTGCGGAAGCTCTTGACAGGGTTGTCCCCATGCGTCCCCTCACTCGGCGCAGATCCCGACCGGCTCCCTGGTATACCGGGGAGCTCCGGGAGATGAAGCGTCGTAGAAGGGGACTAGAGAGTAGGTGGAGGGCGACCCGCTCCGGATCCGACCGAGCCCAGTTGAGAGCTCATATTAGGACTTACCTGGTAGCTGTGGGGGCGGCGAGGAGATCTTACTTCTCCGCCCTCATAGCATCCGCAGATAACCGCCCAGCCGCCCTGTTTGGGGTTGCCTGCTCCCTCTTACAACTGGGGGGGGGGCGGACCCTCTGCGGGGTAGAGCTGAGGAATTTGGTCTTTATCTGCAGGACAAAATCGCCGGATCGGGAAGGGCTGCACTCGGACTTGCAGTGGTCTGATGAGGGGGAGGCGAGTGGTCTGGCTAATGTTATCTGGACTGAGTTCGATCCTGTTTCTGAGGATGAAGTGGACAGGATTATGCGGCGGCTGAGTTCCACCACATGTTTATTGGACCCGTGCCCTTCCTGGTTGGTTTATGCTTCCAGGGAGGTCACGTGCGGCTGGTCCGGGCAGTTATCAATGCTTCGTTAAGGGAGGGGCTGTTCCCTGCCGCCTTGAAAGAGGCGGTGGTGAGGCCCCTCTGAAGAGGCCTGCCTTGACCCAGCCGAGTTGAACAACTTTCGTCGGTCTCCAACCTTCTTTTTTAGCGAAGGTTGTTGAGAGTGGTGGCCCAGCAATTGCCACTTTTCCTGGATGAAGCGGACTACCTGGATCCGTACCAATCGGGCTTCCGACCGGGTACAGCACGGAGACAGCATTGGTCGCGCTGATGGATGATCTCTAGGGCTCGGGACAGGGTTTTCCTCTGTCCTGGTCCTGTTAGATCTCTCAGCGGCTTTTGATACCATCGACCATGGTATCCTGTTGCGGGTCTCGGGGGGTTGGGAGTGGGAGGCACTGTTTTACGGTGGTTCTCCTCCTACCTCTCGGGACGTTCGCAAAACAGTGTTGGCAGGGGACGGAGGTGACCCCGAGGTCTCTCACTTGTGGGGTACCTCAGGGGTCGGTCCTCTCGCCTCTTTGTTCAACATTTATATGAAGCCGCTGGGTGAGATCATCCGTGGCTTCGGGGTGAGTTATCATCAGTACGCTGATGATACGCGTTATACATCTCCACCCCGGGCCACATCAGTGATGCTCTCTCCGTGATGTCCCGTTGTTTGGAAGCGGTGCGAATCTGGATGGACAGGAACATGCTTCGTCTCAATCCAGCCAAGACAGAGTGGCTGTGCATACCGACATCCCGGTCCAGTTTGGAGATTCCATCTTTGGTCATGGGGGAGGAGGTGTTACCCCCTGTGGACAGGGCACGGAACCTGGGGGTCTCCTGGATTCACGGCTCAAGTTGGAGGAGCAGGTGGGAGCCGTGGCCAGGGGGGGCCTTTGCCCAGGTCCGGCTGGTTTGCCAGTTGCGCCCATACCTGGACCGGGATGCCCTGCGGCACGATCACTCAGGCGCTCGTTGTCTCCCGGTTGGACTACTGTAACGCTCTCTATCTAGGGACTGCCCTTGTGCACCACTCGGAGGCTTCAGCTGGTGCAGAATACGGCTGCGCGGGTTGTGATGGGAGCCTCCCGATACTCCCATGTTACACCCCTCTGCGTGGCTTGCATTGGCTTCCGGTTGCCCTCGGGTGAGGTTCAAGGTTTTGGTTTAACATTCAAAGTCCTACATGGCATGGGTCCAGGATATTTACGAGAACGACTTCTCCCAGCCTCAAATACCAGCCGCCTGCACGGTCGCACAGGGGGGTCTCCTCGGGCTGCCCTCCCGACTCAATGTCGTTTGGCGGGGACCCGGGGGCGGCCCCCACTCTATGGAATCTTCTTCCGCTGGAGCTCCGGCTGGCTCCCGATCTCCGCACCTTCCGCCGCGAGCTAAAAACCTGGCTGTTTTTACAATCTGGGCAGTGTTGACCCTTGGGGTTGTTTACGTAATTCTGGGGTTTTAATAATAATACTAATATTAATTCGGCTTTAATTTAATATATTTTTAAGTAACTTATTGTTGTATTCTATTTTAGTTGTGAGCCGCCCCGAGTCCCTCAGGAGAGGGGGCGGCATATAAGTCGAATTAATAAATAAATAATAATCCAGAGGTGGATTTGGCATTCATGGCAAGCAGGTTGGTTTTCTGGCACCATCTTAAAAAGAAGTTGTACTACAGGCCAATAATTTTGATACACCTACAAAAGGCAGCTGGGATTTTGCAACAAGCATTATCAGTTATAGATATGGAGGATGAGGGAAGAGAACATAGTCAAGAAGCCAGAGCACTTTCCTATACAGGATAATTTGTCAAAATATACAAACAGTTGAGGAAGACTTGAGGGTGGATTAAGATGGAAGAACAGAAAAAAGCATACTGGAAAACTATTTCTGCATTCATAAGCTTCAATTCTAATTGTTCAAACACTTCACTGGTCTGGGCTTGTTTACACCCAAGCCACTAGGAATAATCCAAACACTTGCACCTGGAGTTCTAATAATCCAAATAATTTTCAACAAAGTGGCAAACATTTATGCTGAACTCCAAAGCACATCCTGAATAAGCTTTTTTATTCTTGCTAACTGTTGATGTGGTGACTTGAAGCTGTGGAATCAGCCTGTAGCAGTCCTGTTGGTTGATGGTCATCTTCCTCAGAACACGGACTCTCCAATTTGCTGCCATCTATGCTGCCATCACTCCAATGAGGGAGTGGTTCTATGGAGCTTTGGGCAAACTGGCTTTCTTCATCAAAACTTGAGCACATACCAGGAGAGTTGAGAGCAATAGAGAAAGAAAGAGATATTTAATTTAAAGCCGTTGATTCATTCCCAGAATTCTACTGCTCAGTTTCATTATCTAGATGACCAGAGGTTTATGAGTTTTTTCTGATGACCAAGTATTATGCACCAGTTTCTGAGATGGCACCAATATCAATGCCAGCATAGTGTGCATTCTTCATAAATGATTCCTTATCCTGTCACAAGCATGCTGCCAGAAAATACT
>CM019155.1:107086478-107547093 GCA_009733165.1 Naja naja | reverse complement strand
TGTGTGTGTGTGTGTGTGTGTGTGAATCTCTTAAAAGATAATAGATGCTAGAATACTAGACAGTGTGACAAAATCATTTTAACATATGCTACTCCAAATTCTAAATGCAAATAAAACTTGGGATATGGAAGAAAAAGGAATGATGAAATATTCTTCCATGTGGACTGGATACAAATCATAATCAAATCTGAATATATTTGGGGATTCTATTAAAATTCCATAGAATCAAAACAAGAAAATCATGCCATAAATTATGGTACAAAAGAATGAGAAATTGGGAGCCCTTTCTGCTAAAAAAATAATATATCTGCCAAAATCATATGACTGCCATAGTTGCTTAATCAAAAGATCTAGAAGTGATTCTTGATTAAGAAGGAAACAGAACTACTCTGAAAGACAGATAGACATGACAGACACGACAGACAGAAAGTCAACAGTTGAACACATACAGGTGAAACTCGAAAAATTAGAATATCGTGCAAAAAGTTCATTTATTTCAGTAATGCAAGTTAAAAGGTGAAACTAATATATGAGATAGACTCACTACATGCAAAGCAAGATAGTAGAAGCCGTGATTTGCCATAATTGTGATGATTATGGCTTACAGCTCATGAGCCTTGGTGGTGCAGGCTGTTAAATGCCTAGCACTTAATTCCAGCTGCCTGCAATTAGTGCAGGCTTGAATCCCACCAGGCTCAAGGTTGACTCAGCTTTCCATTCTCTCGGGGTAGGTAAATTGAGGACCCAAGATTGTTGGGGGCAATAAGCTGACTTTGTAAAAATGCTGCTTAGTAAGCAGGCATATACAATGGAATGAAGGTTATTGCTGAGCCATTGGGTTGCGCCTCCAAAACTGTGTCACCTGAGTATCTGGAGAAGATGCATATAAATATGAATTAAAAAAAAAACCAAATCCACAATCTCAGAAAATTAGAATATTGTGAAAAGGTGCAATATTCTAGGCTCTAATCAGTTAATTAAGCCATAACACCTGCAAAAGGTTCCTGAGACTTTAAATGGTCTCAGTCTGGTTCAGTAGGAATCACAATCATGGGAAAGACTGGTGACCTGACAGTTGTGCACAAAACCATCATTGACACCCTCCATAAGGAGGGAAAGCCTCAAAAGGTAATTGCAAAAGAAGTTGGATGTTCCCAAAGTGCTGTATCAAAGCACATTAATAGAAAGTTATGTGGAAGGGAAAAGTGTGGAAGAAAAAGGTGCACAAGCAGCAGGGATGACCATAGCCTGGAGAGGACTGTCAGGAAAAGGCCATTCAAAAGTGTTGGAGACTTTCATGAGGAGTGGACTGAGGCTGGAGTCAGTGCAACCAGAGGCACCACACACAGACGGATCCTGGACATGGGCTTCAAATGTCAAGCGCCTTACCTGGGCTAAAGAAAAACAGACCTGGTCTGTTGCTCAGTGGTCCAAAGTCCTCTTTTCTGATGAGACCAACTTTTGCATCTCATTTGGAAACCAAGGACCCAGAGTCTGGAGGAAGAATGGAGAGGCACACACTGCAAGATGCTTGAAGTCCAGTGTGAAGTTTCCACAGTCTGTGTTGATTTGGGGAGCCATGTCATCTGCTGGTGTTGGCCCACTGTGCTTCATTAAGTCCAGGGTCAACGCAGCCATCTACCAGGAGATTTTGGAGCACTTCATGCTTTCTTCCACAGATGAGCTTTATGGGGATGCTGACTTCATTTTCCAGCAGGACTTGGCATCTGCCCACACTACCAAAAGCACCAAAACCTGGTTCAATGACCGTGGGATTACTGTGCTTGATTGGCCAGCAAACTCGCCTGACCTGAACCCCATACAGAATCTATGGGGCATTGCCAAGAGAAAGATGAGAGACATGAGACTGAACAATGCAGAAGAGCTGAAGGCCGCTATTGAAGCATCCTGGCCTTCCATAAAACCTCAGCAGTGCCACAGGCTGATAGCTTCCATGCCACGCTGCACTGAGGCAGTAATTGCTGCAAAAGATGTCACTGCGGGTTTTTTTGGTTTGTCTGTTTCAAGCTTCTAAGCTCATATTATAGCAAGCAGGTGTCTGCTAGCCAGCACTGTGTTATCTTGTCTCCATAGTAATAAGATAAGAAAGTCTTGTGATGTTTTGATCCACTGCGCATGTGTACAAAGGTTATACTTCACTTCCTTTGTAACTTCCATTATATTTCCCTTTCTTCTTTTCTATATGCCTTGGTGGAGATTAGGTTGCAAACATGTAGCTCTGTGTAGGTTTTTCTTATTTTATAAATAAAAATGTTTTTAGATTACTTTCCGGGTCTCATTTTTATCATCATTGACAGCAAAGAAGAACACGGTCTATCACCTCTAATTAGCAGGGATGTTTTGGAAGAATTTTTACTCCCTGGCAAAAGGTTTTTCCAAGCCTTTGAAAATGGTAGTAGAGAAAGGCTTGACAAAAGGGGCCCAAACCAAGTACTGAGTACATATGCATGCTTATACTATTCAGAGATCCGATATTGTTCTATGTACAATCCCTGTTTTATTGATTGCATGTAATATTCTAATTTTCTGAGATTGTGGATTTGGGGTTTTCATCACAATTATGGCAGATCATGGCTTGAACTATCTCTTAGCTTTGCATTACTGTAACGATATTCTAATTATTCGAGTTTCACCTGTAAACCACCAATTTCCAGCCAAATAGTGATCTCCCACTTCCATTTCCTGTTAGATGGGTTAAGAGAAAGAGGAGGTTAGCTGTTGGACTCAGCACCTAATGGCTGTGGTCAATCCTACTGGCTCTACAGTCACATTTATTGCTAGGTTTTCAGCCCTAACATATATGCACATTCCTAAGCTCAGATCATACATGCAATCATACTGCAAGCACCTATTTATTTCCCCATTCATACCTATGCCTGTTATTTCCATGCAACTGATATTATTACACCAGATTTGATTTTGGCATCTGGAAAGCTTTATTTCTACAACTCTAGCACAATCTGTATCAGAGATCTTGCAAACAAGGACTGATAAAAAGAGAGGAAAGCCATGGGCAAGCATAGAAGACAGGAAGTACAAAACATCCTGGAAAAGAAACTGTGATTACTGTCTTCTGGACCATTACATCCATTCCACTCACCTGTTGCCAAAGTCATGCACAGCCAGCAAAGCTGAATGACTGTCCTCCTGAATCCAACCACAGTTGGACCTGGCATAGTGGAGAATGGCATCAGTGACACTCATAGGGCCCCGACCCTGCACATAAGCTTCAATTTCTGGTACAGAGAGTTGGCTTTGTAGGAAAAGGTGCAGCTGGCTATCTGAAAGAAGTACAACATTCTGTACCGTCCTACAATATGAATAGAAAAATTGGAAATTCTAAGCACAAACGCTACAACAACCAGATCTTCAGAAACAATGCTTTCTACTTAAGGTTTTGATAACTTTCCTGCTTATAGACCAAGTGACTCTGAAGATGTGAAGTGAGAATCTATGGTAGAAGAAATACCCCACCACCACCTTTATTTTTTTTTAAATCTGCTGGCAACCTTGGTCAACCTTGTTCATTTCCACTGCAATGTTTCCATTGAGGAAGAAAGGATATGCCAACTATAGTGCTAGCATATAATTCTTCTTGTACTGAAGGAAAGCACTTTTTGTAGCAAATCTATGGCTTTCTCCACCCACTCTGGCATACCTTTCCCCACTGTTACAGTCCTAATAGCAGAACTGCTGTGGCTTTCTGCCACTGTAATGGGAATACTGTTAATTATTGATTTGTTCCTACAGCTGCAGAAGGGGAGTTCAATATAACTTCTAGGAAATTCATAGGAAGCTTTGCTAGGACGATTGAACTGTACCTGAGATTTGTCTTTTTTTTTTGTATATGTTTTATTTATAGCTTTTCCTTTTTTGATAAGCTGTGGGTTTTCCAAGATTTTTTACCCATATGTCAACTTTTTCTTGTCATATTTTTTATTTTTATTTTTAAAATTAAGCTATAATTTTGGTTATTCACAGAAACTGAAACTATCTTGATTATGTTATCGTTTGCCCACCATTATAAACTTGATGATAAATTTTAATCAAGTGGGATCCAGAAAATCTTCTGTCTCCAATAATAATCCTGTTCCCCAGTTTCCACTCACTTCTCCAAGAACTGTTGCAATCCTTGTCTTCGTTTCTCAATGAATTCATCATTATTGCCCGTGAAGAAAGTGGATTTCCCTGGAAGTTCTGGGACAGGCCTAGAGGATATGAGGGAGAGGTTTACATACATATAAAAATATACCCCTCCTTGAGGATGCATCTGCAATAAAAAATAATTAGCAATCGTCTGCTACTCCATGAGCTTGTTCTTCTGCTACTCCATGAGCTTATTCTTCACCAAAATAGGTGTTACCATTCTATTAAAAGCCTATTCCCATCAAGGTTTGGAGCCTACAGTGAAGCTAATTTAATTCAGCAGCAGTGCTGACAAAGAAGAATGCATCTTCTGCAAGAGTTGGACTTCTGGATCATTAATAGCTCGTTCTGCAAAAATCTAAATCCTCTGTAAGCTCAAGCAATACCTTCAAACAGTATTGTGCTATATCCACATACTGGATTTATGAAAAGATTTTTGGGGATGGTTCCAAGATGATAGGTCAAGGTTAGGGGTCTTCTCCCCTGAAAGTTTATAAATTGTATTTTGCAAAAAATCAACAAGCTCATTAAGCTTTCTTGGAAATGCATAAAATGAAAAGTAAAATATTAAATATAAAACCATCAATATCTTCTGGTATTGCCAGTAGTCTCCATGAAAGACCTGAACTTACTAAATTTTGACCTCAGAAATTGACTGTAGGTCTGTCTATATGCAGATCATATTCTCTGACAATGAGCTATGAGCTATTCAGCTTTAATACATAATTTTATATTATAGTTCAAACGTATTTTCAACATTGACATTTCTAAGGTAAATTTAAAAGTGTCACTTAGGGTTAGTACCGGTGCAGAAAATAATATTTGTTTATCACTGAAATATTTCCAAATGATGTGCAAATGTCCTTCGATGGTGAAGGCCACTATTAAAAAAACACGATCTCACACTTACACCAAGCCAGCATTTTTTTGCAGCTGTTTCTTTAACCACACAAACTCACGATATCGTCTGCGCACACAAGATGTCTTGGCTGTGAAAGCTTTACTATTGGTCTGTAGAATAAGAAGAAATATTGTGATTGATACAAGGTTTATTCCACCTGTTTTTTCACTCTTTCTAAACTGTCTCCCTCTGCTGGCTGCTGTGTTAATAGAGAATTGCTATGATAAACAGCTTTTATCATAGCATTTTTTTTGCTTTAAGTGAACTTTGATTAAAAGTCATTTTTTAAAAATCATTTGATTTTCTTTTTAATTGATTTTTATTGAAGAATTTTATGCAGTAATAAAAGGAATACGAATTTAAGAAAAAAGAGAAAATTGGTGAATAAAGAAAAAGTATAAAGTATAAAGTACCTTTCAATCTTCTTTAACAGTCACAAATACATGCATTGCCTGTCTTCCTCTCTAAATTTACATCATGATTCTCTTCTTGTCATGTTTTATTTTTTCTATTTAATTTGATTTTCAAAGAGTTTCATACTATGCAATGTAAAAAATGAGCAAAACAATAGATTAAATTTGGTTGCAATTTCTAATAATAATTCAAGGATGGGTGCATGAAATCAAAGTTCTGTTTATTCCAGTCCGCCAGATGCTGCAGGAAAGTCCACATTTGGAACATAACAATACAGGTAGTCCTTGACTTACAACCATTCATTTATTAACCATTCAAAGTTACAATGGCACTAAAAATAGTGACTTTTGACTATTTTTCACACTTATGACATAACTATGATCATGCAATTAAATTTCAGATGATTGGCATGTATTTATGATGACATGTATTTATGATGGTTGCAATGTCACAGGTTCATGTGATTACCATTTGTAACATTCTGACAAGCAAAGTCAATGGGGAAGCAAGATTCACTTAACAACCATGTTACCAACTTAACTGCAGTGATTCACTTAACTGTTGACAGAAAAGGTCATAAAATGGGGCAAAACTTACTTAACAACTTGTCTTGCTTAGCAACAGAAATTGTGGGCTCAATTGTGGTTGTAAATCCAGGATTACATGTATTGTCTCCCATTCTTCTTTAGCTGCATGAGGGACTAATAGTCCAATCCCTGTTTCTGCCCCTAAGGCCAGCCAGCTTCTCTGTCCTTATTGAAACTATGCATATTGATTCCTCTTCCTTCAAAGCTCATTTAGAACGCAATGAGGCACTCTGCATCAAGCCCCATTCCCCGTTTCATGGTTCCTACTAACCCTCAGGACCACATTGCTGAAAATTTTTTTTTTTTTTTTTTTTAATTACATTTATATGCCGCCCTTCTCCGAAGACTCAGGGCGGCTACACAATTTTGGAGCACAACCCAATGTGCTCAGCAATAGCCTTCATTCCATTGTATATGCCTGCTTATTACTAAGCGGCATTTTTACAAGGTCAGCTAATTGCCCCCAACAATCTTGGGTCCTCAATTTACCTACCCCGAGAGGATGGAAGGCTGAGTCAACCTTGAGCCTGGTGGGATTCGAGCCTACAATAATTGTAGACAGCTGGATCTTAAGAGCAGGCATTTACAGCCTGAGCCACCAAATTAGCTGTTAAATAACAATAGCAATAGCACTTAGACTTATATACCACTTCACAGTGCTTTACAGCTCTCTTAGCATTTACAGAGTCAGCATATTGCCCCCCACCCAAAATCTGGATCCTCATTTTACCAACCACTGCACCACCACAGCTCAGTAGTTCACACATCCCAAAAATGCCAAAAAAAATACCAGTTTTATAATTTTCAGTAGAAAACAGGGAAAATAGTTGCAGTATACCTCAAGTAGTCATAGCAGGTCTACAAAGGTAATAATCCTTAACAAATGGGTGGAAAAAGAAATGGGTCAAAAATGGCTGTCTCCCCGGCCTCAGCAACTTTAAGTTGTGTGATCTTCAACTCCCAGAACTCTTTCTCTTCTGGGAGCTGAAGTCCACACATCTTAAAATTTGCCCTAAAGCAGGGGTGTCAAACTTGCGGCCCATGGCCCCAATGCGTCATGCGTTAGCCAAGCCCACCCCCATTTTAGTGAAGGGGGGGAAAGTCACAATACGTCATGTGACAATGCGAGTTTGATACCCCTGCTCTAAAGATAAGAAATTTTCCCATGCTTGTAAAGTACAACAGTTTGCAGAAGGAAAGAATAATGGGGAATTCCCATTGTTTTTTGCTTCTTATGCACTAAGTAAGTCACAGGTAATGTCATGACTTTTTCACAGAAGTAAAAAAGCAAACATAAGTTTCTTTTCATATCAATAGCAGCTGTTTGTTTCATATGTGGTGTTTTGCAAAGCATGCAAGAAAATAGTTTTTCATCAAGGAGAGAGTAACCTAGAACTAAAGGAGAAATTTTCTAACCATGAGAACAATTAACCAGTGGAACAGCTTGCCTTCAAAAGTTGTAAGACCTCGGATATCCGGTTTGAGCCTCTTCAGCGACGGACACGAAATCCGCGATTGTGCACGGTTTCGGTCCATGCTCGTTGCTGGAGATCCCGAGCCGCTTGGTTCAGGGGTTAAAACCACCCCGTAGAGGTGGTGAAGATGGGGGAGCTGACGCCAGGAGTGAGGAGAGCTGCATCTCTCCTCCTCAACCGATCTTTCCCTTTCCCGAAGGCAGCGCAGCGGTGGTCAGAAATGGCCACCTCAAAGAAGACCTCAAGCGGACAAGTTTGTGCAGGAGGAAGTGATTAAGAGAAAGTGTGGTGATCCAGGCTGATATTGAAACATCTACCAAGGTACCTGGTTTTGAACAGTGGGAAATAGTAACAACTTTTTAAAAAAGAGAAGGAAAATGGCGGGTGAAAGTGAAAAGCCAGTTTTTTTTTCCCTCTTCCTCTTTGATGTTAATAGTTTTGAATGACAAAGAATATTGAGACGGCTTGGATGGATACAAATACACTTGGACATTATTAGGCTTTTTTATATAGCTGGAAAATAATCTGCCAAGTGTTAAAGACCTTTTGAGAGACTTTAATATTTTTTTTTCCATAAAAGAAGAGAAAGGAAGCAACAGAGGAAGAGAGGAAAAAAGTGAAAGGAGGGTGTGTCTGGAGACTGAGGATACTACCCAGATTTAAAGGAACAGAGAGTGGATTGGCAACAGGGAAAAATATATATATTCTATTTGGAACTTTCTTGCAAGCCTAAGCCCCTGAAAAGGGAAAGTGTTTTAAAGAAATAAGAAACAACTTTCGATACTTGGAGGACTTTCGTTTTTATGGACAGAAGATACTAAGCTGATTAAAGCTAACTGGGAACTGTTTAGAAGAAAAAAGGGGGGGAAACCCCTTTTAAAATGTTAATACCCATGGAAGAATCAAGAATGTTATTCAAACAACTTAAAGAAGAGCTACAATTGATAAAAATGGAGGTTCTGAAATATATGCAACTACAGGAAATATCGGTGGAACAAGAAGGGCGGAACAAAGAAGAGGAAGCCATTTTAAAGAATCAAACAATTGTTAAAAGCGAAAGGAAAAAAGGAAAAGAGAGAAGAGTTAAGACTTTAAGATTTGAAGCAACAATTAAAAAAAGTATAATTACAATGCTACAAGAAAACCAAGAGACAGGATTCCAGAAGGAGAATTAATTAGAAAAGTGAATAGCGAGATAAGGGAGGAAAAGGGGGCAGGAAAAAAGGAAGTGTAAATGGAAACAAGATATACAGAAACAAGAGAAGTATACCAGGTTTAGAGAACTTACTTATTCTTTTGGACACCGAGATAATGGTTAAATAAATCAAATTAATTAAAGAAATCTGCAAGGCTACATGAGCTGCAGGGTTATTTTAGAAACAGATAGAAGTTAGAAGTTTTAGAGGATTAATATGATGTGTATTTCCTTTCCTTTTTAAAGGTCATTACGATAAAAATATTTTATGGGAATGGATAAATAAGATAGATACAGTAATTAGCGCTTGAATTGAATTGAAATGGGAATAATCAGCTTATCTACAATGGTTATATGCATTTATAATATCTTTACTTTATACTGTTAAAAAGCGTAATAAATAAAAATGAATGTGCCAAGCAGAAATGGATCGGTAATAGAGATTTTACTAAAATTGAGGTGTAATAGAAATAATAATGCTAAAGGAGAAATATAAATGTTAAACAATGATGGGTAAAAGAAAGATGGGGTATTATCCTCTGAAGTAATAATTACAGGGTAAAATATGTCTTATAAGAAATACAAGATTGTAAACATTATAGATAAAAGTGTATTAAAAACTGAATGAAAAATATTGCAGGAGAATAAAGGAAAATAGCATAAATTGTTATGATAATTGGGATAGAACACATGAAGTGTGTTAAAAATTGAAATTATATTTGTATGGAAAGGGGAAGGTTTGGACACACACTGTTCTCAAAAAAGAATTTTATGTTTTGTTTGTTTGTAATAATGTAATAGTGGTTTGCCTATATTGTATATTCAGGGCGGAAAATGGTGTATTCAATGATATTGGAGAAGATGAGACACAAATTACCGGCACACTGTATACTGAGTTTGTATTCTTGTCAAATAATAAAAAAATATTGTTAAAAAAAAAAAGTTGTAAGACCTCCATCCCTGGAGACCTTTTGGTTAGCTACTTGTGTGGATTGGTATGGGTCTCCTGCTTGTGCATTAGAAGGCCTCAAAAGGTCTCTTCCAGCTCTGTTATTCTGTTCTGCTACTGCTGTTTTTTCCAGTAACTTTCTATACTTACATGGAGAAATATTTTGTAGTCCACATAAGAATTCCATGAGCCCTCATTTTGTATTCGTGGATCTTGGACACGCACAGTAGTCAGCTCCTGGGTTCAGATCCAGAGGAAAAAAAATACATCTTTAGAGTCCACTTAATTTGCAACACTTCTCTAACTGTTAGAGCCTAAACCAAATTTCCCCCTTTTTCAGCCAAAAGAATTGAATGCATAAACAGAAGCTCATCATGATTGTACAAAAGCTTTACTATATTAAGATCAAAAGGCTGTAAAGAGACTCAGGCAGATTTATTCCATGGGTCTCAAGCATGGGAAAAAATAAATAAATATACGAAGTCTAATAACTATTTGATAAACATGATTATGCTTTTCCAATAGTTATTATGGGGAATCTATGACTTTCCGGGTGTCATTAGGACTTCAAACCCATTCTATCCCAGGCCAATGATCAGAGAATGAATAATTACAGGTTCACACCTAGCCTAATTAAACTTATGCAAGCTAAAGGCAGCTAATCACAAGTTATTACATAAAGATGAAGTTCTTGAATCTTAAACATACATGGCCAGTACTATAACTGGGTGGCCCACCAGCTTATTAGAGGTCTGCAATTATGTCTATTTTATTATCAATTCAGAATATAAATACAAATGTTATTATGTCCCCCTGCTTCACTTCAATTTGGAAGAATTGAGGACCAAGGAAAGCAGGACTTGATCTATTGCCTCAGGGATAAAACGAAAGAATAATGCTCAGCCACTCAGCCACTCCCTCCCTCAAAATGCTCAGCCACCTTCTGAAAGTTGCAGGTCAAGCACATATAAAGGATGAGTGAATAAGGAAAGCTTGGCTAACCTACACAAAGCATAGTTTGTTCAACTATATTTGTTTTGGATATTCAAAATATAGGGTGAAGCTGAGTTACGGGCACCTGAGAGAAATCCTTATGTAAATTTATGTCCTTGTATCTGTGGTAAAAAGACAGCCAAAGAGATATAAAAATACATGCTACAGAGATGGTAGACAGGCTAAACAACATGTCTTACTCAAAATATCGCACCATGATCTCATGTATATTTAGGTACTTTTTCTGCAGGGGCATTTGTATGATTCAGCTTTCTGCCATGCACATTATGTAGGTGTGGGTGGGAGGAGCTTTTATAGATTCTGACTTACGTTATAGATTCTGAAACTTTTCTATGGCCCTGCACATAAGTTTTCTTATTCCAAATTACTTGCTTTAAGTACGGACATACAGTAGGAAACAATGCTTGGAAATAAAGTGTCCTCACATTTTGGAGTAACCTATGCCAATATTGATTTAGCCTCTGTTCTTTCACTATATTCAGTCAAACTTGGAGGCTGTTAAAAACTATTTTCCTTCTTGAAAGCTGACTGCAGATATTTTCAGAAGGGGTGAAATAGAAAATTGTTCATACAGTCATGTTTGCTAGTGCCAATAATCTTACTTCTTGTTCTTGATATTCCAACATCCTACTTTCACAACTTAGAGGGAAACATCTGTGTAAAAAAAAGGGGGGGCATACAATTAATACCAGAGCATTAATTATCTATGAACTATCTGCATTTCATCAACCCATTTACTAAATAAAATCAGATCCTGCTCTGGAGATGGAATATTGGGGAGTAAATGGAAAAATGGAAAAAGTTAGTTTCTAGAATAGAAGAACAAAACTATATTCATATTATACTCCAAAGCTGCCCATTAAAGAGTCACCTTACCTGCTTTTACTGAACTAAGGACAGGAACAAAGGAATTTCACTTTGGGCTTTTAAAATTTTTTTAATTTTTACTGTTTAAAAAAAACAAGAGAAAAGAAAAGAAAAAACACAAATATAGTTATAATGCAAATACTTATACAACTACATATACAAATGTGCTTAATATGGAAACTTAGCAATTAATATTTACAATTGTACATATACTTATATAAAATGTAAGTATTATTCAAGCACACATAAATTTTTAATACATTTGTATAACCAACATTTTCTAACTTACTGTATTTTGTACAGATGAGTTCCATATTTCATTATAACTAACCCTAGAAGTCTATGTCTATCTGCAATCCATTCGTGGGTGGCAAGTGCCTTCAATCTTCAACCCATTGGGTGAATGGGGCCAAACTTGGATTTAGTAAATATAAATTTCTTTTGGCAGATCAGAAGAAAACTGCCTGGCCAGTTATGAACCAGGCAGAGAAAACCTGTGCCAATTCAGAGGTTGCTGAGTAACAACTCCTAGTATTCTTTACCCTTGGCTAACTTGACTGGATCTAGTGAAAACTGAAATCACAAACATCCAGAGGACCACAATCTTCCTCTTACGTTCTAAAATAATCTTTTTTCTTTTATATTCACTCCATTTTCTTACATTTCTTTCTTTTTATAGTGACTGGAAAGCCAGACAGCAATGCCTGCATCTAATTTTTTGCTATTTTGAAAGACAACAAAGCACTGAAGAAGCTATTAAGTTACAGAGATAAGATAAGTGAAGTGATAAGCCCTAAGACAGATGCCTTGGTATATTTCAAGCTAAATTAGGAAGAGGGGAGGGGGAGTTGGGGATGGAAGAGAGAGGAAACAATGCTATTGGGATAACCTACAGTGTCCTGCAAAAAGAAAATATTTGTTTCAATCTGAGTAATTTAATTCAATCTCGCAATGCCAAGATTTTTTTCACGACAGAAATTGATAGAGCCCAGGACTAAATTGTACAGCCTCCATAAACTCAGTTCTCCAGAAACAGATTCAGTCTCAACATCTTAATGCTTTCATTTCCAGAGACCAAGAAGAATGCAATCACTTGTTCTACTTGATAGAACAAGGAGTTTGTTAAGGAGACATTTTCCAATGCAAGCAAATACCAACATGTATTCCTTACATTTTTTTTCACATCTGATTTAAAAGATCACAGAAGTACACACAAACCCTAATCCTCATTTCTTCAACCACACAACCAAGCAAGCAAAACATAAAGCTGGCTAAATTAAGCTTAACAGAATTTGCTTTAATTTCTGTTATTCTGGCATCTAAGGGGACAAGAAATGCGGTGAACAGGTAGTAGACCCAATGATTCATGACTTTATGACTCTAAAAAAGTAAATAAAAGGAAACCATAATAGCAATAGCACTTAGACTTATATACCGCTTTATAGTGCTTTACAGCCCTCTCAAAGCGGTTCACAGAGTCAGCATATTGCCCCCAACAATCTGGGTCCTCATTTTACCCACCTCGGAAGGATGGAAGGCTGAGTCAACCTTGATCCTGGTGGGATTCAATCTGCCAAATTGCAGTAGGAGTACTGCACTCTAACCACTGCGCCGAGGCTCTCATTAAGCATCCCATTGAGAAAAATTGAAAAAACTATGCATGCCCATGTTTATCTTAAGTTGTCTTATGCTTGGCTTCAATGCATCATCCCTAGCAGCCTTGCCTTGGGATTCTTAGCACAAAGTCCCAGAAAATTACTATTAAGTCATCATCTCGATTAGCAGTGCTCTTGCCTACTTTCTGACATATTCTGGTTTTGTCTTTAATACCTAGATGTTCAACATACATGCACTGTTGATGCTAACCCTCCTTCTTTCTACTGAAATTCAATGGCAACCACATTTAGTTTTAAGCTGTTCATCCACAAGAGTAAAGTGAGAAAATCATACCACAAGAGTGCTGCAGCAGGTAAAAATTGCCTCCTTCTGGTTAATATCCTACATGGTGGAAGTAGCTGCATTTGGAATCTGTTTCCCTATGAGCCTGAAAAATATAATATAATAAAACCCAATGCTATTAGATCTCATGGGAGATTTAATACTGTGTTTTCTTACCATTTAATCTGGTGGGAAAACACATTTAAAAAGGATTATAGATGTCACTATAGCTATATGTGCCTGAAGAACATAGAGATAAGAGGAGGGTTTTTTTGGTGGGGGGAGATTTGGATTAGGCAAAATGGCTTGCATGGGCCTTCTCCCCTTATTGCTGCTGTCATCACTACCCATTCACTTGCCCTTCTTCATCGTTCTAGATGGGGGAAATGAGCAGTTGTTATTTTTTGCTTCTATCAGTATTTTCTTCCTTAAAATAAATAAAGAGGAATAACAAAGAGATTGCAAATTTAGTAGTAGTGCTATTGAGCATTAAAGTGATTCCAAATCCTCATATTAGGATTATACAGAAGCCATTTTCAGTCCTCACTATCTAGATACATTTAGATCTTGATTGGCCACTAAACAGTGCCTTTTGACACTATTTAGAAACATAGATCATTTGTTATTATTGAACTGCTGAAAATATTTCTAAAGAGGTTGTGCAGGTTGCCTGGAAAACCTGATTCATCGAAATAGGGGTAGGCTGGTAGGAGCCCTTCCTAGGTTTTGAACACCCATAGCCAGTCCAATCAATGCCAAGAAACCTTGTAATTTTTTCTACATATAGGGAGGGCATCCATTTGCATACGCTTGAATTAGAAAGACTCACTATACTAATGTTTTTCAAACTTAACAAATTTAAGATGCATAAACTTCAACTCCTAGAATTCTGGGAGTTGAAGTTCACACATCTTAAAAGTTGTTGAGGTTGAGAAACACTGCATTGTATGTTCCTAGTGTGGTGTTCTTCATTATCCAAGTCAATATAGCTATGCAGAACAGGACTTCTGGTGTCAACTTTCTCAAGAGTCTCAATTCTTTAGCATTCCCCAGGTCAGGAAATAGTATGCTAGAATTAAATAGACAAAAAAATACTTTAAAGCCAGTAAATAGCTTCTAAGGTTAACTAAGAGGGACTTTTATTCTTCCTGTACCCTCAGTTAAGTGCAAATTAGGTTGTTCTGCCCTTCAATTAACTTGCAAAATACTTCATTATTATGCCATCTAATCTCCCAATTGGACAGTTAAGTAGGACAAACTAACCAATTTTATTTTCAAGTGTTCTCTGCCAATAAAGACAATGCTGACAGAATTGACATTATGGGGAACATGAGCTCTCCAAAATAGAGATATGCAGAGATATGAAGATTTAATCCCCAAGCTGCAGATATGAACTTCTCACAACCAATTCCCTTCTGATGTGCTGGACTTTCAATTCTCCTAATTACCAGCCAGCAGCCAGTTGTCCTTCCTGGCTGGGAATTAGAGAAGTTGCAATCCACATGTAAAGTACCAGTTTGAAAAGGCAGCTTAAAGCTTGGGCTGTCAATGCCAGACTGTTCTCTTTGCACCTGCAAATCTCCTTGCCTCAGCCAATATTATTTTTATGCTATTTTAATTAAAACTACATAAATTGGGTGCAAAGCAGTGCATCAGCCTCAAACGTAATTTGTTTCCAACCATGTATTGCAATCCCACACAAATCTCAGAAAATTGTTTAGAATTTTTTTTTAAAGAGAGGTGGGGAAGCACAGCACTGCACAGCTCTTTGCTTGAATGAGAGTATCCAAAAACAATCAAGCAAAAGGGTAAGCTAAAGTAATAGCGAGAAACTTGAGAGAGAAGAATGGCTGGTGGAAAGCAACCTCACCAGTTTGCCTTCTGAAAAACAGGTATTTTCTGTTTAGCCATATGCGTACCACAACAACCTTTCTGAGTGTGTCCCTGACATGCACTCAAAGCTTCAAGTACTTCCACTGGCCTAAAACTGTGGGTTTGGCTTAAAGAAGGAGTTCTTACTTTAGGTCCACCAACCCTTTTAAGGAGGCCATGAATCTGGATGAGGAAAAAAAATAACATAACTTTATTTTCTGTACCCTTTCACTGAAATTTACCTTTTCATTTAAATGTTTTAAGTAGGCAACAAAATAATGTATGGACTTGAGACTCCAAAAACATCTAACTTCAATACATCTTGCTATCTAAAATTATTATACTCTTACAATGTACTGTCTTGTAATTGATTTAGTTGAATGTTACTATATTACATATTTGCTATTTTTAATGTGTCAGTAATGATACTTGAGCACTTAGCTTCCTTGGTAACACGATCAATCTCTTGATGTTTTTTTCTATGTGCTTACATATATTTTTCAAAATAGGATTCCGTGTATGTCACCAAACTCTGAAAAGAGCTCATGGCAAAAAAAAAGTTTAAGAACCCCTAACTCCGTTGCCTGAACCAATTTCCATCATAAGCTCTCTAAGCAGAGTAAGGAGAGGTTTAATGCCTTTCTATATGTTCTGCCGAATGGCTCAGCACAGCTGGCTCATCCCTAAATCCTACAGCAGGAGCACCTACGCAAGGGAGGGGATCAAAATGCCAAGATAGTTCCTGGCACCATGCAGCTGAAGCCCATCCCTTTTTATATGGATTACTGTAGTTCAGAAAGAATTTTTTTATCATTTGTAGATTTCTAAAAACAAAAGTTCTCTGTTGTCACTCCACAAAAATCATCAATTTATTACAGAATAAAACCAATTCATCTCTCAGATATATAGCTCAAACCTCACTTTTGAATAATTCCATGACACATAGAATAATGATTGTACTAATAATGCCTATAAAATATATACCCATCTTTACAGAATATTGTTTCAAAGCAGCACATAAAATACATTGTTCCCAAGCATAGTTGCCACTTATAACATATATACTTGCAATATGACAATATGTTATCTTTGCAGTTAAATTACTTATATTGGACCTGAATGTCCATTTCAGTATCAAAATTCATTTCTAAAGCCGAAGAAAAAAGGAAGCAACTGCCCCCAACTTCATATTAGCAGGTCAAAAATTCAAGTCAAAAGGCCTTGATTCACACAAGTTCAGTATTCCTTCTTTTAGAAGTTAAGCCCTCCTTAGCTTCAGCTTCCATTTACCCTTATTTCCTGAATTTGTTCAGTAGAATCTATTAAGTTGAAATAGAACAGGAAAGACGTGGCACAAGACATTGTAGAAACTCAATCCCTGTTGCAATGTGTTGTGCAAACTGTGCCATCTCTCTATATCTCTATATGGTTCACCTGGCTGGGCATAGCAGCATGTAACACAAATGTAAGAATCATAGGTTGTTGACTTGCAACTATTCATTTAGTCACAGTTTGAAATTACAACAGCATTGAAAAAGGGACTTATGACCATAGTTCACACTTATGACTGTTGCAGCATTTCCACATGATAAAAATTCAGACACGTGTCAACTGGCATATATTTCACATTTGCAATGCCTGGGAGTCATGTGATCATCACCTTTCATGACCTTCTGACAAACAAAAGTCAACAGAGAAGGCAGATTCACTTAACCATGTTATTAATTTAACAACTGCAGTGATTCACTTCACAAGTGTGGCAAGAAAGCTTGCAAAATGGCGCAAAACTCACGTAACAACTTGTCTTGCTTAGCAATGGAAATTATGGGCTCAATTTTAAGTCAAGGACTCTCTGTAGTTTAGGATTTTGGTTGTAAGAATCCAGTTACTAAATATATCTCCTTGACAGCATAAACCAGCCCTTTCCAGGTTGTTATTTTTCCATTTCTTGGCCTACAATGATCCAACCAGCAACTGAAAACCACTGTATTAGGGAAAACATGCCCTTTGTTCAAATGTGAGTTTTAGTAGATGCTCACTGACTTCTCTCAGGACAACATTAGCGGAGATGTTAACACATCCTGGCAGTTAGATGAGGGGAAAGGAATTCACACTGCACTGCTAATCCCTGTAACAACCTGTTTGGAGGGTTTTTTTACTCACTTTGGGCATTGTGTGTTCCACCCCACAATGCTTGATAAAAAGAGAACCCAAGGATCCCTGCTGATTGCTCCCACCAAAAGTTAGGCATTCGCCCATCAGTCTTCCAACTTCCAGGAACATAAACAGTCTGTTTTTGAGACAAATATCCCCTTCCAATTGCCTGTTAGTAGCATCTGCTCAGAATCTGAGAACAATCAGCAGTTGCCTTTTCTGAACACTAAAATAAACAGGTTGGATTTCTGGGAAGTTTTCTGTGACTTGCCCAGCTTTTTCCAGTGAGACGCGGGGAGTCCCTTCCTGCCTATGTACAGTTATTTCCATCCTGGCCTTTTCCACTCTGTCACCAACAAGTGAACCCCACCCATGAGTAGGATTAGCAGCTTTCCTAGGGCCATCTGTCTGCAAGGAAAAAGCCCACGCAATGCCCAGCGCCGCTTTACGGAAAAGCCACCGTCTGGGCCCTCTAAGTAACCCAACCCACTCGTCCTGGCGAACTTCAGTCCCCAGCACGAAAAAGGGCTGCTTAACAATGGGCCATCCCCTTCAGGCATATTGGGCTGCAACCCCATCAACGTCAGCCGACACGACCCGTTTGAAAAAACGCTGTGCCCAAGTGTAAAACTAGGTTTCTGCCACTCAAGGATACTTCTTTGCGCTTGCCGGCTTAAGATCCCCACCCCCATAACCATCACCGCTCCGCTCCAACCCTCCCTTCCCTATAGCCCATCGGTCTTATGTGCTAAACTGTCGACATTTATGCTCGGGATCCTCTCCAAAAGGCACCCCTGCACCGACAACTACTTTTATATTCGCTCTGCTGCTGCTGCCGCCTCGTTTCGTTGAAACAGCCTTTCTTTACTCACGTTCTCCACACTTTTTCACTTTCCTCCCTCGCTATTTCTGCATTTTGTTTAAAACAAATAATGGGCTACTCTGCTATTTCTTGTCTTTCAGATCCTGGAACCTGCGCCAGGTTTCTGCTTACTTTGCAACCTTCCCGCTTTTCTAACCAAAGCTTCTGAATTAGATGCGTCCCCTTTAAGAAAACCCAAGCTCCACTGCTGGCTTCCTCTCATAGTTTTTTAAAATCATCTTTCCAATGACTTAGCTTCCGTTTAAAGATAAAAGCCGCGGGGGCTGTTGGGAAGCGTAGTTCCGATTCTGACCCGAAGGTGGTAATTTGTACGGATAAACTTTCATCTTCGTGTTTTGGTTTTTGTGTGTCTTATTAATCCAAGTTTAGGATTTTGCTTAGTTACTAAATCTATCTGTTTTAGAGTATAAACCAGCGCTTTCCATTTTGTTGTTTTCCCATTTCTTTGCCTACAGAATTAAATTCTGTTTACACATTCACTTACCCTGCTAGTCGATATTAAAGTCATATTTATAGCGCTCAATACAAATAGAAAATCTACCATCCCGATTTTGTTAGGACTTAAGATATTGAATTTGGAATATAAACGTCTAAAGGAATGGATGCTCTCGTTAAACAGCAAGCCTATATCCTTACAGTAATTTATTGACTGTTTCCTAGTATGATTTGATTGCTTATTGTACCCTATGACTATTATTAAATGTTGTACCTTATGATTCTTGACTCTTAACAAATTCTTTTCTTTTATGCACAAGACAAATTCCTTGTGTGTCCAATCACACTTTGCCAATAAAGAATTCTATCCATCTAATGGAAAGTAAATACTGCGGAAAATATTCAGATTTCTGAGTAAATGTCAATCAAAGGAAGCAAGGAATAGACTTGCATCCCCATGTAAGAGAGAAGGAAATGTACTAAAATGAATGACAGAGCAGGTGGCCATTTAAATAAGGCTACTTAATAGACACTGCAACTTTTATGTTGTTTTCCTACACTATTGGGACATGTACTCATGGGAGAAGAGCTCTATATTTTATGTTGGAAGCACTCTTCACAACAACTCTCTTTTTTAGAGAGGAGCTGAGTATTTTTATTCTGCCAACCCACTCCCTAATCTTAAAAAAAAGCTGGTACTTAAACATAAGACTGAATTGAAATGAACTGATTCTCTATGTAACACATAAGAAAACATTTTACTTTAGAATGAACACAGGGATATATTTATGTAGGAGTCACTAGCAACATATAGTGCATGTCGCCAGGATGCAGGAACGAAAAAAGCATCATCTGTAAATGCTCATAGTGATTTGGTGTGTTGGATCCTATTTCAAATAAAAAGCATATTATACAATCTGTTTCAGGAATGTCACTGGAATGATCTGAATCCTGCATCCTAGCCCTCAAATCTCACAATCAAAAGCATTCTGTTATAAAGTCACTTTAATTGATAATTTTCTTTTTGAGTATTTTCATTTTATTTTCATAACTTCAGCTCTAGCATTATTTCCCATTAATTGCAATAGTAATCTTGTAATATAGTCGTTACAATAATTTATTTTGATTCAGGACTATCTTTAGCTTTAAAAAAGCTTTGAATACATTACAGCATAATCTTTTGCAGATTATAAATCAACTTTATTAGATATATGAAATATTATAATAGCTTAAGATGTCACATGGGTGTCCAACTTTTTGGCTTGCCTAGGCCTCATTAAGAGGAATTTCTTGGGCCACATATATAATACAGTGAATATATATAAATAACAAATTTCCTTTATTATTTAATATTTTTATTGTATCTTGAGGGGTCACGTTACTAACTTACCAGGCCACATGCAGGATGCAGGCTGTAGGTTGATCACACTTGTTTAAGAGGATACAGATACATTCATTAGTTTAATTTACTTTATTGTCATTGTACCTTGTACAACGAAATTAAATACCATCTTCAGTATACATTATGACTATGAAAATAAACACAAACACACACCCTTCATATTCTATACATTGAATTCATGAGATTAAGTGGGATAGAAAAAAAGAACAAGGAGTGAGGGGAATGGATTGTTGTTAGGTCCAATGATAATAACTTTATTGACAGTAGCCACCCATGACTATTTAAAATATACTCTTTCATAACAAATTGATCAAATGTCTATACACCAATGTACAGAGTATGAGGAATAAACAGGATGAATTAGAAATTCAAGTAAATTAGGGCAGATATGATATTGTTGCCATTACGGAAACTTGGTGGCATGAAACCCACAAATGGAACATACAGCTAAGGGATTTAGATTATTTAAAAGAAATAGACAAAATAAAAGAGGAAGTGGAGTTGCACTATATATAAGAAATAACTACATCTCTTCAGAAATAGAGCACAACAATGAAAATGCATTGAATGCATTTGGGTCAGTGTAAAAGGGGGGGAAATGACGTTGCCATAGGTGTATATGATAGGCCACTCAACCAAACAAAGGAAATAGATGAACTTTTTGCTAGTCAGTTAACTAAGGTATGTAGGAAGCACATCACAATAGTAATGGGGAATTTTAACTACCCTGACATCAACTGGGGGATAAACTCTGCAAGAGATGGAAGATCAAACAAGTTCCTGACAAACCTAACAGAAAACTTGTTTCCCCAAAAGTAGAGAAAGAAACAAGGGGATCAGCCATATTGGGCTTAATTCTCATTAACAGAAAGGAAATGATAGAAGATGTTGAAGCTATAGGAATCTTTGGGGGGGGGAGTGATCATGTAATATTAGAATTCAACATTATGCAAGCACAAGCAATAGGACAGTCAAACGAGAGTCTTGGATTTTAAGAGAGCTAATTTCAATAAACTTAGAGCTTGGGAAGGATTACATGCATGAGAATCCTCAAGGGGAAAACAACTCAAGAAGCTTGGGAAATTTTGAAAAGTGAGATTATAAAAGCCCAGTCTACCACAATAGCAATGAAGAAGAAAAATAACAGCTCTCAAAAGAAACCAGCATGGCTGCATAAAGAACTCTCTGATAAATTGAAAGACAAAAAGGACTGGTATAAAAAGTGGAAAGAGGGGCACATAACTAAGCCGGAATATTAGCAAATAGCCTGAGCCTGCGGCTCATAATGAACAAGACTTGTGACAAAAGTAAAAAAAAAGCTTTGAACATGTTTTTTTAAAGTCAAGGAAACAATTGGTCCATTGGTGGAAGAAAGTGGCAAGGTGGTGACAAAGCAGGACTACTTAATTCATTTTTTGCATCTGTCTTTATACAAAAGGAAAAAATCCAACCTAGCAAAAAGAGCACCACAAAAAAATAGATTAGGACCACAAGTCAAACTAGGGAAGAACATGGTAAGTGGGCACCTGTCCACCCTAGACGAGTTCAAATCATCAGGACCAGATGGGTTATACCTCAAGGTTCTGAAGGAACTGGAAGACCTGATCTCAGAACCATTGAAGTATATCTTTCAAAGATCCTAGAGCACCAGGGAACTGCCAGAGGACTGGAAAAGAGCTGATGTAGTTCCTATCTTCAAAAAAGGGGAAAAATACAGGAAATACAGACCTATCAGCCTGACCTCAATTCCAGGGAAGATTTGAAAAAGAGAATCAAACAATGAATCAGCGAACACCTAGAAGCAAACAAAATAATAAGCAAAATCCAACATGGGTTTGTTAAAAACAGATCATACCAGACTAATCTTACTGCATTCTTTGACAAAGTGACAGAATTAGTAGACCAGAGGAATGCTGTCAACATAATTTATTTGGATTTCAGTAAGGCTTTTGATAAAGTAGACCATAACCTATTACTTGATAAGATAGAAAAATGTTAGATAGCATCACTATCAGATGGATTCGTAACTGGCTGACCAACCACACTCAACATATAGTCCTCAATGAAACTGCATCTACATGGAGGAAAATAGGCAGTCGGATGCCCCAAGGCTCTGTTTTAGGCCCAGTACTCTTCAACATCTTTATCAATTATTTGGATGAGGGGATGGATGGGGAACTCATCAAATTTGCAGATGACATCAATCTAGCAGGAATAACCAACACTCTAGAAGATAGCCTTAAGATACAGAAGGATCTTGACAGATTTGAACATTGGGGGCTATTTAACAAAATGAAATTCAATGGTGAAAAAAGTAAACTTGTACATTTAGGTAAGAAAAACAAAACGCACAGGTACAGTATATGTGGTATCTTGCTCAATAGTAGTAACTGTGAGGGATCTTGGAGTCCTAGTGGACAAATACTTAAATATGAGCCAGCAGTGTGCAGCAACTGCCAAAAAAGCCAACACAGTTCTAGGCTGCATAATCAGAAGGATAGAATCAAGATCACGTGAAGTGTTAATACCACTTTATAATGCCTTGGTAAGGCCACACTTGGAATACTGCATCCAGTTTTGATGTAAAAAAGATGTTGAGACTCTTGAAAGAGTGCAGAGAAGAGCAACAAAGATGATTAGGGGACTGGAGGTTAAAACATATAAAGAATGAATTGGGTATGCCTAGTTTGATGAAAAGGACTAGGGGATAATATGGTAACTGTGTTCCAATATCTCAGGGGCTACCACAAAGAAGATGGAGTCAAAGCACCTGAGGGCAGGATAGGTAGCAATGGGTGTAAACTAATCAAGGAGAGAATCAACCTAGAACTAAAGAGAAATTTCCTGACAGTTAAAACAATTAATCAGTGGAACAACTTGCCTCCAGAAGTTGTAAATGCTCCAACACTGGACGTTTTTAAGAAGAGATTGCATTAACCATTTGTCTGAAAGGGTTTCCTGCCTAAACAGGGGGTTGGACTAGAAGACCTCAAAGGTCCCTTCCAACTCTGTTATTCTATTCTATAATAATCGTAGAATTATGCAAAAGAGACTCAAGATAGATGATATATATGAAAGTTTGTTCATTGAACTAGAGCACTTCTCATGAATGAAGGTGAATATATGTAGGGATTCAATAACCAGTCATTTCAGTGTCCAAAGATGTCTGACTGCCTGGGCAGTGTTTATTCTTTTTATACCATTTTTACAAGCAGGGAAGAGTAGCATAGATACAGCATTTGGATTGGAGAATAGATCCCACATGGGTGAAACCCCTCAATCACATTGGTGCAACCTCCCAACCAATCCATAAGACTAGTGGTGATGTTAGTAAATGAGATCACCTATACACCTGGAAAATCAGAGACATCCCATCCCCATCCCAACAGATAAGAGAATGAATAGAAGATGAGCTCATGGGATAGCAAAAGAGGCCCCCTCCACCAGGCTGCAGTGTGCTGCCAGCTTCTAGTGTCATCCAGGGAAACTCAGTGGCTACCACATTTCACTCTTTTCTATTTTAAATTTAATTAATTAAAGAAGAATCATAAAAGGAGTTAGGAGAGGATTCATAATAAACATTAGAAGAGCATGCTTGCAGTTGTTTATATAGGGCATATACTTGACCCTTAGGCAAGGTAAAGAGGGTTTGGGATGAAAAGCTGTGATACATATATTGCAAAGAAGGAAGACATTGAACAAAGCAGCACCCACTAATTAAATCACAACTAATGACTACATAGCATAGAATTTTTCCCATTTAGCCTGTGGGCAACCAAGCCCAAAAGCTTTCCCACCAAGATCCTAATTTATCAATTTTCAAATCCAAGGCCAAATTGTTGAAAATATTAAGCTGGTGCTGGATGGTTCATGACCCATCAAACAAATTAAAACAATATCGATTTTGTAGAATAGCCTTCTTCACCACTTGCATCTTATGGTTGATTGTTGAGATAACTGAAGAAGTAACATTAATTGTTTTTACTAAATTACAGAATTGTTTTTGCTAAGTTACATGCAACAGAGTTAATGTTAAGGTGAGCGTGAGCAGCAATTGCTGGCACGCCCACTATAAACAAAGCTAGCACTACGTATTCAGCTTTATTAAGTAAGGTTGTTTCAGAGTCACAAGTGTTATCTAGCATGACCCCTCGTCGAGAACGATTCAATGATGAAGTTGTTGTTTAGAAAGCAAAACAGGAATCAGCCGACTGAGGCAGCAAAGTACTTCACTAAGATTAGCAGGAATATAATTAAAAGTTTCTTGACCACATGTAAAAACTATCCTTGAGGTAGCCAAACATGGGAAAAGTGAAAGAAGTCTCTTCCAAAGCTGTGCAGTTCAAAGCAGGTGAGCTAAGATGATGACAGTGAGGTTTTTACTTGAAGATATACAATTAACTACTTTTGCACAAGTTATATTTACAGGGACTGCTACCATTGGGGTGTGAAAAGCAATTGCATCAAGGTGTGGATAATAAGCCAAATCCCCAATTAGATATAGTCTTATAGTTAAAGTTCCCATGTAATAAAAATCGCTTAAGCCAGTGAAATTTTGAATTACTGCAGAAGGAGTGCAGACAGGAACTAAACATGTAGAAAGCAAATGTTCCATATCATAAGTTTCAGATAAGCAAAAGACATCATTCTGTGTGATGTTAGTCAAGCATAAGCAAATGAACCCGGATGGGACACTGTGCCATCTGTAAAGTCAAATTCCTGGGACTGGGACCAGATCTGGGGACTGGTGTGATGTCATGAAATCCTTGGCTGGGTGGACACAACAAGCCTGGCGACACAATGAGCTGGAATCCACAAAGGTCCTGTAGAAGCAAACACAACAGCACAGCCTCGCCCCCTTACCCCCTAATAGTTAACTAAAACATTCAATTAATTTAAGGTAAATAGAAACATGCAATTACATTCAATTGATTTAAGGAAATTATACTTTTAAAAACTTTTTTAGAGACCCTTCTGGAGACCATTTCCTCCTTTTTTTTATTTATTGTGGAGACAGGCCTTAAATGGCCGATGAGCATGTTCCATTATGGCTATATTCCAGGTGGTACAAAATTGCAAAAAAGCAAAATATCATGTTGTAAAAAACAGGGCTTGCCTAGTAGGTAACATCCATTTGCCAAAGTTGATGATAAAACAATCTGCTTGACTTGAGTAACTGGAATATGGCAAGCTTGTGCCAGGCCTTTAGCAGTTTGATGAAAAAAAGAGTGATTGAAAAAAAATCAACAAAGCAATAGCCTTAAGAAAGAGGCCCAGAAAGGGTCAAGTGACTACGTATGTAACAAATATCTTCGGTCTTGTAGTAGCGGTGGCAAAATTAAAAATAAGATCATAAGATTAGGGTCAATCCTGGGCATAATATAAGCACCTGGAAGATTAAAAATAATTTGACACACATAATGAGAGTCAGAGATTAAGTTGAAAGGCTGTTGAAAAAGTTTTGAAAGTTAAAATAGCAGGACACTTTCCAGGGAGCATTATGAGGAGCCTTGTAAAGGAAGAAGTCATTAAGTAAGCAAGCCAAAGTTCTTTAGGCAAACAATACAGCTTAGATAGTCAGGCAAAGGACATTGAAGAGATAAGTTATTCTGAAAATAAAATTGAAAATCAGACTTTACATAACTCCACCATTTATACCTTACTGTACTTATAAAAAATTAGAAGGAAATTTATTTGCAAAGCCCATTGTAGACTTTTCATGATTTTACCTGTTGTGCTGGCAATAGCCATGCATCCTCCACATTCTTGTTGTAAAACCTCCAGATGGAGTCAAATTTTAGTGTCAATTCTCTGCTTTAATCAGAATATGGATTAAGAGCATGTACAAAGTGCAGCTAGTTTTAAATTTTGATTCCCTTTGCTGAAACTGGGAACTGAGTCATCTTCAAAGATCCAGGCAAATTGCCCACCTGGGAACCGAGCCACCTTTACAGATAACGTTCCAGGCAATTTGCCAATCTCAGCCTATCTATCTGAGGCTCCTTTGTGTGAAAATCTCTAAAAAATCAGGAGATGAAGCTATGTAACCTATAAAAAAGTTATTTTCTAACCTCGCCTTTTTCAAGGCAAAAACTCAAAGCAGAGAAAAAAAATTGTTAAAGTGATCAAAAGCCTCATTCTCCCCCCCCCCTCCACCCCTACAACAACCAGCGAAGACAAGAAGGGGGAATGTTTAAAATAAATCTCATCCATTGTTTCCACTCAATATTCTTTTCACCAATAAATCACACACAAATAATTTTCATCATGAGTAAAGCACACACAAATACACACACAAATAATCCTATCTTTCTCAGGTCCGGACCTTTCTCACACTCTTTCTTACTCTCCTTTCAATCTGGGATAGGTCAACACACAAACATTTCTACCACCTTTTTACTATCAACATACTCACACATTTACACTGTCATACGGCTTGCATATTTACAATTCTTTTCTGAGAGCCAATAAGCTCTATTGTAGAGGATCTCATCCTCCAGGGCTGGAAATGATTACATACAGACACATTCTCACACACAACATTTCCAGACCTGGGAGGTTTGTCCCTTTAAGTTTCCACATTTAAAAAAACCTGTAGCTTGTTCTCAGAGCATTGGGAAAACTCAAGGAGCGGTTCCAATCACAAAGGTGATTGTGGGCCCAACCACTGTCTATCTGCCCCCCACAACTCTAAGTCCAATCCAAAAAAGCCAATTTAATTCTCTGGTTGCCAAACATGTTACAATTAATTTATTTTGAACTTCAGCAATTCCAATTAGGGCTATACACAGGTAAAGGATATTTTCTTCAATTCAATCCTATTGAATTCTGCATACACTTATTTACATTATTATACATACACAGCTAAGCTCAATTCTGCATGCAATTATTATACATTATTATACATACACATCTAAGAAGTTTTAATGAAAATCACATCATGAAAAGAATAGTAAACATTTTCATCTTCTCTTAGTTCTTCCTAACACATAACAGTAAATGAACCATATTTTCTTTGAACAGCCCCATTGTACTGTATGGAGGGCTTCCTAACAGATCTGTGTCTCATTCCATGCTTCTGATCAGCAGATCTAATTGTGGACTATTGAAATCAATAGGGCATGCCTTCCACTTTCAATTCTGCCATCCAGTGCATCAGAAGAGAGCAGTTGCCTGTATTCTAGTTACATCCATTGTTCTATCTTCTTAAGCATTAAATAAGTAAAAAGGATTAAACATAAAAATTTCAAACAAATAAATTTATGTGTCTCTGTCCTGGGTTTCTAGCTTGAATCTCCCCCTTCTTCTAATTGTTCCTTTAATATTTTCCTTATGGGGGTATACAATGGCTTTGGAGAATCAAAAAATTTAGCCTGCTCAGAAGGAGCTGAAAGTCCAATTAGAGAAGATTTTGGAGTGACAATTTTTACCTGATCATAATCAGGAGTGGGCTTATAGTCAATTATTATTTTGCTGAGACATCAGAGCCAGATGTTTCCACTGCATGACAGCATTGATACCATCGATGTAATATTTGGACTGGAGCCTTGGGTATCCTTAACCTTCTATTCTATTCTATTCTATTAAGTTCAGGATACCATTTCCCTATCTCCCACCAGCTTCTTTGTGTCTAACTCAGTGTACTTTTGTACCTGATTCATGTAACAGGAATCTAATTTCCTGAACATGTTCCTGCTGATGCTGAGATAGATTGCAACCCATACTTACCATTGATGGGTCCCGAAGGACCCGGGTCCCATAGGACGAAGGTGCACCTTGGGGTCTATTTCAGACGATGGTAAGCATGTTGGCTGTTGCCTACCCGGAGGGTTGATGGCCCCCCTGCAGGGTTGAAGTCCCTGTTCGGGTGGATTCAATAACCAGTCATTTCAGTGTCCAAAGATGTCTGACTGCCTGGGCAGTGTTTATTCTTTTTATACCATTTTTACAAGCAGGGAAGAGTAGCATAGATACAGCATTTGGATTGGAGAATAGATCCCACATGGGTGAAACCCCTTAATCACATTGGTGCAACCTCCCAACCAATCCATAAGACTAGTGGTGATGTTAGTAAATGAGATCACCTATACACCTGGAAAATCAGAGACATCCCATCCCCATCCCAACAGATAAGAGAATGAATAGAAGATGAGCTCATGGGATAGCAAAAGAGGCCCCCTCCACCAGGCTGCAGTTTGCTGCCAGCTTCTAGTGTCATCCAGGGAAACTCAGTGGCTACCACAAATATACGTGTCCCATTGCAAGATCCAATCTGGGATGGGGACCGGAACCAGTAGTTTAGTCTTCCAAGCTTTCAGATTCATGCTGGAGCCCATCTTCAAAGGGGAGGGGATGAAGATGGGCTCCAGCACAAATCCGAAAGCTCGGAACCTTAAACCTGCGGTCCCATTGACCAACCCAGATTGGATCCTAGAGCAGTTCTGGAAAGTGAAGCTAAATGAGTCTTAACATACATTACTATCAGCAAACTTCACGAATGATAAATTACCAATAACATTATTTAAAGTCTTACAAAATATTAAACTATTCCATGCATTTTGTGAGCAGGTATACTAAACCCAGCAGTAGTCAAAAGACTGGGAAATACTAATTTATATTCTAATACCAAAAAGAGCAATGCTGAAACATACTCAATCTACTGAATAATAATATATTAATAAAATGACACTCAAAATTATAGGAAAATATTCATGAGTCAACGATTTGTTGAAGGATAAAATTTGAGGTCACGATAACCAGAAAGCAACTGTTTGAAATATATGGCTTTCTGATTGTGAATTGAAGGGAAACAAAACAAAATCTAATTTATCTGTACTACTGTACCATGTAGTAGACACAATAGTTTGAATATGTAAATAAAACTGATTGCATTCCTTGGATCTATTCCTCCAAGCCAGTTTACTTGATCAAGCCATCTCTACCCCATATCTTACACTTGATTAGAAAATCCTTGCAGTATTGCAACTGTCTCCAAATGCAGCTGTATCCAGACACATTTTATTCTTAACCTTTTCTCTGTTAAGGGACACTCTGACTCTTCATGATTTGTAAGTTAACCTTGGACGTTCCTTTGTCTAGAAGTTACTGTGCTGTATCCATCTGTATCTCCAAGCTGCAGGGCTAATGAAAATGGTTTTGACTGTTATTGAGTATCATGTCTTCAGAATGAGTCACCTCAGGATCTGGGACCTTAGTCACTATTTAAAACAGGGTTGCCAACCTTTTGGACCTCAGGGACCACCAAACTCATAATTTTAAATCCCGCGGACCAGAGACCCTGAGAAAATCCCCCAAAATGTCTGCAGGAAAATTCCCCACCCCTGTTTTCCTACCAATCGATTGTTCTTTATTTGGAATCACAGGATACCGTCTCCAGCTCCGTTCTCAGGGAAAGAGAGAGAGACTTCTGACTTCATGCAAGGAAAGCAGCAGATGCAGCAGAAGTCTTTCTTTCTCTCCCCCAAATTCTGCCAGAAATGAGTCTTTGTGAGATGTTGCGCCAGCACAGCCTCTTGAAGCAGGATGCCTTGCAGGGTCCCAAAGACTCATTTCTGGCAGAGTTTGGGGGAGAGAAAGAAAGACTTTTGCTGCTTTCTTTGAGTGCAGCCAAAAGCAGAAGCGGAAAGAAGCAGCCTGGTGGCCAGGCCAGGTGTGTGCAGTGAGTGGGGCAAGTTCCCCCCTCCATCCTTTCCCCCCTCCCCTCACTACCTCGTGTTGTTCGCAATGCAAGCAACACAAGCCTTGTGTTCCTGCAGGCCACGTGGGTGGCACAGCCTTGTGTTCCTGTGCAGCCTGGATTAATTGCTTTGGGGGGTGCTTTGGGGGTGACATTTCTCTGCGGACCATCATTTTTTCATGGACCACCAGTGGTCCCCGGCTGACTGATTGGCGACTACTGATTTAAAACGGGTCAGGTTTTGTGTTTATATCATTAAATTATCCATGCAGGAGAATCCATGTCAAGAATTAAGATTCAGACTGAACCTTACTATGTTCCATTTGCTTCTTTTAGTTACCAGTTATCTTTTCTTTGCACTTTCCTCCTTGGGCATTAGCAGATTTCTGCACATTAGTAACAAAATTTAGTTCTGCATCCTACAAAGTCTTGTACTGAATTTGTCTGGATTTCTCATGATGGGATATTTTTGATGAGCCAGGAGAAATAATTAGGGATTGGGCCCTAAAGTTATGCCCAGTTTCTTCCAGTTTCAACTGTTGATTTTACTTTCCCATTGCTTTATAGAGTTGTTTGGAAGGCAGGAAAATGGTCAACTTCCCATGACTGTCAAAATTGCCTGAATTTATTATTTGTGCATTGAGAGCTGTTGATACTTAAAAATGGGGAGAAGATACGTTGTACCTGGACAAGAGTTTTTACTATCCAGCCCAGTGGTTGCCAACCAGTGGGCCGGGGACACTGGTGGTCCGTGAAAAAATGTTGGTGGTCCACAGAGAAATGTCACCCCCAAAGCACTCCCCAAAGCAATTAATCCAGGCTGCACAGGAACACAAGGCTGTGCCACTCACATGGCCTGCAGGAACACAAGGCTTGCATCACTTGCATTGTGAACAATGAGGTAGTGAGGGGAGGGGGGAAGGGTGGAGGGGGGAACTTGCCCCACTCACCGCACGGACCTGGCCTGGCCACCAGGCTGCTTCTTTCCGCTTCTGCTTTTGGCTGCACTCAAGGAAAGCAGCAAAAGTCTTTCTTTCTCTCCCCCAAACTCTGCCAGAATGAGTCTTTGGGACCCTGCAAGGCCTCCTGTTTCAAGAGGCTGTGCTGACATGACAAGTCTCACAAAGACTCATTTCTGGCAGAATATGGGGGAGAGAAAGAAAGACTTCTGCTGCATCTGCTGCTTTCCTTGCATGAAGCTAAAAGTTTCTCTCTCTTCCCCTGAGAACGGAGTTGGAGATGGTATCTTGCGATCCAAAATAAAGAATGATCAATCGGTAGGAAAATGGGGTGGGGAATTTTCCTGCAGACTTTTTGGGGGATTTTCTCAGGGTCTCTGGTCCGCGGGATTTAAAATTATGAGTTTGGTGGTCCCTGAGGTCCAAAAGGTTGGCGACCCCTGATCCAGACCACTTTTTTGCTCATGTATTTATATTGATTTTATGCAGCTGGACTACTTCTTTATAGTTTAAAGTTACTACAGTTGTTTAAAGATAGATAGACTTATGCCAATCTCTGTCTAATGAGAAGTGTATGTAATTTTAAGGATTCCTTTGCTTAATACTGGTCACAAAAATTACAGATTTTATACTTTTCCATATAAAAGTTCAATAATGTATTCATTTCATGCTAATAGAAACACTCTCAAGCTTGCCAATAATTACTGTCAGTTTCATGTGTGACTCATGATGTTTTTCCATAGCACTCTTGCATAATGACAAATGTTTGCCCAAAAGATAGCCTTAACTACTATGTTATTTCTTACAAGTATATTTGCAGGCATTTGGTTTTTATTGCAGACCAGGCTTTGAAAAATATTTGTGTACTTGGAGGTGCATTGTGCTATGGAAGTAGACTAGTTTTGTAATTTTGTTGTTTTTAGTGAGATGTACTTCATCATAACAATTCACCTGACCTTCTTGAACTCCTGATTCCCAATGAAAAGAATAGGTAGGTGTGACCTGCTAAAGTGAGAGCTTTTCCATAGCAATATCAGATCTCAGTAATGCAACTATTATGGTATACTAAAAAGAACTTCTTTTATAATTATCTCAAATGGGCCTTTGATTTCACTTTCATTTCTTGCAAGGATATAACTGAAAATCCTCCACATCAACTACTGTCATTGGCAGCAACTTTTCTTTTTGACCATATTTTTGTCTTCTTTTTAACAGAATCCTGCATTTTCAACTTGCTTGTTCTTCTACATATTGTACAGATCTGCTCTGTTGGACTCTGTTGGGCAAACCCTGTTTTTGCATGGCCTTGTCCTGTTGCCTAGAGGAAGTTTCATCATTTAAGTTTCAAGGAAATTAATGTTTTTCTTGGATAAGTTTATTCTTGGACAAGTTATTCTTGGAGCTATTACTACCGTGTTTCCCCGAAAATAAGACCTACCCCGAAAGTAAGACCTAGCACTATTTTCTAAACCTGCCCTAATATAAGACCTACCCCAAAAATAAGACCTAGTGTAAATCTCCAGTTCCAGGAAGACTTTTCAGGGGCGTGCAGCGAAACACCTCCCCTACACACTCACAACCACTATTTGGCACCATAAATATATAAGACCTACCCTGAAAATAAGACCTAGTGTGTTTTTGGGAGCCCCAAAAAATATAAGACAGTGTCTTATTTTCGGGGAAACACGGTATGTCCCACACATGTATTCCCATCCCTCCTAGATGTTAAATTTGCCCAAGAGACAGTAGAGAGCCAGTTTGGTCTAGTGATTAAGAAATTCCAAACAAATGGCTATCCAGTTTCTTCTTGAAAACCTCCTGTGATGTACCATCCAAAATTCTGGAGGTAAACCATTCCAATGATTGTTTGCATGCTGCCTAGAATCACCATGACATGCGATGGTGACAAATAAATCAATTAATCAGTATATCAGTAAAATTGTTCCCACTGTCAGAAAATTTATCTTTAGTTCTAGGTAGGATCTCTCTTTAATGACTTTGTTCTTCCCCCAGGTGCTTTGGAGAATAGGTTAATCCCCTCTTCTCTATGACAGCTCCTCGAGTACTGGAAAACTGTTATCATATCACCCTTAGTCTTTCTCTTTGTTGGAATAGACATATCCATTCCCTCAGTTGTTCGTCATATCCCCGTGGATAGGGCGAGGAATCTGGGCGTCCTCCTGGATGCACAGCTCAGTTTGGAGGAGCAGGTGGGAGCTGTGGCCAGGGGGCTTTTCGCCCAGGTTGGCTGGTTCGCCAGCGCCCCTACCTGGACCGAGATGCTCTTGAACGGTCACTCATGCGCTCGTCCGTCCAGGATCGACTACTGCAATGCTCTCTACATGGGGCTTCCCTTGCGGATTACCGGAGGTTGCAGCTGGTGCAGAATGCGGCTGCGCGGGCTGTGATGGGGTATCCCGATACTCCCATGTTACACCCCTCCTGCGCGACCTGCATTGGCTACCGGTTGCCTTCGGGTTTCCTTCAAGGTGTTAGTAACAACTTACAAAGCCCTTAATGGCGTGGGTGCAGGGTACTTGCGGGATCACCTCCTGCCTGCTTCACAGTCCAATCGCCCGTCGCGCTCCCATAGGAGGGGCCTTCTGGGAATACCGTCGGTCAAGCATTGTCGGCTGGTGGCTCCCAGAGCTAGGGCCTTTTCTGTGGGAGCGCCCGCCCTGTGGAATCAGCTTCCTGCGGATCTGCGTTTGGCCCCTGATCTCCGCTCCTTTCGTCGAGACTTGAAGACCTGGCTGTTTCAGCAGGCCGGCCTGGATTGACCTGGGGGTGGGTAGTTTTAATTTGTTTGTTTTAGTGATTTTATTGTTTTAACTTTTGGTAATTTGGACTTGTTTTTATTTGTATTGTTGTATATCTTTTGTATGTTCGCGCCCTGAGTCCTTCGGAGTAGGGGCATACAAGTCTAAATAAATAATAATAATAATAATAATAATAATAATAATAATAATAATAATAATAATATGGTTTAGCTTCCAGACCTTTTTCATCTTTGTTGCTTTTCTCTGCATTCTTTCTAGGGTCCTGTCCCAACATCTTTTCCGTATCATGGTGATCATAACTGGAAGCAGCATTCCAAGCTTGGACTCATCAGTGCAGTATAAAGTGGTATTATCACCTCACATGATCTTGAAACTATCACCCTGTTGATGCAGTCTAGGACTGCATTAGCTTTTCTGGCAATTGCACTACGCTTCTGGCTCATACTTAAGTGATGGTTACTAGGACACCTAGAACCCTCTCACAGTTCCTACTGTTGATCCAGGTACCAGTTATTCTATATTTGTGTATATTCCCCTCCAGCTTAGTGAACTTTAATTTGTCTGGTTTTTTTTATTATGAGCATACTGCAGCATATCTAGTATTAGATTCTTCTGCAATGATGATTCCCCTTATTTGGAAGCTGACTACTTTCTTATAAGCTCATCCAGTGCTAGAAAATTTTTAAAAAATTCAACCAGGCTTGAAATGTTCAAAAATTTCCACTAGGTTTGAAATTTTGGACCTTAGACAACTTAGAACTACGCTGCCTACGTTCTGACCTAAGCTTAGTACACAAAATTGTCTGCTACAACGTTCTACCTGTCAATGACTACTTCAGCTTCAACTACAATAACATACGGGCAAACAATAAATACAAACTCAAAGTAGCCTGCTCCAAACTCAATTGCAGAAAATACAACCAGGGGTGGGATTCCAATTTTTTAACAACTGGTTCTGTGGGCATGGCTAAGTTGGTGGGTGTGTCTTGGTGATCATGTGACCGGGTAGGCATGGCCAACTCAACGTCACTCACGTCAAAGGGCGCTTCTCCTTGCCTGGCGTCTTATGACAGTGGGGATGCTGCAACAGTCGTAAGTGTGAAAAACGGTCATAGGTCACTTTTTTCAGTGCCATTGTAACTTTGAATGGTCACTAAATGAACTGTTGTAAATCAAGGATTACCTGTACAAAAATTCAAAAAGCTTCTTTGTTTGCAAAAAGCTGCCCTAAATACCAATCATTAGATTAAAAGCCGGAGTTACAAATCAGGCAGGGTGCCAGAGCACCTTGAGAACTAAAATAGTTAAAATGCAATGATAACTATCAGCAGCCAACTCTTGCTCGTAAAGTGAAACCCTTTAACAGAGAGGTCATTTAAGCTCTCCAGAAAGAGCATACCCAGAAGAAGCAATCCTTAGATCCATTTGCACCACTTAAAGATACCAGCTGGTCTCACTCACCTCACAAGGTATCTTAAGGAAATCATTCAGATTTAAGGAAAGGTCACATGCCCCACAGAAAGGCAGTAAGAAAATCAATGCCAAGCTTGCATTCTGCCTCCTGGAAGTACACCCCAAAAGGACAGTGCCAGATATCACTAAAGCAGAGAAGGAAGACCCCCTCCCCAGATAGAAAAAAGCAACCATGAGGCAGGAAAAAATTCAAACACAATACAAATAATTAAATCACAATAGTAGCTGTTGCTTGTTAAACCAATTACCAGAACAAATAGACACAGGAACTAGCCAGTTTCTTTTCAGGAACAGAGATTAACCTTTTTTCTTCCAAACAAAGCTGAATAGGGAAAATTATCCCACCAATAAACAGGATTAAATGTCAACAAGGACAGAATTAAATTTCACCAAAAAACAGTTTTAGACCAAAACTCAGAAAGGGTATGTAAACTCACGTTTGAATGTCAATCTTTCTAGCTCGCCATGAAGCCTTGCTGAATGTCACTCATCTTGGTTCCTTGTCATTAAAAGTTCCTTTCCGGCAGCTCTGCTTCATTATTCAATTATTTCTTCAAAGTGCTGATCATTGCATGCTGGCTGGAAGTATTTCCAGGGGAGTATTTCCTCCCAACAGCAGTGTAAAAAGCTTAAAACAACCCTTCCTCTTTAAGAAAGTACCAGGAAAGAAAACAAAACCTTCTTCGGAGATAGTAAGTGTAGACATACTGTCAAGAATGTAATAAGGGTGGAAAAAAACAAAAGGAGATTTCTTCTAACTACCAGTTCTCCGAACTGCTTAGAAAGTTAACAAGGGGTTCTATAGAACCGGTCAGAACCAGTAGAATCCCACCCCTGAATACAACTTCAGCAACAGAGTGGTCAATGCCTGCAACTCACTACGTGATTCTGTTGTTACATCCTCAAACCACCAAAACTTTAACCTTAAACTGTCTACTGTGGACCTTAGTCCATTCCTAAGAGGTCTGTAAGGGGGCATGCATAAGCGCACCAGCGTGCCTACCATCCCTGTCCTACTGTTCCCATTTATTCATACTCATTTATTATGTATATACTTATACCTGCTTATACTTATACGTTATGTTTATACTTATACTTGTTTTCTCATACATGCTTGACAAACTAAATAAATAAATAAACTGGATTAACAAGTGGATCATTTTTTCCCAAAAATCTTTCACCCTTAAAACGTTTAAATTGAGAGGATTGGAAACCATTTTGTATTATACAGATGAAATCTTGATACTACATTCTAATCATATCCATTGATAAAATGGTTGTGTTGCATAAAAGAAGATTGAGTATTTGAATATTACAAGGCAATTTAACAATTCCCAAAGAAAATCTACAGCTGTATTTTTATATTTATTCAGCATGGGATTATGCAACTGTTGACTATTTAAAAAGAAAGAAAGTGAGAACTCAAAAATTGCCACAATAAAGAATAATGAGTACCTCAAGAGCGACATGTTGTGCTATTAGAGTTCTCTGAGCTAGGTTCTAGGTTGCAAAATTCCATTACCATGTTAGGTAATATCAGCAGTGGAAGCTAAGTGAGGAAATAAGTTTTCTTGATTGGCAAAATTGTGTATATTTTTGTTATGTCAGTTATGTTCATGACAGATTGGAAGAGTTCCCTTGATTGCAGCATAGAGTGCCAGGCTTCTAGGAATTCTCTTGCGTTTTTCATCCTGGCTTGTTTCAAAACTTCTTTTGCTATCTCCAGAAATTGCATGAGAGAGTTGTGCTCTTGTGTGGCCTTAAGACCTGCCCAGAATTAGTTTGTGTTAGTCTTATTTCGTTTTTGTAATTATTTGATCTTTCTTTACATAAGAAAGGCAGGGTCTCCTCAGGGTGCCATCAGCCAGACAATGTCGGCTGGTGACTCCCAGGGGGAGGGCTTTCTCTGTGGGTGTGCCTGCCCTTTGGAACCAACTACCCATGGAGCTTCGGGTGGGTCCCGACCTTCGTTCCTTCTGTCGCGACCTAAAGACTTGGCTTTTTCGATCGGCCAACCTGGACTGAAGGGGTTTTTAAATTGTTTTTAGATTTGTTGGTGGTTTTAATTTTTATTGTAATTGGGGTTTCTTGTTTAATTTTTTTTTATTACATTTATATGCCGCCCTTCTCCGAAGACTCAGGGCGGCTTACAATTTTGGGGGGATACAACCCAGTGTGCTTAGCAATAGCCTTCATTCCATTGTATATGCCTGCTTATTACTAAGCGGCATTTTTACGAAGTCAGCTTATTGCCCTCAACAATCTTGAGTCATCAATTTACCTACCCCGAGAGGATGGAAGGCTGAGTCAACCTTGAGCCTGGTGGGATTCGAGCCTGCAATAATTGTAGGCAGCTGGAACTTAAGTGCAGGCATTTAACAGCCTGAGCCACCAAGGCCCTTGCCTTGCTTTTAATTGCTTTTTAAATTTTGTATTTCTGTTTTTATTTTTGTGAGCCGCCCTGAGTCCTTCGGGAGATAGGGCAGCATAGAAATCCCATCATTAAATTAAATTAAATTAATACATAGAACCACATATGATTGGACTGTATCTTTTAAACAAATCAGTATGTAGATGATTTATTTATTTATATCATTTATTCAGGGTGGTGACACACCAGCAGAATCAAGTTAGGCATTTTCTGAATGTTTGACATACCAAGCCCAAAACTTTTGCCATCTGTGGCCTAAAATATATACGCCATGGATTTTGTTGGCATAGTTATTCTGAATATTTAGTAACCTGGTTGTGGTCTTTGAAATCACATTAATGTAAGATAGGGCAATCCTTTGGTAAGCTGAGATGTCTGTGCTACTTTCAATTGAGTAATATGAATTTTTTGATGAAGTTCTGAGGGCATCTATTATGTTGACAGACCTCTTATGTTGTTGGTCTACTTTTTATAATTCGGATGTACTGTATTTTGCTATAGCTTATCAGATTGGGGATTTTTCACAATTCTTTTTATGTAGTCAGGCTTCACGATCTCAGGGAATCCCATGAGATCTTGAGGAAGCATCATTGCTGATCAAATCTCGTGTGTTCAGTATGATTGTATTTGATATGTTTATTGCTTTCATACATTTTTTGCTTTATGCCATCCAGTCACTTAAGAGTGCCATATAAATTGGAAAAATAAACTAACTAAATAAAAATGCTATTGGACTGTTTAGTTTGTGGGGGGCTTTGATTTATGTGGTTTTTTTTCCAGACTTTGAGTTTGTAATATGTTCTTGTTTCTTTGCTGATAAGCATTGATAAGAAAAGTAGTTTTCCCTATTTTTATTGAGAATTTGATTCTTTGTGGTTGAGTTCTATTTATTTTCTATCTTCTAATCCATATTTTGGATTGTATTAATGGAACTAGTTTCTAGTTGTTGCATTATTGCTTCCGAGTCCTATAATTGTTATATGTTTGATTTGCTTTCATATGAAAAGATATCTTAAATCATTTCAAAAGATTTTTATGTGGGGAAAAAAGTTTTAATATTTTTTAAAAAAATATTCCTACTGTTATCGATAAGATCCTTATTACATTAACATCATAGGCCAATAGAATATTGTTTTAAATTTCTACCAAAAATCATTTTATAAAAACCATTCCTCAAGAAGCAGAACGTTTGAGAAATAATTTCAGATATGTTTGCAGGATAAATGCAGGGCTTAATTGCGGCACAAGGCTTTTTTTCCACTGACCTGCTTACTGCAACTACTAGCTTTATTAAGGCTCAGTAAGAACACTTTTTTCGGGACAAAACTCTAGTCTAGTGGAATCAATTTATAGAAGATGGAACTATTAAAACTTAAGCACTCTTAAAAACAAAGTCAGGTTGCCAGTGTAATGAAACAAAAATCGGCTCTTTGGGAAAGGTAAGATGTTAATCCTGATGAGCCATAGTTGGCTAAAATTCTAGACTTCATATTTGTTTTCAGGAGTTAAATTTCGTTTTTCCTAAAAAAAAAAACCCCGAAATTTAACTCCTCAAAATAAATATGATTTAGCTTAAGTCTATGAGCAGAGTAGAAAAAACAACAACTTCCGGTCCCAGAATGCCGCGGGCTAGAACAGCTTCGAGGGACTTAAAAAAAAAGAGGGGGAAAGCGTAGAGTTGCAGAGAGCATGCGCAGTGGATCTCGGCGGGTAGAGGGGTTTCAGCGCTCTTTTGTTTGGCGGAGGCGGATCGAAAGCAGGAGGGCCTTTTCCCAGCCGTTGCTCTCTCCCTTCAAACGCAGACCTGAGGCTCTTCTGCTTCTCCGTGCTTGTTTTTGTCTTTACATTTCCATTTCGTGAGTTGTTGGCGGGGCTAACCAAGGTAAAGCGAAGAGAAGGGAACAGGGTGGAGGGCTCCCAGATAACTCGCGCGCTGCTTATGAGGGCGAAGCGGCCATATTGGGGGTGGGCTGAAAAGGTTTCAAGAGGGGCTTCGAGCGATCTCGAGGTCTTGCAGGATTCGGAACGGTCTCCCGCGGGTGTGGGGGGAAAGAAACGAAAGGTATAGTTTGGGAATTACGAGTGAGCTGAGTTTAGAGACCTAATTTGGCCTAAAGGGGGGAAGGACAAGAAACTGATATCCGACGGAGTATGGCGAGGCACTTTGCCTAAAAAAATGGTAAGGCTGAGCAAGGCAGATAGAATAGAAATAGAATAGAATTATTTATTGGCCAAGTGTGATTGGACACACAAGGAATTTGTCTTTGGTGCATATGCTGTCAGTGTGCATAAAAGAAAAGATACATTCGTCAAGAATCATAAGGTACAACACTTAATAATAGTCATAGGGTACAATAAGCAATCAAATCATACTAGGCAACAGTATAAATCATAAGGATACAAGCGACAAAGTTACAGTCATACAATCACAAGTGGGAGGGGATGGGTGATAAGGAGTGATGAGAAAGTTAACAGTAATAGTAGTGCAGACTTTGTAAATAGTTGGACTGTGTTGAGGGAATTATTTGTTTAGCCAGAGTGATGGCGTTCGGGGGGGGGCGGGGAACTGATGAGGTGTGTATACTACTGTATTCAGACAGACCGAATGCACCGTAAAATATAGCAGCAGGTTGGGGGATGGGGGTTGAGGGCTGTACACAAGTTGTCATTTGTTGGAGGGGCTTTTCAGAAAACAAACATTCTGTAATCGGAAATGCTAAGTATGTGTGCTTCCTATGAGTGAAATGGAAGTTTACTGAGGTAAAGGGGTTACGGAATTGGTGGGGGGGTGGAATAAAAACTTTGGGTTCCAAATAGATGCACACGTGGTTGTGGGAGGGAAGAATCCAGCCTTTCTGACTGAGAAAGATGCTCCAAAAGAAAATTAGGAGTTCTTGGAGGCTTTTTTTGTTTGTTTGAGAGAGACAGAAATATAAGCAGGGATGGAGTAGATCTGCATCCTCAGAAATCAAGTCAGATTTTCCCTTCTTAAGATTGATGGGGGATTAATAAGACACTTAATTTCATTTTTCTGTAGATAATATATACACCATGGAGAGTTGCCTAGCCCCAGAGATTCCCAAAAGCTATTGGTAGTGAGAAGAATCTGTTCAATGAACACATGATGTTATTTGGGGCATAGTCAAGCAGCTTATTGAGAAGTCAGTAAATCTTGAAAGAATTGGTGAAAAGAACCTCCAGGTCTATGCCTTAAAAACTGATGTGAAATTTATTTGTGATTGTGAAATATTATTAAAAATATATTTACGGAGATATACTTATGATGTATTAAGTATTTGTGATGGGTTATGTTGGAAAATACTAACTTGTGTTTTTTTTATTACATTTTTGTCAGGAGTTTGGTTTTATCATACTTTATCATCAGTACAGCTAGATCAGGCAAAAATGTGCTATATTAACTGGTCTAATGTAACTTGTAATATTCTTCTCTGACTTGAGCCTAGGTTTCCCCAGTTCAGGTTTAATACTCTATTCGTTTACCACACTGATGTATGTTTAATGCACCTAGGTATGCAGATCCAAAGAGTTAAACAGACACTGTCAGTGATGCTGATAAGAGCAGTATCTGCAACCCTGCTCAATTGTTTCAGGAGCTCTTCATTGAACACTCAGTCATTTTGCTGCTCCTGATAGTAAGTACTTGCTCCTGGGATTTCAGTACTAATTCATGTTCACAAGGTTAGTTTACAATATAATAAACCATGAAACACTAAATTGTAAATGTAACAGTATGAACTTGAATATAATGTGTTACGGTTAAGAGCGTTGGACAAGAACCAGAGAGACCCAGGTTCAAGTCTACATTCATTGAGTAGATAGTTACTGATCTTGATCAGGATATAAAAATAAAACTGGGTGAGAGTACAGGTAGTCCTCAACTTATGACCACAATTGAGCCCAAAATTTTGATTGCTAGAATGATAATTAAGTGAGTAGTGTCCCATTTTATAACATTTTTGCCATAGTCATTAAGCTGTAAGTGAATTATGAGTTATTAAGTGAGTCATATGGTTAAATCAAGGGTCTTCAAACTTGGCTATTTTAAAATTTGTGGACTTCAACTCCCAGAATTCCTGAGCTAAAATGACTGGAGGAGGAATTCTGGGAGTTGAAGTCCACGAGTCTTAAAGCTGTCAAGTTTGAAGACCCCCTGGGTTAAGTGAATCTGGCTTCCCCCATTGAATTTGCTTGTTGGAAACTATTTGGGAAGATTACAAATGGTGATTACATGACCCAGGGGCAATGCAACTATCATAGTATATGGCAGTTATTCAGTTATGTTATTGGTCTGAGCTCTAAGCTTGGCAATTTGGTTGCAAATATTTCGTCCCCATAATCTTCAGTGTGGTTTGGATTGTGCTTGACTTGGGGAGCACTGGCCTTTAAATATCTTCCTGAATCCTGGTCTCATTTCAGGTTGTGTGATTGGCCAGCTTAGTTGCTGAGTCATAGTCCTTGGTTTTAAGTACCATCTGTGTTATCCAATGCCTGAGTTTTGATCATGTGACCATGGGATCCTGCAATGGTTGTAGGCACTTAAATTTGTCATAAATCGCTATTTTCAGTGCCATTGTAATTTCAAAAAGTCATTAAATAAATGATCGAGGATTATTTGTAGTATCAATTTGAACTACCAGAGAAAAAGTGATATCCACATACCAGTTATACAGGAATTCTGTAAGTACCTCACTTCAAACTCTGTCAGTCTGCAGAAGTTTAATCCAATTCATTAGTTGCTCCCCTGCTTTGTTATGAGTTAATCTTTTTTTCCTCTTAACATGGCCAGGTTTCAAATAAAAATTTAGGTTAACATATACATAGTCCATTAGAACTGATCTGATATCCTTATGAAAGATTACAGTACTTTTCTCTGCAAAAAACAAGCAAGGAAAACAGGTCACTCATTATCTAATATAATTGTTTATGGCTTGATAGTATGTACTAAACACTAGTAAGCTATTGCCAATATGTAGTATTTAATGCATTTTATGCTCAGAAACTACTAATAATTGAAAACCACTTCATTGTTATATTAACTATAATTATGCCCATCTCCTCTTCACTATTCTACTTAACTGCCCAGATACTATAATCAGTTCTAGAAATGCATAGCAGTATTTTTTGGTGAGATTGGTAAGAAGGAAATTTTTAGGATAATAATTAAATAAAAATATGTTTGCATTGAGTATCTAATAGGAATTTAATTGTGATGCAATGTAGGGCCATGAAAGTGAAATTACAATTTGGAGGGCTCCCCCCATAATAATAAAAATAAATGAACTATGCTTCACATTCTGAAAATATATGAAGTCTAAGTTTGTGTTGTATTGTTATAACCTCTTGTTACAGCAATAATTATTTTGAAAATAAATTGCAAATATTTAACTTAATTTTACATTTTTATAGTTATTTACATACTTCCTTGTCTTGATGTCTATAATACTGCCTACTTGAACTATACATTTTTGTTTTTGTTCTGTTTCTCTTACAGATAGTCCTTGGCTTGCAGCCATTTGCTTAGTGACCATTCAAATTGCAATGGCATTGAAAAGAATAACTTACGACTGTTTTCACACATACAACCACTGCAGCATTTCTTTGGTCATGTGATTCAAAATTCAGATGCTTGGCAACTGGTTCATATTTATGACAGTTGCCTTGTGATGGGATCATGTGATCATTGTGAGCTTCCAACAAGCAAAGTCAATAAGGAAGCCAAATTCACTTTACAGCTTTGTAACTAACTTAAAAACTGCAGTAATTCACTTAACTGTGGCAAGAAAGATCATAAAATGGAACAACTCATTTAACTGTCTCACTTAGCAACAAAAATTTTGGGCTCAATTGTCATAAGTCAGGGTCTACCTATATGTGAATAAGGAAACTAATTGCTTTTTCAGTTATATGTATTGATCAAATAACCTCAATGCATTTTGAAGTATATGGTTTTGGTGGTAGGGAAATTAGTTTATTGGAGAATTATAGGGTGGCAGATAGATATAATGGAGAAGAGAGATAGTAAAACAGGAAGAAAGGATTATTTTCATAATAAAAGGATATAGTTGAAGCCAAAAAAGGGAAATAATTAAAATATTGTTTTTGTAAAACTAAGATTATATATTGGTAGGAGGAAGTTTTGCCAACATACATATGCCCTATGGTAGGGATGTCAAACTCAAGACCTGCGGGCCGGATCTGGCCCAGCCCACAAGGCCATCCTAGTCTACCCAATGCAAATGTGAAGGATTGGTCCAGTCTACCCAGTGTGAAGAAAGATCAGGCCAGTAGCTTCAGCCCGGTCTACCCAATGCAAAAAGGAAACATGCCAGCAGTTTGGGAAGTGGCGTCAAGCTAGTCACACCCACCCAGGCAGCCATGTTTGCCCAGCCCCTGAGATCAAGCACAGCCCTGATGAGGCCCTCAATGAAATTGAGTTTGACACCCCTGCCCTATGGTAAAGCTATTCTGCATTTTTGTTATAAAGCAGACATTTTGAAGCAGGAGGTTAAGGAGCGGAAAATGTAATTGAATCCTCTCCTTGAGCTTTTCTTCCCCATTCAAGAATCTGGAGGAGATAGATGAGGAAATAGAAACTAAGTAAAGAAAAAATATTTTTACATCTTTCTTTGTGTAGATTATGCTCCTTCTGGTTAACAGCATTTTTGATTAAAAGGAATGAGACATATCACTGTTGGAAGAAAGATAAATTTGTTTTTATAAATACAACATACATTGTCATTGAAAAAGCACAATTTCAAAGATATGTGAATATTAAAAGCTGTAACCTTTCCCATCTATTTCGGAAATAGGAAATACCATTAGAAGATGAAAAAGCGAAGAAAGTATCCTCTTCTGAACACGCCACCTCTTTAGCACAAAATTTTGGTGTATCATGGAAAAGTAATTAATTGAAATGATAAATTTTGACAAAAGTCTTGCTTACAATGTCATTTTACACACTGTAGAAAACTGAAAATGTACATAAAGTCTGTAAGTGTTGGGAAACTTTGAGCTGGGCAGGGAGGAGGGATTAAGCAAGGGAACTAGCCTTCAGTCCTTGTGCAGCTTCAAGAGATAAAACTGACCTTGCTTGAATTTCATGGAAGGTTATCTAGTTCTTAAGACATGCAGTCTGGAGAGATTTTTGTACTGGTAGAACATAACCTTGCTATGGGCCCTTCATGAGTCTGATTTCAGTGATTGCGCCTCAGAGTAAGAATTACAAAGAATTCCATTTAAAAAAATATTAATACTTAAAACCAATAAGGAATATAGACTTGTTAGAAAAGACAAATAATACTCAAATCTCATCTTGTGCAAATTCTTGATTAGAATTAATGTAGTTGAGCATATAGTTTGTGATTTGAATCATTGTATAGTATTTGAAGGTTGGGGGACATCAATCAAGTGCTTGCCTGCTGTTCCTTGTATTTCTGTTAAGATATCTTTTTTTCAAGAACTTCATTGTTTTCTAAGATATCCAACTCATGGCTTTGGACTGTTCTGAGTTTTGGCATCATATAAGACTATTAAAATATATATATATAATTCTATGTTCTTCCCTTTCCTGTTTGAGGGGGGATATGTATATGATAGAAATAGAAATAAGCCTTAATTCAAGGAAATTCAGATTCTCTGGCTTAAATCTGTATGCAAGTACTGTAGAAAATTAATTCTGTCTTCACTAATTGCCATTAATTTGAATTAGTTTGGATATAGCTCCATAATTTACTTATTTCAATCATGTATATTCTGCTTTTCAAATAGTAATGCATCAAAGAAACTCACATACTTAAAAAAAGACACTGGCTTCAAGCTTACAAAGGGAAAAGACCAAGTCATACAAAGAAAAGGGAGTACAGACAGAAAAAGACTTGTTGGTCTGCCAAGAATGTTAAGAACCCATAACTACACTCAGAACAACTCAAAACTAGAGCTCCCACCATTTGGAAGCCAGTTTAAGCTTAGTAAAACATGTTTAGAAATTTCCCTTCCTTCTCAGCCCCTGTTCATAGGCATCTCCCTAGACAACCATTCTTCATTGCAAACTAGACCCTTTTCTAAACCCTAGCTGTGCTTTTGTCTGTTTTTATCAAACCCCAACTGAGACAAGTGTATCCTCCTGCTGTGACATGTTTTGCCTGCAGGAGGCCTTTTCTTTTTCCAGTAGACTGTAATTCTTTATTTCCAGGAGAAGCAAGCTGTTTAATCTAGTTTGCTTGCTGGATACACTTATGCTGTTCTTACTACTTGATAATGTTACCTTCCTCTGTTCTTAACAAACTGTTGTTCTGCCATTTGTAGAGAATCTACTGGTTTTTCTGAGAGTAGCAAAATAAAATGTGATGGCTGATATTTCTTGCTTTGAACATAAAGATTCATTCTGAGAAATTTAAAATTGAAACAATGCTCTGTTTCCTGCAGTGTATTCTGTTCTTGGAAGAAAAACTAAATTTGATAGAACTAAATTGGCAATTGCTGCCTTAGGTTGCATGTGCCATTCTGATAGAATCAGATCCCAGAGTCAATATGTATGTCCTATTAATTAAAAAGGCTATGCTATTGAATTGAATCATCACAGATGATGGACATATGAATGCATTCAGCAAGGTTTGGGTATATGTCCTAGTGGTTAGAATCCTGTATTGCAGGCTAACTGCCCATAGCCTGGAGTTTGATCCTGAAGGGCTCAAGATTAATTCAGCTTTCCATCCTTCCAAGGTTGGTAAAACAAGGGCCCAGAATGTTGGGGATAATATGCTGACATTGGAAACTGCCCAGAGAGTGCTGTAAAAACTATAGGGTAGTATATAAGTCTAGCTGCTATTGCTATTACGTGGTTATTTGTAGACCATAGATGTTGATAGGACTTACATATTCCATGTGTGTTCTTGTGATTGTATTTCTATCCATGTAGGCATCTTTCCATTATATTTTTTTCCATTATTGTTTTATGGTTGAATACTGGGTAGGAAACAATATAGCAACTTCTATTTAGTATTGCTGCTGTAATTCCAAAAGATTCCGAATCAGCATTTTCATTCCTGATGTCTCTTTCATTTTCTGTAACAGCCTCCTTTAAACTGCAAAGCTGGCGAGCACAATGGGAAAAAAGCAAAACAAGAAGAAAGTGGAGGAGGTCTTGGAAGAGGAAGAGGAGGAGTATGTGGTGGAGAAAGTTCTTGACAGGCGGGTGATGAAAGGCAAAGTGGAATACCTGCTCAAATGGAAAGGCTTTTCAGAGTAAGGCTACATTACTTTATTTTGCAGTTCTATTGAAAAGAAAGATCAGCTGACTTCAGTTTTTCAAACTTTGTATTAAATTCCATAGTGCTTATTTCTTAGAATGATGGCTTTTTAAAAATCCAGTTCAACTTTTTAAAAATCTTACCTTGTGGTAATGTACTTCAACTGGTAGATTGAGCTTTAAACCTATCCCACTTTAAAAAAAAACATTTTATATTTATGTTATTTTAATTGTACCTTTTGGCAGCCTTCATGACACTTTAAGAAGAGATGTGGTAATATCTCTTTTTATTCTCAAATAAGAGAATTTTGGTGGCTCAGGCTGTTAAATGCCTGCATTTCAGTTCCAGCTGCCTGTAATTAGTGCAGGCTCGAATCCCACCAGGCTCAAGGTTGACTCAGCCTTCCATCCTCTCGGGGTAGGTAAATTGAGGACCCAAGATTGTTGGGGGCAATAAGCTGACTTTGTAAAAAATGCCACTTAGTAATAAGCAGGCATATACAATGGAATGAAGGCTATTGCTGAGCACACTGGGTTGTATCCCAAGAATTGTAAGCCGCCCTGGGTCTCCGGAGAAGGGCGGCATATAAATGTAATTTTAAAAAAATGAACTATATGTTCCTGCAGGATAACAATGTATTTAAAAATCAGATGTAGATTGTTCTTCCCAAAAAAATACTTTCTGAATTGGACAGTTTTTTGCTTACGTTTTAGTTTGGTTGGTACCCTATGCAGATGTTTCTATATGTTTTTCCAGGGACACATTTACTGTCACTGCCATACATTATGCTTGTTCTGAGGGGCACTCCAAGAGCCTTACCTAAACCATATATTTATTAGTAATGAGGAAAATGAAAAACTGTTCTGCATTAGTTATTAATGCACAAAAGCTTGAGTTTGCTATTCCTTTTTGTTTTTTCAAATAATCCATATTTTAATTCTCGCTTCATAAAACCAAGACTCACACAGCAAAACAAAACCACTGAAATCCTGGTAATTCGCTTCCATTTGTCACTAGATACCCTGTGTATATCATGCAACATTCTTTCTGCTTTAGTTCAAATTAAGTCATATTCCCAGGTTTTGTAACTTATTTATACATAAGAAAAGTTTTTTATGTACTCATAAAAATGTCAACAATTACGACAGATTTCAGATAAAAGGCTTGTGGTGCAAATTCTATAGTTTTAATACTTTTCCATTTATAGAAAGTTGCTCTTAAGATACGCCAAGAATTTCCAGGTTTCATAATCAGTCAAGTATTGTTTTCTGATCATATGTGATAGAAGTATAAAAATGATAGTTATAAACTTTGGTATTTTGGCTGCATTGCAGTGATGATAATACATGGGAGCCAGAGGAGAATCTCGACTGCCCTGACCTAATTGCAGAATTCCTGCAATCCCAGAAAACAGCGCATGAATCTGACAAGTCAGAGGGAAGCAAGCGCAAGGCTGAGTCAGATTCTGAGGATAGGGGGGAAGAAAGCAGACCAAAGAAAAAAAGAGAAGAGGTAAACAGATTCCTTCAACATGTGATCCACTCAAGATTACTTATATCTTATTGTTGAAGAGAAAAAAAGAGTTAGCTAGATATATTAAACAAAGGGGCATAGTTATAGTTTACAGCTACACAGTGTACATATTTGAGATATGTAAATATCTTTAAATAACTGTTTTGCTGCCTGTGATTTTGAAGAACTTTATTCTTTCCCCCAGGTTTATTGCTTTAATCTTGTTTAACATTCTTTTAGGTACTTAGCATTTTTATTTTTGTTTTTACATACTGTCTCCTCCCTTTTTTGGTTTTTTTTTCTGCTTATAGTTAGATTTTTTTCCATTCATCCTTGGAAGTATAGCTAAACTCCCAATTTAGAGCCATAAAAATTTAATTGTAATTTAATGTAGAGTTTTTATTCTATTAATATTTATTTATAGCCCATAGTTTCATTAGAATCTAGAATTTCAAGGAATGCATGATCTCTGGTAAGCTGCCATTAACTGATCAGTTCACAAAAATAACAGCTCAACTTGGTTTAATTTTGTTAAAAGTCTATCCTTAAAATTACATGGGATTAGGGTTCGTGAAATCAAACAGTTTTGAGCAATATAAATTCCATAGTTTAATAATATATGCGTGATATTCTTAATTTAGGATTCCTTCATTTCTAGAGTATAGTAGAAGCCATTTTCTGGAAGTAATATTTTGTGTTATCTGATGCTCCATATTAAATTCAGTGCTTGATCTGTTTGTGCTAAACTCTAAAAGCAGCAATATTAACACTTCTATTTCGCTGTTTAGGCTGAAAAGCCTCGAGGATTTGCAAGAGGGTTTGAGCCAGAACGGATTATTGGTGCCACAGATTCCAGCGGGGAGCTCATGTTCCTAATGAAATGGTAAATTTGTTCTTTAATTTTTGAAGCTCTCATTTCACATCTTCAAATAGAAATATGACATTTACTTGTATAAATGTTGAGGAAATGTTGTGACCTAATGTCAGACTGCTGGATAAGGAAGAATAAATTCAGGCTAAATCCCAATAACACAGTGGCTAGGAGTTTTGAAGCAGTTTGGTTCCATCTTTGGTTCTGGATGAGGCCATGCTCACTTTACCAGAATTAGTCTCCTATGTTTGGATTATTGCCATGCACTTCCATCTGGACTGCCTTTGAAAAGGCAGTTCATCTGATCCAAAAAACCAGTTTCAGTATTCTAGCATCCCCATGTAACTCCACCACCATCTGTACTAGCTACCAATTAGTTTCAAGGTGCAAATTGTCACCAATTGTACTTCAGACTTTTAAACTATGGGGCTACCTGTTCCTGATGGTTTCGACATGTCCAGTTAAATCCAGAATAGGCTTCCTTCTGGATTTCCTCTTTTCTAAAAATGTCATTTACTGTGTCATATGTTCTCAGAGGCAGGTCTTTTCCATTGCTCCTCCCTGATTTGACTTGCCCCAACATTACTGAGATTTTTATTGTTTTAATCTTGTTTGCCCATGGCCGAATCTAAGCACTTTGAGTTGCTTGACAGCTGGAATGGCATATATATCCATGCCTCTATATGCTGTCCTGAATTAGTTTGCTCGTTTAGCATTAAAGCAAGGTGCATAGTCTGTTGATGGTACTATTCTTTTGTGTATTTTGTCTTGTGTAGTAGTCCTTGACTTTGTCATTAATTTAATGACCATTCAAAGTGATTTAAAAAAGTGACTTATGATCGGTTCTCACACTTATGACCATTGCAGCATCCCATGGTCACAGGACCAAAATTTTGGAGCTTGGCAACTAGCATGTATTAATGACAGTTGCACTGTCCAGAAGTGATGTGATCACCATTTGGACCTTTCCAGCTGGCTTTTGACAAGCAAAGTCAATGGCAAAAGCCATATTCATTTAATGTCCACATGATTCACTTAATAACTGCAGTGATTAACTTATCAACCATGGCAAAAATGGTATGACTAGTGTAACTGTCTGGTGCAATTATGGTCATAAGTCTAGGATGTAGTCTGATCTGGCTTTAGATTTTCCATTAAAGAAAGAATGCTGCATAAATTCATTTCAAACAACATAATTATTTGTATAAGATCTTAGAAGTGATTGCTCAATTTAGAGACCAGCCACCTTTCATTACAATTGTCTTATTAGTAATGTCAAGTATAAACCAGTAGAACATTTAATGAGTGAATTATGAAATATTTCTTGTTCCAAAAGATTCACATCTTGAGAACATCCTCAGGTCAGATAAATGTGATCTTGTGAAGAATAAGAAAATTCCGTTTCTGTCTCTGGAATGAAATGTTTTGTATGTAACTACAAACTTTCTAAATCTGACTTTGCTAAATTACAGGTAGTCCTTGACTTACAATTGATCATCTAACAACTTTCAAAACTACAATGATCTCAGAAAGGTTGCTTTTATGCCCCTGTAAAACACTTCTGACCATTGTAAAACACCATGCTGCCCTCAAGTGATTACAGTCCATCTTCATGCAATCACAAGCCAGATGCTTGGCAACCTGTTCGCACTTGCAACTGGTTGCCAGGGACCCTGTAATCTTGTGATAGCCATTTGCTGCTGGCTTCCCCAAAAAGTGAGTAGAGAAGCAAGCAAGGAAGGTTGCAGGCAGCTGCCAAATGGACTTCCCTTGGTATCTGAGGGCTGACTGAAGGAGATGCCTACTGGGGGAATAGGATTCTCAGCTCTGTGTGGAGCTGAGATTTCCAGCACAACAAAGGATTTCTCCTCCCCTCTGTCCACTGTGAGGAATTCCTTCCTTGGGCTGCAGAAAGAGTTAAATTCATTCAGGATTCTCTCCCATCACCCTCCTCCTCCCTGGGAGTGGGGGAAATCTTTGTCAGGTTGTAGCTCCTGAAAAATATATCTCCACCCCTGCAGCCCAGTTAGATTTTTCTGCAGTAGACCCTCCCCCAGATGCCTCCATGATCCTTATCTAAGACAGTCAACTTAACGACCCAGGAGATTGCTTAATAGCAACAACTGGGAGTGCCAAGTTTATGGTCATTGAACAAATTGGTCATATGGATGTCTCATTTAATTGTTAGCTCAACCACCAAGATTTCAGTCCCAATTGTGGTCTTAGATGGAGGATTATCTGTACAGACAGTCCTTGATTTATGACCTGTCACTTAATGAATGATGTTAAAGTGGATTTCCAGAGCTATTTAAAACCTGTTTTTGGAGTTACAGTGGTCACAAATAGAAACATATATGCAGTCATGTGATTGTATGCTGTGACCTTGGCAACTCATCTTTACAACCATTTGCAGCATCCTGTGGTCACGTGGCTGCAATTTGCAATTTTTTTGTCAGTTTCCAGCATTCAGTTTTGGTTTCCAGAAAAATTGCCCATGGGGAAAATGGATTTACTTAATAACTCTGTGTTTGCTTAATGACCACCATTTAAAAAGCAAGTTGTAAGTTTGAATCTGGTCACGTGATATCTCAACTTACGAGCTCAACAATGTTAAATATTAAACTTTTTTTTCTTCTCTTGATTATATAGGAAAAACTCAGATGAAGCTGATCTGGTTCCTGCCAAGGAAGCTAACATCAAATGTCCACAAGTGGTCATTTCATTTTATGAGGAAAGGCTCACATGGCACTCATATCCCTCAGAGGACGATGATAAGAAGGATGACAAGAATTAATCTGCTTGTCCTTCTGTCTTCATCCCTCCTTTGGCTGACTTTTGTATTAAAATACCAGACTCTGGGTTTGAACATAAGGGAGAAGTGAAGAAGCTATTGGCTGAGGAGGATGCCCTCTGTAGAAACAGGACAAGATTTCTCCCTATGACAGTGTGTTTATGTTTATATATATATGTATATGTATAAAACATATATATTCATATAACATATATATTCATAATCTGTCACCTTTATTGGAAGAATGAAGGCCACCAACAGAAACAGCAAGTGGAGGTGGCATGTTCTCTAAAGATCACCTGAAATTTGCAGCCTTTTTCTCAAATAGTGTTAACAGCATTTTTAGCATGTGTGTGTAGGTTTCATTCCTTTTTGGGGGTATTATTTGTGTATTGTTGGGGTGGGAAGTGTAGATATGTTCCAACTGACTTGAGACAAAGAGTGGTTCACAGTATTCTATAGCCAGAGTCATAATTTTTTTTAAAGAAAAACTGCATCTTATTGCAATTAAAATAAATTACTCTCAATTGAGTAAAAATACTCAATTTCAAATGATGGAGCAAATGTGTCAAGTGAGACTGCATTAACAGTTTGAGACAGTTGAGATTGTTGCAACTAAAATTAGAGAAGATGAAAATTTAAACCCTGTAGTTGAACTGGCAACACTTTGTTCTAAATAATGCATCTTTTTAATTTCTTTTCCCACAGAATTACTTTTTTTAAACTTTCCTGTATGTATGTGAACTTGAGAATATAAATGAGTGGTGGTGAGAAGAAAGAAGAAAAAAATATTTTCTACCGCACAAATAAGTTGCAGAATTGTAAACACTTTCTGTCAGACTTGGGCATTAATTACTTTCTTTGTCTTGGTCTGCCACCAATTATAATGTAATAAGACTTCTGTTTTTACAAAGGAGATAATTCTACCAATAAATATGCTCAAATCCTTGTAAGCCGCCAACTCCTTCACAGGGCAGTATGTACGTAGAATTGTACTGTACAAATCTTTTTTAAGATAAAGCATGTGTAGGCTTCTGTGAAAATGTCTAAAATTTAAGTGTTTGGATTTAACTTCATAATGACCTGTCTTTTTGTCTTAATAAAATTTTAGATTTATAATCCTGACCTTTCTGTTTCTTGTCCCTATAGGCAAGGTTTTCCTTGCAAGTTTTACATAATGGGACGTGAATCTAGAATTTAGGGGAAAATACATGGCTTTAAATTTGTTCATGACATTGTACAGTATACATCATGTAAAGAATTATGTCCTGCTACCGTAATAAGATATGGAGTGACAAAATATCCTGTTTAGTTTACTACAAATGGCACTTTGTAGAAGAGAGGCCAAACTAAGTCATGCCATTTCTCATCCTTCCTTCTAGTCATCTTGCTTCAAGTAGTATCCTATTTCCCCCAAAATAAGACCCAACCAGAAAATAAGTCCTAGCATGATTTTTCAGGATGCTCATAATATAAGTTTTACCCAAAAAATAAGCCTGTTAAAATTATCAGCCAGACCAATACATCTAGTATCACATTTCTCCCAAAATAAGACTTAACCGAAAAATAAGCCCTAATATGTTTTTTGGAGCAAAAGTCAATATAAGACCGGTCTTATTTTGGGGAAAACATAGCTATATTGCTCATGTATAATTAATATGAGTGTTATAATTCTCTTGTGGGTTTTAATTTTACTTTTTTACTAATTTACGTTACTTTTTATTTTAATTACTAGCTTCTGCATTTTCTCCGGAGAAACTAAGAACAACCTATTATACACAACTTAATATGCTATTTATAATCATCACCAATACCTCTATCATTTTTTAAAAAAATCATATTTATATGCCGCCCTTCTCCGGAGACTCAGGGCAGCTTACAATTTTTGGAGTGCAACCCAATGCGCTCAGCAATAGCCTTCATTCCATTGTATATGCCTGCTTATTACTAAGCGGCATTTTTTACAAAGTCAGCTTATTACCCCCAACAATCTTGGGTCCTCAATTTACCTACCCCGAGAGGATGGAAGGCTGAGTCAACCTTGAGCCTGGTGGGATTTGAGCCTACACTAATTTGCAGGCAGCTGGAATTAAGTGCTAGGCATTTAACAGTCTGTACCACCAAGGCTCTTTATTTGGAAAGCTAGCAAGCAAGGAAAAGCCATAATCTTAAAGCATTAGTAAGATTTCTTTTTGTATCTTTTTTTCTTACATGGCAGTGGAGAAATCGGAACCTGCCCAAGTCCTGGGGGAAGAGCATATTTACACATTGCAAATTTGTATCCAAAGCACATCTATGCTAACATCTTGCTGTCATGCAACAAATTGAACAAGAGAACAGAATGTTAATATTGGAACAGTTCTTCAGGCCTAGTGAACTTGTCCTATAAGTGGCATGAGTTTAAATGGAGACTCTTACACCTGTAAAGTGTATGTTAAGAAACAGGAACATCAGACTTCTCCAGGACCTAGCTATGAGTAATTTAAGATTCATCAAATCTATGCTAAAATCTTTTTAATACTTGTTTTCTATTGTTGCCTGATAATGCATGCTAGTGAAGATACAAACTGAATTGAAAATGTGGATGACCCCAGCTAAGGGAATCAAAGTGGAAGTTGTGATCTAGATGTCCTCAGGGTATATGGTTAAAATTGGAAAGAAAGTAATGCACATTCAACCTATCCCTAGCTATTCCAGGAACATTAGCTTTCTTTTTTAAAAGTGCAAAACAAAGCTAGGAGCCAGGAATCTTTACCATGTGTAGGCTACTTTTACAATAAATTTTACTTTGCAAATTCTGAAAATGGCTTGTTCTAATTGTATCATGAACATTTTGTGATTATTCTTTTAATTTAAACAATCCAAGACAGGACATCCTCTTACAGTTCTTGGCTAGCTCAGATTTTGTTCCAAGAGTACCAAATTATAATTCATTAATTTTTGCAAACAGAATTCATATGATAAATTCACTAGACCAGTGGTTCTCAACTTATGGTCGCAGATCCCTGGGGGACCTAAAATGTCATCACCAGAGTTTGTGAAGCCTTGAAGAAATGTTATTTAAATCTTGAATTAAGTCTGGAGGTCCATGGCTGTGGTCTGGCCACAAAAGTTATATAAAGGGGATCAATGGTGAAGGAAAGGTTCAGAACTATTGCACTAGATGAGACATTCTAAAAGAAGAGACTTGAATATCTTACTGAAAAATCCCTTTCCCCCCAATACATATTGCTGTAGCCCACAAGCATTATAGTAGATGTTTTCAAACAGGTATTTTTCTTGTACCTCCATATCATAATCAGAAGCAATGTTGCACTATATCAGCTGGTTGAAAGTCTGAACTGCAGTTCTATTAAGTGTAAGTTACTAATACTTACTTCGTAGTAAGTTACTACAAAGCCTCTGCTGAATTTCCTTTATATAATCCTCAGTTTTTCAATCAGTTTTTCCAGCTAAACTTGCTTTTTTCTAACAAATGTGAGAAAGTGGTACTCACTATTTTACAGAATTTGTTAAAAGAAAATATCTCAAATCAATTTGTAAGGAGATCTTACTATATATACTTACAAGAAACTAAACATCAGATTCTTCATGGTCTTGAAAATATACATTAGTTTCACAAAAGGAAAGTTTTAATAACTACACTCATGCACTCCTATTATCACAGCTAATAACTATCTGTGCATTCACTGTGACAATATAATTTAAGGCAGCATCTTCATCAGCCTACAGAAGAATAATCAGAGCATTGCTATAAATATATGCATTAGATTTAATCCTAGGTAAAGAAGACACACAAACCAAGGTTCAAATAGTGAATAAGCCACTTTATTTTGTCCTGTGCTCACACTCTCTTCACTTTCCCAATAGCTCATAGTAGAAACCATTCTGAACAAAACCTCAGAAATAAATTAATACATGCACACAACAGGGCTCCATCCTACCCATCCAACTAGTCACAGTTCCAACACATTTTGTGCTTCAAATTTCATGCTCTTAATTCTAAAGCATGAGAAATGGAGAAGGTTTCATATATATACTTCTTATCCACTCTTTTTTTTTAAAGATCTTGGCCTTCAAAAAAACCTAGTATATTTGCAAACATTGCTTTATATCATTTAAACAATGCACTCTATTTCTACAATTCTCAGGAGGATGCCCATTTCAGTGTTATGCCCTCACATATCATCACATACACAGGACTGAGTGGCTGGAAAAAAAAACCAAAGCCATTTAGCTCTACAGTTGCTGGTCAAGTCAGTAATACTTCCAGCTGTGCTATACTGCAAGTTAACAGCTTCGGGGATGGCCTCAGAGTCTGAGGCTAGCTGTGTTCAAGGCACTACCCTCACCCTTCGCCTTAATTTATTTTTTTCAATGGAGGAAAGGGGAAGTTGGAATGACATCCAAGGACAGAAGGGAAGCCAGCTGTGGAATCACCGTTAACACATTTTGAGTCTTTATGGCAGAAAAAACTTTCAGTAGCTTTGATCTTCAGGGGAAGTACCACCCTTCTATCCTACATGCATACTATTAAGTTCATTCTATAGCCCTACAGGGGAGAGGAAACAATATAGGAACCTAGAGTTCTAAACCCATAATAAATTAAAATCAAAGTGCCCATTCAAAAAGAGGCTTGCTGTAGATGGCTTTTAACACAGCATGCCCACCTAATAGAAGCAAAACCTGCTGTGATGTAGACCAAATGGTGATGGTCACACACCTTGCAGACTCTAGTCAAATGAAGATCTATATCTTTGGCCCTACACTTCCCTTCACCCAAAGCAGTCTCCCTAAGCCAATCAATGGGAAAAGACAGCTTTATAGCATGCAATTTTACCATGCACCATCATGTTGTAATGCATCTTGATATTGGCCCAGAATTAATGCTGGCTCCTCACTGGGGGCAAATAACATCTTTAACAAAGTATTGGTGAGGAATGATAAAGATGCATTTCTATAGTAATCCTATTAACACTTTCCGCTCCTACCCTGCCAAATAGTTGTGGTAATTGCTGAGGTACAAAATGGTAGTACATATAAACTTGAATGGGATCTTAACTTTCAGCTTGAGGGAAATGTTTCTCTTCTCTAGTACAATTTTCTGTGCTCTCTCTGTAGTTAAGTACATAAAGATTTACGAAGAAATCATGGCTAAGTATTCAGATTTAGGCATGGTTTTGAACTGCATATAATTGATGTCAAATTAGTTTTAAAAAATCCAACCAGCTACCTGAAATATCCAAGACTTGGGAATTCAAAGGAAAAAAAATACTCAAGGTATTTTTAGGTCTTCTCAAGTTATCCATTTAACATTTCTTCCTTTACAAAAAGCCAGCCTTAACAATTCAATTTTTTTATCCTCTGCTGATATTTCCCCCCTCCCCCCTGCAAACACACATTATGCCAGCTAATTCACACTCTCATAATGTTCAATTGGTTTGAGGTTTTTGGAAGCACAGGTCTTTCCCAACATGCTTTGCCATTCCGCCTCACAAGACTTGTAGGCCCCCTGCCCAGCAGTCTGCTCCTATACACTCACTGGCAGCTATCATGGTTTGAGAAGATATATTGGATAAGAAGGCATGAAAGTTCCTCCAAATTCTTCTGGGCTCAGCCCTTCTCGAAGTTGCAGATTCAGCAATTTTTATGCTTTCCAAATGATATTCATCATCTTTCACTTCCTCCTGTCTTTCTGTTTCCTCTCTTGACGCCGTCCCTGCTGGTCAGCCAAGGAACGTGGTATTAGAATAACACTGCCATTACTGGCATGCTGTAGAGCATATTGATTTGGAGAATAGGGCTGGCCATTCTCATCACGCAGGCGGCCAAATACCTCCTGGTAGAGGGTCTGCATCTTTTGCTTCATTTGGCGGATGGACCTGAGGAATTCCACCTTCTCCCTGAGGAGTTTTGATTTGTCTCTCTGCAAATCATCTACATCCCGCTCCAGATTGAGAATAGTATCCAGTTTTCTTTTACGACAATTCTGGGCTGCCATCTTATTCTTACCTCTTCTGCGAATGTCACGGATTAGACTCAGCTGTGCTTCACTCAATTGATACTTGGACAGGAGTTCATTGAATTCCTCGACTGGCAAATTGATGATCTTTTCATTGGGAAAAGGAATCTTCATGGCTCTGGCTCTATGTTCATCTCTACTCATCTGCTTATCTAGAAAATCTGCTTGCTTTTCTTTGGAACTCTTCTTTCCTACACTAGCTGGCTGGGACTCATCAGTGTCTAAGGTCCTGGGGGCCATGTTATATGTGTGATTGTGACCCACATGCTCAAGATAAGGCAGGTATTGCAACTGAGGAGGATTCTGGTAGCTCATCCGACAGAACTTGCTGTATTCTGGCTGATACCCAACAGCTCCTTCTGCATCTTCAACATCCACATTTTCAGTATCAGAATTATAGCCCACAGCTCCCTCCTCAGAAAAGGAGGAAGAGGCTGAAGAGGAGGAGGATGCTTCTGAGCTGCTGAGAGAAGCAGGGCTATGACTTGAGTCCAGAGAGAGCCCTGAGTCTGAATCAAATTCCTCTTCCAAGCGGGATGCCTGCACTGGGTTGAAGCCTTCTTCAATAGCCAAATCCATTAAACTAATCTCATCCAACATGGCTTCATCCAAAAGCCCTCCAAGAGGGTCTGGGAGTTCAGACCCAGATGTTTCATTTGCAGTGCAGTTTAGCTGGGGCGGAAAAAAAATTCCGCTTAGGTTGGTAGAGCCAAATGTGGTATTGAAGCCAGTGGAGTTATCAGGAACCAGCTGCAGCAAAGCTGAGCCGCCAGCCACTGAGGGACTTTCAATTTCAGAGCTGAACAGGGAAGGAAAATCTTGTGTGCAGCCAGCTAGTGATGCCTGATGCAGGCTGACATTCTGGTTAATAGGGGTAGATGGAGCAAGGCTGTAGTTGGCTGTCAAAAGATCTCCATTTGGATTGTTATATAGAGTTTCTACAGCTGTAGTGCTATTTACTTCCATGCTCTGCAAAGGAAAAAGAGACTGTTTAGATTCTGCAGGTCTCAATATTGTCCAATTCAATCAACATCATAAAATATAAAGAGTCCAAGAAAAAAGTAACAATGAATTATGTTTCCAAAAGCAGAATTACTGGTGGATCAAATTTACCTCACTGCTTACAACACTTAACACAAAGATAAAATGTGATCCAATAGACCTCCTGTCTCCCAGAAAAGGGGGCATAGAAGATAGTAGAGGCAGTATATTGGATTTAATTCCAAACCTAGTATCTTATATTCTTGGCACATTGGCCTGGAATCATACACAGGTAGTCCTTGAGTTACAAATGGAATGGAGCCTTCCCATTCCACTCGTAACCCAAGGATTCCTGGGAGTGAATCTCATACCTTGACTGGAATCCCTCCCTCCCTTTTGCCCACGCATTCGCTAATCAAATGTGCAGTTCATTAAGTGCACATGAGGTATTTCAGGGTAGGGAAGGCCATGGGGGCCTAGTGATGGAACAGGCCACCTGCTTAAGACCACCCAAGGTCTCCCCAACCTAATGAAATACCTCATATTCCCCACAATTTCTTCTTCCTCCAACCTGCCGCACCGGATCACTTACCTTGTGAAGATCTAGCAAGCTATCTCCTCTTTGGCCTCCCAGCTACGTGTGCCCCTCTGACACTCTGTTTAGGCCTATGCAGGCCTTGCCTGTCACTTTTTTGGGCCAAAACGGAGCTTCAGAGGGGCTGGCCCACCCCTCCGAAACACTGTTTTGGCCTGCACAGGCCTCACCCAGCACTTTGCAGGCCAAAATAGTGGTTCAGAGAGGCAGGCCGCCCCTCCAAACCTCTATTTTGGCCTGCAAAGTGCCAGGTGAGGCCTGCACAGGCCAAAATGGAGCATTGGAGGGTGGGCCAGCCCCTCTGAAACTCTGTTTTGGCCCAAAAAAAGTGCAGGATGAATGTTGCAGAGCCTCTGCTTTTATTTGTAAGGGCAAACAACTGCCATAGTGCTGCAAGATTCATAGTTTTGGGACTTGTTTGTAAACACTAGGGAGCGCTTATTGGGTATCTTCGAATGTTCACTAAGGGAACGCTTGTAACCTTGGGATTACCTGTACACATCAACGTTTATGGTAGTCTTCTCATCCACTTAAATGAACAAAAAACTCAGATATGGGTTTACTGTAAACAAATCAGAAATTAAATAGCATGTTCTTAAAAAACAATCTTATTAGTTACTGTCCTCTAATCATCAAGACAGCATCTAGGAAGACCTAGCTATTGTTTCCCCTCAAGATACTTTCTACATACAAATGTGTATCCTACCCAATTCTGCCCTCTAGCCACCAGGTTTTTGGCAAAATAAAAAAGCAGGAGGAGGGAAGATAGTTATATAAATGAAACACTGCTACTAGAAGGGGATTCCTGAGCAAAAGCTAAACATTTAACACAATGTTACGGATCATCCTGCTGCCAGACCAGTAGCTATTTGATCTAAACACATTAGCCTGTTCTAGAAATAAAAGAGATTTTTCAAAAAATTTCAGGGAGAGAGCATCCATTACTGGCAAAAAAATCCTGGCAAGAACAAACGCTTTGTGATATAATTCAAGTACAGACATGCTGCATGGTTGTGCGTATGAAGGATTTGTTCCTAGCTTGCACTGAATGATTAGAATCCTGAAAATTGTTTGGATTTCCCACCTAAGAAATGGTTTGGAAGTGCCTCTGTTTCACTGTCTTGTTGGCAACCATTTAGTGCCACTCACTTTTCTGATTTTGATGAATACATTCAACAAGATGGTTTTAAGAAAGTTACAACTCTACAGAATTTTGCTTTTATCCTTTTTGTGATGAGTGTCCCATTCTATTATCTTACCAAATGCTACAGAAAAAGAAGTCCTAGCAGGAGTAAAAAAAAAAGGGCTTACACTACAGATATTAAAAAGAAAATAAAATGTTTTACTTTTGACTGAAGCCTTGCAAAACAATAGCAATTCAATAGCAATGTTCTTAATTAAATTCTCTGATCCAAACTGAAGCCAGGAACTATGTGTATATGGGGAGATCCAACTTTCTTCCACTTCTAGGACTGTACCTATAGGTTATGGGAAACTGATGCAAGCAGGACAAAGAGCAATGCTAAATCCACCAAGTGTAGGAGATTACCCTACATATATTGTCCTGCAAAAACTAACACATGAAGAAATTGCCTTCCTCACCTGTGTTTCCATGATAGACATGAGATCCTGCCACTGCTGCTCCAGATCAAAGGGCAGCTCTGACTCTGTCAGAAGGGGAGACAGCAGCCCGTCTGACACGACAGAAGGCCCACTCTCGTTAGGCAGAGAGTCAGTTAAGCTGGGAACATCTGCAGCTGGAAACTAAAACAAAACAGCAGAGTGAATGAATAAAGTTTTAGATGGTTTTAAAACAGTAATAAATCATTTTTTCTTTCCTTTCAGTGTATGAAATTTAGAGGTTCTTTTGCCACATGCTAGAGCAATCCATTCTCTTTCCCAAGATTTATTACTTACTTAAATATACTTGATACTTCTCTAAAGACATGAATAAATAATAGTAGCTCAAGATATTATACATTATATTCCTTCATAAAAATCATGTGAAGAGGTTGGAATAAAGGATAAAGTTTGGCAAAGAGTTTCATGAAACAGTGAAAATAAGTGAGATTCAGTCTGTATTCTATTAACCTCCCTAAGACTACACTAGAATAAAACCAAAGCAAGAGGGGGAGAGAAAGGGGGTTCAATTTGCAAGACATGCAATACAATCATTTTAAAACAGACAAGGCATTTAGGTTAGTGTGTGAGCAAATTCATGGATTATTCAGAACATTCTATTCTTCTCAAAGGACAGCACACTTGCCTATTTCACAAGGTTATTGCAAGGACATGAGACGGAAACTCAATCTATTGCTAAATTGGAATGATCCACTGGAACTGACAAATAGAGTGAACACTAAACTAACTTTCCCCAACTGATGCCCTCCAGATGTGTTGGGCCCCAGCTACCACAATTCCACTTACCATTGCTGCAGATTGAAAATTACTGGAGTTGAAATCTGATATATTTGGAAGGCTCAGCATTGCGGTAGGCAACCAAACTGATCAGCTCTACTTCCAAAGTGAAAATATGTACCTCTGAATTTTCTCCAAAAGGAAATGTAGCCTCCAGCAATCTAAGACACTCCTCCAAAGACAAGGTTGTCTGATCCTCCACCCCAGGCGCCTAGAAAAAAAACCCAATATAACGGCAGTTTACTGACACAAGGCCAGACTATGAAGATAATCTATTCCTGTGGTTTTCTAGTGTTTAATATTTATGTTCTTTTTCCTTTCCTTCTTTTTACTCCTGACCTTTAATATGTGACATATAAACTAAACCAGGGACGTAGTGGCCCATGTTTTGGTACACAGAATCTGCTTTTTAATTTTTGATATCAGGACCCCAGTGGGTAGAGTGATGATTTCAAGTGAATAGAAAAAGAATTGCGAGGGTGGTGGCAAATATGGTTTAACTGTCTGTGTCTTTTTTACAGTTTATAGTTTTTAGGTCTTCTCCCTTAAAATGTCAGTGAATTATACAATCATTTTTAATCCTATTTATATGTCAAATTTGGAGACCACCCATATCACACACAAAGTGGCTCTGTGCAGTTTTAGTCAGAAAGTACTCTGGAGGACGGGGGCGGGGGGAAGACCCATGTGTGACAATGTGCAAAGCTGTGACTTAAGGTGTTCCACCCGAGTCCAAAATAGCATCAGCTGCTCAAAATCTGATATATTTTATCCAAAGCAATTTTTAAAAATTAATTATTCTCAACAAACAGTAAATATTTAGTTAATCCAAAGGGCAGAATTTTAAGTGGCCTGCCCAGTTTGTACAGGTACTTCTCAACAACTGAGCCCCAAATTATTGTTGTTAAGTTAGAAATTTGTTAAGTGAGCTTGCCCCATTTTACGACTTTTCTCACCAAGTTTGTTAAGTGAATCACTGCAGTTCTTAAATAGTCAAATGGTTGTTAAGTGAATCTTTGACTTTACTTGTCAGAAGATCACAAAAGGGGTCATGTGACCCTGGGAACTGTCATAAATGTGAGTCAGTTGTCAAGCATTCAAATGTAAATCACGTGACCACACGGAATGCTGCAACAATCATAACTATGAAAAATGGTGATAAAATCACTTTTTTCAGTGCTGTTGTAACTTCAGTCACATGAACTGTTGTAAGTCGAGGACTACCTGTACTTCATGCTCATCTCAAGTACATATATCTGATAACTGATCCCAGTAAAAAAATCCAAATGCAGCAAACAAATTGTAGAAAAACTTAAGTGCTACAATTAAGATATAACTTCCATTTACAGGCAATCCTCCACTTACGGCCACAATTGAGCCCAAAATATATGTTGCTAAGTGAAACATTTGTTAAGTGAGTTTTGCCCCATTTTATGACTTTTCCTCCCACAATTGTTAAGTGAATCACTGCAGTCGTTAAATTAGTAACACTGCTGTTAAGTGAATCTGGCTTCCCCATTGACTTTGCTTGTCAGAAGGTCACAAAAGGTGATCACATGACCCCAGGATATTGCAACGGTCATAAATATGAATCAGTTGTTAGGCATCTGAATGTAAATCACATGGCCATGAGGGGATGCTGCTATGGTCATAAGCATGGAAAATGGTCATAAGTCACTTTTTTCAGTGCTGTTGTTACTTCAAACGGCCACTAAATGAACTGTTGTAACTCGAGGACTAACTGTACTTCTTGTTAGACGAAACCTACAAAAAGTGCAGCAGAAAATTATTTGAATGCCTGCTTCTCAAAGAACAGTTGCAGCTGAGCCCTTAAGTATCAATGAACCAGAGCCTATTCTGCCCTCTTGAGGATTAATTATTCTCTGCCCTGCATATGAATCCCAAGCAGAAGAAGAAGATATTGGAAAGACCAAACTTGACAGTCAGCAGACTGGATTTACAGACCACAAGAATTTGGGCAACAAACTCCATGTAGTCTCTATTCACTGAGGTCCAATTAATATGATTCCAAGTTTGTTTATTTATATATATTTAAAAAAAGCTCAGCTTAGTTTAGTATGTAAACACATAAAAATACACTAATAATTTGAGGAGATATAAAAATGGTACCCAAAAGAAAAATATGGGAGATAATCTACTTCTTGGAAAATGAACTGAACTACAGGTAGCAATCTTTTTTACTGGACAGGTATGGAGCAAATGTCAGAATGGCAGGAAAGAAATCTGTGCTTCTCCATCAGGGTGTTTTTACCTGCGCAGGGAAGCTCTCCCCTGTCTCGCCATCCACTACCTCAGTTCTGTCAGCGATGTTGCTGTCCCCTCTGCTCCTCCAGCCATCCCCACATTCTTCACCGTTACTTGTTTCTTTATCCACGTCGTTTTCTTTCTGGCGGTGGCTGTAGTCAAAAATCTCACGCCCAGCACCAAGGTCAATATCCTGTCTCCACAGGATATCAATTAAATCTATATCCTAAAAGAAAAAAAACAGAGAAGAAAGAAACATGACTGTCTCTCTTCGTCAAAAAGACTTATTTGAGAGGATGACTTCTACAAAACTTCCAGCACAAATGCCTCCAGCTTCTATACCCAAAACACCACCATAACTTCATCCATTCTGTGACATAGGCCCCACACCATCATTTGACCCCACTCACCTCTAAGTGCCGCCCTTCATTCTGAATGGGGTGTGGTCCCTCCTCCCCTGATCCTTCCCTCGACCATCTCTGCTGCCGTGATGCTCCAGACATCTTCCCCCCCCCTACAGCCATCCTGTACAGGGAGCTTGCCAAGAGTGGCTCTGCAAAGGGGCTGCTCCGGGGCCCAAACAAGGGACTCCATGGACAGCAACTGAGCTGTCTCCTCCTCCCTGCCCATGCTACGCAGCAATGTTCTCTCTGTCCAGGCAGGAGTCTGCAGCTTTAACTGCTCAGACGGCTGGCTGGGTGAGAGAGGGAGGGCCAATTGTCATTCCGGATTGCTGCTCCATAGCGGGCTTGCATCAGCCTGTGGTGCCATTCTGTCTATTTGCATAAAGGGGTGGAGATTCTCTGCATTTTCAGCCACCTGATGCAACTTGAGAACCCGGCTTGCCATGCGTCCTATGCCTTGCCAGCTCCCTCAGCTCCACACAGCTGAGCTGCCTACCTTAACCAGTCCTTCAAACTGAAAACAATCACTCTGCTGGATGCACTCTAAAAAAAATCTGCCTGCTTCTAACTGTAAAGCAGTGAACAGGCCTCCTCTACAACGGTCTTTAAAAAGATTTATCATATTTTAAAATTTTCTTTTTCATCCCATGCCCTACAATATCCTACAAATTCTTCCACTATAAAACAAAGATCAGCCAAAGCTATATTCATTCACATACTGCAGCAGGGTGTTCCTTTCATTCAGGCCCAGAAATGCCTTCCCATTCTTTGGGTATTTTTTAATATTTATTGCAAACAAACCTGGCTGAATGAGGCTGATGGGTCAGCACTTGGGGCTCCACCCTTCTACATTTCCATTTCCAATTTCCACATCAAATTATCATTATCCCTATATAATACATAAGTAGCAAAGAAGTCTTGAATTAGTATTCATTTTAAGTTATTTCTCCTTGCTCCAGACAGGAACATAACAAACTAAATCACTCTTTATTTCAGAATACCAGGGAATGTAAAATACAGCAATATTGCAATCTTTCTGATTTGTCCACCCAATTTCAAAGCACTGATAGTTCCAACATAAGTTTATTTCTAATATTTCTATCTTAATTTAATCTTTCTAGTATTCACTCAAAAACATTGGTCTAGTATTTCAGAATTAATTTACAAACAGACTACTCTGTAATTACTAGCTCCTTTTTCCATCTTCAGACTGACTGCCCTAGACCTCCCTACACTTTCAGCATCTTCAGCTTCAAAAGACCCAATTGCTTTTTTCATGGCCTAGCTGATCACAAACATGCATTTGGATCATATCTTTTTCCTCCTCTCCCTATCTGGCATTTATTCAAATTAATTTAAATCATCCCCTCCGTAGATTTCTTCCATGGAACATTCAGTGCAAATAGATATTTTTAGACAAAACAATCTTTCCCTCTCTTTTAACCCTTTTACCAACTATTTCTTCAAATTGAAGATTCTAATCCAAATGTATGCCTTTTCTAGTTATTTCCAGATTATGAATGTTTGGAAGTGTTTGGGCAGTATGGTTGGAAAGACCTGATAATGCTTTATAAAGTACACCCTTTGCTCACCCCAACTTCTATTGTAATGCAGGCCAAAACACCCACATGGATCAAATACATTCTTAATTTCAAGCACCGCTATCTATTGCCTGCTCCTTCTTACAAGTATTCTTATTTTAGAATTCTGAACATCTCCCTCCACTTTCTGTGAAAATCACTTACACAAAATACATAACCATCAACATAATTTTCTTTCTATAACCAAAGCATCATTGAAAGATCCACATAAATTAAAGATTCAAGCCATGATTATACCTCTTCCTCCAATATGCATGATATTTTCCAATCTACCCTTCAGCCAATGATTCCTACTGCACATCTTTCCAGTACGTTGTACCTGAGCTTTATCTGGCCTGAATCTATCATAAAAGCAAGCGGCAGACGGGCGTGAGGGATGAGAAAAGAGTTAAAAAGAAAGGATACCTTTCTCATGTCCCCAGCTGCCGCTCCCAGAGCTGTCCACCCAGATCATGGTCTATGTAGAGCGTAGATTCCGGGCAGGCAGAGCTGGGTGACCCAAGCTGAGTGCCGGACAGACATCTCCAGTTTCAGTTAGCAGTTGCTCTTTTTTTTGGCAAGCTTACTAGCTGCCCCCAAATTGTTTGAAAGCCCCCCTCCTTCCAGCATGTGACCCACAGGTGCTGTGCTATAGCCTGTCCTCCTCCCTCCCCTCACTCCAGCATGAGATCCAATCCTTAGCTCTCTTCTGCTTGTCGTTTAAAAGAGGAGTTCCGTCAAATCCCCACCCCCTGCTCAATGCCCAAGCTGCAGAGATGGAATCCCCACCCCATGTGTTGTGCTGTGGCTGCAGTGAGATTGAGACAACACCCCCACACACGCCCGTTACCTAGGCTGCAGCCGGAGGCAGTCCCCTCCCCCAGGTCACCGCGGAGGATGCAGAGGGAGCCAGGCTCCGCCCTGTGCTGGTTACCTAGGTTGCAGAAAGAACCAATCCCTTGCCTCTGGTCCCTGCTGAGGATGCAGGAGAAAGTGCTCCTCCTTGCATTCGTCACCTAGGATGCAAAGCACACAGCCAATTGCTTTTTAAGCTTCCACCCCACCCAGGCTGCCCTGGGAGCTGCAGCAGCATTCAGGTCTCTGTCTCCTTGAAAAGCTCCCATGCCTGGATGCCCCACCCAAACCAGGCAATGATGGTTGCAATGGTGCAAGGGGAACAACATTAAAGAAGCCTTTCCAGATAGTCCTGAATATTTTCTCTTCCTTCTCTCTTTCCAATCAACTGATATTTCATTCACTCTCCAAAAGAAGCAGAAAAGTGGCAGGCAACAAAGTAGAGGGTTTTATACAGGTAAGAGATAATACTCAACTTAGAAGGAACTTTTTGACCCTATAAATCAGGATTAGAATCTCCTTCTACCCAAATCCCCCCAATCAACAATTACCCTGGAATTTTAGTTTCTGATTTACAGCTTTCAGGAAACAAAAATAAAATAATGGAATATGAAATGCAACCTCTCTTTTTACTCAAGTAATTTTCTTCCAGTTCCACTAACAATGAATGAGACATCACTGGAATACAGGTGGAGAACCCACCAGATACAAGAAATGAAAACTAGAACAAACAACATACTTTAAATGAGATTCTGCATCAAAATTAAATGTAATTATATATAAACTTGCTTACAGTTGTGTTTTTTGGTCCATTTTATTTTCTTATTTTTAAGAAGAAGAAAATGTCGAACAAAAGCTTTCCGCCACCGAAGATTCAGTTTATAAATTCAATTTGTTCACAAGTTTTTATTATGATTGCACCACATTTACAACATTAGCTTTGCAGACATGAAGGAGAGGCTTTGTTTGTTCTGTATAGGAATCTTAGAGCAGTAATTAATGCTATACTTTGCAGGATGTTATACTTCAAGAATAATGCATTTTTTTCCCAACCATAAGGTGTTCTTGCACAATAAACAGAGTTCTAAGTATGAGCAGTATCCAATATGGCTGAATATCTATAATTCCTATAGTGCAGCAATGCATTTTTGTTTTGTGTTGGTCCAGATTAGACCACTAGATTAGGGCAACTAGATAATTAAGACATCTTCTACCTTTTAAAAAAATGAAACAAAAACTAGAATTGTATATCGGGCTGAGAATAAGAAAGCCTCTTCTTTGACAAAAAGAGCTTTTGAAAGCCATAATCATGTCAGCTATTGATGTTATGACCTCTGCTTTTAAAGAGGTCTTAGTAAAGAAGAAGATGCTGACATAGTATATATTCAGCCTATTTAATTTCATAATTGATTGTTTTCATTTATATCTCTTTTCATAGTTACTTATCCGAATATCAATTCTGAGTTTCTTCCCTTTAGCAACACATAAACAACAGGCTACATTAGTAAATTAGTCTTTAAGAAGTATTTTCTTCGGTATGTAAAAAAATTCTTTTCAATTTAAGTTTTATCCTGGGCATTAGTTTTAAAAATATTGCTTCAAGAAACCTTCCAGGATTCTTGAACCTATATTCAACTTAGCCTATATTCAACATGCATCCAGGACAAGCCATATACTTTTCAACAGCAGAGGAATATTATTTAAATGATCAGAGAAAGATTAATCTGTTATCATAGGAAAAAGTACATTTAACAAAACAGTAGTAAAAATAAAAACAAAAAACCAAACTCTACCAAACCAAAACTGAGGTATTTTAGAATTAGTTCAACATTTTAACCAGTATCTCACATTGTATTCTGACAGCTTGTCAAAAGCTTACATCAGGATTTGTCTCCTTCAGAGTTCAAACTTACAACCCCTTTTCAAACAGTTGTAACAGATGATAATAATAAAATATTTTCACAATTTAACCTCAAGTTATTGTACAACTCATGACTTTCCAGTGTAGAAACAGTAATAACATTTTAATAAAATATGTGTCACAGGATCATACTCCTGGAGAATGGTACCATTTTTCTAAAAATCATGTCCTTGATTAACAATCCTAATTAGCCAGCTGCTACATCAATGATAAGACCAATACCAATCGCTCCCCCTGAACCATTCACTGTACAGGGTGAGACGCATTATGAAATTAAGAAAATTCTAGACTCTAGATTACACCAAGGACGATTGCAATATTTGGTCTTATGGAAGGGTTACCCTATATCGGATGCTAGTTGGGCAAAAAGTTGGAATGTACATGCTGATAAATTGGTAAATTAATTCCATGAGGAATTTCCCCATAAACCAAGGGTCCTCATGGAGGGGGGAGAGGGGGTTAAGGACAACGCATTAACCCCTGGTTGTGTTTTGTTCTTCTTTTATTATAGGAGAAATATCCAAGGGGGTCGCCTGTCAGCTCTGAAATTCATCGCTGTCATGAGTGCTGGGGGGGAAGTGATGTAATTGCATAGTTCTTAGTAGAAAAATATATGAGTTTGAAAGTCAAGGTCACAGAGAGTAGCGTAGTAAAAAATTGTACATGCAAGATAATTGGTTCACGTGATTAATGAGGTGTGAAAGTGGGTGAAGGTAGGTGGAATTTTGTGGGAGGTATGCCAGTACTGAAACTCCACCAGACAATACCAGTCATTTTTGTTTTGAATAAAGCACTTTGAGATTATGTCGGTCTCAGAGTTACTGTTTCAAATGAAGGATTTCTGGAAGTCTGACATTGTGAACTTTCCATCACTAAGCAAAGCAGTCAGTCGTTAGGTGAAACATCATATATCACACTGCTTAGCAACAGCAGTTCCAGTAGTCCTGGTTACAGTTGTTAAGTCCGGACCACACTGTTATTAGGCAAGGACATCAAATTTCTGATCTACTTGCCATGCTCGCCTCTGCTTCAAATCCTCAACCTGCTTATTTCCCACCCATCTCTGCCCTTTCAGCTACCCTGCCCTCTTCTGCCTAGTCCTGCCATCCTATTGTCTATCACCATCTTTTTCCTCCCATTTATACCATCTTCTTCCTCTCACATACAAAGCAACTGCTGGCCCTTTAAAAGGCTTTTAAGTGCACACTGCCTTGGGGAGGCTGCCGAACATCTGAATTTTGAACATGTGGCTTTGGCTACAAGAGCTGTAATCTGGAAGACCAGTTGTAACTATTGTTCATTCATTCAGCACCTGCATAACGTTGATCAGTTACTGAATGAATGGTTGTTAAGCAAGGACTAGCTGTATAGGCCATTTTAGAACAAGGGTCCCCAACCTCTGCCATGCAAGTGAGCAAAATCCCATCTGCACAAACGCTCGATCGAGGCAGCATAGGAAACAACGCTCCCCTAGTCCATGGAAAAACTGCCTACCAGGAAACTGGTCCCTGGGTACCCAAAAAGTTGGGCCTGCTGTTCTAGAGTTCAGGAGACATGCATCAAATGGAAATATTGTATTAAAAGAGAACTTGAGTTTTAAAATTGAAGTCTCAGGCAAAAGCAGAGGGATGCAGTTGGATCAAAGTTGCACAGCAAGATCAGCAAAAACTACCACTGTACACAGAAAGGAGGCAGAGTTGATTCTTGGTTTTGGAGAATGCAAAATAGCAAGACACCTAGAGGACCTACATGACTTGTTGATGTAGACACAGTTTCTTCTATTTCTTCCTAACTTGGTGGCAACAATTTTTGTCATTCTTGTCACTTAAAAAAAAGCAAGAAAGCATCATGAGAATAAGCAAATAATAACAAACAATCAACAATAAGAAAATGGTATGACATATGCTGTTACATGGCAGTGAAGGATGGATAGACAGCAGGCTGGCTTGCTAGCTGACTGGTAAAGTCTAATCTAAGGGTCTTCAAACTTGACAACTGTAAGACTTGTGGACTTCAACTCCCAGAATTCCTGAGCTAACATGACTGGAGGAGGAATTCTGGGAGTTGAAGTCCACAAGTCTGCAAGCTGTCAAGTTTGAAGACCCCTGGTCTAATCCCACAGAAAACTTACCGCTGCTCAACAATATCAAACCATGACAATCCCTAAAAACCCCTAAAATAAGGCCAATAGCAAAAGAATCACTGTAATATAGAACTGAAACATGCTAAACTGCATTCTTGCTCAAAGATATATGTTTCATTATTGAAAATGTAATGTTTTAAAGATTTGTGCTTTCCTTTACTAAATGTATTTTCATATATTTGTCTCATTTTTTTGCATCCTATTTTATCATCCTAATTCTATGCTAAACAGCTTGACCTTGTTCAAAGTCCTACTAGACATCACAAGAAGATCATGAAGAAGTTCAACAGTGGTTTCAAAAAATTTCTGATCATATATTAGGATATGTTAGCTAAAGTTCATTAACTTGTACATGTTGGAAAGAGCAGGGGTCACTTGAGACAAGAAAAAAATCAAGATGTCCAGCAATTGCTGATATTTACAATCTATATTGTCAAAATAGAGACAGGCTTGAAATGAAAAAGGCTACTGTAAGACAACATAAACTCCAGCAATTCTTATCACATGTTGCTTGAGCTAGACATTTATTTTTATCCCTTGTTGTGGAAATATTACAGTATAATTAAAATAAGCTTTCTGGAAGAAAAAGCCACGTGTAGTATTTACTCTACAAACGTATAAAAGGTATAAGGTAAAAAATATATATTTAAAATCCAAAAGACAAAGCCAGAGAAATATTGCAATGGTACCTCTTGGTACACAGATGATTTACACTATGGAAACAAATACTGTGGGGGTAAGACACCCCTAACACCCCTCAGGGTGGGTGTGTGCCTTAAAATGGCTTCTACACAGTAAACTTGCCATGGTAACGGCTTCATAGTATTCCACAAGGGGGCTCCCTCTGAGTTCTCCAAGGAAACGTCAGGTGATTGGCCAAGTGCAATCAAAAAAATGAAACACAGTGTAGGCACGAAACTCCCCAGGAGACGAATAGAAGACTTGCGACACGGCGCAAGAGACAGTACAACAATGTGTGTCCCAACTACAGGATTTTCCTGTCTACTATTGGGATAAATAAATACCCGGGCAACACCGTGTAATCAGCTAGTAGATAAATAAAAAACCCACTTAGTGGGCAGCTGTAACTTCCTAGTTTTTTAATCATCCAATCCCAGGACACACAGCAACAACCACGATATAAGAAGCATATGAAAACTGAAACAGGACTGAAAAAGCAAGTCCAAAGCAGTAAAACAAAGATGCCAATTAGAGAGGCAGTAAGTTGAAGGGAATGACTCAAGTGTCTGAAGACAAGTAGGAACACAGAGTCTCACAAAGGTATGTTCCAGAGAACCATTGGAAGAAAATGCAGAATGTAACCTTGGAACATGATTTAATTTCTTTACTTAAAATCAAGGCTGATAGGAAAAACAGAGTTAATAATAACTGGAAATTCATAGGTTCATAAACTTTTCCTTAGTTTTAAGAATATCTAAATAATATATAGAAAGCAGTTGCACACATTTTCTGCATTTGCAAACTGCATATCAGAGCCCACTTATAAATTTTCTAGAAATAGCCAACCATTGTTGTGCTGATATAATAGTAATAACAGTAGCCTTTGTTATACCTGAATAACTCTAGAATAGTGCTTTTAAAACTATCTGTTGTGAAGGACCAGGGTTTTTTAAAATTTTCAATCCATTATGAACATAAAGACTTTGCATTTATATACAATAACAATGAATTAGAAAAATAAAATTTAAAAAGGCATACAAAATACAATTGTTGTTAAATTTAACAGACATAACACTGTTAAATTTCAATAAAACCAAGCAGAACAAACATCATAGGGAAAAAAGAATTACAAAAACTACCTGTTGTTCATTAGAAGTGTGTGTATAGGCAATATAGAGAATCACTGTTACACTAACTTTTCCTCATTCTGCAATTATAACTAAACCAAAAGATGAGTAAAATAGTAATGTCCTGTATTAAATAGCTATGACACACTTTGAACAAACCTTACATCAATATTTAAAGCTGTTAATATGATAAATGAGCTTGATTCTTACTTATTAAGATTCTACACACTCTTGAATTCTGTACTTATCTCATTGTGAACTAGTTATCAAACAGTTTGGGACCGGATGTGGTCTCAACAATAGAACTATTCTAGACATTTTAAGATGCTAGTGGGAAAAGGAATGTTAGTCTAGTTCTCCTTCATAGGAAGCATCAAGTAAAAAAAAAACTTTCCGTAAGTGTGTATGTTTGTGAGGATTTATTTTAATATATATAACCACATCCACTCTAAACAAATTTTAAAAAGATATTATAGAATAGATAATTGAATTTTCAATTAAGCTTTAATGATACTTTCCAGAGTTACTTCTAACTAAATAATGTTTTTACGTGAGTCCATAAAGGATGGGAAATAATAACTACCAGTAAGTAGCAGTAGCTACCAAAACTCAGGGCAAAAAGCGTGGTCCAGTCTAACAAATTCTGAATACCAAGGAAACATAGGAGAAACATATCCTTAATAACTAGGAACAGCTCATTTGTTCTTAAGTTCTAGCTTAAGATAAAGCAGAACAACCATTGAATGAAGACATAATGGAAGGCAGTCATTTACTGCAGTTTAATCTCCTCCACTGTAAACAAATGTTAGCGAAGTTATAAAAGTAAATACAATATCATATTACATTATGGTTGCTAAGAAATAAATGCCTACTCTATCCAGCAGCAGAAAACACTGAAAACTGAATTGGCATGTGGTACTTTTGCCAATAATTTAATTTAAAACATAGCTACAATTAATTCTAGGAATAGTTTTATGGCTATGACATTTAAAAAAAAACTATGATGTCCAATATGTTCAAAATGCAAGTAGATAAATAAGTACTTCGGTGGGAAGGTAACAGCACTCCATGACAGCAGGCAGGCCACATGACCGCAGAAACATCTTTGGATAGTGCTGGCTCAATGGGCTTGAAACAGAGACGAGCATCACTTCCCACAGTCGGCAACAACTAGCAGAGTAAATTCTGCAGCGACTCTTTTACCTTCTTTAATGATGCAAAATAAAAAAAGGCTCCTCATACTATTCTTCACCCCCTAACCCCAAATAGCTAGAACGGCAGGATACCCTCTACGTTAATAATACAATGTGTTTTCATGACATCTCAAACTTTCTTTTATGCGTTTCAGTATTCTTAAAGAAAAACAAAATTGAAATGCTGCTTTAAAATAAGTTTATTTTGCCAGCAAATAGGGATTCACATATTTCCAAGGGAACTGTGGGAATGTGTCTGGATAGTTAGATGAACAGACTGTACATTGTTAGGAAGAATGGTCTAGCGGAGAACATGAAATACTAGGTGGAAATTTTGGGAGAGCTGATAAATTCCAGGAAATACTACGGAGCTCTACTCTAGAAAAATCCAAACTATAAAAAATTATAGTAAATCTCAAAAAACCTACAAAGTAGGCATTAGCATATTAAATTTAATAAATAAAGAATTTTTAAAAGTTTCATAATGGTGAAAAATTGTAATACCTATTGTTATAAAAGTCAGGAGTTTGGAAGCTCCTTTTCCAGCTAACAAATTCTATCAAAAGATAAAAGCTTTGGTGAGCTTGAAAAGCTTATGTCTTTTAATTTAAAAAAAGTTAGTTAGAAAAGGTGATACTAAACATCTGGTTTTTGTTTTTTATTTTTGCTACCATAGACTCTGTTTTCCTCTAGAAATGTTATTTGTGATTTAAAATCCTTAAAAGAAATTACACTTTTTTCAATTTATACACTAAAAATTACTGGAACTAAAGTGATAAAACAATGCAGAAATAAATTTTCAACTTTCAACAGGAAATTAATTTTCTCTATTTTAATAGCAATCAGAAATGAAACAATTAAACATGACATAAATTTACGGATTTAATAAACCATCCCATCTAGCAATGTCTTCAGGAATACTACATGGCTATTGTAGGAGAGAAACTTTTCCTTGGAAACTGTAAGGAAAACAATGTTCTGAGGCCTGAATAATGCTTACCTGTCATATTTGGATTAGAATGAATTCCTTTCTATCCAGCCTAAGCATTTAAAATCCTCAACTTACTACATCCAATAGTAAAGAAAATATACTAAAGATGAGATTTTAAAATATTTAGAATTAGAATGCATTTGGAGGCTGTATGAATTTGAGGGGAGAAAAAAGAAAACAACACCTAAGACCAAGGGTCTTCAAACTTGATAGCTTTAAGACTTGTGGACTTCGACTCCCAGAATTCCTCCTCCAGTGATGTTAGCTCAGCGATTTCCGAGCTAATATGGCTGGAGGAGGAATTCTGGGAGTTGAAGTCCACAAGTCTTAAAGCTGTCAAGTTTGAAGACCCCTGCCTTAGACTCACTCCAAAATAATCCCAGCATTCATTCCTAGTATTTTGTAACAATACAACAGTTATCAAGGTCCTAAAGCTCAGATCTATATTGGGGTGGGTTCTTTTATTCAGAAGCCCTTTCCACTGCAATCTAAACATTTTTATAATAAGAATATTCTATATAGAGATTCAGTAATCTCTGTATAGAATATTCTTATTATAAAGAATATTTATATATTCTTTATAAAGTGAGGTGGGTAACTTTTCTCATTACAGAAACTGACATTTTAAGAGGAAGCAAGATAAAGTCTAAAGCCACATAGTAGATTAATATCCTCCAATAGGAACAGCATAGTTCTATTTCATTGTTCTTATAACAATAATCTATTAAATATCCTGCACTTCCCCTCACAACTATCAATTAAATTGAGTTAGGTTTAGTCAATATGCTGCATTATGGTTTGTTGAATAAGTCATAAATGGCTGAATTCACATAACACGTTCTTTCAGAATTAAATGAACTGTAGTAATAAAAACCTGTGAACTTAGCCAATTAAGACAAGCTACAAAGTTAGTTTCAAAACTAAGTCAGTACTTGAACTTGTTTATCTAAAGCAGTACCCAACTCCTTTAAAAACTTCCATAAATTGTGAGATTACAGTGGAATACAAATTGAATAAATAAAACAAATTCAAATACATCTAATTCCTATAACAGTAATTTCATGATAGAGCTTATTAAAAAAACTTTAATGCACTTCTGATAACTGAGGCCCACATTTCACATCTAGGCCATGAGGCCGAGGACATAAATTACCCTAAAGAATAGAGGACATGTTCATCTCTAGTTTTTGCAGGGAATTCAAGAGCGTTAGAATTTTGTGGGTTTTGTGGGGGGAGGGAGAATTAACTATGTAAACAATTTTTCTGTGTTTCAGGTATCAAATATTGCAGGACATGGAATATTTTCAGAGATATCACTGAAATTCCATGATACTCCAATGGACAGGAAGAAAGTTGGGGTTCTGGGACTATGGCCAATTACATTCTAAAAATTCAAGAATTCATGCCCCACCACTAAGTTTTGTTGGATGGACAGCCCACTGCACTCATTTCACCTCTACTTTAAAAAATGTATCCTGTTCACTGGACTGAAAAGAAATTGGATATATTGGCAAACTGCCAATCCATTATACAACAGTACTAATTTCAGTAATAAACATGAAAGGTGTGGAAAACATAATTGATAAATATTGTATAAAAACTAATTATGTACAGGGTCAGCACATTCTGTTTGTTTTACATACTGTACTCCCAGATTTTGTATTACAAATATATAAATATATATTAAAAATAAAAAATGTACAAGTCTTTACCGTTTTACATCCTAGCCTTGAAATACCAGTCCAAGAACCATCAGGCAAGTATCCACTTGAAGTCATATATATTTTAGAAAGCTTTCCTGAGTATCTTATTTCCTCCACAGAATTTCTGTTCATTTATATGTAGTATATAACGGTACACAAAACAACCAGAGCTCAAGAATAAATGTATTAAGTCATCTATCGTGAATTCCACATTATATTTTTATGGAGTTCCTGATTAAGATTGAACTGAATCCAATCTTCCATCTCATAATTTTTTAAATTATCTATTTATATTCCAGAGTACATGTATTTTTAGTCTTCTGCATTTGTGAAAAGAGAGCAATATACCGCCTCACTGAATCTAAATATTATGCCCATATCACTGCCCTATAGATTTGTGTTATCTGTATCTAGATTCCAATACAGAAGCACATAAAATTAATTCCTTTGGCTGGTAAGTAAACAAAAAAAATCTTATGGCAGCATATACTGTATATTAAATAATTTATTATAGAAATTCTTAACAGCTTTATATAGAGCTCAAGTTTGTCATAAATTTATTCTAAGGAAAACCACTTTCTAGTAAGCTACTTCATAAGCTTACAGATCAAATGGTCAAATTCTTCTATAATGTGAAAAATTACAGAGTCTGTACATAACTGCCATAAAAGGATGAGCAGTCTACAAGAACGAAAGGACCAGCAAGGATCAAAATACTTGGCTATAAAAGTATAGTGTACTTTTTCCTTGTCCCATATATCAAAATGAACCACAGATTCATTCTCTGTTTTGTACTAATCATAAAAAGCCATTGAACTATAATCAGTGATAACTTCAAAATAAATCATGGAAAGGTATTTTATTTATGGCACCATTCCAGGGGAAGAGCTCCTAAGCAGGTTTATCACAAAATCAAATATTAGACTTGTCATATCAATCAGAGTTTGATAAAAATCTAAATCAAATGAGCTTTAATAAATTCATCTTTACCGCTTTCATCATATTTTGCAGGCCCCATGAATTTAGAATGGCAAACAGTACTGATTTTTAGATCCATGGCCAAGGACTATCAAATATCTTAGTTTCAAATCTGTAAAAAACAAAACTCAATACAGATAGTTCTTGACTTACGACACAATCAACCCCAAAATTTCTCTTTTTAAATGACCTTCAATCTAGGTAACTCTTCATATTAGTCAGCCTCATAACGATACTTGGGAAGGGTTATCTCATTTTTAAATTTTCAATTTTAACCATTTATTATGAGGGTTGAAAGATCCATAAAAGTGGTTTGATTTCTTGTTCTAAAAAAACAGTATTTATTTTTTCATAACAAAATGATTCAGCTTGCTAGTGACTTACTTTTACTTCAACTGAAAGCTTCCCATTCAAAGCAAATGTCACTTTTGTATGTCATTTTTATATTCTCAAGGGCAAAACCTCTGAAATCTTTACTCTATATTTGCCTATGAAAGAGATGAGGCAACATGACAAGAGAGGAAGATAGTCACAACAGCTGCTTCAAATCCCTCCCCCCAAAAGCCTGGATACCAGCTCTAGTAACACAGTCCACTTGCAACATAAGCTACCAGGGATTAAGGATGGTCTGGTAGTAGTTCTATATCACCATGTATTTGAGAAAGACTTCAGCATCCATGTAAATAACTGAACTCATCATTAAATAAAACACAAGTACAGTACAAACAAAGCAAACCAGAATTGACCCTTATAAAGTAAATCACATAGGATAGCAGAAAGAGAAAGAAGAAGACTGCAAATGATAGTTTTTATTGCTTAGTAAGACTATAAAGCATTTGCTTTCTTAAATACATACTAGAAAAATTCCTTGGAAAGAATTCAAAATTGATTAAATCATCACCAACTTAATACCTGCAATGATGTTATCTATTACTACAAATTAAGCGAGTGATATTATTAACTGAGATGCCTCCCACCGAAAGAAAGTTTTAAAAAACTAAAAGACAGAATAAAAAAATTAGCCTAAGGTAACATATCCAAGGTGTACCAAAGGCTTATTATTGTAGTATGTTTCATTATCCCTTTCCCCAAAAGAAAATGTTATGGTACTTAGGAATATTCAAAGGTCCTTTGTCAAATGAATAAGAAATGTTTAGAATATTTCTCAAATCCATGTACATTACCCAAAATTGGATAAAAACAGTTTTTCTTTGTATTTTTCTCTTGCCTGAACGTATTTCCCATCACAAAAGATATTTATGTGTACCCAAAATAATCAAAAATCTCCCAAACTATTCCTATTAAAGTGAAAATCAATGAAATTATCTACAGCACTTTGCTGAAATAACGTAAAGATCACTGAATTACATTTTAAATAAAGATAGTCCTTGAGTCACAACCATGCATTCAGTAACTATTGAAAGTTACGATGATGCTGAACAAAGGGACTTATGACCTGTCCTCAAAGTTCAACTTTCTAATAAGCAGTTTTGGGTAATGAAGGAAAAAGTTTGGGAACCATTGTTCTAGAAGAAAATAGCAACATTTTAATAAATTGTTTATGAAGTCTGACTTTTGGATATATACCATGTATCAACATAGATTACTAATACTGTTGTTTTACTCTTATCAAAGAAATGTTAAATATTGGCAATAATCAATATATTTATTAATGAAAGTTACAGAGATCCTCAAACAATTATTTTCTTTCTCTTAGTTTATCCCATAGAATATTGCTATACATACCTCTTTAGTTAGATCACCATTTAGTGGAGGAGCCACTGCACCTAGGTCTTCCAACTCTTCACTATATGCTTGTTCCATTGCATTTTCTCTGACTACATTGTCTGAAGCAGTTCCATTTTGTAGGCTACTGCCATTCTCAAGGGAAATGCCTGTATTGGGCTGGGCACCAGAGACAGAACCTTCAGGATCGCGATGTACCAGCCAAGCACTAACTTCAGTGGTGGGCACCTGAAACCTGTCCAAGGCCCTCACTTGGTTGAGAAGCCGTCGAGCTGTGAAATAGTAGTCCAGATCTACACTTTTGGGATGTATAACATAGCCATCTAGGGTGTTCCGCAGGTTATGAAACTGTGTTTGAGTATACGCAGAGCTCTGGCCCAGAAAGATCTCCCGCAAGGGAGGGAGATGTGAATTTAGATAAGTATCTACATCCACCCTCACTCCAATCAAGCTGAGAAGAATAGTGAATTGAATGAGTCCTTCAGTGAAATATTTCTTCAGAGAAAGCATTTCTAGAAAGAAAAAGTATATTTAGAATAACTTTATTCAAATATCTCTTGTGAGATATCTTTCTATACTATAGAATGAATGATCATATTCCATTTTAAAGGAAAATGTAAATGCATTCAGATTATGGATAAATTTGAGATATCTCCAGGAATAAAAAGCTCACATTAAGTGGACTTTTATTCTGGAACAGCTTATTCAGAATACAAAATTGTTTTACAACAAAACAAAGCATATAAACTCATGTGACTTACTGTCTTAATGAATCCACCCAGCAACTTCCTTGAAGCTTCTATTTTCCCACAGCAACTGCAAGATGGAACAAGTCTTCTACAACAGCTGCAAGTTTGATCTTTCCCCCTTTCCTCCTTTTTCTCTAAAAGGCTTCCTGAAGGAGCAGTTAAAGAATACAGGGTTCCAGAATAGGGAAGATTCTTCTGCTGCTTGCTGCAAGTTTCATCAGAAACTGAAACACACCCAAAAATATCAAGCAGAGGCATTAACAGGCACCATATTTTAAATTAGTTCAACACTTTATTTTATACAGGCTAGAAATATGATGTGGAGTGCACATTTAATTTAACAAAAATATGACCAAAAAAGCTAAGTAATTTAGCATTATCCTACAGTTCAAGGGGGAACCAATCTGGGGTAGTAGTTAAGGCATTAGGTTAGAAACCAGGAAACCATTAATTATAGTCTTGCATTAGGTATAAAGGCAACTGGATGACCTTGTGATAGTAATTTTCTCTTAGCCCTTCTGTAAAACTATGCCAAGAAAACTACAAGGACTTGTGTAGGCAGTCTTTGACAATCAGTCACACCTGAACATAAGTGGAGGGGGGGAAACAGTTCAAGGAAATATCAATTTGGCTTCTGGCATCTGATTACCCAGCAAGAGCCAAATATCAACACTCCAAAGAATACTGGTGTTTGCCTCCTTTTATTCTCTCACCACTGAGAGCTTACTGTGGGTGATGTTTAAACTTGCTGATTATGCTTTAATTCAGCATAAATTTCTGAGTAATTTAAAAGGACTTTAAATTCACTTTGAGCATTAGGGGTGTTGCAATTTATCAGCACAAAAGCTATGTCTGCAAATATTTCTCCCAAGTCATGCCTACAACTTCATGCCTACTGAAGAAATTACTGGATTTAATAAAGAACATAGCTTCTAATATATGTATGGATCCTTGTTTTAGCTATTCAGATTCTTTTAGCTCTTTTCCCTACTCCAGGAACCGTCAAGGGCTTGGGATTCTACACCTTTGCATTACTAATACCTACAGGTAATTCCTGATGATCTCTACCCATCTTTCTCCCTGATTCCCAATTGTTGAGCATTCTGATTCTCAATCAGTTTGATTGTCAGTATTTATAGAAAACATGTTGCCTTCCTTCTTGGAAGAGGAGTTATAACTGCTGGTAGATCAGTATTTGGGAAATGAATTTGGGAAAAATAGGACTTCTTTCATTTTCCCCTCAATTATTTATCCAATTAAAATTATGGATAAGGTGGCATTTATGATCAAATACTTTCCTTATACCTTCATATGTAAGTATACAGCAAGCTTCAAGCAATAAAATCTCCGTACAGTGATATTAAATTGCATTAAAGTGCATCTATCAAAATGAATTAAACATTAAAAACATATAAAATATTTTTCTGATAAAAGTTACAAACATGAGGATAAGGAAGGTCAATATCACAATAATTCTACATATATTATCAGAAAACATTGCTAGCCCAAATTTTTAGAATTAAATATAAAGACATGAGATGACTTTTTTGGCTTTCATGTCTAATTTTTCAATACAATTTTTCCTTCAATTAATTTGAAATTGTTTTTTTAAATCTACATCACAGCTATTGCTTCATCTGCTCCCACTACAAATTACACAGAATACAAGAATTCCAAAGGCCTTACCTTGATTTATTAAGAACAGCAACCATATACTCAGACTAATCCAATCTATGCTTCTACTATCATATTTCAACACCTTTTTCTATTTCCATCAGACGCATGATTTCTAAGTAGTAGTTGTTTTGAAAGACATGAGAGCCAACATTCTCCACCAGACACTTTCTTTCCTATGTTCTTTCATTAATCCTACTTTCTCAATCACTAAGACTTTCTGGACTCTCATTACAATCTCAATTTAAAGATTTAAACTCTTCAAAATGCAAGCTAATGACATAGGAGAGAACTTAAGAGAATTCTACCACAAATCTTTTTACACAAGAGCTTGAACCTTGTCCTATTTACAGTACACAGAACCATGAGGAAGTACAACTCCAACAAAAGCAAAGCTTTTTACATTAGCTGTCATATTTTTAATATCTCTTTATAATGTAATATACAAAAGTTAACATTATCTGGGTTCAAAAGTATTCTTTTCCTGTGTAGTAAGGAGTGCAACCCATTTAATGAGATTCTAAACAAGAGATCAACCGGCAAGAGTTTTTCCTTAATTAATTAATCCATATGTAATTTGGTGTATATATTTTTCTTGAGATTTTATAATTAATCCCACATTTCTCTTTCTTTATCTACTTTCCTACTCTCATTTCTTTAAAAGTCTTGGGTTCCATATATAAGAACCTTGAAAAAAATAGGTCAGGATTGCTCACTCCCACAAGCTAATTATTAAGTCGCAGAATAATACCATGCAAATGTTCTTTTAATTAAACAGAACAGCCTTGGCCTGCAACACATCCATCTACTACGAACAGGCATGAGAATACAATTAAATTTCAAACTGCTTCTATTCTGGAAACAATTCCCCACCCATTAATTTTGCTAGGCTAGCATTTCCTCCACTATCTGGTTTTACTCCATTTCTACTATTATAGGACTAACCTCATTCCGTTTCTTATGTTCTAGGAGTGCCTCGCCCACACAGAAGCCCCCACCCCCACCCCATTTCATTTTTCAGCAAATCCTACCTGTCCTAAATTCTCTTATAGGATTTCCCTTACAAGAAGGGCAAAGCATTTCTCCATTCCTCACTTTCTCAGGCTAACTTTTTACCTCCTCATATCTTAACTTTCCCTATTTTTTTATTCTCTCCCAGTCTACCTAGTGCCCTTTAAATTCTATATATATATTACCCCATCTATTAGCTCTTTCCACAGGCCACCCACGCCTGAACTCATTTACCTTCTTCCCTCCCGACCCTCCTTCCACTCATCTCTTTCCTTCCACAAGCCTCATCTGGTCAAAACCCCACCTCGTTTCTGCCCAGTCTGCATCTGAACCCCGTTTCCCCCGCAATCGCCTTTCTTCAATTCATATTTATTATTCGTTCAGTCCTGTTCCTCCCAGCGCCCTCCTTTACCTGGCCCTCCGTCTCGTATTTTTACCTCCATCTTCTCAATCATCCCCGCCAACGCCTCTCAATTCCCCCTCCTTTATATATTGCAGGCCATCTCCCTGGGTCACCCCCACCTTTCTCCCAATTTTCAAACCCCCCCCCCGCCCAGTATGCAATCCCTTCTTTTATTCTCTAGTACTCCTCCCCTTTATCCTGTCCCCGCTTAGGCTTTCTCCACCAACTTCCCGTCGTAGAAATCCATCATTTCATCTGTATACCTTCCCTGTCCAGCGACCGCCGTCCAGCACGCGCGACTACCTTCAGGAGGCCTTGCCTCAATGCCGGTCTTAAGCCCATACAGCGGCACTCGACTGCTATAACAAGGTTTCCTGCCTTCTCTGTAGCTTTGTCCAATCGTTTTTAACGATTCGGATGAATGACAGCTTGTTTGCCCATTCAGAAGGTAAACATTATTTCCTCACCACGAACCTCACAGCGACTGACAGCTTAACGGCCAATCAAAATCAAAAAAAGTCAAGAAAAAAAGCCAATCACGATGGTTAGAGGGCCAGCTAACCTGTTCGTTGATTGACAACATAAATTCCCCAATCCGTTTAATGTTCGCTTAGTTCCTTGAACCAGATGGTTTGATTGACAGAAGCAATAACCAACTATCGCTCGAAAATGTAATCGCCTCTTGCCATTATCTTTGGACTCTAGGCTCTAAAGATGCAGTTAGTTTCTTTACCATTCCCCACCCGATTACGTAATCGTATAACCGCCTATTACCCTTGCGAAATGGCGCCGTATTGAGAGTGTTACCATTGACAACCAAGTGACGTCTTCAGAAGTGCCTGTTCATGTATGAATTTTAAACAATTCGGTACTACTTTGGAAGTTTTGGTGAATACTTCTTTGCTGGTGCTGAAATCACACCTACAACGTAATTTTACATTTAATAGATTGTATTATGTATAATTTTAAAGTCGCTGCAGATAATTCAAGTTTAGTGACATTTTATGTATCTATGTAACAATTTATCTTTGCTCCTCTTAAACTTGAAACTCATTCAAGATATGTTCAGCATACTGAATATAAGGTAGAACACTGAACATGTAAAAATCATTTTATACTCTAAATAATGCGTGTTCTTTACAATCAGAATGTGATGATGGTAGCACAGCAAGCATGAGCAGCTACTTCCATTTTCAATATGGTCGGAAAGTGTGGGTTTTGCTTAATATAGCTGTAAGCACATGGGAATTTATTTGTCAGATGCAAGGCAGGATAGAAATCAAAAGTATTTCAAGTTATTTCATGCTATCTATGCCAAGAGTCTGAACTAATCATTAGTGTGAATTGGTGCCAGAGAAGAGTCAATGGACTTCAAGAGGGCTGGACTTATATCTTTTGGGGAGGATTAGAGATTCCAAACTGATGATGGATTTAATCCTGCCTCCAGGCTCATTTTGGTCAGCTACAATTTGAAATTTGGGATATACCATGGATACTGATTTTTGTCCAATAAAATCCAACAATAATAAAACATTTGTTTCATCATGATCACCACTGGGATCTTTTTTTAAAAAATAAAGTTTTATTACAGTAATTTTCTACCATTATATTTATTTAGTGCTTAATAAACATCATGTTGTCTGGGTCACTGTATTTTGTTTGCTTAACAACAGCAATAACAATACAAATTATATTCCTACTATTTTTTCCAGCCATTGATAAAATGATTTCCATGTTTGATAGTATTCTGTATCTTCTTTCTGTTTAATCTTCAATGTAAGTCTGTCCATTTCTGCACAGTCCAATATCTTAATTATCTCATCATTTAGCATTTTTTCAATGCTGAGCAAATACTATCCTCGCTGCTGTTAATACATGCAATATTAAATATACATCTTGTTTATCATTTTTTTTCTGATATTAAACTTAATAAAAAAAGTGCAGGTTTAAGATTACATGTTTTCCTAACATCTTTTCTAACCACATGTATATTTTTGCCCAATTTTTTTTTGCTTTAACACAAGTCCACCACAGATGGTAATACGTGCCAGATTTTTTGTTATATTTCCAACATTTAATAGACATTTAATATTTTTGAACATAAGTTTTCTTTATATGCCATTGTTAATTTATAATTTCTTTCCCATATATTTTGCCATTTCTCTAGTTCTATATTATGTTCAAAAAAATTTGACCACTCTATTATTGTCTCTTTTACTTGTGCATCTTCCATTTTCAAATTTAGTAGAAAGTTATAGTTTCTTAATCAGTTTTTCATTGGAGTTCAACAATATCTGATTGAAGGTTGTCTTTTCTTTATAGAAGCCATACATTTTCACATCTTTGTCATATCTAGATTGTATTTGCAGCTGAGGCTACCATGATAATTCATTGCCGTGGTCTTCAAGCTCTTATTTAGATTATAGTTTCCCTTCAGTATTCAAAATATCTTTATATGTCAGAATTTTCTCAAACTTCACCAGATTTTGGTGAATAAATGCTTCCATCGTTGAGAGCCATCCTAGGATTCTCAAGTAGATCTGGCTTTTATTTTTCCCCACACAAACAATAACAAATTTCTTACATGGTGATTTTGGAAATACCTGTGGCTTTTATTCTTCTCATATAAAAATGCATGCCATCCAACTTGTAAGTAATTTCCTTCTAAATATAGTAGTCTCTTATGTTTAAGAGTTATCCATTCTTTTAGCCATGTTAGAACACATGCTTGACAGTATAAAAGCCAATCTGGTAATCCAAATCCTCCATTTAAAAAAAAACACTAAAAAAGAAAGTATAAGTAAACCCTTCATTCAAAATTGTTCTGTCTGCATATCAACCAGAAATAAGGTCTTCAAATACATTTTTCATATTTAAATTTTAAAAAATCCCTCTCCTCCTCTCAAGTTTTGACATAATATACTTTTCAAAATTGTTTCGGAACTATAACTTTTAGTAGCATATAAGGCAAATTTATTATTTATATGAGGAATAGTTCATCAAATTTAATGTAAATTAAATCAAACTTAGTTTTTGTCCTAGCTTTGTTTAACTCATGTTTTGCAGCATGGTTCCTGGCAAAGAACTGAAAAATAAGTATAATCCTCAGTAAGAAGGGCAGATCAAGAGTAATATACACATATTGTATATATATATATAGGTAATCCTTGATTTACAACCAAAATTGAGCCCAAAATTTCTGTTGTTAAGTGAGACATTTGTTAAATTAGCTTTGTCCCATTTTATGACCTTTCTTGCCTTTTCTTGTTAAGTGAATCATTGCAGTAGATAAGTTAGTTACCCAATTGTTAAGTGAATCTGGTTTACTCATTGACTTTGCTTATCAGAACATCGCAAAAGGCGATCAGAAGTCCCGGGGACACAGCAATGGTCATAAGTATTAATCAATTGCCAAGCACCTGAAATTCGATTACATGACCATCAGGATGCTGCAGGGGTTGTAAGAGTGAAAAATGGTCATAAGTCACTTTTTTAATCCTGTTGTAACTTCAAACAGTCATTAAATGAACTGTTGTAAGTTGAGGACTACCTGTATACATTAACATTTAACTTTATAAACAAGCTGCAAAATAAATGTCTATTCCTGCACAAGTCTTCACCCCTAAAATTGTGAGAATGAGACAAGAGAGTTCCACAATTTTAATCTGGGAACACCTATAATCTCTGAATTAATATGTTGGGCCATCAAACATTAGCTAATATCTGTTCTTTAAGATAAAGTAATGGCATAATCATAATTACTATTTTTCATTTCTCATATCATTATCAGACATGCACCAGTTCTTTCAACTCTCTATTGACACACCCATCACCCCACTGTGCCTTTGACAGCTTGTTCCAAATTTGGAATTATTGGATGAATTTAAAAGGTACTTTTCTCCCTAAGAAAAATATTGTATGCGTCAATGGCATTGTTGGAGACTGTATGACTCCAAATTTGACATCACTATTTAAGTGTTTATTACCTAATCCCTACAAACTGATTGTGAGTTAGATGTTGTGTATCTGTCTGTATTGTTTGTTTATAGCTCCAAACCAATCAACCTTACCGTCACTCTTTGGATTAGGTAGATATACTTAATTAAAGTCAGCAACTGGTACAGTACAGAAAAAAAGGGGGGCAATGTAATAAATATCCATAAATTAACCCTAACAACTAAATCATATGTATTAGGTAACCATCTAAATCTGATGTACCATAAAAATTGTAGATACAGAATCTATACAATCTATAAACAAGTTGACCTTGCCAATTTAAGGATTAATTTTACAGTTTTTCATTTAAAGGAAGATCACATAAACAGTTTTTTTTCAATCAGAACTTTAGACTAAGTAAGAGATGGAAATTTAGCTGAACCTGAAGCATCCTTGAAATACAGCTGTATGATGACCTGATGAACTCCTTTGCATGTGCTCATTTGGTAGTTGAACTCTACAAAGATATTATACATTTTCCATTTTCTCTCATCAAATAATAATAATACTTTTCTTTTACTGCCAGCCATGTCATATGTTATTGATCTTAGTATTGAACCCTTACAAATCACATACATTTTGTTAAAGATAAATCAATTTCAACTTTGTCAGAAATCAATTGTGACAGAAACTGAGAATTTGTTTTTCAGCATTTAACTTATATAAATGAAAGTATTTGCCTAACATAAGAACTGTGCATGATTCTATAAATATGTAACATCTAGTTTATTTTGTCTGAAGGGTTAGCAGTTCCTTACTACAAAGCTCAAAACTAGAAAACTAGAAATACTTCAGAAATGTCAGTCCAGAAATCCTCACTATGTTCAAACTTTGAAAACAAACAAGCGCAAAAAACATTTTTTGAACGAACAGCTAGAGACATTAAAGAATAGTTAGTTTATTATAAATTAACTCAAAAAAGTAACCTCAGTTGACAAGTGATAGAATGATCAACCTTGTCATATCTTGTATCAAGTATGTGTTTGTGGTATTCATTTTGAAACCAATTGCATCATGAGATTTATTTAATACTGTAATTTAATGCTGTGTTTGAAAAGAGAAAGAGCCAACTGCCTGAACAGGTGTGTTGGGTAAGGCTGTGCCCGCATAAACATAGGCGTAAACGACTTGACAAAACTATTAATTGGGTTAAAGTGGTAAAGGATCTTTTTCTTTAGAAATGAGGCATCTGAAAATGCTTGTTTAGTGACTTAAAAGAGTAGAGAAAATGACTTCATGCCTCTTTCACACCCTCTTTGCAATTTTACTTTCTCTAAACAGGTTTTTGGCGAAACCCTAAATAAGTCAGACAAGTTTTTCAGCTGCCGGCTACAATGAAGACAATATTTTCTGCCTTCAAAAGGAAATGTTTCTGCTTTTTTGAGGGTTGGAGATTTTTAAAAGCAAAATAAATAAACTCTTGTGGTGTTTATGCTGTAATTTTACTGTATTAACGGAGTGGAGAGAAATGCTGATCAAAACTGGCATTTTTACACTTATTTTTAATAGCAAAATCGGGGGTGCTGTGGAAGCCTCAAAATGCAGGTGGGGGCCAAAATTGTATCTATGAACAAAAATGAAAGAAACCCCCATCGAGAATGTTGTATGGAATGGTTTGCCTCTAGAAAATCAAAAAGGGGGTGTGGTTATCAGCCATTTCAGCATCTAAAGCCAAGTATGGAGGTGCACCAAAGATGAATTAATCAAAATGTGTACTTACTTGCAATAGCTTTAAAGAACCTTGATTTTCTTGTTCCTCTTTTTCAGTCATATTGCTGTCCATTAATGTTTGCCTAAACTGATTACAAATGTGGAGACAGTTATCATACATGTACTACATTTCCTTCTCTATCAAGGTCCTACATTTCAGGCCTTATGGCCTAGGAATGCTTCACTTTGTGAATAGTCAATTTTTCTAGGCCTCTCAGATTGCACTCTTTCGGAGATCAGAGTTATACGTTAGATTAACATATAGGTACCTTAGTGTAGTCACCTTCCCTTGCAATGCTACCCCAAAATTACAGTTTTTATATTCTCACGCCTTTTAATTATGACTTGTCTTGCCTTTACATTTTGGATATGATGGTGATAGCTCCATACTAGCAAAAATTCTGCTTCCTGCAGGTTTCCCATTGATGTGACTCACTGTTTTCTGCAACTTGTTAGTGCTGCCCTTTGGATTTCTCGTTGTGATAGAGAATATAATACTGTGCTATTACCAAAGTACCATTTCAGGTACTTTTTAGAAAATATGGAATGAAATGTGAATGTGCTGCTAGGAGAAGGAAAGGGGGAAGAAATTGCCTATGGCCTGGATCCTTATTTTAAGAAGGGTCAAGAACAGGTGGTATTCAACAGGTTCTGACCAGTTCTGGAGAACCAGTAGTGGAAATGTTGAGTAGTTCGGAGAACCAGCAAATACCACCTCTGACTGGCCCTGCCCCCATCTATTCTCTGCCTCCCGAGTCTCAGCTGATCAGCAGGGTCTTCTTTGGTTGCCCTGCACAGGAGAACGGAGCTGGAAAGCAGGTCAGTGGGGTGGGGAGGGAATGGGATTTATTTATTTATTTATTTATTTTATATTTTATTTATTTTGTTAAGCGATTATAAGATAACAGGTATAAGTATAAACATAGTTATGAATACATGAAATGGATACATATAAGAAAAAAAAGTAGGACAGGGACAGTAGGCACGTTGGGGGCTTATGCACGCCCCCTACAGACCTCTTAGGAAAGGGGTGAGGTCAATAGTAGAAAGTCTAAAGTTCAAGTTTATGGAGTTTGGGGAAGAAACCACAGAGTCAGATAGAGTATTCCAGACATTGACCACTCTGTTGCTGAAGTCGTATTTCCTGCAATCAAGTTTGGTGTGGTTTACCTTGAGTTTGTATCTATTGTGTGCTCTTGTATTGTTATGGTTGAAGCTGAAGTATTCATTGACAGGTAGGACATTGCAATGGATGATTTTATATACTATACTTAGATCAGACCGAAGGCAGTGTAGTTCTAAGTGTCTAGGTCTAGAATTTCAAGTCTGGTGGCATAAGGTATTCTGCAATGAGTAGAGGGGCGGAGAACTCTTCTTGTGAAATATTTCTGGACTTTCTCAACTGTATTAATATCAGATACGTAATGCGGGTTCCAGACTGATGAGCAAGTATTGGTCTAGCAAATGTTTTGTATGCTCTAGTTAGTGTGATATTACCGGAGAAAAAGCTATGCAGGATTAGGTTAACAACTCTTAATGCCTTTTTGGCTATGTAGTTACAGTGGGCTCTAGCACTTAGATCATTAGAGATGAGTACTCCAAGGTCTTTGACAGAGTTTGGATCATCAACAAGTCTTGACTATTCAATTGTATTTTATTTTCTGATTTTTTTGCCAATATGTAAGACAGCATTTATTTGTTGAGATTTGAAATTGCCATTTGTTTGACCATTCAGATACATAGTCGAGGTCTTTTTGAAGGGTAGCAGTATTGTCTGTGTTGAATAGCTTTACATCATCAGCGAAAAGAACACAGTTGCTCTTAATATGATCAGAGAGGTCATTTATGTGAAGTATGAAGAGAGTTGGTCCTAGAACACTGCCTTGGGGGACACCACTGTTGACAGGTACAGAATTTCATAGGACGCTTCCAATTTTGACCATTTGTTGTCTGTTTGACAGGAATGCTTCTATCCAGTAATGCAGGTGTCCAGAGACACCATAAGATTTTAGTTTTAGGAGTAGTGTTTGCCGTGTACCACTGAATCAAAGGCTTTACAGAAGTCTATGTAAATTGCGTCTATTGCTTTGCCCTGATCGAATGGTGTAGTCCATATGTTTTTGCAGTGTAAGAGTTGCAGATTACAGGATAGTTTTTTTCTGAAACCAAATTGTTTATTAGAGAGTAGGTTGTTTGTCTCTAAGTGGAGGATAATGGATTGGTAAATAATTGATTCTATGACTTTACAGGTGACGCAGCATAAAGAGATTGGTCTGTAACTTTCAACTAGGCTGGGGTCTCCCTTTTTGAAGATGGGGATGACCGTGGCTAGAGACCATAGGTTTGGCAAGGAGCTGGTCCTGATGAATTTTTCGAAGGTTATGCTTAGAGGTTCAGCTATAGCAGTGGATAGCTTTTTTAAGAAGTAGGCACATATTCCATCCAGTCCAATAGATAGAGATGGTTTTAGATTGCATAGTGCTTCTTCAACATTGTCTTCTGTAAAATCGATACGTATTAGATCATTGTAGTTGTCTGTGGTTCGACTAGGAAATACTGGGCATGATCCATTGCTGTTTACAAATACTGAGCCAAAGAATGTTAAAGAGGTTGGCTTTATTTATTATTTGTTTGTTTGTTTGTTTGTTTGTTTGACTTGTATGCTGCCTCCTCTCCAAAAAGGACTCGGGGCAGCTCACACATAAAATCAGAACAATAAATTAATTACCTAATTAATTTTAATGGTGTCATCCTTGCAGTCTTTACCATTAGGTCCTTTCAGGGGTGGGATGGACCTTGAGTCTTTTAGTTTGTTGTTTACAAAATTGTAGAAAGCGCGGGTGGAATTGGTGAGTAGAAGGTTTTCCTCTTGTTTAATGTGATAATTGGTGCATTCAGTCTTTATCTGGTGGCATAAATTTTTGTATCGGCTTTTGAAGTTGGCAACATGACCAGATTTGTTTTTCTGCTGAAGTGATCTCTTTTTGGATTGAAGCTTCCTTATTGTTATGGGTAATCTGTTTTTTTCTGGTTTTGGGAGTTGTTATTGGTACATATAGTTTGATGACTCTTTTGACTTCAAGTAAAAATATGTTGTAATGGTCTTGAACAGTATTGCATCCAGTGAATAGAAATTGCCAATCAAGGGATGAGAGATCATTGTCTATAAGATCATAGTTGCCTTTTTTGAAGTTATAATTGGAGATCCTGTCGTTATGATTTTTGTGTGGATGTATGTTGAGACAAAAGTCAATCATATTGTGGTCACTATTGGAAAAGTGTTCTTTAATTTGTATTCCGTAAATTGAATTCAAACTATTGCAGAAGATGAGATCGAGGCAGTTGTTAAGTCTAGTATTGTTGATTACTAGTTGTTCCAGTCCCAGATTTGTTACAGCATTGTAGAAGGTAGCATGTTCAGTTTTACATTTGTTTAGGGTCCAGTTAATATGACGTGAATTGAAGTCACCAAGAAAGATAAAAGCATGTGGGCAGGATGTTGCCCATGTTTGTAGTGAATTTAGTTTGTTTACATGTTCGATGTCATAATCAGGGGCTCTGTAACATAGTAAGAATCAAAATGTGATATTTAAGGATAGTTCACAGACGATGGTCTTAGGAAGAGCAAGCTCCTGGTAACTTGGATGTTTTTTAGATGTAAGGACTTTTTATAGAAGATAGCAATGTCACCTCTATGGATTTCACGATCTGATTGGTAAACATGATAGTCTCTTACTGTGGTAATGGAGTGAGGGAGAGATGCGTTGAGCCATGTTTCACAGACAAATATGATGCCGAATTTAGCCATATTTAGTAAGAGGAGAAATTCAGGTATTTTATTCACAAGGCTTCTTGCATTGAGTAGCTTGCATTTAAGGCCAGTTGTAGTTGGAATTGAGGTAGTTTGGGGCGTGCATGCCTACTCTTGGGTGATGGTGGATTGGTTGAAGTAGGGTTGGATGCTGAGTTGTGGGTTGTGTGACTTACTTTTGATACAGTCAGCACGGTAGTCAATGTCCTCTCCATTGTCTAGACGTTTTTTGAGTTCTGTGTGGAGTTCACGGGAGCAGACACGTTGCTGTAAGGTTAGGTCAGGGCGAGAATGGAGGTTCTTATGGTTGGTATTGCTTTTGGTGAGTGAATTTATAGTATAAATGAATTAACATTTGCTTGATTCATTTTTGCAAATGACCCTGCAGAAACATGGGGCCACAGAGCCGCCTCTGTTTTTGAATTCTGGGCTGATGCGGGAAATGTCAAGTATTTCATCAGGGGAGATGGTTGATGCTTGATAGTCACTGATGATGTTGCGGACAATTGTGATGTCATCATTGTCATCGATGTCCTCTAGACCAAATAAGATGGCATTTGGACGCTTCCATTCGCGCTCGACAGCTTCTCTGATGAGGATTGGGATATCATTATTTGTTGGATTTGTGGTTTTTTGTGGATTGGGTTGCAGTTGTTGGGTAGAGATGTGGTTTGTAGCTATTGGATGTTCATGTTTTTGTGTTGTGTCTTTTTTTTTCAAGGTTAGTTAATCTTTCTTTTAAAGTGTCCAGGGATGCTACTATGGTGTCAAGGGATGTTATTCGTGTTTCTATGCTATCAACTCTTTCAAACAGGGCAATATATTTGTCCAGTTTGGGTCTGCATGATGGGCAGAAGTATTGAAATGCATGGTTGGATGATTCTAGGAATTGAGTCATTTGCTTGGGTAATCCCAAGCAGCCATGGTGAGCATAGTTGTCACACAGAGAACATTTGGTGGAATTTTCATTATCCTTTAGAGTTTCATTGCATATAAGTCATGTGGAGGAGTCTTGTGGTTCATTGGTGGGGATTTCTTTCTCTTTAGGTTGTGGTTTGGCATTGGATTTTGCAGTAACTTGCCCCCAGGAGTGGGGAGGGAATGGGGATTTTGCAGTATCCTTCCCCTGCCACACCCACCAAGCCATGCCCACCACGCTATGCCACGCCTACAAGCCATGCCCACAGAACCGGTAGTAAAAATATTTTGAATCCAAACAAATATGCACTTGCTAGCATTAATGATATTACCTAGTCAGATAATGAAATGTCTCCAAACAACAACCAAGTTCAGAGAGCACCAAGGACGCCAAACCAAATATTTTCTGCATCTCTTCCACTATATTCCAATTTTACTTACAAGAACTACCTGACCTTCCAGAAAACTTTTTGGCAGGAGGGAAAGAAGTGGCAGTAACATATGACATTGGAGGTGATAAGAATGTATACTCTTCCCATGTCTTGCAGATATGAAAAAAATCTAGGTAAAATGTTATTAGAATTAGCTTTCCTTTTTAAAAAAACTAGGAGATCAGTGTCAATGTACATTGTATCTGTTCCTTTGTATATCAGAAGACAGCAGCCTTTGGAAGGCCATGATTTTAATTTTAATTCTTTGGTAGTTCAGGGCAATGATTTCCCCCTTTCAAAAATACTTTATAGATGCCTATTGGAGGTTATATATTTTAAAACTGGACAAATATTTGAATTAATTAAATGTGATGTTTTAAACGAAGTTTTTATTGGTAGGTCTATATGTAGCCTGCTGCACAAGTGATATTGTATCATTGCAGACTGACTATATCCTGGACTAACACAAATCACATTCATATTATACATTCTAGTTAACTCAGAAAACATTTGTGAGATCTTGTTTCGCCTATTCTTTGTCATATTCTTCAGATAATAATAATATATTCAGTTAAGACCAGAATGAAATTTAAAAAAAAACCTTTCAGTGGGTTCTTGAAAAGATCTAAATTATTTATGTATTAAAATATAGATAAAAATGTACAGCATGTGGTTAAATATTGTTTAAATCTATAGTTTGCAAATATTAGCATATGCACCATTGAAGAAAGAGTACCATTGAAATACTAGAAAAATCAAGCAAAAATGCTTTAGTGAGTAAAAGAAACATCCTTAATGTCACGTCCTTCTCTGGCTTATTAACATAAAACACAAAAAGGAATTTTGTCTGCCCATATTCCCTAGTCATGTTCCTATCATTTTTGGAAAACATATATAAATGAGATTTGTTTGTTTGTTAGTCGTCTTAATCCTAATTGACAGGCTAGCCAATTCATTATCCTATATACTATTGGCTCAGCTTGTATTAGTGCACTTCTGCTTTATGTGCTGAAAAGCTCAAGGAAAGTTTATTCATCGAATTTCATAAAAGTTTCAGTAGTACCAAATGTTATAAGCTTCTGCTGCTATTTCAAGGCCATTTTTAAAAAGAAACAATTGAAGGACAATTAAAATTTTAATTATATCTGCAATATCCATTTTAAAAATCAGGGGCTCTTGGTCCATTTCATCTATTTCATTATCGATAGTGACTCACAACAAATCTCCAAGTTTTCAGGAAGGGCCTTTTCAGCTCTACCTCTGGAGCTTGTGACTTTCTTCAGGTTTTTATTGAGCTATAGTATATAGTCTTTCTCTATGTCTCTGACAAATAAAAGTATATTATTGATTGTTATAAGGCAAAATGAGCCTTGGTGGCTCAGGCTGTTAAATGCCTGCTCTTAAGATCCAGCTGTCTACAATTACTGTAGGCTCGAATCCCACCAGGCTCAAGGTTGACTCAGCCTTCCATCCTCTCGGGGTAGGTAAATTGAGGACCCAAGATTGTTGGGAGCAATTAGCTGACCTTGTAAAAATGCCGCTTAGTAATAAGCAGGCATATACAATGGAATGAAGGCTATTGCTGAGCACACTGGGTTGTATCCCAAAAAATTGTAAGCTGCCCTGAGTCTTCGGAGAAGGGCGGCATATAAATGTAATTTAAAAAAAATGCCTTGGTGATTATTGACAAAGTATGAAGATTTTAGTTAAACTGAATGCATTGGGCTACTCTCTCAGTTTGACTTTTTTCCAATCACTAAGTTGTATTTGACTGTTTATAACTTCATGGAACATAACGCACGAGGGCCCCAAGTCCTCCACTATCTCCCTGAGTCTGCCAAACTCATACCTACTGCATTCGGTATGGTACACTGTCTAATCATATCATCTTCTACCATCCCCTTCTCCTTCTGTGTTCAATTTTTCCCAATATCAAGGTCTTTTCCAATGTGTCCTCTCTTCTCATTTAGGAGCTTTCAGCTTCACTGTCTGTCCTTTTAAAGTCAGGGTTGATTTCCTTTAGGATTGACTGATTTGCAGTCCAAGGGACTCTCAAGAATCTTCTCCAACACCACAGCTCAAAAGCATCTATTCTTCAGCCTGCAGCCTTCCTCATGGACCAACTCTCACAGTCATACATTACTACTTGGAAAACCATAGCTTTGACTACACAGATCTTTGTCAGCAAGGTGATGCTGTGCTTTTTAATATGCTATCTAGGTTTGTCATAACTTTTCTCCCAAGGAGCAAACGTCTTTTAATTTCATGGCTGCCGTTGCCGCCTGCAGTGATCTTGGAGCCCAAGAAAATAAAACCTGTCATTGCTTCCATTCCAGTATAACTAGGCAGCATCAAATGAAAAGCAATGAAACTATCCTGTTCTGAGCACTGAAATGTATAACAAAAAAATCTGTCCGCATCTGGATATAGATATCTGCATCTGAAATAAGAGTCACCTAGTTAAAATTAAGAATTTAATGCTGTTACTACATGCTACTGTTGCATCCCTGTCCATGTGTCCCAAACAACCAAGTTTACTGAGCATCACATTTCTGCTCAGCAAGCATATACAAATACTGCAGCACAATAGCCAGTATTTTAATAACAGCCTTTCTCACCCTGAGTGCCTCTGAGATTTTTGAACTTCGGTTCCCAGAATTCCTATCTACTAAGGTCATTGTTGGTAATTCTGCAAAGTTGGTTTAGAAGAAAATCTGGTGAGGTATTGCTAGAAAAATCCTGGTTGGTGAATCTAGTGTACCATAATTTGCAAATTCTAACTGCTGCTATATTTTGGTTTTGGTTTTTTAGTGCAATTTTATTCTCTAAATATGAAGAGATTTATGCATTTGTTCCTTCATTTAATGTTTTCCTACTCTAAATCCCTTGGAGCAGCAGAAATCAGGAACAGTTCTCTATTTTGAACATGAAACAAATAAAAAAGTAATCTAGGACTAATAACAATATCAACATAATTATAAAGCTAAGAATTGCCATCAAAGTTCATCCTACCCATTTTGCATCATTAGCCCACTTTGGCTACCAAAGCTTCCTTCCAGATTGCCCTTCCATATTCTAGTCAGTGTCATATTGTAATCATGCAGTTATGTTCATGATATAGTGCAATTTATGGAGTAATAAGCTAAGTTCCGATATGGATTTAGCTTATTATTCCATAAACAATATACAATTTCCATGTGTTCACAGGAATATTCCAGAAATAAGAATGAAAGTATTAATGCAATATGGAATGTGTTGAACAAAACATTTATCATAAAAGTGATTAAAATATATTTTTGAAAAAAAATAGCATTAGTAGAAAGAACTTGTGCATTATGTTCAAGAGTGAGATAATCATCATACTGATGGAAGATATAATGGATATACAGATCTAACCCAACCTTTTTTTTCAAATGTACAAAGTGGCAGTACGAAATGCTGTTACAAATTCAAGACAGGCTATAATGCTGAAATAGAGAGAGCTGTCTAGATGTACAAAGCCCATCAGAACTAACTATAGTCCTTTCAAAGCTCCCCTTTTCTTAACTTCCACAGGACTATGGTGAAGAATCCAAGTTGATTAATTGTCCCCTTTATTCACTAATTGAAGCTTTTCCAGTAGCCTATTTAACCTCAACAATTTCTCATAGGTACTTAGTATTCCCTTCCATGGAAGCAATTAGTAGCAAAGCATCTGGATCTTTTTCAGATAAACTAGTCATCATTAAAATGTTGATTAAATATTGTCCCAAATAATAAGATGCTGTACATTTGGAACAGTACCAAAGATGCACATCTTATAAATGAACTAGAACACAGCTTTACCTGAAGATGAACAAAATTTAAAACATGTCTAGAAGTATAATCCAGCACTACTTAGACATAGCCATCCAAAGAAACTAAGGCAATTAAATGTATTTGTTATGATTTGGCTGTGCTCACAAACTTAGTTAATTGCACACCTTGGCTTTTCTATTATTAGGTTGTGTCATGTTTGTTTTTTGTGTTTTTTGGAAGGACAGATACTGAAGCTGAAATGCAAATACTTTGGCCACTTGCTGAGAAGAGAGGACTCATTGGAAAAGACGTTGATTTGGGGCAAGATAGAAGGGAAAATGGAAAAGGGACAGCAGAGGATGAGGTGGTTAGATAGTGGCATCGATGCAATGAGCATGAATTTGGGAAACTCTGGGAGACAGTGGAGGATGGGGCGGGCTGGCATGCTATGGTCCATGGGGTCACGAAGAGTCAGATATGACTTAGTGACTGAATAACAGCAACAATAATTTTACTGAGTAAGCTTCATAAAGCATAAAGGACATGTACTTGGCTGTACAGCCAAGAATTTTGGGTAACTTTCTCCAACTGCTACCATCCATATATGTTAATCTTTAGTTTTAGAAAATGCTGTTCAGGATTTGGAATTACGGGGAGCTGAAATCCAAAACACTTAAAAAGTACTATCTGAAGACATTTCTTTTGTAGCATGGAAGAAATCTCTTGATTTCTTCCATGCAGAGATTACATCATCAACTATAGTTTCTAGTGAAATGCCCAGATTTGTTAGCCAAGTATACAACTGTAGCAGAGGGAAAGAGACACTATAAACTTAGTGCAATTTATTTCTTGTGAATAATCTGCTTTCTGTGTGATCCAGACTTTCTCTCATTTCTTCCTTCATAAAGAGATTTGTTTTCTGAGAAATAATGGCTGGATTTTCTAGCTCTGGGCCTTTTCTGTACCAGATAGAAGCAGTACTGCTAAGGTTGAGGTAATACTAAATTAATCCCTTAATTACAATGTGCTCCAGCCTTTCTTCTCATCCCTTTCTCCTCAGTTTCATCCTAGTTCCTTCTTTCTATTCTTTTCCTATCCTATCCCACCTATGTTGTACCAAGGAACAACACAGCACCTCTGTTTTCTAAATACTGTATATTAAGCAAATTTCAAAATCTGATCTGTGAAGAACAGGACTGTACCAATTATCCCAACATTAAAGGCACCATGAGGCAACAATATAAAATCCATTTTTCATGGGAGGAGATACATTCTATCCCTTTCATAACTAGGAGCTCCGCATTAGGGCCTTGGTGGTGCAGGCTGTTAATAGCCTAGCACTTAGTTCCAGCTGCCTGTAATTATTGCAGGCTCGAATCCCACCAGGCTCAAGGTTGACTCAGCCTTCCATCCACTTGGGGTAGGTAAACTGAGGACCCAAGATTGTTGGGGGCAATAAGCTGACTTTGTAAAAATGCCGCTTAGTAATAAGCAGGCATATACAATGGAATGAAGGCTATTGCTGAGCGCATTGGGTTGCACTCCAAAAATTGTAAGCCTCCCTGAGTCTCCGGAGAAGGGCGGGATATAGATATGAATTAAAAAAAAAAGAATGCCATCAGGCTTGGATATTTTATTGTCATGGCCCCTAGTAAGAATTTACTAGTATCTGATAAGAATTTTGCCCAGTTAGATAACACTCATGAATTTTGACCGACTTTGAACCTGCTTATTATTATAGACTAGACTGAGAAGACAAAGCCATCTCAGAAGAAGCCAGTAAAAAATTCATGTTGCTATGAAAACCACATGGGTGCCATCTGAGTCAAACCTGATTTAAAGATGTTACTTTTAGAGGGGAAATCAACCTTTTACACCGTAATCTGTAGGTCATCTTAGAACTGGTTATGTTAAAACACTTACCACTTTTTCCATTTTTTCTAGTTCTATAGTATTACTGGACCGAGTATCCTAGATAGAGACAAAGACCTATCTTAAAATTATAATTTTCAATGGTGGCAAATATCTGTAGCTCGGGTATAGGATAAGGGTGAAGGTTCGTTCTCCGAGCTTGGGTTGGTTGGGTTGGGCTGGTTTCTAAACATTTTGTTACCAGGCTAGGTAATATCTTAAACTCTAAATTCTGCTGAAGATGTTACCTAGCCTGAAATCAATCCACTCAGAGCTCAGAGAATGAATCATCACCCTCAGTATTAAAATTAATTTCTTAATTTGGGCACCCCAAATCTCATCAAGAGTATTTTGCTGTGGACAATATAAAAATAAGAATGATGAAAAGACCTATGTAGTCTCATGGCTGTTTAAATTTAGAATTTTAGCACAGTATGCCATCAGTTGTAAAAAAAAGAAAAAAGAAAAAAAAAGAAAGAACCTCAACAGTGCCCAGAAAACATTTTCCCCATACTACCACAACAAAATGATGATTGAAATGGAAATTCTAGTTCATCAGGTGCAATTTTTTAGAAGATGTGTTCTTAAACATAAAAATATGAATACTAAAAAAAAAGCTATAGCATAGCTGTCTTCTATGAAGAGTATGGGCTTAGGTCAATTATCAATACATTCGCTACGTTTCAAGTAAAATCTAGATTTAATAAGAAATATATGAGATAGGAAAGCCTTATTGCTATTTAAATTGTAGTACAACAGCACATTTTAAAAGTGACAAGAAAGAGAAAAACAGGAATTTATTTTACTAACAATCCACCACATCACAGAAGGATGAAAATCCTTTTATTTGCCTTTTCCCTAATGGCTAAGGGACTTACAACAGTTCATTTAGTGACTGTTCGAAGTTGCAACAACTCTGAAAAAAGTGAGATGACAATTTTTCACACTTATGACCATTGTAGCATCCTCATTGTCATGTAACTTACATTCGGATGCTTGACAACTGATTCATATTTACAATGGTTGCAGTGTCCTGAGGCCATGGGATTAGCTTTTGTGACCTTCTGAGGAGCAAAATCAATGGGGAAGCAGATTAACTTAACTGTGTTATTAATTTAACAACTGCAGTGATTCACTTAACAGATGTGGCAGGAAAAGTTGTAAAATGGGGCAAAAGTCACTTAGCAAATTTCTCACTTAGCAACATAAATTTTGGGCTCAATTGCAGTCATAAGTTGAGGGCTACCTGTACATGGTTACAAATATATGCTGCAGTCTCTATTTAAATTCTATGGTTTATTTCTCACCAAATGGGACACAAAACTATGAAAAGCAACATTAAACTCTAAACTCCTCTTATAAAATCTGTCTTCTGCCATAAATTTATGCCCCAGTCTGAAATATACCCATTTTATTCAATTTCTAGCCATCTACAATGTGAAACTACTACCTGATGCATCCTACAAAGTTATGGAAATAAATAAATAAAGTGTTTGATTTCAAAATATTTCAAAATATTTGCTATTAAGTTGCACTGGGTTTAAATTTACTCCTAATAATGCCTACAAGCTCAACAACTACAGATATCAGAAGTGGGAGGAGAGCAGAGAAAAATAGAAATAGGTTGATAATCCAGGAATCATCAGATGGCTGTCCAATCCTTCCACAGTGCCTATATGTGAGGCTTTGGGCTTCTACATGAAGTATTTTGAATAATGGCAAAGATCATGAGTTGAGAAATATTTTCCCATTTTCATTTTCCAGATCCTGGGAAGCAAGGGAGGGAGGGAGGGAGGAAGGGAAGGGAAGGGAAGGGAAGGGGGAGGAAGGAAGGAATTTGCATCTCCTGAAAAACAAACATGATCTGCTCTTAGAAGATGACCGCAAAGTCAATAAACTGTGTGGCCAATTGTGAAGGCAAACAAAATTCAAGGATGAATCATTAGAGGGATCACCAGCAGTAAAAAGGAGGTCCTAATTGCACAATAGGATTTTAATCAGATGGCATTTAGAATACTGTCTCCAGTTCTGGAGATCTCACTTAAAAGATATTGATAAGACTGAGCAAGTCCAAAGATGGGCAACGAAACTGGTGCAATGTCTGAGGGACAAAACATAATAGGAGAGATTGGAGGAACTGAATATGTATAGCCTGAATATGTACAGAAGGAAAAAGGGGTGACTGGATTAAACCCTTTAAATATATTAAGGGTGTGAATAGGGTTCTAGATGGCAGTACTTTCAGTATTAAGCAAATATCAAAAACACAGGAGCATAACCTCAAACTGACAGGACGAAACTTAAAAAGTAATGTTAAAAAGTATTACTTCACAGTGGAAACTTGAAAACAACTTTCAATAGAAGTAGTGGGTCAATCCTTAATAACTTAGTTTAAACATGCTTGGGATAACAAATGTCCACCATCCGAAAACATAAAATAATAAATATAAATAATAATTAAAATTAATAAATGAAAAAATGAAAAAAAGAAGCAAACAAAAACCTCAAAGCACAGATTCGATGGACCATTGAGTCTTTTTCTGTTGTCAGTTTTCTATGTTTCTATCAAATCCTTGGCTGCTCTTTTTCCTCTCACTACAGATTGGCAGAACTTCGCTTCCCACACCTCCCGCCCCTCTCTTCCGCCGCTTCTTTCCTGCGTGGACATTTTAAGAAGTGGTCCTTCCTTCTATATTTAGAGGCGGGCGGCGTGGGGGGGGGAGAGCGTTGCAGCCCACCCAGTGCCCGAATGGGGCGGAGCAGTTCAGTTGGTCTGAACTGAGCTCTGGCGTTGAGCGACCCGAGATGAGAAAAGCAGAGGCCCGGCCACGTCAGCACGACCACCTCGGGAACGCTGCTAGGGGATCCGGTGGAGAAGGAGGTGGAGGTGCGGATCGCGCCGGCGGAGTGCCGCCTGGAGCCATGGAAATCCCCTCTAGTCTGATACTGGTAAGCGGGTGGGGGAAGCAGCTGCAAGGAAGGCGGGCGCCACGGGGGAGGGGGAAGGCATCACAACAAATGCCGAGGTAAGAACTTGGGTCTCTAAAGTTTTGGCACGCGTTCGGCCAGGCAGAAAAAAGAGTGCTGGGATACTGGAAAGAAAAATCTTATTGAGAGGGATAGAAACAGAATGAAGTGGTCTTAATAGTGGCCTGATTTTCATTGGGTTAAGTTTCTTTAGGCGTCACCCTTGGGACTACAGGTGGAGTGAGGGGGGGGGGAGAGCTGAGGAAAACACCAATCCGACTTAAAGCATTATACAGAGTAGGGATGGATAGAATTGTGAAGGGAAAGGAAGGACACCCAAAGGGAAAAATAAATATTGAAATAATGTATATGTATCTGCACTGTTAACTATTTTGAGAAATTCTGATTTGATGTTTGTTTGTTTATTATGCTATCAAGACAGAATCCTTGTAATTTAAAATTTGCTACATATTGACATATACTTAAACAAATAACAGTAGCAAAAATGTTTCTATATGGATAATACTATTCAGAATTGCTTTTAATCCTGTACTTGATTTCCATCTCCATCACCAACACAGTCTGTATCTTCTGTCCTTGCAAAGCTGGTTTTGGTGTGTACTGCCTTACTAAAGAAGGAAACCTTTTCTTCCAGCCTAATGATAGTTTCCTATTATGGTATTGGTTTGACTAGAAATGTAGTAGAATCCAGAACACTAGTACAGAAAAAAAAAGATAAGTTGTGGTGAGAATTAAGTGTGTTAACTATAAGAATGTAGAAATACTAGTTGAATTAATGCAAAGAAAAGATTCAGAAAAACCTGCTGAATAGATGTTGAACATCAGGGACCTCACTTTCACCCACTCCACCCAATATACCACAAACAACCCAAGCATCAGAAGCATAATACTGCCACACATCAAAAATATCTCAGAAACCACCAACACATTATTACAACTACAAGACATTGATATAGGACACAAACCAAGTAAAGCCCTCCAAAACATCCTAAGTAAGCCAAAAGACCAAATAGCCCCAGAAGAAAAAACAAGAATCATCTGCAATATTCAGTGTAATGATTGCAACAGCCGTTACAAAGGGCAAAGGGCCAGAAGACTAGGAGAACACATCCATGAAAACCAACTAGTACAAAACATGATGAAAACTCATTAATTTTCACACAAAATGAACAGATTTAACCATAATTTTAACTGGGAAATCGTGATCATCTTAAATCAAGCCAAATAAAAAATGCTAGAGAACTCCTGGAATCCTGACACTCTGACAAATCAGCCACCAACAGGCTCACAGACATAAATAACATCTACACACTATGCAAAAAACCAAAAACAACAAGTCAAAAAGGTGGCAAAAAGCCCAAAATACCTCTTCATCAACAATCAACACCCAGATGTGTATAGATTAATACCAAGATTGACATCAGGCCAACAATCAAGAAGTGAACCACATTCTAATCAAGGAATTGCCGGACAAACCCAACAGTAAATAGCTAACCCCACACATATACCACAAAAACCACCATAAGACCACTCTCATGAACACTGACAGAACAAGCCACTAGAGTATAAATTAAGAGTAAATTCCATTTTCTAGCAGCATTGGTGATGTTGCCTACTGTGGGAAATGAAACATCTGCAAGAAAACAACCATGGACCCCTTATTTCAACCCAAAGATATAAACTTTCTCATTTATTGGTGCCTCTCCTTCCAATTTATTTGTTTAATTATTTGGTTGTCTGAATATTCTGAATCATGCAGTAAAATAAAACCAATTAATGTTGATCTTAGGAACCATCTCTGTACACCATTAAAGCAATTTTCATCTTGGACAGCTTTGGGCAACGACTTTTGGCTAAGGTAGGATACTTACAGCAATTTTGTTTGACATTTTAGTTATTTATTGAAAATCTGATAAACTTAAGGCAGGGAGAATTAAGAAAACTGTTTAAGGTGGAGAATATGATTCCCTTCTTCTGGCTTCTATTCCTTCCTTCCTCCTATTTTTTCCACAACAACCCTTTGAGATAAATTAGGTTAAGAGAGATGCCTTCAGAATTAAGGCAAGTAGTAGTAACTAGTAGTTAACTGCTAGACCAAAGTGGCTGTTTACTGCATAGGATTACCCCTTTTGCACAAACATAGTTCATAATTTCCCCCTTCTATTTCCACATATCAGTATAATATTGTGTTTACAACAAATACATTTGAGCATCTGAGTTTCATTCTGGGGGCCTCTGAAATTATCCAAGAGAATTCCTCACCATCTACTCTTTTTAAACCATTATTGCTGCCAAACATCCTATGATTTCTATCAATTGCTCCTTAAATAGGGGGGGGGGAGGATTCTCTTATAACTTTGGTCAGTGTCCCTACATTGTAGTATTCTGACAGGGAAAACATTTTCACTGCCAATTTATCACTTATGTCTCATTCAATTCATTTCCTCCTCAATGCTGTTTTTATAAAGCTCCATTAAGCATCCCAGCTGCCTCAGCTTTCTACTTTCTATAATAAAAAGCCCAATTGTCCAAGCAGTTCTTTGGAATAAAAGTCATCTACTAGTCACTCTTCTGCATTTTCTGCTACATAGTTTTGGAGACCAAGGGAGCAGAATTGCTGCCAGATCACATATAAACAATAAGGTTTTTGGGGATATATTGTTCTTAAATTCTAGCTATCCTACAGAATATATATATGAAAGATTTTACTTTGAAATCAATTTCACATATAACAGGGATCACAATTTAAGGATGGAATCTCCATTATCATTATTGTAATTGTTATTACTGTTAATATCAGTCCACTATCTTTTATATAGAGTGATATTACCATCAAGGATAAAATACCAATAATTAAAATATAAAAGAATTATCTAAAGCAATTGTTGACTAACTTCCACTGAAAGTACGGGTAAATAACCAATTGGATCAGTGATCCTTACTTTAAATAATTATGATAAGGTGGGCTGGCTAAATTCATTAGGTAGGGAACAGAATATAGGCAACTGTTTTATAAGAAGTCAGATTATAGATTTTACTCATCGTTCAGTCCCTATAATGGTCTATGCCCGTTGCTATCTGTCATTGGTGCTACTGGCCCCATCTGGAATTAGATCATCATCAGTCTAGAATAAAGGTTAAGAACTCCTTCAAATTAGACACAACTATTGGTGAGATCAATGTAGGTGAGATGGACAGGTCAATATACTCTCTTTGGTACCAATAGGGAGAAAGTTTGTTAATGTCTTCCTCTCAGATTTTTTTTTACTTCCCAGTGTAGTCCTCAACCATTTGTTGATGACCATTTGTTTAAGGCATTGTTTAACAATTTTAACATGATTGCAATTTGGGCATTTGATAACCAGTTTGCCTTTACAATTGGTTGTAGCATCTTGCAGAACTATGATTTTTACCAATTTCTGACAAAAAAAAACCCATTGGGAAAGCTTGATTAGTTTATTGTGCACAGCAATTTGCCACTGTAAAAATTGTGACCGCTGTAAAAATTGTATAAAATTGGATCTGACCTGATTTATAATGAAAATTCTGTTCCCACTTGCACTTGTAATTCGAGGACTATTTGTAGTTCTTAATTTCCTGATGAACTCCTATCAAGTATTAACCACTACCAACACTATTTAGCTTGACAAAATCAGCCAAAGCCAAGGAAGTGTTGTCAACAACTATAGACTATTCCAGACACCGGGATGTTGTCTCTGAGTGTGGAAATCCTAATTGATCATGATTTGTGTCATCCTGGAGGGAAGCCTATGTGTGTGTAGTGGTGCTCTTGAGGCCAGAATTTAGGTGGCAGTGATCAGGAATATATGTCCACTTTATTGTGTAAGTTATCACACACACACACAACTCGATTTAGTATCTTTACAAATTAGAGAGAATCACAGAGATGAACTTAGAAAGGAATGAGATGGCAGTTAAAACAAGATTTAAGCCAAGGACAGGAAGAGAACAAATAAGAGAACATTAGGAAAAAAGAATATAGGTGATAAACATTTTGCATTATTAAAGGCCATAAGAAGGAGAAATTATATATGGGGAAATTCTGTATTTTTTACATTTATTTTCACCTAAATGTTTTTGGAAGGTTATGGTACCCCATTTTCCATAACTAACACAGCCAATGATGAGGAATGATGGAAACTATAGTCAACAGCATTTGTTGGGCCAAAGTTCTCTCCACTGATTTAAGAAGTATGATGGTCTTGGATAAAGATAACTCCAGTTCACAAATCATTTCCCATCCCTCTGTTGCTTCAACCCTATTTTAAATTTCCTCTTTTGGCTGTCCACAGTATTATGACAACACATTTTCAACAACAAAAGAACAGAAGAACTTTGAGAGAAATGTCTTCAATAAAACTCATAAGACAGAAAGTGAGTAAAAATTCATCTCAAAACTCAGCAACTGGACCATTTGGCCTGCTAAACAGAAACCATTTATTTAGCACTTATGATCTCCTTCCTGTCTCACAAAATGTATTTCAAGCAGCCAGGAGTAATAAAGAGCATATAGAGTAGATTTATGCAACACACTTGAGTAGGCTAAAATGAAGTTGTACAGTTTGTGGTTCAGAGTTTATGAGAAATCCTTAGCCTATTGTATGAACCACATTTTCATGTTAAACCATAACACGGTTCATTTGAGAGCATAGCATGTATGTAAATTGTAGCAATTATGTTTTGTTAATCTGAGTTTGAAGTTAAGCCTCTCATATGAACTAAATCTAGCAGAAACAAAGAGGCAAGCAGTGGGTGAAATGGGTTTAAAGACCTCTTTCATAAACTAATATGTCCAGGGTGTTACACCTTACAGGAAAAATCCTCAGGGGCAACATTTTATTGTGATCATGAGGGCAAACATATTTTTCACCCAAGCTCAGGATTGAGCATGCTTTGAGAATGATTCAAAATTCAGTGCTTTGGAGCAGAGGTCCCCAAACCCCAGTCTACAGCCCACTAGTGGGCCACTGCCCATTCAGAACCAGGCTGCGTAAGTGGCAGGCAAGCACATGCACAGTTCCACTTGTGTGAATGGTGAGCATTCGCGCTCACGCACATGATTACCATTCACATGGAACCCCCCTCCCCCGGCCAGGCCACCAAGTTGAAAAAGTTGGGGACCACTGTTTTGGACCTTATACAAACATGAACACAGTATGTCTCTGCTGTTCACTAAATCAGCCAATCTTCTGTCAGAAAGGGAATTGCTTGAAGGAGTTGATTTATTAAAGTTAACCCAACTCTTAAAGCAGGCATTTTTTTCAGGCAGGACTTGAAGCTAGAAAAAAAGGACTGCATTAACAAAAAAAGGACTGCGGTAGCAGAAAGAGGCTGCATTCATGGTTGGACAATTTTCAAAGCACAGAATTCTGAATTATTTTCATAATAGGAACAATTCTATTGCTACCAAACTAACTGTAGGTTTGGTTGCCAGTAACTCAAATCTGCAAATTTGAAAGGTTTTATTTTTTTTAAAACCATATCAATAATGACTAGGGTCAATAGAAAGCTTCCTTTTGAGCCACAGTTCTTAAATTATGTAGATGTTAGATGGATACAGCCAAAATAAGATAGGGCAAACCACCAGCCTCTCAGTTTTTGAATACTTTGAACACAATGTTGATATGATTCTCTTTCTCTTTTTCTCCCACAGGTGAGATTGCTTTCTTAGAAGGCTTAACTATAGTCTATAAAAGCAGCATTGATCTTTTCTTTTATGTGGTGGGGAGTTCCCATGAAAATGAGGTAATGTGTCCTTTAAAAATAATTTTAAACCATAGGCATATGAGCAAAAAGTGTGGCAAAAGAGAAGGCAAAATAATATTCTAGATTTCGTATTTGTATTTAGTTTCTGTTTGGTGCATGCTTCCTTTTCCCAAAATTTATTTCTTTGGCAAGACAAGGTTAAATAGGAAGCAAAGAAAGAAATAAACTACAGTGAGGAAGCTTCTGATTGAGATTCTGAGACTCACCTTGATTGGGCAGGACACCAAATAATGATTTACACAAACCATTTTTGTGCAGAAAGCTAGTATGTTGCTAGGTGAAAGTGCCTTGTGGAAACGCCAATTTGATCCAATTGATTTCTGAAGAGCAGTACTTAGGCAAAAATATATGCTTAGACCAGATATTGACTGTTATTGATAAAGTTTCTTTTCTGAATTCCATTTTTTTTCAGTTAATGCTGATGTCAGTTCTTTCCTGTCTCTTTGAATCCCTCAGTCATATGCTGCGGTGAGTTACATTTGATGCTTCTGTTGGGAATTAAGGATCACTTTATCAAGCGCCAAAATTATAGACTGGGGAGCAGAAATTATCAGAACTCATTAACCTACCCATAACCTTCTTGTGTCTGAATATATATAGATAATCCCAGTTGCACATTGCTCCCTATAGTGACCTGACACATGGCAAGAAACATTGTCTTTAGAAGGAAGGATTTTTAGTTAGTCTAAGCATGCAAGTCAAGTTGCAAGCTCTTAAGAAAATCAAATCTCTCAAGAAATGTCTATGTTTTCTTCCATTACTGTGGTGTTTTAAAAGCTAATGTTATTTTTGTTTGTTTAAAAGATTTATATGGCCATCCATCTTAAGTAATTCTGGGTGGCTTATTGAAAATGATCACTTCTAACCTAACCTTGGCTGTGTTGAATTGACATTACAGTATACTTTCCCCAAAGGATTTCCTGGTAAGCAAATTCAAAATGGCCTCTGAATTATGCTATCCATTATTGGCCTCCCATTGCATAGAACTAAATATGTAATCACTATCTGATTGGTGTCTACATAGAGAACAATATCTGAGGTTCTTCTTCAGGAACTTTAACAAAAGTACAATAAGTAGCAATCAGAGAGTTGGTGTCTTTGGCACTGATATCCCAACTTTGGAATATCTCAACTGTAGAGATTTATCTATAATGTTGACCCTAAATAAAGGCCTTCGTATTTGTTTCCAAAGCCTTTTAACAAGTGCTTTTAACAAGTTAAGTTAATTGACTTTTTAAAAAAGTGATTCTTTGCTGTTTTGAATTCTCTTGGGAAGCTATTTCTGGAATGCAAAAGTTCATTATGGAGAGATGTACAGTACACATTTCAGAAGAGATTGAATAGCGGATCACCTGGGTATTGAAATGCAAAAAAAGATTGCATTCTACCAGAGTACTGTATCAAAATCCAGGGAATAGAATCCAGTCTTTGACCTCTACTCTCTAGATACTTCTACTGGGATCAAAGCTCTATTTGCTACTGTAATTTCTCAAAATTTAGACCACATGGTCCAAATCACTGGCAACAAACAAACTGAAACTAGGTGTTGTAAAAAAGAATATTCCCCACTAAGCAGTCACTTAGACCATATAATTCCCATACTTAATTCCTGAATTAAACAGTTGTTTATAACCAATATTATCTTTGGAAAGAAGTGCCATTTCCAGAAACATCTTTCATTTTCACAATTTTGTTTAAGTCCTACTTTCCTTTGGGAAGCATCTATTTTACCAATCTATTTAATTCTATCACATATTTTTTCTCCTGGTTTCCACTAGTGAATTCTGGAAATTGTAATTTGACAAGGTGCTGAGAATTCTTTTGTCTAAACTGAGCCTTTGAAATTATAATTCCTAGAGATTCTTGGGAAAAAAACATTAACTCTTAAACCACTGTAAGAGGGCATAACATTAGAAATGCTGTGGGATGTAGAGGGCAGGAAACCATGGAAAGCAAATGTAGATAATGCATCCTGGAATTAACATTGCTGTCATTTTCTCTTTTATCTAGAAAGAATGTGGAGAAGCGAATTCTGGTAGAAAACATGGATGGGGTATTCCTTGTAGTGGATGAGATTGTTGATGGAGGGTGAGATTTCTGTGGAAGGGAAAACATTATATGCAAAGAATCACAGGGAAAACCACAGTAAAATACATTTCATACCAACACTACCTGGTATGCTTTAATACAATATTGGATTTAAGTACCATATGTATAGTACAGTGTACTCTATGTATAGTGCACAATATTGTACAAATTAAATACAATATTATTAAAATCTCTTTCTACTATAAAATACATTTGGAAAATCTTGGCAAACTAGCTAATCATATTTTAATCTGTAAAAATAGTTGCCATGATTCATAATAAACTGCTCAGAATCACCTCAAACCATCAGAAAAAAGTATATAAAAAAGGTATATAAATTCGATAAATAAATAAGTCATACTGATTTAAAGTAGTTGAGAGATACTATGTATGTATGTCACATTAAGAAAGCCAGCTGAATAGTAAAAATAAGGGATAAATTAAATTCACATTTCAAAATTTGTCTTTATTTACTTCTGAATTGTGCTTGTCCCCGCTTTCTTGAGACAGAGACTGATTATTTACATGTGTAATCAGAAGTAAATCTCTCTTGAGTTCAGCAGTCTATGTTCTAGGTAAAAGTATTCACTGACAAGGGTTTCAGGCCCATAGTATTAATGTAAGGTGGGAGATGCTGGTGATGGGCAGAGCTGTAGCTAGTAAGATCAAGACCAGGGTAGAAGCGGGTGTGATAAGTCTTTTTCTATATTTCCATTCTTCCCAACTGTGTGGGTGCTTCTGCAAAAGAGGACATTTCAAATGGAATGTAAAAGAAGTTACATGCAATTAGGTTGAAGGCTGAATGTGGCCTATGTATAACAATTGCTTACTCTGGGATAATTTGCTCAGACTGAGATTTATAAGTAAAGGAAAATTCACTTCAGTAGACAGGACTGCTGAACTGAAATCAGAAAAGAAAGGGGGAGAAATAAAGATTGAAGAATATCTCATACAGGAAGCAGTGGCTATGCTCACACTTCTGCAAAACAGGTAGAAAGATCAGAATAAAATTTAGAATAGAAATTGAAAACCACAAAATAAATATCTTAAAGCTGACCAGGAAATCTCAAAACAGGCATCAGCACTGACTAATTGGTTCTTATGGATTTTAACATTAAAAACCTACACAAAATATTGCATTAGAAGAAAATGTTGCTTCAATGGAACAATGACTCTTTCTATGCAAGATGATCACTGTTAATGAGTACACAAGAAACATGTCAGGTTGTCTGGTAACTCTTGCTATCATTCACAGGATTTTTTAGCGTTATTAGCAAGACTGAAAATTCTTCTTCCTAAGGTGTTTAATTTCTTTCTTTTTTAAAATTCTAGCGTGATTATGGAAAGTGATTCCCAGCAAGTCATCCAGAAGTTGAATTTTAGAGTGAGTCTATTGCACTTTTCTAATTTTCTTTTGTATTTCTTACTCTTTGTTAATTCTTGTATCATCCTTGCTTTTATTCCAACTTACTTTACTCATAAAACTCTTTCCATCTCAGACAAATCCAGAGCCTGCAGCTTATGGCTTCATTCTCTTTGATTATATCACCAGCAATTCGGATCAAAGTGAAATTATATCGGAAAAGTTGTACAAATATTGAGACACCTTCCAAAGTGGGAAGCAGAAGTAAGACATTGGTACCCTTTAAGCATGTTAAGTCTGGCATGTTGACTGGCTGATATTTACCTTGGACCTCATTTATGATTGTCCAGAGATATAGCGCTCCAGAGATATAGCCCTTCACAAGCCCAAAATATGAAATAACTGTTCAGTTTGTTACTGTAAGTGATTAACATTATTGCCTTGAAAGAGAAGTGTTGGTCTTTTTGATCATTTCACATATTACAAGACATACTAAATGGGATCTTTTCTCTGTGGGATTTTAAATGCACCATCACTGTCCACCAAACTGTCTGTTTAAATGCAGAATAGAGGAAGGATTACCTGGGGTCCCTCTTTTATCTCTGTTTAGAAGTGGTGAATATATAAGGGTTAAAAACAAGCTTAGTGTGTGAGGAAAATAAATTCTCTACAATCTTTTATGTTTTGATTTGATGTTAATTTGATCAACAGGTTCCCATTCCTTTGAGAATTTATTTTCCTCAGAAATAGCCTTGTTATCTATAGAGACTAAATATGTGCTGTAGACAAGCATGCAGAGAACTTAAAAGTCTGCACAAACTTCCTAAATTTTAAGAGAAAAGAACTAATCCCAACCCAAGGGCAACATGGGATGTATAAGAATTGCAGACAAAGCAGAAACTGTCTATAAAAGGGTTAAAATTGCAAATACCAAAAGTGGCTTCCTTTGGACTATCTTTGCTAAGTACTTATATTGTTTCCAATGGCTCTGAAAAAGTTTGATGCTTTTTGTTGTAATTTCTTAGATCATGTAAACTCTTGCTTTTGTCAATATCTCTCCCTGCTTTTTACCTGCTTTTTGCCCCATTTTGCCATTTAATTCCTGTTGATGCTTGCTGATACTTAATACCCATCAACCTACATTTTTGCTGACTAAACTGAGTTATATGTGTGTTCACACTGATCTAGATATAAGGATTGACTGGGAATGTGTTGGATGCAAACTAAACTACCCACAGTAGGTATGGGCCTTGGTGTAGTTCTCCTCTGTAAAAGCTGCTGATTGCTAACATTTTCTTGTTATTTGAGAGAATTTGAAACATGTCCAGCAAATAATTATATTTAAAAGTTGATCTTGGGGAGATCCCAGAATAAGTCTCAGAGTTGCTCTGGGATCAAGTACACATTAGGTGAAACATGGCTCAATAGCAGTAAGTGTGAGAGGGATCTTAGAGTCCTAGTAGGCAAATATTAACATTTGAGCCGGCAGGGTGTTGCAGCTGCCAAAAAAGCCAATGTAATCTTAGGCTGCATTAACAGGGATTGAATCAAGATCATATGTTATACTTTATCAGACTTTGGTAAGACCGCACTTGGAATACTACATCCAGTTTTGGTCACCATGATATAAAAAAGATATTGAGACTCTGGAATGCAAAGAAGAGCAAAAAGATGATTAGGGGGATGGAGGCTAAAACATATGAAGAAAGCTTGAACTGGGTATGTCTGGTCTAGTAAAAAGAAGGATTGGGGTGATATCATAGCAGTGTTCCAATATTTGAGAGGCTACTACAAACAAGGGGGTGAACATATTTTCCAAAGCACCAGAAGGCAAGACAAGAAGCAAGGGATGGAAACTAACCAAGAAGAGAAGCAAACTAAAACTAAGGAGAAATTTCCTGACAGTGAGAACAATCAACCAGTAGAATGGCTTGCCTTCAGAAATTGTTGGTGCTCTATCACTGGAGGCTTTTAAAAAGAGACTGGATAGCTATTTGTCTGACATGGTATAGGGTCTTCTGCTTGAGTAGGGTGTTGGACTAGAGGATCTCAAAGGTCCCTTCCAATTCTGATGATATTCTATGTTCTTTTTAAAATTCCGACCCAATTGAAAACATACTTCATATAGTCTATTATATATTATGGGAATCTGTTTGATAGGCTTGGTGACTTGTATGTGGAAATGTCAAATAAAAACACAAATGTAAGAAAAAGTAGAAATATATGAGGTAGAAAGTTAACCTAAGACAAATAATGATGAAAACAGAAGAATTTACACAAGTTTACCTTTATTTTATTTTCTACAGCAAGACTTAATATAAGGCCAGAATATGGAATATATTACAGATAATGGGCATGTGAAGTGCCAATATGCTGTCCTTAAAGTAACAAGCTAGAAATGGAGACAATTAATTCTAATTCCTTTTAAGACATAAGGCCAGCTGATAACCTCGGACTAGTCATTCTCTCTTAGCCCTAGGAAAAAGGCAAGGCCAAACCATTTACAGATTGCTGCCAAAAAAACTTCAAGGACTAATCCTGGCAGTCAACAGAAGTCACCACTTACTCAAAGGCATAAAAAAAAATAAAGCCATATGAAAACATCTGATGATTCCTCTGAAGAAATTTTGCAGTGATTAGGAACTTAGATGTACTTCAAGAAGAACCAGAGTGCCTGGAACAGGTCTAAGGCAACTCCCTATGGCCAGCTCTGCATAGTTAGCTCACTGATGTAAGCTTGCCACTGCCAAGTCGCCTCTGCCAACTCACTGCCACCCAAATCGCCACAGTACAACTCCACATGGCCAGACAGCAGGGAGAGCCAGACAGGCAGGATAGTGTGTGGGTGGGCAGAGCTCAGAGTGGTGGTGGGAGCCAGGGGCTTCCCATTTTTGTACTCTTGCCATCACCACATTGAGCTCTGGTCCAAAGAAATGGCAACAGTGGCAGTGGTAGGTCGGGCAGGCAGCAAGGAGTGGGGGCAGGGGCATCCCATTGTCACACACCCCACCATCATTAGTGTGCCTGGCCTCTTTGGCCTGAATCTTGGCACAGCAGCAGCAGTGGCAGTGGTGGTGGTGTGTGTATGTGTGTGTAAATGGGAAGCCCATGGCTACCTCCACTGCTCTGTATTCTACCCAGAGGCATTTGGTGGTGGCAAGCTGGAGGTGGTGAGATGGCTGCAGCAAGTTGTCCATTCCAGCCTCAGACAAGAGAGATAATGTAGTTAAGAATAGTGAAAGTGGACAAGAATATTTTCTCTATATTTGCATCACTTGAAAAACAAATATATTATAAAAATATCAGAATTTGAAGAACTGACAGCCAGAATTAAAATTAGAGGTTACAACACTATTTTAAGTGGTCAAATGGTACAACTTTGTTAGAAGAAGGACATACTTAGAAGCCCTCATTAAGAAAACAAAAATGTGAAGTGAAAAACTCTTGGTTCATATGAAATATTAAGAAATCAAACTTTGTTTGAAGAACTAGCACAAAGGCTGATAACCTGAATACTTTTTGTACTTTATGAATCAATAGATATACATATATTGCACTTTTCAGTCTCCAAACCTCACAATCTTGTAAAAAAGAAAATTTGTAGTTCAGGGTTGAAATGAGGGGCTCTTGATGTTATCTGAGCTTGTTATCTTGCAGATAGCTCATTATTTAAACTAGAAGGTTACCTAATTTGAGTAATGAAACGTTTGAAGAAAGCAGCCAAGGTCATAGAGCACAAGGACTTCCATACAATCTTGTTGGAAGTCCTTGTGCTCTATGACCTTGCATTTGTTTAGTTAATTAGAAGCTCTTTAGCCTTTTCTGTTGCACCTTAAAACAATTCTTTCAGTAATGTATTGTCTTTCTATCTGATTATTGGTCTTTTTTCCTTAAGACCTCTGTTTCTAGTAGCATTATTTCCTGAAATAGTTTATGGTTCATTGTATAACCCCATTCATAATAGTATTTATGGAATTGATGGATTAATATTATTATTCCCATCTTCCTTAACTTTTTTTGCCTCTGTTAGATCTTGTTGAGGATTATTCTTGTCTCCGATTATGTGGAAAATGTCCTGATTGCTCTGATCTTTAAAAAAAACTTTTGTGGATCTTCTTTTCTTCTTATTTTTCTTTATGTGTTGACCAGCATGATTGATTTTCTTTCCTTATCCTTTCCTTCTTCACAATAAAAACTATATTTAGTTGTTGTACATTCTTATTGCCATATGTATCATGACCTGAATAATGTAATATGTAGCCCATAAAGAACAGATTTTCAATTTTCATTGCAAGTATAAACAAATATATTGACTCTTCAGCCCTCTAATGTTACAAACATTTGTTTTTCTATTCTCTATCCTACCTATAAACAAATCCAGAAAGTATTATGTTTTCAATTCTGTGTTAACAGAAAATCTTGACAGAAATAACAAATATATCTTGTTCTAATCTTGATCAAATATACCATGTATCATGTAATCATCTGAGTTATCATCTGATTTAAAATTATCCCTCCTGGATTACGTATTCATTTATTTGTAGGATATTCTGTTTAGTATGCTTCATTTTCCGTCTGGTAAGTTGAAACTTTTTCCAAGGATGATTTCATTATTACTATGGCAATAGTAGGCTCACTTTGTTCTTGATAATTAACAGGGAAATTTGAAAATAATAATAAACCATTTCTTTTAGTTGTCAAGGGTGCATAGGAAGTCATCAGGAGTCAAACTTGACTTGAAGGAGATTTGACTTTAATTTTGCATATTAGTTTTAGATGACCCAACTGTTTCATCTGAGAATTTTAAAAGTATTTGTGAGGATACTCTTTCCTCGATAATTAATTTGCAAATTGATAATTAGTATAACTTATATTTATATTCCATCTGATTTAATTGATCATTGCTTCAGATGTCCCATCTTTGTCCATACAATTTCACAATCTTCTTTATTTCTTCTCATAGATGAGCACAACCTTCCTAGAATTTGCTCCAGAGGCTTTTGCTATTTGAATCTCTCAAACATTTGCATGCTTGCTGATGTGGCTTCAGCTTCAGCAACAAGTAATAGATATAGGGTTCTTTTTTTGTTTTCATGTGAAAAAGAGAAATCCCATAGGCCATCTCTGTAGCTTACAAATCTCTCCCCTGGGTTTGGAGAGCATTAAATTGAGAGAAGCTGTGATTTCTTTCCTAGCATGCTTAATTTCAATTCCCTCTGATGTTGAATTAGAATGAACATGACTTAGCAGCCCTGGGTGAGTCAGAAGAGGTTTTCTGATGGTGGATATTCCCTTCTGAACAGAATTTCTGTCTCTGAAAACTTGGAGGTGAAACCAGAAAAAATGAATGGTCTCTGAGGCACATTCCCACAAACAATAATATTTCATGAAGGCAGGCACTCTTGAATCTTTCCTGGTGGCATTTCCTGATGGACTTCCATACAAGTATTAATCAGATCCCACCTGCTTAGCTTTTCAAAATCAAAGTTGGCTAGACATTGCTATCTAGTTGGATATTATGTTGCATACTAGAAGACAATTTTATGACATTGGCTCCAGATTTTGGCATATTTAGACTAGATACATTGGACTCAGTAGGATATAAGTTAATCATTAATAATTCAGAAATCATTGATTTTAATGGATATACTCGAAGTATGACTAACTCTAAATGGAAAAAAATTCTATGACTAAATCGAGAACCATCTCTTTGTCTTTGCGTCATTAGCAATTTGCTTCTCAAATTCATTATTTGTTTGCTGAATTGTCAATATATATTGGCTTTGTGTCTCTCCCCGCCTCAAATCCATTTAGTCAAGACTCTCTCCTTTTTAAATAAGCCTTATTTATTTTTATGGATTTCTTGACTTAGCTATCAGCATTCTATTTATCTCTCTCCTGGCTAATCTTTATCTTCCTTAACTATCTGAATCTCTTTTCCTATTTTAGGTGGATGACAGCTCTTTAGCAGAGCACAGTGTCACTCAGGTAAGACTACTTGGATCATCTGATATTTGCAGAGATACATTGCTTTCTCAAATGTGGTAGCATTGGATAGCTTAGCCAGATAAGTGGAATTTGTGGCAAAATGTCTCTATATGAATTATATTCTCTGGAGCTTAGCCAGGAAATGCCTTTTTAAAAGATAACGGTCTTGTGTTCCATTTTCATTTAAATATTCTATCCTCTGTGTTCATTTTCTTAAAAAAATAGGTACAGGTAGTCCTAGACTTACAACAGTTCATTTAGTGACAGTTCAAAGTTACAATGGCATTGAAAAAAGTGATTTATCACTGTCTTTCAGACTTATGATCACTGCAGCATCCCTATGATCATGTGATCAAAATTGAAACACTTGGCAACTGACTCATACTTATTATGGTTGCCCAGTGTCGTGGAGTCATCTGATCACCTTTGGCAAACTTCTGCTAAGCAAAGTCAATGAGGAAGCCAGATTCACTTAACAGCTGTGTTACTAATTTATCAACTGCGGTCGTTCACTTAACAACTGTGTCAAGAAAGGTTGTAAAATGGGGCAAAACTTACTTAACAAATGTCTCACTCAGCAACAGAAATTTTGGGCTCAATTGTGGTCATAATTCGAGGACTATCTGTAGTTTTGCTAAACCTAAGACATCCATAAACCTGTTAATACTTCATGTTGTGCATGAATAATGCTGACTTAGTTTAGTAAAGAATAAAGCAGCATTTGAATAACCAAATCATTTATTAGGATATATACCTTTTGCTGTTTTTGTGTGAACTGTAATTACAAATATTGCTTGCCTTTATAACATAAATGTGAAAATTTTCAAGTGAAAAAAACTAGAAAATAATCAGACACGTGTGAGATCTAAAATGACATTAGATTAGAAAAAATGAGTGACGTTCAATATAGATAGTTATGACCACAATTGGTATCAGAATTTCCATTGCTAAACAAGGCATTTGTTAAGTGAGTCACACTCACTTTTGCAACTTTTTTTGATTGCTAAGCAAATCACTGCATGGTTAAGTGAATCATAATGACCATAAGTGGTTATTAAGTGAATCCAGCTTCTGCCTTTGACTGCCTGTCGGAAGCCTGCTGGAAGGTTGCAAAAGGTGACCATGTGACCCCAGGAGCCTGCAATTGTTTAATTATGTGCCAGATATCAAAGGGTCCAAATTTTGATCATGTCACCATAGGAATGCTGTGGTGGTCAATAGTGCGAGGACCAGTCATAAGTCATTTTTTTCAATATTGTAAATTTGAATGGATGCTAAATGAGTGATTGTAAGTTGAGGACTCCTGTGCTGTGTGAGATCAAGCTGAACCCAGCTCCTGGAGGTGACACAGACGATCCAGATTGCTTTCTTGACAATGACACAAATGTCATTAGATGCTTTCTTTTGGGATGCTTTTTTACTTCCCAATCTCCTATAGAGATATTAATCAGGACTGATCCTGCTTATCTGTTTAAATAATCTGTGATATTTTTCATAGTAAAATAAAACCTTGTTCAGGACAGTTTAAATTTCTTATATTTCCTTGCACTAATTTCATAGGCATATTATCCATCATTTCTTTGTAGCTGCTTGTTTCTCTGCTCTGCAGCATTGGGGCAAAATAGCCAGAGATTATGCAACCAAGATAATGCTTATCTAGTTGTTATAGAGGAAGTATATTTGAAAACATTATGAAACCTAATAAAATCATAGCAGGAAGTATTGTTGCTTTGAATAGGCTCTCTAGTAATCATATGCATTTAGGACACATTGCAACAGGGCAAAAACAATAGGTATATCATAGTGGAATGGAAATTGTGTGACTTTTGTCTTGCATTCTTATATTTCAAATGACTTAAGTCAGAATGTTGTAATATATTATTTTCACTGGCTCTTTTGTGATCCTCTGAATGCCCAAGTTAGTAATCTATGTAATTCATCAGGCTTTCCAACCTATGATATCAGAAAGCCAAATCAAAACTAAGTCAATGTTTCCTGCCATCAATGACTGAGATAGTATTTTTTCTGCTTTATAGACTCTTCTGAATAAATACCAAGATATAGGAAGGCAAATATATTTCCGAAGACAAGCCATTTTTATGCAGTGTGTCTAATCACAACATCAGCTGAGCTGCAGATAACACTTTGAAATGGATTTTATATCCATTAATCATAATTACAGGTAGTCCTTGAGTTACAAATGTAATGGAGCCTGCCATTCCATTCATAACCTGAGGATTTGTAAGAGTGAATCTCAAATCTTGAACAAGATCATTCCCTACTTTTACCCATGCATTTGCTAAACGAATGTGTGACTTGTTAAGTGCACATGAGGTATCTCAGGGTGGGGGCACCTAGTGATGAAACAGGCCACCTAGTTCAAACTACCCAAGGCCTCCCCTGACCCACAGATACCTCATTCTCACTCTCCTGGGATCCCCACAATTGCTCCCCCCCATCCTGCCATGCCAGGTGACTTACCTTATGAAGATCTGTCTCCTCTCCAACTTGTTTCTTTGCCAGCTCCCTCCTTTCTCATCAGCAAAGAGCTTGAAGAAGCTTTTAGCGACAAAAAAAGGCCCCTTCTGGGCCTCCTTTCTTGCCACTGAAACATTGAGTCGGCCTTTGGTGATGAAATAGGAGGACCAAAGGGACGCATGCCCTTCCAGGTCTCCTTTCTCTTTGGCAAAGCATTTGAGGATTGCATCCCTTTAGGGTTCTGCAGCCCTTTGCAAAAAGCCTTTGCCAGTAGGAACAGAGCTTTGGAGGGATGTGCCCACCTGCCCAAGCACCACTGGTATCAACAAAGGCTTTTTACAAAGGGCTGCCAAAGTCTACAGGAACGGAATCTCACTGCAGGCTTCGGCAAGGAATTGGCAAATGGAGGGAAGGCCTGAAGGACCTAAGTCTAGGTTTCAGTTCGGAAAGAATAGAGGCCTAAAGTGCGAGATCACACGAGATCAATAGCATGAGATTTCATGGTAGTGATCTCACATGATCTTGTGGTACGTTAGATCTCTGTTCTTTGTGAATATACCAAAAACCTGAAGCAATGAAGCAGGCAAAGAAACCACGAGAGGAGATCTTTGTAAGATAAGTGAGTCCCCACAGGGGAAGTGCCTGTAAAGAGCTGGCCTGGGAGGGGAATAGGTGGGACTAATATTGCAGAGCTTCTGCAGTGGCTCATAAGAGCGTACAACTGCCATAGTGCTGCAACATTTGTAATTTTGAGACTTGTTTGTAAACACTAGGGTGCGCTTATCGTTTAACTTTGAACATTTGCTGAAGAAACGCTTATAACCCAGGCATGACCTTTAAACTATAATTTGGTAAAATAGTAAAATATTTAATAATCAGAGCTTTCTTCATAGAACTACATTTCCCAGAATTCATCAGGAAGATGGCGTGAAATATTAAATGAATTAAAATTGGTTTCAATTTTAAACCAATTAAAATTGGTTTTAATCACCAATTAAAATTAGCCCAAATAAAGAAAGAAATAAAACAAGCTCTTTGAAAGTGTTTACTTTCCCTGAAAATGTGTTCAGTTTTGCAGAAATCAAGGGATTATGAAATGATTTAAAATTAATTTGAATTACATCCTGTTTATGAATTCCTCCAGTGTTATGTGTAGTGGTTTCTTCAAAGCTGTTTGATACGAGCAGACTAGATTTGTTACCTGTCCTAAAATAATCTCTTATAAGGTTGGGCTATCATGAATAAAAGTATAAAAAAAGTAAATGAATGGAGCATTGCATTTGGCACATGGATTAATTGTGTCCTGATTTCTTGAGTTCAATGCAAGTTCCAGAGCTCTTTCTCTTCCTTTAGGTCAGAAAACACTGCTGTAGGCTTGTATTAAGAACTTTTTCTTGGAGCTGCTTGGGTCCCTGTAAAATAAATCATTTAAGTCATTAGCTTTTGGATCAAGACTGAATTTTATCATCAAGATTTAATAGACTATAAATGAACAACTAAAAAGAATAGCATAAGTGTAGGCAGTGTGTCAAAACTTCTTTTTATCCACAAAATACTGAAATTGCCTCCAACCTGCTTTTCGTGTAATGAACTTTCTTTCTGATCAGTGTTGCTTCTTCATTTAAAGGAGATGTCTGCCATCTAGTGTTTAGAATAGGAAGACTAGGGTCAGGTAACCTAGGAAATTCTTTCAACATTTCTAAAATGTTTTCCCTTTTCACAGGCTTGATTAAAAAAAAAACCTCAAAAGCTTAATTTGCACCAAGGTTCACCATGATTAAGTTATGTATTGAGGAAGGCTGGGTTTTGGGAAGAGAGCGGGTCTTCCTGGACAATGCCATCAGGTGCCAGATAGGAATGTTTTTGGTAGCAACTTGGTTCTCTGGCTGGCAATTTGCCAATCTTAGTCAACGATTTAATCCTGTTGTCTGCAGAGTTCATAAAGTGAACGTGCTGAATGGCTGGCTGGTTTATTGAACTATTTTTATAATGTCTTTCAAATAATGGCCTGAGGACAATATAAAACCAAACATTTAAGAACAAATTTCATCAATAGATTTTTTTTTTTAAGGGCAAAGCAATTGCAGCAAATAATGTAGTGCTGAAATGAGTAATCCCATTTTCCTTAACAAACTGAATGCTGAGCAAAGCATAACTGGCCTCACCCATAGAACATTGACAGTCCTTGCCTGACGTTGATCTACATTAGACTTTTCCAACCTGATGCTCTTCAGATACACTGAAATAGAGCTCTCATTGTTACAAGAGAGCAGAGCTGGAGTCCTAATCTGTCATAGTGACACACATGTCTTGATGCAGTTACAGTAAATGAACAAGCACTCAGGTGACCTCTCCAGATGAATTTTAGCATGGTTGAGCACTCTTGTGCATAAGAGATAGGTCAACAAAGTTGGCGGGAGATTTTCTGCAAAAGAAGTAGAAAAATTATGCCTGTTCTTTGGGCAGAATGTCAGATAAAAGGAATGGTTCTCATATCTTTCTCCTTTTGCTTCTTTGTAGGTGCTGCAATCTGCCAAAGAACAAATTAAGTGGTCCTTATTAAAATAAAATATCCCAAATATTGTCTTGGAACATTTTCAGTTTGTCACATTACTTTGTTTCCCCAAAGAATGAAAACCTTGCAATGCTGTGTGATGGCTACTCAGATCAGTTGGGAGAAGTCCAATTTATTATAGGTCACCTCTTTAATTTTTTCAGAGTTGATCACATCGTATTATTTATTAGAAATGTGGCCATAGATGGAGATTATGCATGAACCAGAGGGACAACAGGCAAACTGGAAATCTGTTTAAGATTCTCTGAGGGCAAAGGAAAAATGCAAAGGAAAACTCTGGTCAAGAAGCATCTAGAATTGCTGGAATAGTATTCCAAAATGTATGGGGCTCAATCTCCAATTTCAAAATGATATTTGAAGCAATTTGCAGTTTGGCATGATTCTATATTTCTTCATGTTATCTTACTAAATGTAGCAGTAGGTTAAATGTGAAACATAAAAACAGGTGTGCTAATTTAAAAGCCCTTTCAGAAAACACACCTTTTATTTCCATAACTCGGGTCTTCTGAATATAAAAAATAAAACCAAACAGGATACATAATCCATTCTCACTACTTAAGCCTATTGTATGTCATAGGACAAAACCTATTCATTTATTTATTAGGGTTACATCTGCCTTGTGTTTAGAAGCTCAAGATAGCATGTTAAGCACTCCTTCCATTTATTTCCATAAAAAATACTGTGAGGTAGGCTGGGCTTATAGAAAGGTGATGAACCTATAGACATCAGCCAGTCAAGATTTTCACTCCTGGCTCAGAAAAATTTCAGCTGATTTAGTCCCTGCTGGCCAATGAAGAATTTGTCATTTTTACCTTTTGTTTCCCACCAAACTGAAAATTCTTCAAAAAGAAAACAAAATACAACTATAAACTGAACATTTTATCTAAATGAACTGAACATGTTGTCTAGAAATGTCTGAAAGCAAACAACCAAGATCAGACAGCACCAAGGACTCCACGGTTCAGTTCCAAGCTAAATATATTCTCTTCTATTGTAACCTCTTGTTGGTTCACCAGGTCAGCATAATCCTTGTTAAGACCAATCAATATTTAGACTTCTTTCTCTGGGCAGGTATCAGAGGCTAGGAAGTGAGGTGAGCAAACTATACCCTGGAATGGCTCTGCAGAGTATCCTGCACCAGACAGACATTTCAAATTGTTCCTCCTCTGTCCAGATACTTGCTGATTCAAAATAAGAGTTTAGCAAAACTTTACAATTACAACGTGAAGAGAATTGGATAGAGCATGATGGGGAGCATGCAGTGATGGCATCAAGTGACCAGCATGGGATTTAGTTCAATTTCATGTTGCTAAGCACGCATTCTGGAAGAACCCTTTGCATTTTACTGTTTTTTAATATTTTTGCACTACCACCTCTAAAACTGCCATAAATTGTCAGCTGTATTTTCTTAGCCTGACTTCTGGGATGAAATTACACCAAAATCCCATAGCATCTATTCCTCATTATTTCCAATTTGTTTATGTAACAGTGAGATTTTGCTTTCATAAACGGCCCACGCCTTCACAGATTAGTGCATGTCAGATCTGCCCAATCCCATCAGTTTCTAGATGGATTTCAGATCTTAACATCATAGGATTGTAAAGTTGGAAATGATCACAACAATCATCTAGTTTAATCCTGTAGAGGGAAACTGTTTAAACCTAGCCTGTAATGGTTATACTGGTTAGATTTACAGAGTAGAAAGAACAATTGGCTAATATTTTTATGAAGACCAATCAAATTAATACAAAAATGACTATGGGCCTTTACATTTTCCAAAGCATGTCATCAAGCTTATATCATTTGGGATGGGGAAACTGGAATTACAAGAGCTCCATATCTTTGGTGAGGCCAAGGGAAGTGACCAACACTGCTGGGGTCTTTCTCTTTGAGAAATAAACATGCTAACAGTGGCAAGATGGAAACAACCTGCTTATTGATCTAGAAGCAGAAATAGGCTTAGGTTTAGGTTTAGGTTTAGGTTTATTTGGACTTATAAGCCGTCCTCTCTCCTGAGGGACTCAGGGTGGCGTACATAAAAACAAAGAATACAAAAGTTAAAAACAAATTAAAAAATATTAGATCAACGCCAAATAACCTTTCGAATTAAAACCCCAATCCCCTGTCAGTCCAGGATTGTAAGAATAACCATGTTTTGAGGTCGCAGCGGAAGGAGCGGCGATCAGGGGCCAGGCGCAACTCAAGGGGTAGTTGGTTCCAGAGGGTGGGCGCCCCCACAGAGAAGTCCCTACTCCTAGGGGCCACCAGCCTACACTGTTTAGCTGACGGTATCCCCAGGAGGCCCCGTCTGTGAGAGTGCACTGGGCGATTGGTATTTGTCAATTAATATCTGTAATAATAGACCAATATCTGTTTATTTTCGTTGTGACACATCAGTTTTCCTGTCTCACTCACTCTTTAGATATTTATGATATAGAGCAGGGGTCTTCAAACTTGACAGCTTTAAGACTTGTGGACTTGAACTCCCAGAATTCCTCCTCCAGTCATGTTAGTTTAGGAATTCTGGGAGTTTAATTTAATTTAACTATGGAATTTCTATGCTGCCCTATCTCCCGAAGGACTCAGGGCGGCTTACAACAATAAAACACCAGAGTACAAAATTTAAAAAACTATTAAACAAGAAGGAAACCCCAATTACACATTAAAATAATTAAAACCTACAAACAGTTAAAATAATTAAAAACCCCTTCAGTCCAGATTGGCAAATTGAAAAAGCCATGTTTTTAGGTCGCAACGGAAAGATCGAAGGTCAGGAGCCAATCGAAGCTCCATGGGTAGTTGGTTCCAAATGGTGGGTGCACCCACAGAAAAGGCTTTTCCCCTGGGGATCGCCAGCCAACACTGGCCAATGGGACCCTGAGGAGACCCTGTCTGTGGGAGCGACGGGGCGATGGGAAACCAATGCCAGCAGCAGGTGCTCCCGCAAATACCCCGGACCTAAGCCATGAAGGGACTTATAGAAGATTACTAACACCTTGAATCTCACTCAGAGGGCAACCGGTAACCAGTGCAGCTCATACAGGAGGGGTGTAATATGGGAGTATCAGGACACTCCCATCACAACCCGTGCGGCTGCATTCTGCACCAGCTGAAGCCTCTGAGTGGTCCTCAAGGGAAGTCCCATGTAGAGAGCATTGCAGTAGTCTACACAGGAGGTAATGAGCGCATGAGTAACCGTACGCAGGGCATCTCGGTCCAGATAGGGATGCAACTGGTGCAACTGGAGCACCAGGCAAACCTGTGCAAATGCCCCCCTGGCCACAGCTCCTACCTGATCTTCCAAATTGAGCTGTGTGTCCAGGAGGACGCCTAGATTGCGTACCCTTTCCACGGGGGGTAACACCTCTCCCCCCATGACCAAAAATGGAACATCCTGGACAATCTGAGATGCTGGTATGTACAGCCACTTGGTCTTGGCCAGGTTGAGCTGAAGCCTGTACCTTCCCATCCAGACCCATACTGCTTCCAGGCACCGGGACATCACATTGAAGGCATCACTGGGTTGGTTTGGGGTGGAGATAAAAAGCTGGGTATCATCAGCATACTGATGATACCTCACTCCAAAACCACGGATAATCTCACCCAGTGGCTTCATATAGATGTTGAACAGAAGGGGAGAGAGGACCGACCCCTGAGGCACCCCACAAGTGAGGGGCTTTGGGGCCGACCTCAATCCTCCTGCCAACACTGACTGTGAATGACCTGAGAGGTAGGAGGAGAACAACCGTAAAACAGTGCCTCCCACTCCCAACCCCCGGAGACACCACAGTAAGATACCATGGTCGATGGTATCAAAAGCCACTGAGAGATCTCATAGGACCAGGATAGAGGAGTAACCTCTATCTCGTCTCTGTGCTGTGTCTGGGCCTGAAACCCGATTGATACAGATCCAGGTAGTCAGCTTCCTCTAGGAACAATGGGAGCTGCCGGGCTACCACGCTCTCAACAACCTTTGCCACAAAGCAAAGGTTGGAGATGGGATGAAAGTTGTCCAAGGCAGGCTTCTTGAGGAGGGGCCTCACCACCGCCTCCTTCAAGGCAGAGGGGAAGCATCCCTCATTCAACGAAGCATTGACCACTGCCTGGAGCCAGCCTCATGTGACCTCCCGAGCGGCATAAACCAGCCAGGAGGGACACGGGTCCAATAAACACGTGGTGGCACTCAGCTTCCTCATGATCCCATCCACTTCATCCAAAGTCACAGGCTCAAACTCTTCCCAGATGGTATCCCCAAGACCCGTCGCATCCCCCCGTCAGACTCTGCCCAGTCGGAGTCCAGACCTGCCCGGATCTGAGTGATCTTATCCAGCAGATGTTGACTAAACTCCTCAGCCTGTCCTTGCAAAGGGTCCCCCCGTCCTCTGATTGAGGAGGGAACGGGTGACCCAAAAAGGGTGGCCGGTTGAAGTCCACAAGTCTTAGACTTGCCAAGTTTGAAGACCCTTGATATAGAGTCTACAACTGAAAGTGCTTTTCTATTATTTGGGGTCTAATTTACAGCAAAACAGCTGTTGGGAAAAAAAATCTTTCCTGAAGCAGCATGTGCAAAATGCTAGATTTTGTCAGTCAAGTTTTTGTCAGTCAACTCCAGTTGAGCCTGCATTTAAAAAAAAATACTGTATATCATATATAAAATTTTACCAACCTGGCCTTCTGCATTTACACTGGAAAAGTTATATAGAATTCCCAGTGATTATGCTGGCTGGGATTTATGGGAACAGTAATATCAATACATTTGAGAACTTTAGATTGGGAAACATTCATGGAGTATATTCATAATTAAAACTATATTATTTTTACCACAATCCTATGGTACTTGTAAGAATATCTTAGGGACCTCAGAATAGGTCCCTCAGATTTTGCCTTCCAATGATGAGAAAAATTCAGTAAGAGAGGGCAATCTCAGATGCCTTCTTCCCAGCCTCAATGGCAGCCTTTCTTTTTTGGACACCTTCCAGATGAGCGGACTTCAAATTCAAGATTTGTTAACACTGACTATGGTAGCTGGAAAATTCTAGAAGTTAATATACACATCTGAAGGGCACTCAAGTTGGAGAAGGATGCTCTGAGGGAACATTTTTCTTTCTTATATGTTTGAATTATCTGTTGTAGAAAGTATGATTGACCCGCCTGTTGATCCGATTATTTTTTAATATTATTGTTTAAAATGCAGATTAGTTTCTTCTCTACCCAGGATGGAATATCTCTTCTGTGCCTGCTGTAAAGCACACTGGAATTTAATTTTGATGACATGTGGGATGTAAATGGCGCTCTCCAAAGATACATGCTTGCTAGAGCCAAGCACATCTTGCTCTGGAAAAATTGATTAAGTAGGAAAAGATAGACTAGCTGCACAATATATTTTGATTAGCAGCATGAAGAGCTATCCATCTGGAAGCACACAAAGGGCCTTTCTCCATTGCCGAATGAAACTGCTACCCAGCCATCCTTGAATTGGCAGACAATTATACTGGCATGAAATTTGCTATCAGAACTCTATCCTCGGCAGTGCCTGTGTTTGAAGTCACTGAATCACCTAACCTCCCTCTAAGATAATGCGTGACAAAGACAAATCTTGACAATCACCTTAGATGGTAGTTGAATAAGGCAAAGATACTACTTTAACATCTGCCCAGCCAAGAATAACTTGTCTTACTCATGGGCCAGGCTTGAGATGAAGACAAAGCCATGAGGAGGTGGTGAGGGGAAAATAAATATTAAGAGTGTGTTTATGGCAGGATCATGTATGAGAAACAGACTAAAGAAAATACTTTCCCTTTTCAAAAATCACTGGGTTATTAAAACAAATGTAAGCAGATTTGTTCCCCCCAAAGCAGATGATTTTATTCCCCCAAAACAATTCCCCCCTCTTTATTCTTTTAGGTGTATTTTTTCAGTCTTAGGGGATTAACCATCTTAAACAAAACCCAATGTGCCACTTTTTAACCTCTTAATGCAGGAAAATACTGGCAATATTTTCTGCCACAGCCCAAGAGGACATCTGCAACAGATATCGGAGTCTTCAACTGATGAGATGTCCAGTAGCTCTTTATTCATTTTTGCTAGGGAACTTGGAGTGTTTTTTAAAAGACATGATTATCAGCATCAATTCACTTGCTACTTCCTTCATTAAATCAGCAGATTAAAATATGGGAGGATTTTTTTTTATTTCACAAAATAAATAAGGGCAGAAAAATCTGTGGGAAATTCTACGAAGGAGATAATTGGCCTGGAACACCTATTATTTTTGCAGGACCACAAAAAGTGGAGATGAGAGTATGGCTCGTAATAGTCACATATTGGTTCAAATGCCACTTTTCCCATCAAGCCCTAAAACAGTAATTTCAACCATCACAGCAACAATGGGAGTAACTTACCCATTATGGCCTGCCATTTGAGCATTGTTTTTTTTTTGGAATAGACTCAAGCTAAAAGAAGCATTTGACAAAGGGCCTTAGATATAGAATTCAAGAACAAAGTCAGCTATATTCCAGATTTACCATGTTACAGCTTGTATAAGATGGGAACCAGGAATGTCCTTAACTTCTCTGCACAGCAACGTGCCCTACTTAGGGTATTTTTCCCTCTTCAGTTCTTAATGGGAGATTTACCAAAGTCCACAGGAATATGACAACTACTCATGTAGCAGCAATAGCAATAGCATTTAGATTTACATACCACTCCATAGTGCTTTATAGTATTCTCTGGGCAGTTTACAATGTAAGTATTATATGCATATTGCTCCCCATCAATCTGGCTCCTTATTTTACTAACACAAACATTATTTAAACCATTACACATTTTCTGGAACTGCTGCTATTACCAGTGTAGTCAAGAAACTTTCTTTCTTTCCATATTGACACAGATCATTATGAGTCCTTTTTCTCCTTTCAGATAAGGAACAATATTACATACAAAATTGCTACATTTTGCCTGGCAGCAATTGACATTAATGAAGAAATAATTAAGAGTACTGGGCATGGGTCAACTTACAATTATTTTATATATTGATTTCCCCCCTAATCTTTATTGTTTTTTATACTTTTAGTCTCTAATCTTAGTGTTATTATTAAGCATTTTATAGAGATATTTTAGTGTTTTAAATTGTACAGTGTTGTTTTAATAAGCCTAACTTTTAATTATCTTTGATTGCTTTTAAGTTTTAGGTGATATTATTAAAATGGATGTAATTTTCCTTGTCTGCATTTTATGCTGGTCTATGATTAAAATAAAGATTTGTTGTTGAAAAGATCACTGTGAATGATAACGCTGAAGTGGAACAAACTGGAAGCATTTATTTAAGTGTCATAATTTCATACCCTTTTCTCAATTGCCCTTATCTTACAGAGAAATTTGTTACAATATTACATTTCCTCTCAATGTAAAAAATAATAATAAGCATTTTTATTATCTTTATTGATTAGCATTGCTTGCTGTTTTCTCTCTCTTCCCTCCCACAGTTCCTTTTTCCTTAAAATTATTCATCAAAATTGTCTTTAGTTTGGGAGGCATTGAGAATAATTTGTGATCTTACATCTCCACCTACTGGCAATAGCTGATAACACTTCATTGAAATCTCTTTTTAGTCTTAAAAATTTTCAGCAGTGATCACCAGAGAATCTTTGGAGTTTCAGAAATTTTTAGAGGTTCTTCTAAGATCAAGAGTCCATGGTATTCTGTATGTCAAATATCAAAGTTACAGGAGTTACTAATGGCTAAGTATTATCCCTTGGAACATTTAAAAAACAATGATTCTGAACACACACACACACAATATTTTCTTTTCACTGTGAGCTACCATATATGGCTTCTGCATTGCTGTATTTAAGGGGCAACTGAACATTCACGGCCAGGGAAGATCACCTACACTGTCTTAAACCAAAGCATACTTTTAAGGAGAGGGGTAAATTAATGAAGACCAAAAAAACGTGTTCCAAGCTCGTTTTGATATAATTGTTCTGGAAAAAAGGCTTTCCTATAGAATTGCTCATCAGCACTGTAATCCCCTCTCTTTTTTGTGGAATTATTTTTGGTGTAGTAGTTGAAAAATATGGGGATTACATCCAATATGTCTGAAGGACACAAGGCTGTGGAAGTCTGATATATTACTGCACACTTGGATTACTAAATGCATTTGCAAATAACTTTCTTCCTTCTGTGATACAGGTCATACTCTTCTTCCTAAAGTCTCATTTCTCTGCACAGTTCTCTCTTCCTCTATAGACAAACCATCTTTAGCATGTGCTTTTATGTGTTTTCCACCAAGAACAGAACTATTTGGTACCAGACATTTTTTGTGAGTATTGTAATATTTGACCAATAATAAATATGCAAACACAGCATAATAACAGGCAAAAGCAAATCTTCAGCACATAGCGTATAGCAAGAAAATAACTTTCACTTGTGTCTTCTCTCTATCAGTACTGAATTTCATGCTTTAAAATCTCTCTTCCTCTCTCTCACATACGGGCATTCTTTTCAGAAACCTGATTGGAAATGAAGCATGAATGGTCTGTTCTGATATCTTCCCATAATGGATTTGATGTGAATTAAATTATTTGCAATTGCATTCCATGGAAAGCAATGAGGATAGGTTAGTCATGATAGAAGTCTCATTATTTGGAACAGAACTATGTGCTGCTAAAAAAGGCTACCATTCAAAGTCTTTGGACTGTGCTTCTGCTCTGAGCTAAATCTCATAGCCAGTTATGGAGAAAGCTTGACATAATTTTCATCAAATCTCTGACTTGCTATATGTAAGGCTTAAATATCCACTATGTCAAAACTATTCATAAGTCAAATGCCCAACACACAATAGTGAAGAATTTACTGGGTTGTCATTAGCAGCAAATATTTATGAAGAATAGTAGTATTTCTTCAAAATTAATATCAGGAAAGAATTTTTTTTATTATAAGTAAGTGCAAACCATATAGCAACCTCTAATACTCTGAAGCCAGTATCAAATCCAGATAAAGTATATTGTTTATATTAGTTTAGAAACCAATGGGAAATGTGATACAAGGTTTTAGGAGATTTCCTCAAGCTTAGGTTTGAGTGGTGATGATCTCTGTACCAGTATGACCTCTGCTGGCTTTTGAATTATGATCAATTTTTTCACCCACTGCAACTAGTCCTCGTTTCATCCTCAAAAAGTAACCTGCACTTCCTTCTAGCACATCTGTTTCCCAGGCAATCTCCTCTCCAAGTACTGTGTCCCAAACCAGATTAATTTCTTTGTTTTTGACTGTCAGTAGAATGATTTACATACTTCTATTGATGAGGAAGAAAAGGAAATCAACCAGATGATGAGGGGATCATCTCGACAACTTAATGCCACATATTGTGGTTGATTCCCTTTGTCTTTTACTCTTGTTAAGGGATCAAGAATGGAGAAAAAAGTATGCAATTTGTCTACAAAGTTATTACTACAGTTTGAAAGTAAGTTGCTTCTGGAAGTTTGATCAAGGAGGTTTTTGGTTTGGATAATGAACAAAATTTTGATTTGATTTGATTTGATTTATCAAGATGAATTATGCTCCCCATAATCTTTTTAAGAAGTTTGCAACAACACTTTTGTTTTAAAAACATTCATATATACAATCCACGAATAGTAAATTATCCCTTTAGCTTGAGTCCTAGTGATTATATGTTCAAGTGTCTTGCAGAGATGATATTCAGCAGGTTCTGGAGAACTGGTAGCAGAAATTTTGAGTAGTTCGGAGAACCAGTAGTGGAGATTTTAAGTAGTTTGGAGAACCAGTAGCAGAAATTTTGAGTAGTTTGGAGAACTGGTAATGAAAATTTTGAGTAGTTCTGAGAACTGGTAGTGGAAATTTTGAGTAGTTTGGAGAACCAGTAGCAGAAATTTTGAGTAGTTTGGAGAATCGGTAGCAGAAATTTTGAGTAGTTTGGAGAACTGGTAGAGGAAATTTTGAGTAGTTTGGAGAACCAGCAGCGGAAATTTTGAGTAGTTTGGAGAATCAGTAGCAGAAATTTTGAGTAGTTTGGAGAACCAGCCGCAGAAATTTTGAGTAGTTGGGAGAATTGGTAGCAGAAATTTTGAGTACTTTGGAGAACCAGTAGTGGAAATTTTGAGTAGTTGGGAGAACCGGTAGCAGAAATTTTGAGTAGTTCGGAGAACCAGCAAATACCACCTCTGACTGATCTCTGCCTCCCGAGTCCCAGCTGAACGGCTGGGTCTTCTTTTGTTGCCCTGAAAAGGAGAATGGAGCTGGAAAGCAGGTTAGTGGGGTGGGGAGGAATGGGATTTTACAGTATCCTTCCCCTGCCACATCCACCAAGCCCTGCCCACAGAACCGGTAGTAAAAGTTTTTGAATCCCATCACTGGTGTCTTGGCAACAGTACATACTGTAAGTGCTTGCTGTTGTTTTCTGGGATACCTTCTTTCTTTTAACTTTCCAATCTAATCTGCTTAATCTCATCTGAATCTGCTTAACTTTTTAAAGATCACCCATTTAAGCTCTGGGGGGGAGGGGAATCAAAAATCAATAATGAATAAGACCTTTATTAAAGCCAAGAATATCATGTGGAAGCATTCAGATTCTTCTGAAAACTTTATCAAGAAGAGTGGCCAGCCCCTTTTTTCCATGACTATTTTATCTGATAAAAAAGTTGCATTTTTTTATACTTCCAATAAAAATATGATCTAACTATAGAGTATTCTGTGATTTAATTGAGGCAAAATGATGTAGTTTCTATAAATACACTTGGTGCATATTCCTGTCAGGGGGAAAAAGATTTTGAATTAGGGATTATTCTAGGGCAGGGGCATCAAACGGGAGGCCCATGGGCCAGATGCAACATGTGCAGGCCATGCCTACCCCAGCTCCACGAAGGGAAAAAACATCACAAAATGTCACGTGACAGCAAATGATGCTGCGAGTTTGACACCCATTTTCTAGGCCATCTTGCAAAGCAGAGACTGGATAATCTATTGATAGATCTAAGGTCATCATTAGGGATGATACATGTTGTAGTCCAACATACCTGGAGGTGTATTCCTCTCCCCAATTTTGACCCCCATATTTGTGCCTTATCATGAAAATCAACCAATATTAAAAAAATTTAACTGTGAACTGATTGCACAATATTTATGACTGCATATGTATGATATATGTATCATATTCTGCTATCTTCTTCTTTAAAAAGCACATATTGCTCTCTCCATAGACATCCTATAGCATTTGCCAGATAAAAACCATACAAATGGTGGTGGAGACAAAATAACTAGTTGTAATTGTGAGCTTCAAAACAGGTTGTAGCAATTATTCTGTATAACTTAATAGATAAACTCAAGAAACAAAGTATACAGTTAATCTGTTTTCCTTGGATGGCAAGTAGGAGACAGCTGACTGAAGAAGAATCAATTGACAGCTCATACTATGAAAAATATTTGGAGAATGTGTCTGCTGCATCTAACTTCAACTACGATCTCAAAAAGCACAGAAGAATTAACATGTTTGCTTTTTTGAAATCTGCAAATGGCATCAAAGCCACACACATATTATTTTTGACTGTTGACTTTATTTGAATTACTCTATAATTATTCTTTCCAGACATTACATTGTGATGTTATATTTGAGTGCTGTACATTGGTTACCTTTACTTATGTAAAGGTCAAAGAGCTTTTGCTCTTAGGTGGTATAGAAATGCAAAATGTCATATAAAATAATTAGGTGTCAAGCACTATATTAACAGCAAACATCAAAAACATGATATTATTGGCACTGTCAGCATTTGCTGAAAAAACAATTACTGGGTGAATGTTGACAATTCCTGGAGGTAGGATTGACTGCATTTGCTAGGGAATGCTGACAGTCTCCAATTTCTGACATTTACAGTATGATTTGCTACATGCACCTTCTTACTAATACAAGCTTACAACGCTTACTATTTAATTCATTTGCCAATCTTCCCCCAGAGTAACCCTGTACAGCATGGCATGTATTCACTAAAATACATTGTGCAAAGAAATGTATTACAGTGTTTCAAGGATAATTTTAATTAGGATATTGCCCTTCAATCCAAAATAATTATACCTTATTACAAAAGTATGACAAAATATTACACATTTAGGGGTCCTCCTTGGTGCTCTCTAGCTTGCTCAGATTGCCCAAAGGATCCCTCATTTCAACCCTGAGCTACAAATATTCTCCTTTATTGGTATCATCCTTGGCCACTATATGGCCACATATAAAAGAAAGAAATTTGGAGATGCAACTCTTTTTTCATTTCTGAGAGGTGCATTTCTGAAAACTACTGAATGTTGTATTTAAAATCCACGCTTCAACTTTCTTGCCCAAAATTTTCCAGAACCATATTTTGGAGTTCATATAATTTGCCAAGTAGCCTGCCAACATCAGTTTCCCATTGCCCTGTGCGCTCTCATAGGCAGGGCCTCCTTGGGGTGCCGTCAGCTAGACAGTGTTGGCTGGTGACCTCCAGGGGCAGGGCCTTCTCTGTGGGAGCTCCCACCCTGTGGAATCAGTTGCCTTTGGGGCTCCAGTTGGCCCCTGACCTCCGCTCCTTCTGCCGTGACCTGAAGATGTGGTTTTTTTCAGCAGGCCGGCCTGGACTGAGGTGGGGTGGGTTTTTAATTCATTTTAATATCTAGTTTTATCTGTTTTAAATTTTGTTTGGCTTGGGTTTAATTCAATTTTTAGTAATCTTAACTTTTTTATGGTATGATTTTTATGATATGAGCTGCCCTGAGTCCTTTGGGAGATAGGGCAGCATACAAGTCCAAATAAGTAAGTAAGTAAGTAAGTAAGTAAGTAAGTAAGTAAATAAATAAATAAATAATTCCATGGTATTCACAGAAGCAGTAAGGATATTTTAAAGGTTCTTCTTAAGATTATTTTGTATCCAATCAAATATTATTTTTAAAAAAATTTCTAAATGAATTTTGTATTGTTACCGAAACATATTGTTTGAGTTTAGGCAAAATGTAAATTATCCTTGTCTAAATTTGAAGAAAAAAATTTGGAAGTTTTATTTTAGAACATTATCCCCCAAAACTATTTTTTCTTAAAAATCTAAATTTGCCTTTCAGAGTAATTCCTTAGTGCAGGGGTGTCAAACTCAAGGCCTGGGGGCTGAATCTGGCCCATGGGGTCACCCTGGAAACAGTGAGGGACCGGCCTACCATGCCTCTGGCAGAGGATTGCAGGAGGCCATTGCTGCCAGAAATGGAGCCTGTTTTTGCTGGCAGAGTACTTGGACCACCACAAGTGCTCCTGACATGAGTGACATCTGGCCACACCCACCCCAGGCCCCCAAGTTCAAACACAACCCTGATGTGGCCCTCAATTAAATAGAGCTTGACACCCCTGCCTTACTGTATCATATTGTTACTGACATTGGAACTGTAACTTTTCCAACAATGCAATAATACATCATTTCTCATAAATGAGTTCCTTTGAGATAAAATGGGCTTAGTCATGAATATAGGATTTCACAGTTAAAATATTTTAGCAAGTTATATATTTGTGTGTATGTATGTCTATAGATTTTAATTCAGATAGTTCCCGAGACAGATAATATGCATAATGGCACAAAATAAATAACTAAATGCAATTTAATTTCAGATTTTACAAAATTCTCATTTCCAAACAACTGAATCCTATAAATTAGCTAAACTGGCATGGGTTCTGAAAACAGAATAAGAATTTCCTTATTCTTTGAAAGTTAAAAAAAAGGTAGTCTTTCTTTTCAGTTTGTTTTTGCAAATTCAAGACTAAAGAAATCAACAAATACATTGTTTCTTATTTTTTATTTCTTTATTTGATTTGATTTGTCAATCTCTTACAAGATAATAGGTGTAAGTACAAACATGAATAAGAATACAGGAACTAGGTATGAATAAACGGGAACAATAGGACAGGGATGGTAGGCATGATTGTGCACTTATGCACGCCCCTTACAGACCTCTTAGGAATGATGTGAAGTCAATAGTGGATACTTTAAGGTTAAAGGAGTGGGGGTTAGAGGATGTAACAACAGAGGCAGGTAGTGCATTCCAGGCATTGACCACTCTGTTGCTGAAGCTGTACTTTCTGCAATCAAGTTTGGAGTGGTTTACATTGAGTTTGTATCTGTTGTGTGCTCTTGTATTGTTGCGCTTGAAGCTGAAGTAGTCATTGACTGGTAGGACATTGTAGCAGATAATTTTGTGTACTACCAGACTCTTTAATTTTGTACTTTCTACCTTCAATTTAGATTTTAACCATTGGCTAACTGTTTGAAAGATTTCTTTTCATGGATTGATCCTTGGTAAAGCTGTGATGGATAGCCATTTTAATGACTGGCTAACATTACAGCTGGGCTATGCCTACCAAAAAAGCCTGATAATTAATTAAGCAATTTACGGCCCCTTGAGAAAATCAGTAGCATTATTCACATATCCCTCACTTCCTCCCCCTCACACATTTCTGACGCATGTTCCCAAGACAAGGTCTCAAATCAATGGATGGAGTTCTTCAAAGAATCAAGGTGAGACCAATGACCCCATGCTCTATTCTGTCTTCAGCCTCCATGTGAAGCATTATTAGCCTTTGCCAATTCATATCCCTTGTGGTTTTTCTTGATGTAGTTTTCCCATTGTTGAATCAGACTTTTTTTCTTCTCAGCACTGCTGTACCCTCCAGATTAGTAAATAAAATCAATATAAGTAAGAACCGATTTCTATAGACAGATTTATTTATTTTACATATTAATGGCCGCCCATCTCATATACATGGCTCTGAGTGGCTGATATTTAAAATGGAATAAAAACAGAATAAATACACAACCAACAATTATAAAATTAATTTATAAGATCTAGGGACTGAGGCCATGGCCCAATCTTGTTACATGGTGGAAGTAAGAAGTATTAGAGTTGATTGGATCATGACAAAGCCCAGCTAAAACAGTGGTTACATGTAAAGACAAACATTTTATAATTCCATATTAAATTAGGCAGCCCAAGTGGTAAATCACAGTCTTTAAAGAGCTGTTGTCATTAAAAACAACAATTCATGCTTAGATCTATTTTCTTTTAGCAGCTTAGCAATATCTAGCAATACATGTGGTCATCATTTCTGATTTCTTTTGTGGGAAGGGAAATGAAAGGAAAGGTTTCAGTTTTGGAGACATCACAGTATTTAAGTTCATATTTGAATGTATACAGAATTAAATGCAATTTTTCACTCCTTCAACTCTTATTCAATTAACTACCAACCTATTCCAAAATGCCATGACATTGAAATCCTGTTCCTCCTAGTTCCTAAGTCAAGTAATTTCTACTGAAGAGCTCTTCTGACCAGCAATTTTTGCTAAAAGCTATTGTTTTATCACACGAAGTACATAAAATACTTAGTAATTATTTAGGTTTTGGAGAAGGAGGAAAATAAAATTCAATTTTAAAGATCTTTTGAAAAGTGAAGGTCATGAGAAGATTTAGACTATATTTAGAAATGCAAATATTATTCTTTTATTTGCTGAAAATTAGGAACTAATGCCCAGTGGATGGTCTTTTGAAAGAAACTTTCACGGTTCTTAACTCATAAACAAAAGAGGGAGAAAAAACACTTCCGTAATGCTACATGGACTTCCTTCCTCCCTCCCTCCATCCCTCCCTCTGTCCCTCCCTTCTCCTTCCTCCTTCCTTCCTTGCCTTTCCTTCTTCCTTCCTTCCTTCCTTCCGAATTTAATGCAAAAATAATAATTATAAGTGACTTATTTAATACATAGGACATTATGCTTATTACATGCACTGATGTGGGAGTTGAAGGGTTGCTAAATGGGAAATAGGGACTTACTGTAGGAGATGATCAGGCTGAGCCCAAGAGAGGAGTCAAATGCATCATAAGTCACAAGTTCCTGCAGGCCTGAAAGAGATCTAAGTCCAACCCACCTTGAATGCCTGACTTATCTCTCACTTATTTCCCTTGACCATTAGTTGGTCAGATTCTTGTAGACAGCTTAGGTTTGCAATAAATTTTTACATTCATTTGAACTGCTTGAATCTTCTGATTTCCCTGGTGCTTGACATTTTCTCTTTTATACAGAATTGACCTTCACTAACTATAATTGGAAAGATGCTGTAAAAATAAAAGACTGTAAAGAACAGATTAATAAATAATGAGAGAAATAACAAAGAAACTTTAAAAACTTGGTGAAGTAGTCTCTGTTTGTAATATATATGGCTTCATCTTTTGCAAATAACAGAAAATAAAAATTTAAAATCAGAACAAAGATGATTTGTCTAATTTTGCATTAATTTGGCTCAGGGAAGAAGGAAGTAGTATGTTTAATCAAAAGGAGTAGTGAGATAACAGAAACAAGTATATTTTAAGGAAAATGCTATCTCTATCTAATGTGACAACTCTCTTAAAGATTATGAAAGAATGTTAGCCCATGATAATTGATTTGGGTTCTTGCTGTAGAGCCATATTTAGAATAAATCCATTAGCTTAGCTAATTAAAAGTTTATTAGCTAGGTATACCATATATATGATTATGTCTACATCCATGTATTCTCATGTATAACTCATATATTCTGTCCCAAGTATATCTGAAATGTTTTTCAGTTAATACATTTTTGTTTAGCAGAGAAACTAGAAAAATATATAGATATTCCTCCTACAGCAATCCTTTCAAATCATCTTCAGCATAGATTATTGCAATTCTTTTTCTTATTTCTGTATTTTGCTGTGTAGAAAGTAAAGAAGTAAAACATTATCTTAACAAGGAGGAGTTAATTTAAGATCTGCCAGTAAAATTTTAAGAATAAAATGACATTTATTTTTTTAAAGTAATATGGTCTACTTATTTGGATGTGCTTAGTTATCTTCTAATTTATACATGACAAAACTGTGAGTTATTAATAAAGTAATATTTATGGTTACAATATCAAAAAGGGAAGGGCTCTTATTCTTGAAAAACTGTTCACTGGTGTTTCCTGGTACATGATGGCTTCTACCAACAGAGGGCATCCGAAGACTATTGGCTGATAAAAAAAAACAAGAGGCTGAGAGAACAGTATCTAGATTCATGATCCAAAAAGTGTATAAACACAGACACACACAGACACAGACACAGACACACACAATATTCTTCTTTATTGGTATACACAGTATTATGTTTGACTGACTCTTGGGCCACTACCAAGCCAATAGTAGTAGTGAAGAAGCACAAAAGTAGTGAAGAAACACAAACGTATGGCAAAAAGAAATGCATGTTCTCCAAAATAAAACTTCCAGACCAGGAGTCCCATTAATTAAAATTAGAAATTGAAAGGCAGAATTACAATGTTGCAGTATTAATTACAAATTACTATAAACATAATTGATTCCGGATGTAGCAAGGTAAGAGACACCTTTAACTAGCATATTGCTGTATTTTAAACAGAAGTTAGCTCACAAGTGTAAGACTGTCAATGGTCTTATTAAAAGTATAGTATTAATAAATATTCAAAAGCATAAAAATAGACTATAATTAGATAAATTGAAAGTAAGGATAAAGAAACAAACTGTTTAATAAACTGTGAATAGTAAAATTGAATGAGCACTAAAATGATCCCTGGGTTATATTAAATTCTATCAAATGGAGAAGAGGTTATTTCTTCACTGAATGGTTAATCTGATTAATTATACATAGTGTTTCAGTACTATTTCACAATTTGGCACAAGATTTTTGGCAGGACCTCCTCTTCCATTGTCATATATATTCAGATATTCAAACCTCTGGGAAACAGTATAAGTAAAAAAAAGTAAATATATTCTGGAATTCCCAGTTGATTGCTGCTTGTTCATTAAAAATCACTGCTACAATTTGCAATGGATACTCCTGGTGAAATACTAAATTCTCACTTCCTTGAGACTGTTTCTCTTCTACCATATCTCAGCTCAGAATCTGTTTGCAGAACAGACACAAATTTGCTTCCATAACGATTTTTCATCTGGCATAATCACACTTTGTTTACTCACATTTACAAAGCCTATGCAGTTTTTTTAAATCACAACATAAAATTCAGCCAACAGGATTTATATATGAACTTTCAGAAATACAAATATTAAAATATTAAAAAGGGATAAGATTCTGTAAATCAAATAATTAAGCTGAAACATTATTTAGTTGTTAACACTAATTTAAGCTAAGAAAAAGACAGTTATTCGATTGCTGGGTTTGCAGAATACATTAAAGTAGGCTACAATGATTTTGACAATTGATGGTTCAGTGCATCCTTGTTTTAACAATGCTTTGTGAAGTGGGCCATCACATCAATCCATAATATGATTCATTTCTTTGGACGTGGCATGTTATGTGAACATAGGAGTTATGCTTGGTAAAAAATGGATCATGGTTTGTCATGCTATATGTATCCAATTATAAAATAAGAAATACATTTGCTTATAATGGCCATCTAACTATAGAAACAAATGATGAACCTTTTTAGAAAATTATGAAATAATATAAAATTTTGAGGCTATTTTATTACTTACTTACTTATATCTGTTTAAAGTTTGTCACTTCACAAAACATCTCTGAATGGTTAACACAATTTTAAAAAAGACAAAATAAACAAGAATAAAAGATAGTATAGCAGGCAAGACCTTAACCAACCCAATTGCATAAAAATAGCACAGAATAGAATGTACAGTGATTTGCATAATAATTAACCATATTTAGAGAAGACTTAATGAAGTTAATAAGGCTTAAGTTAATCATATCTAGTCTATATTGTTCTTAAATTTTGTTTACTCTTAAAACTGAGTCTAACCAACTTTTTGCCCATTTGTCTGATCAAAATAATTTCATCTTTTTATATGTTCCTTTATCAGAATGTATAGATAGATAACAAAGCAAGCAGTTTTTGATAAGATTAAATGCCATTGAAAAATTATGATACATCATGATAAAATGTAAATCTAGATTCATTAAGTTGATCTTGACTCCTATTAACTTCATATAGTGATCCATGTAGTTTTATTGACAATAATATGGAAAGACTTTTGCCATTTTATTTATTTCCCAGTCTATTCTATTGTATTTCCTATATTAACCAAGTTTGACCCTGCTTACTATTTCAGCCAGGAGTGGCTGGGTGCTGCCATCTACTGTAACTAGGTTGATAATCAGTAATGTTGAACAAAAAAGTGTTCCTACACACAAATACAGACACAAAAACATATAGCAACAGCTCTTAGGCTTATATACCACTTCGCAGTGCTTTACAGCCCTCTCTAAGCAGTTTACAGAGTCAGCCTATTGTCCCCAACGATCTAATCTTTCAAATAACTAAAACTGTGAGTCACTTACTTTTTTTGTCTGAGGAGAATATTCTTTAAATTGTATTAATACAATTTTATAGTTTCCACACTGCAGTATGCTATGTTTTTTGCATCAAAATAGCATAGAACCATCACAATCCTTATTTACATTGATGATGCCATTGTCCTCCAGCAGCCCAGCTAAAGGAGCTCTGGAGTCAGAGAAAAGGATCTGGCTGGCATGCATACTGCCTGAACTCTGTTTTAAAGTCTGATCTGCCTTGCATACTTTGATCAATGTATCAAATAAAGTGAGATTATTAGCGATATAAGCACTTTTCTTGGATATAAAAGGTATGAAATATCAGATATATTGATGATCGTGAACATCATTTATATGGGCAGACTTATTCAGAGAGCAATAGATTGACAGCTCAGTTTTCATATCCTAATGCTATCAGTATTGTTCTAAGAAAAAAATATATAAAATCTGTAAAAAGACAAATATGGCAACAATAGATTGTGTAATAGAGACAATCCTAGGACACCTTGCACTACATTTGTGCAAATCAGTTCTTCTGTACTAGCATATATCTTCAAAGCAGAGTATGGCGGCTTTCTCCAGAAAATACAGTGAAAGAACCATCTGGATCAATGGAGAAAACTTGCAACTGTTCCCATTTGGGAAAAAATCCTTATGTGGATTATAGAAAAAACTGCTCTACTCTGGGATTTCGATAAGACATCTGTTGGCATCACTTATGAGACTCCCTATATAAAAAGCATGTAAAGAACAAAGACTGAAGAGGAACAGAGGGCAATAACCCCAAGGCAATCTATGTATTGCTGAATGTTTTCTTTCTTTCTTTGCTACCGTAACCTAATATGTGAGTCTTCTCCTTGAGGCCTTATCCTCCCATGCCCTAAGAGCCACTCCCCCATCCTTTTTTCAACCTTTGCCTGACAGGATGACAAAGACAAAGCTACAGTCAATAGACTCAAGAAAGAGATGTACAAAAGGCCCATCAAGTACATGTGAAACCAAAGGGGTTTTTGGTGGAGTAGCCTTTCTGTCATAGATGGGGGTATCATGTTGACAGTAGTTTCCTTTTCATTCCACATTCTACCCTGGGGATCCTAGGTGTTTCCAAAAATGGTGGGTATCTTGTAATTTGAGAAATATAAAAGAAACACTGACAATATTCAAACAAATATTTCAAATTTCTGGCCCTAATCAATAAAAATAAATCATTGGGTAGAATTTATAGCAAATAAATATGAATTCCACATATGAATCTAACTGATATTTTATAAACATTATAGCATAAAATCTGCTGTGTTTATAACAGAAGAGGAGGCTTTATAAAGGCTAGCTGGCTTTTTATTACTATTCAGAATGCAGTTGCAGAATCCACTTGCTTTCATGTGTATTTATTTTGGGCCCAACAAAGCAAAACAAAATCTTTTGCTTGGGACCTTCTGAAATGTGCGGGGCAAAATTTTTATTCATTTCAGCAAAAGATCCCAGTCAATTGTTTCAGTGGATTAGTGAAAGCTCTAGAGGATTTTCTTCCTCAGGCATTCAAACATTCTGAGAATGTTAATGACAAGAACCCATAATAAATGAGTTAAAGCCTGCTCATCATAAAAGAATTGCCATGCAGTCACTGCTTGAAATTACATTTCTGTTAGCTGGAGACTTGCTAATTTGCATTTATGTAATCACAAAACATTTTGTCTTAGTTGTTTGCAATGCAAAAGGGACAATATTGTTTGATGACTTTGATCTAGGTAGATGCATGTCTGGACTCACCATCTAAAACAGTCTTCTACCACAAAATACAGATTAAATTGTCATCAAACTGTAGCTATTTTATGAGGGCTACTGATACACAACAACATAGAATAATGCTACTGGGACATGTCAAAAATGCAAACACACACACACACACACACATTTTATATTTGGATCCAAAGAATGGTCTACTAATTGGCAGCAATTTTTGAATTGGTGAAAAGTAATCAAATTTAGAACTGTTTTTTGTATAGCCTTAATATTTAATTAGTACACCAATACATTGGGATTACACTGCTGATCCAATATTAAAGGTTTGATTGTTTGCTTAAAGGACATTCATTGCATGTTTGAGTCAATATGATTAATAAGAACTGAGTTTGATTCAAAGGTGTTTTGCAGTTTTTATATACTGTATAAAAAAGGAATTGTGTATACACACAAATACATATACGTGTGTGAGTGTGTGTGTCTGTATAGGTTATTATTTAGTGACTATTTAATGAACAAAATATAGCATCCAACATTCTGACTCCTGCTGTACTTTATAAACTGAACCAATAAAAGCCAACTCTTTTATAGTAATAAAGGCAGGAACTTTATCTTTCTTTCCATAAAATCAGCATGGAGAGATAAGACAGATATGCACTGTAAAGCAATCAATCAATATTGGATACCAGATTGTGGCAGGTTGGTATTAACTATGATATCTGGTTGAAAACAATATACAATAAAACGTTTTTCATTTCTTGGAGGGTTTAACGCTAAACAGGAAACAAGTTGAGCTTTTATGTGAACCAACTCTTCCGTGGAGTGGCTAAAAGAAATGAGGATGCTTAATGTGAAGAAAAGATAATTAAAAGGCAATATATCAGCCATCTTCAAGTACTTGAAGGGCTATTATGTAGAAGATAGAGTAAATTTATTTTCTGTTACTCCAGAGAATAGAACTTCAACTACCACATTCAAATTCTAAGAAACAGAATTTTGCCAGAAAATTAGAAAGAAATTTTCAATTGTGTGAATTGAGAACCAGATGGCCCTAGGTGGTGGACTCTCAGAGGCATTTTAGCAGAAGCTGAATGGACACTTGGTGTGGATACTGTAACAGGGAGCATCTTGCATTCGGCATGGGGTTCCTCTTAATGAACTTTAACAACTTTACCTTTCCAACTCTAGAAACAATTATTTTTTACAGGAAAATCTAATCAAACTTCTATGTCAGCCTTTATCCAGAGTCTCCCTCCAGATATGTTGGACTTTCTCTTCCAATCTCATACCATGATGCATTGATTGTTTTGATTATGTGCCATCAAATCATTTTTTACTCCTAGCACCTAGATTTTCTCCATGAGAAAAGAATTGAGGTTGAGGATGATGGATTTTAGGTCAGATATGGAGGAAAGTGATCAGGCTGGAAAAACTTAACAGAGAACAGCTGATCCTCACTTGATTGTCCACCTCTAGAAAGGTCTTGATTCTTCACCCTTCTTTTCCTCAGGCAGGTCCACACTGGATGCCATGAAAACAAATTATGCACAGTCAAGCACATGGGCATGCTCTTCTACAGCTTGTCCCTGTCTGCTCCTGCCCTTTCCTCTCCAACTCAAATGGAAACTCTAGAGTAATAAAGGCTCCTAATAAAAGGCTTGCTCATGTATCTGCATTCTGATCGTGGGGGCACAGAGAAAACGGTGAAATTGGTATGTGGCTCTCTGGAGGGGATGAACAGAGGGGATTTGATTATAGCCCAGGCCGTATGGCAAGGGCTGCTGAGATGGAGATAATCACTGAGCCAGCAAGACAAGGCACAAGGCAGCCAGCAGGCGGTCTCCTAAGTCGCCATGGCAACCAAGGCCTACTGGGCTGCTCCAGCCTCAGCCTGGCTCTGTTTGGGCTGCCTAACATCTGCTTTCTCAAGGGCTGCTGGGAGTTGGGGGGTGACAAGGGAGAAATGGGTAAGGATTTCACTTTTGGAAAGAGGAGAGGATGGGGGGGGGAGGGAATCCAGAGGAGAAACAAATTAGGACAAGCATCCAATAAAGGGGAGGGAAATGTATTTATTAACACTGGGAAAGGCTGTTCAACCAGCTGCCTTGATTAATGGGCCAGGCTCCATCTTGCCATATATTTTTGGCTAGTGAAGAGGGGGGAGAAAACATGCACGAGAGAGGGTTGGAAAGCACTGGAGCTGTTTATGCAAGCAGAACCCTATTCTTCCCATCTCACCCCTGCACGTTTCTTTGAGCTGCCACACTTGATTGATAGTTGAGACAACAATTGGATGGCAAGGGACCGGTTGCTTTATCCAGAGCATCTTCAGCCAGGCTTCCACGCATTTGTGGGGGATGAGGGGGAGGTAGAGAAATTATTATTGAGCATGGTGGCTGAGCAGAAAGGAGAAGCAATTAAAGCACAATTATTGATTAGCAGGGCTATCTCTACTTGCTGCTTACCTGAGCAGCTCTGAGGTAGGGAAGGAAAAACAGGCTGTCCCAGGAAAAGTCAATTTCTAATGTTTGCTGTGTGGTATTGAGATCAGGATGACAGAGGATGAATCAAACTCTTTAATTCCCACTTTGAAATATGTGGTAATTCAAAATATGACATATTACTCTCATAATTCTGGATATCTTTTATAATCAGCTAACAGAATATCCCATCTACTGGCCAATTTGATAATATCAAAGAAGTCTTGTTTTTAAATCAACATTTCATCATCTCTTTCTCCCTATCAAGAAAACTGTATTTTCCTTTTAAATATATGAAGTTGATTAAATTTCTCTACCTTTGGTTGCTCTGTAATATTGCTGCGACTCATAAGGGTAGTTTATTTTTAAGGGAAAGGATTTCTTACCCAAAATTGCCTTCCATCTCTAGAGCACAATGTTTTTATTTTCTTTCTATTTAATATCAGTATAGGTAAAGTACTTGCAGTTGATCTTCTTCTCCAGCATGTAGCTTATAGAGCTAAAAATATCACTGGTTTTGATATGCATTTTTACAGATGATATACCTATATTTTCACCTTATCCTTCCCACATAGATACTTGCTCCACTTAAGTCTTTGAAATGCAGATATAGGATAGGATAAGATAGGACAGGTTAGAACAAGACAGAACAGAACAGAACAGAATAGCTTTATTGGCCAAGTCTGATTGAACACACAAGGAATTTGCCTCCAGTGCATAAGCTCCGGATTATACACATGTAAGTAAACATAGTATACTTGGATTCAATGAGGCAATCAACTAAGTAGACTATAACCTACTTCTTGCTAAGCTAAAAATGTGGGATAGGCAGCATCACCACCACACGGATTTGTAACTGGCTGACAAATTCAACTCAACATGTAGTCATCATTAAAAATTACATCTACATAGAAGGAAGGAAGCAGTGGGGTATCCCAAGGTTCTATTTTAGGCCCAGTGCTCTTCAACATCTTCATAAATGATTTAGATGAGGGAATAGAAGGGGAATTCATCAAATTTACAATTACAATAGAAGGGGAATTCATCAAATTTACAATTACAATAAACTGGCAGGAATAGCCAACAGTCCAGAAGATAGGCTCAAGATCTAGATAGATCTCGGCAGGCTTAAACACTGGGCCTTAACTACCGAAATGAAATTCAATGTAGAGAAAAGTAAGATTTTAGACTTAGGGAAAAAGGAATTCAGATTAGGTGAAACCTGATTCAATAGCAGTAACTATGAAAGGGGTCTTGGAGTCCTAGTGGACAATCACTTAAATATGAGCCAGCAGTGTGTTGAAGCAGCCAAAAAAGCCAATGCAATCCTTGCATTAATAGAGGGATAGAATCAAGATCACGTGAAATATTAGTACTGCTTTATAAAGTTAATAAGACCAGACTTAGAATACTGTATCCTGTTTTGATCACCATATCATAAAAAAACCTAGACTATCTCCATATTATAAAAAGATGGAAAGATTACAGAAAAGAGCAATGAAGATTATTAGAGGGATGGAGGCTAAAAGATATGAAGAACAGTTTTGTTTGTCTAGTGAAAAGAAGACATAGGAGTGACATCATAGCAGTATTCTAATATTTGAGGGCTGCTACAAAGAAAAGGGGGTCAACCTACTTTCCAAAACAACAGAAAGCAAGAATAGAAACAATGGATGACAACTATCAAGGAAAGAAGCAACCTAGGACTAAAATTTCCTAACAGGGAGAATAATTAACCAGTTGAATGGCTTGCCTTCAGAAGTTGTGGGTGCTCCATCAATGGAGACATTTAACTGATAACAGATAATCAGAGATGGAAGGGACTTTTAAGAAGAGACTGAACAGCCATTGTCTGGAATGGTATAGGGTCTCCTGCTTGACCAATGGATTGGATTAGAAGACTTTCAAGGTCCCTTCCAACTCTGTTATTTTGTTGCTAGGTCTCAGTGTATATACAAACAATAAACTAATATAATCACAAGGTACCAATAGGAGATGGTAATAGAAAAGATGAGATGGATAATGGTAATACAGCCATACTACATAGGTAAATATCCTTAGGACTTATTGTGGTAATTCAGCAGAGTGATGACATGAGGGTTAAAAACTGTCTTCGTGTCTAGTTGTTTTGGCATGCAGTGCCTACCATACTTCTATGATTTAGACCATTTGCAACAGCTTTTGCATGCAAGTTTATCATTATGTTGGGACATGCAACATTTGCTATACTTTATTTTATCTGCATATTACTGTGTATTTTTTGCAATTAACCTTCACTTGCCATTACTATGCATTCATCTTTTTTTTCTTGCAAACCTCATATATTTAGGTAAAGCATGGCTCAGGAGATGGGATGCATATGATCAAGGTATTTTCTTAATGTTGGAGACATTGATTAAAGTGATTTTTGTTCATTCATAACTGAGTGCACTATATTAGATTTGTATGCTGGCTCATAGAATCCTTAGGTACTCACCAGCTTTGATGAAGCCAAGGTTGATACTGATTAATTGGCATTCTCTGTAGCCTATTTTGCAGAGAAAGCAAAATATTACTTGTAATGATTACAACTGTAAAAAAAATAGATATTCCTTGTAATACACATTCCACAAATATCAACATGAATTGCAAAACATAGATGCTTTGGAAACATTCCAATTTAATTTACCGATATATGCTTCAGAAAGTGAACACATATAATTAAGATTCTAATCACCAGAAAACTATACATACTTACAATATATATATACATTTAAAAATAATAGTGTAATAAGTTTCACTAGAAGTAATTCTCTTTGCTAAAATAAACTTTTAAAAGCAATGTGCTTTGGAGCTTTGGCACAGTTTCAACAAGGGTCAGGGTCAGAGGTGGTATTCAGCAGGTTCTGACCAGTTCTGGAGAACCGGTAGTAGAAATTTTGAGTAGTTCAGAGAACCGGCAAATACCATCTCTGACTGGTCTCATCCCCATCTATTCTCTGCCTCCCAAGTCCCAGCTGATCGGCTGGGTCTTCTTTGTTGCCCTGCAGGAGACGGAGCTGGAAAGCAGGTTAGTGGGGTGGGGAGGGAATGGGGATTTTGTAGTATTCTTCCCCTGGAATGGGGTGGAAATTGGGATTTTACAGTACCCTTCCCCTGCCACACCCACCAAGCCATGCCACGCCCACCAAGCCATGCCCACAGAACCGGTAGTAATATTTTGAATCCCACCACTGCTCAAGGTCCAATTTCAAAATTGATAATTGCTGTTTTTATTAAAAAGCAATTTTCAATTTGAGGATTTGTAATGATAAAAGAGTATTAGCTTTTTAAAAATTTACCTCTGTATTTTTTCTTCAACCTGACTTTCCTCCTGCCACTTCTACCTTACTCAAAATTTGGTATATGTGTTGTGAAATGTTGTGTGCAGAAAACATCCAATTAACTAATAAAAATTATATTCTGAGGGGAAAAAGTCCTCTTAGTTTTGATTCCAATCGAGTCCTAGTAGGTCTTGAGGTTTAATTGATGATCCTAGAGATTAATTAAAACTAGAAATTCGTTCTTGAAATTACATTGAACTTACAAAACTCAGTCCTGAAAGTTAAAAGAGTAATAATAATAGGAGTTCTCTTGACTTGCCCAAAAACTTTCTCAGAGCCAACTGAGATGGTTTCAATGTGCTCTTTCATTAACCACTAAAATATTTCAATGTGGATTAAGTATACAATCGGAGTGCCCTATTTCCATTGGCTTGGAGGCATATCAAAGTCTAAAAGCAGATTCAGCTAAGTCCCAAAATAGATGGTATCATGCTTATTTTTAGTTATCATTTTAAATAGTTTTCTTTCCCTACAATGCAATGCAAAACTTATTTGTTGACTGGAAGGTTGGCAGTTTGAGACCCAAGCACCATACAAAGGGATGAGCTCTCATTTTTGCCCCAGCTCCTGCCAACCTAGCAATTTGAAAGCATGTAAACGCAAGTAAATAAATAGGTACCACTTTGGTGAGAAGGTAACAGCATTCCATGCAGCTTGGCATATAGTGATGCTTGATCATATAACCAGGGAATGCTGGGTCCCTTGGCTAGGAAAATGAAGATGAACATTGCCCCCTAGAGTCAGGCCCAACTGGAAAGGGGAAACCTTGACTTTTTATATGCATATTCTTTGTATGTAAAGTTTTGGTTGTTAAGTGAAACATGTTAAGTGGGTTTTGCCCTATTTTACGACCTTTCTTGCCAAAGTTGTTAAGTGAATCACTGCAGATGATAAGTTAGTAACCCATTACTGTTAAGTGAATCTGGCTTCTCCATTGACTTTGCTTGTCAGAAAGTTACAAAAGGTGATCACATGACCTTGGGACACAGCAAGAGTCATAAATATGAACCAGAATTCTGAGATGCTGCAAAGGTCATAACTTTGAAAAACAGTCAGAAGTCACATTTTTCAGTGCCACTGTAACTTTGCACAGTCACCAAACAAGTTGAGGACTATATATATTCTTGCACACTTGTTCTTTCTTAAAAAGATGTAACCATCACTAAATACTATCATTACATGGACTGAGTGGAGGATTCAGCAGTGTGGACATCATAGGCCACATTGGACAGCTTTCTCATCCCATTCAATCCCCAGACTTCATTTTGGTACTTCTGGCTAAGGATGTGAACCTTGAGTTCTTAAATACACAGTAAAAGAATTAATGGTTCTGTCCACTGAAGGTATCTCAGTTCTCCTGGTAAAATTGTATGAAGGTTATCCAAAACAGTCCAAATCAAATTCTATTAGATAGAAGAGGCAACTTCATTATTATAGTTTTAAACAAAGTTGAATTCAGTGCACATGGTATTCAGTACTTTGTAGATCTACGTAGCCATTGAGGAGTGCACAAAATACTTTTTTTATGACATAAGTACAGGAGTTGAAGCATATTCATGCCTCCTTAACTGTAAATGTTTGTTGAACACAATTTTAATTTTATATCTTATAAGGATATATAAGTTATAATTGTCCTTACCTATCTAATTAAAAATACTTGGGCGGTAAGTGCTGAATATATGCATTATAATAAACTTTTCAAAGTAATGTTGACTTCAATTGATTTTATGGCTGTGACTGTATTTTGCAATGCAGCTGTCCCAAGGTGCACTGGGGCATCTGTTGAGCAGTTAAGTATTGTTTAACAGAGAGATTTAGAGATCTTTAAGCAGCTGCACTGTATATGCTTAAGAAAGCAAAGACAAAGTAAATGTTACCAGGGGGGCAAGATGAGAGGCAATGGAAATAAACCATGAGGAGAAGGAGGTGGAAGAGATTTGACTCCTGTAACTCCAGAAGTACTGTAGCAATAGAGGCATTTCTGTGAGCGTTGTTTTTTTTCCCAAATATGAGCAACTTTTAATATGAACAAACTATAAGTATATACAATTGGCAGTTGTTCAATGTTGGGAATACTTTTAATTTTTTAAATTTCTATTTATCTGATTTCACATTTGCCACATTTTTTTCTCTTCCCTTTCTCTTCCATCAAAACTGTAGCCTACAAATATGTGTCTCTGTGTGTGTGTGTGTGTGTGTATTTCCTGAATAATATACATATATATTTAGTACTATAGTTGGGGATTAAAAAAAAACCTAACAGGTGACTATCTAGGAAGTAGCTAATATTGGGAACAGTGGCAAACTAATCCAAACTATGCTCTTTGCCTGTTATAGATATGGCAGAAACTACTGGTATCTTATAAATATATTTAGTTGGTTAGGTGGAGATAAATACAGTTAATCTTCAACTTACGATCACAATTTCTGTTGCTAAGTGAGACATTTGTTACATGAGATTTGCCCCATTTATGGTATTTCTTGCCACAATTATTAAATCAATCACAGCATTTGTTAAATTAGAAACATGGTTGTTAAGTGAATCTGGATTTCCCATTGACCTTGTTTGTCAGAAGGTTGCAAAAAGTGATCACATGACCCTTGGACACTGTAACAGTTGCCAGGCATCTGAGTTTTAATCACGTGACCATGGGGATGCTGTAATACAACCATTACAGTGTGAAAAACGGTCATAGATCACTTTTTCAGTGACTTTTCATTTTTTCAAGTGGTCACTAAATGAACTGTTGGAAGTCAAGGACTACCTGTACCATTATTTTATATTGGTATATATTACTTTCTATAAGTTCTGCAGTCATAAGTAAAATATTTTATTCAAAAACTTATTCACTTAGGAATGAGAACTTTTTCTTGTGGAAAACTACATTTTTAAAAATAAGTTTAGAATTTATAGGACTGTAAAGACCAATTTGATTTCACAGTCTGAGTATTGGAAAAATCATAAGAGAAATGTGGGGTTTCTACTTAGGGATTCTTTGAATAACTCATCCTTTACTATGACAAGATAGGAATAATATGCCATCCTGACTTTATATATCATCCTAAAATATGTGATCTTCCATAGTTAGGGGAAGATTTTGAAGATGATTAGTAAATAATAAGTAATCCACTCCCTGCAACTCCCAAGAATCTAAGAATGATGAACTAAACTGGTCTGGTCCCATGAATACTGTTTTTTGTAAAGCAAGGTGGAGTGGAAAGTATAATAAAATTTGCACGCCATGGTGCAATATCAAATTAAGAGGAATAATTAGTTATTTTTATTGTACAAACAGGACTGAAGAAGACTATTTGGGGGTGGACATGGCATAAAGCCAGTGCAACACAATCAGGTTGGCTAGTAGTTCTGGTATCAGCATCAAGTATGTCAAAGGAACCTGGAATAACAAGCACATTTCCTCATTTTGAAATGTAATCCGATTAGGACATCATCTAATTTAGCAGCTAGCATGCTCATAAATTCCATGTAAAAATTATACCTTTTAAAAAACCTTTAGGGGAAATACTCTTTGCTGATAATCTTGAAAGGATGCAACCAGAAGGTACTAAATATTGTAAACAAAACTGAGAAAATGAGAGGGGGAGGGAGGGAGAGAGAAGAAAGAAAGAAAGAAAGAAAGAAGGAAAGAAAGAAAGAAAGAAAGAAAGAAAGAAAGAAAGAAAGAAAGAAAGAACCTTTCACTCACCCATATAGAGGGAGGGGGGAAAGAAGATAGGAGTGGAACACTTAATTGAATACCCAGATGGCCAGATTGCAGTGGGACCCCAAACCCATTGTGCTATGTTGGGTTTGGGCAACTAATTGTGTGAAATCGTTATCAGGAATGCAATTAGAGTATAGTGCATGTTCCTTGGCAGGTCTCAACCAAATGGAAGGCTCTTAATTGGTAATTTAATTGCTTCCGAGCAGGTGAAGTTTTCTTCTCCTCTGGGGCCAGCACTGTGTACAGCAGCCTGTCTTACTGAGCAAAGCAGTGCAGATCCTATTCTTGTTAGCACAGAAAGGAAGAAAAAGCAACTTACCATTTTTTTAAAAAGGAATTTAAAAAAGCCTTCCTATTCCTTATGCCTGTCCAAGGATAAAGACAATCGTAAAATGTTAAAAGGAATGGAGTTGATTTGATTGTGCTTCTGGTGTTCTATAGACAAACATATGTTTTTCTCTCATGGGGAGAATTCTGTCAAAATTAGTTATGTGGATTTTCACAATAGTTCAGCTGGAATGGGAAAGTAAATTCAGCAGGGTAAAGCACCTATTGGCTAGCACTTGTGTATCACCAATACACATATGTGTAAATCCCTAGATGAGTTTTTCAACTGTGTTATCAGTGCTTACTTTTTTTAATTGAAAGTCAAAGAAAGAATATATAATGACTATATGTACAGTGCATGTTTTATAAAAAGCAGCCAGTTTTTTTTATAAAAGCAGCATAAGATAAGTACAAGATTGGCAAGATTATACACAAATATGTTGTGTTGCTTTTGTCTTAGTAGTTTATTGCTAAAACAATTGTCTTTGCTTTGGGCAAGAAGGAGTTGAAAAAGGATGGCAAAGAATGAGGGAGAGACATTTAAATTATCTTACTATTACAAAAAAGAAAAAACCAATACAGTGGATAGTAAAGTCATATTTACTTCATTATTTGTCACAAGGAAATCAATCTACTGTGCTACATAAGCCCCAATCTTTGATATGACCCCCGAACAGATGGTTGGTTAGAGCCACAGTTAGACATAAACTAAACAACTTCAGTTTAGAGCCTTCCAATTTGAAGAAGGCTTTCAATGTTTTATAGTTTTTAAAAAACTTGTTATAGTGTTATTATAGTTTCATATATGAAGGTCTCCATAAAGTAAGCTCTCCTATTCCCCATTAGCCTTTAACAAACAGTCTCTACAGCTTCTCATATTTGAGGGTCTCACCAAGTCTAAATCCAGCCATATAGCTGTTACTGTGATTGTCTAGTACTGGATATGTAAGGTTGGCTAGTGATAATTTGATGTTAAATTACTATTTTACAATCCGGTGGTAAACATTTGCACAATTAGAGCCTGTGCCTAATTGTGCAGAAGTGAACTAGACAGACTAGGATGTATTATTATGCTGTGTTATACATAAGATGCCTCTTTGAAAAATGATTACAAAGCTTCCATTTATGCTGCAGCAGCATCTGGAATTCTCAGTAGTTTATCTAGAGAAGACAAATGACATTTTTTTAGGAAGTATGTTGGTGTCAGCAACTAGGATGAATTCAAGAGGTGCTGATAATTTTTTAAAAATATATTACATTAAATTTAAATTAAAAGTAGTTCCATCTACCATATTCAATGTCAAATAATTAACTTGTCATTGAAGTCTAATTTAAATCTAAAAACAGTCTTTACTAATTAGATGCTTAAGAAATCACATTTGTAACAGTGATTACACGGATGATACTGAAGAGCAGCGAATCCAAAGCAAAAACTCAGATTTAACCAATCCACCTTCAGTAGCAAGATTTGAAAGTCTTATATTGGCACTTCAATAACATCTGCTTTACATGCACAGTATTCTAGTATGAATGTCTGAGAAGATGTTGGGAGCCAGCGTAGATTAATACTGAATGATAATGTGACTTGGATAAGAAATCTCCAGATGTTTCTGTATATATTGCACATGCACAGACATGAAGATTGCTTGAAGAGACTGGCAAATATGCATGCCTTTTATTATAGATTTTTAAATTTGGTAACAATGGTGGAGGGCTTTCTTTTAGCTGGTGTTCAGCACAAGGACACCTTATTATTGCACGTTCTATTTTTAAGAGTATCAATGTTTAAAGAATAGCTTAAACAACAAATATGTAAAATGAGTGGGCAACCTTTTGCATCTCCAGAAAAATGCATTTCTAAAATTGGCAATAAATATAGAAAAGCACATTTGTGACATTTGGAGGGTGGGTAGGAGTGGTGAAGAGAAAGGTTTCTAGCAGCTAAGAAATTATCCATCTGAACTTTAACATATTTTCTAGAATTCATGAGTAAATTCTTTCATCTTTAAATCTGTCCCATATAATCAGACCCTGTATAATAGGTTAAATGGTGGGAAAATATTTCTGTATATTCATAGGCACTTCTTGCCTTTATTGTTTTGTAGGTTTGAAGCCCAGCAACTTGTTTTAGAAACAGATTCCAGAGCTGAAACATGTTACACTAATAGTTATGCATATGCAATGATCTGCCCACCTGTCCAGATTGGGATAGGGAATGACACTGCCTAAACAGGGACAATCTTCCAGCTACTATCAGCTGACTGACCTCTTTCATCCTTCTCATGCAGGACATTCTTCCCATCCATCATCTGCCATTCAGAACTGGATGTCCCAGAATCGATCAACCATTTGTCCCTGCTGCCCTTTAACAAGATTTTGTTCAAGAGGGTTGGGTATTTTATTTTGGTTTATCAGAAAGCCACAGCAGTGCCTGGCTGATAACAGGCTGTTGTATGCAACCACACAATTCAGCTCCTCTGGGACAAATAGAACAAGAGACAGAAAAAGCAGACAATCTTGGAATGATGGGAGGAGAAAGAGTAGAGTACTTCTGTGTTGTATAGATCCTGTTCAGGGCTTATGCCGGAGAAGTTGGTCATTTGACATATGGACTCAGCTGTCTTATTCTACTGTTCTTTAATGGTACCCCAAATCCATTGCATTTTGCTTCATAGAAAGAACATTCCTGCACAAATGGAGTAATCAAATAATAGCTAAAGGGTTGCTTGTCTAGTTATGATGTTAATAATGAGTCAAAGAGAGTAGAAGTATTAAATTTAAAACATTCTTGGAGCTACTTTACTGACAATTGTCTATGAAATGGAAGTGTGTTTTCTAACCATTATAGCAGTTATGTGATTTTATTGCATTTATCGTATATAAAAATCTAACCTCTAATCCTGGTCATGTAGATGATCAACAGTTCTGATCTGAAGAAAATTAAAATAGTTTAGAGGAAAAAAAACAATTACAAGCAAAGATTATTTAGTGAAAACAAATAGGTGCAGAAAATAGGATATTACATCTGTTGTGATTGCCATCATGCTGTTGCCAGAATCTGTATCCCAAAAAGGGTCTTTCCTTTAGAGCTGAATAATTTTATGCTCTCTCACTCTTTTGATGGGGGATGCTCATTTAATTCAATATATGAACAGTTAGCCTTGCTCTTAATTCTGCTTAATAGTACCTTTATTTCATAATATTTAATAGAACTGGCCCAAAGATCTGCTATGATTTACAAAGTGTTTCAGGTACAGTTTAATATTGTACAACAGTTAAAACCATAGTTTAGGCCTCGCAAGTTCAAACTTGCTCAAAATGCTGAGCAAGAATGATTATCTTTCCAAAATAAGTTCAAGCCCTGTCATTTGACTGAGTTCTTGAAATAGCTGCTTTAGATGTTATGGAAGAGAAAAATTAACCTATTTCTTTAATGTACTGTAATTATTATTGTAATAGTAGTATTTGTGCTGATGGTTTTGAGCATCAGCATGCCTTCTGCTGCTAAAGAAAATAGTGCAAGGATAGGATTGTGGTATTTTTCTTGAAACTGTAAAGCAGGCTATTACTCATAGTAGTAACCAGGGCTCTCTGCAAGATATGGTCAAAACAATAAAAATAGTGGGCACAATCATGCAATGCACATAAAAAGCAGTGCTTTAATCCACAGTTTTAGCCACTGCTTAATTTTTTTTAACAATATCTATGGAAATACCTGGTAACAACTTTCCCTTTACAGTGCCTCCAATGATACTGCAAGTCCAAGAAAGGGTTGATCATGGGCTAGAGGTGATTTTCATGCTCACCCAGTGGCCAGTTGGAAAAATTAATGAAGTTCCTTGCCAATAGTGAGGATAACATAGGATGACATGAATGTGATTCTGAGCATTGGGGGCCCCAGTGGAAATAGTCCAGCAAATATAGTATCTTCCAGAAATACATGGAGTTCTGATGAAACAACTTCTAAATCACATTAGCCAGAAATAACATAATTTGAGATGTACTTAATACTTCCCCAGCACTTGTAGTTAAAGGAAGATTCCTTTATCATTGCCTCCTTTAGGCAAACTTGAGCTTTTTGAATAAAGAATGTCTTTAAACAGAGGACTGTTTTGTTTGAAGACAAACAGATGGCTAGCCTAGAACAGAAAATACCTTATACAAAAAAATACCTTATTTCTTAGATGCAGGGAGTAGGCCGAAAAGGATGTAACTATTTTTCCTGAGAGTATAACTGACAAGATATTGAATGAAATTCTAGCACATGAAACATCCTGGGGTAAGAAAGACTAAGGATGTTCATGATACTCTTTGAAGAGCATCAATGCAGAGTAAACCGTAGCAGTGAGAAATATAACCATCTGGCAAGCTATGGCAAGTTGTGCTGAAGGCCCATGTTGAATGAGGGTTTGAATTGTTCATCATTCTGCTCTCAGGCATCAGGAGACCAAAACCCAACTCCCAGTTGGAGTAGAGGAGAGGGAAGATTACTCTCCTGAGGAAATACAAATAGCTCAACCTCTCCCTGGTCTTCTGAGGGGGAGTTTTTGCTTTGCTGGGCGGCGATGTTCTCCATTAGCTCCTCAATCTTGCGAAGATAATGCATTGCCGGCATGAAACTGTGCTGTTCATTTGGGGGAAGAGGGGGCGGGGGCTGGAAGGAGCTGAGAAATGAGGATGGAATGCTAGGTGCTTAGGTGAATGCAAATGAGCACCCAGTTTATAAGAGTCATAGCTGTAGGAAGTGAGGGACTTGGACCGGTTCTACTCCAGGCACGAAATGGTCTACTAAGGAAATCTGAGTGGAAAGGAGGCAGAACTAAAAGGCTCAGCCGCTAAGGACCATTGAATCCCTCCAACTTTAAATCCACAGCTTAAATACTGCCTTGAAAATCTTGTACTTTAACCAGTTCTTGACTTCCCTTCTTAAAAAAAACATTCAGTCATGGAATGAACAGGGGATGGGAGCAAGTGGGAATTTATAAATTGGAAGGAAAAGAACAGACATGGGGAGGGGAATTGGTTAGAAAGCGAATCTTCTGGGGATTTAGAGATCTGTTGGAAATAGATCTGTTGGAAAAGAATATGGAAATAAATAGAAATGGAAAGTGAAGGGTTGAGAATTTCAGATAATGTGTTTACCCTCTGGTTTTCTCTGAAAACAGTATTGCCTTATGGGGATTAGTATATGGATAAATAAAGATGTCTAAATGGAGAAGGACTTTGAATCTGATTCTCCTTATTGTATATCACTCTCCTAGATCTACACTGTTCCATATCATTATGGAAATAATTCCATTCTCTGTGCTTGTTCCATGAATTGTTAATCTCATATATTTTCCTTCTAAATACACAGGCTCTACTTTTAGTTTGACAGTGGCCATTGACAGACTTATCTCCTGAAAGAATAATTCATTCCTTGCTTCCTTCTTTTAAAGTAAGCTATAACAAAAGAATTTATTGACTGAATAAATCATCTATGTAGGACCTGCTATACTATTTTCTTTTCCTTATTGTCAATAGTACATATATCTGACTATGGGAAATTACCAGTCAGTACAACAGCATATAATTTTCACGCTGATTGGCATTACATATCAATAGGTAAGAAACATCATGCAGGGAATTCATACATTTATATTGATAAAAGAATAAGATAGCTTGTTTTCTTTCACAAAAAAGCACCTCTCCCTTGCCCAGTGACAGATTTAGATTAAAAAAGGAACCATAGATTATTAGAGCATTCTCTCTATATAATATGTACACTGAGTAGTTGCTAATTGTCATTAACAATAGTAAAGTGAATTGGAAACAAAAATTTGCCATCTCTATGGATAAGAACACAGAGGGGGTGAGAGAAGGAGGAGGAAGAAGGAGGAGGAGGAAGAAGGAGAAGAAGAAGAAGAAGAAGAAGAAGAAGAAGAAGAAGAAGAAGAAGAAGAAGAAGAAGAAGAAGATCTAGATAGAGAAACACTATAGGCCAGAAAGAAACATTATAGGCCAAAAATGAAGTGTATGGGCAAAAAGTATAAGGAACTGACAAATCAGAAAGGAAAATGGTAGAAATTATATAGAGACATATTTAAGAAGAATAAGAATAAATAAGTACTAACAGTAATTAATAATTTCAGCATCACATCTAACATAAGGTAAACACTTAAAATGAAGAAAAGGTAAGAGGAAAAAAGGAAGGAAGGAAAGAAGGAAGGAAGGAGGGAGGGAGGGAAGGATTTTGCAAAATATAAGGAGAGAGAGAAAGAGAGAGAATGAATGAATGAGATGAATAGAGCATAAGGCAAGATAAAAGGTCAGGCAGAAGCCCACAGCTTTTCAGCAACCTACATCAATGTACAAAGACTCTTTTATTTACCCATTACCACAACACACAACACTCAGCCACCCCCTTCCTTTTGGACTCATTTTTCTCCCTGTCAGTCCCAGGGCTGACTGATCCTTGTCAGGGAAGTTCTGACCCTTGCTCCCCTGCTTCTCCGAGGTCACTGCTTGACCTCCTGACTCAAGGAAGAGGCCCAGGTGGAGCAGCTGCAGCACCTCAGGGGCCAGCAATGGTGGCGCTGGGTCACAGGAGGTGGCACAAGGGGCTGTGTGAAACCTTCCTCTTTACTGTCCCTTTCACAAGCCCGGCAGCTGGGGTTACATTAGTTCCACTGCATGTGAGGAGAAAGGCCTATTATAGATAGGAATAAAATAGTCTTCAAGATTCAAGGTTCTTGGGGTTGCCATGGAAACCAGGAAGCTCTCTGGCTCTACGTGGGGATAAAGTCTGCCTTTTGCTATTTCCAGTGCCTCCAACACAACCCAAATGAAACAAATAAACATTGCCTTTCTGGCACTTGACAAAGTATTTCAGCTTCAAAATGAAGCAGGATCCATAACACAGTGTTGACCAAGGCATTCATGAGGATCCTGCTATAAAATTTCTGTTTTCTGTTGACCACAGCAGTTCATTCTTGCCACTGTTATTGGTGGTTGGATCATGATCAGTTATATTTTGAGATTAGAATACTCTTTTTAAGCATGTTTCCCAGGAAAGTTTGAAAAAATTTCATTTTCTGGCTTTCTAGGGGGAAAAAAATTGAACCGACTTTATCTTTGAGGCATGGTAACAAGCTGCTTCAAATGGCAAATATTGCAGGAAAGCCTAGGTGATATAATCATTGAATTAGATGACTTGGCACCAAATAATCTAAAAGATGCTACCTGATTGTCAATATTATCTGAAAAGTTTCTGCATGTAAAAGTAGAGTATCTGGCCTTTATGTGAGATAGGAAAACTTTTTAATCACTCCACCAGAATTATCGACTCTTGTTCTTTTCATGGAACATAGAAAAATGTAACATGGTTCTTTTCTTTTCCACTACTGCTTTATTCTTATATCATCTCTCTTCAGTAAGCAATAACTCGTCTCATGGTTGATTGTGGTCTTTGGTTCATATCTCCCTGATCTACACTAACTTTGGCAACTCATTGATTTTCAAATAGTTGTGAGTCTCTTGTTGCACAAAATAGTGCCTCTATTGTCTTTTTTGAAAGGAAGGTTGAAGTAGAAATGAAGTATGGTCATTAATGTTTTGTTAATGTATTGAGGTTAGTAAGGAAGACAAATTTTAAGAAGATTGGTGTGAGTACTACTTGAATGTTATATGGCTATTCATTTTTATTATTCTCCTCCAATATTAACATGTAAGACAATCTTATGCCTGCTAGCCAAAACAGTTTTAGTTGAAAAAGTAAAAGGTGGTAAATTTAAGGAATATTTTTCAAATACAATTTTAAAAATGTAAAAAACAAAACTCAAAACTATCTCATAATTACAGCACATCATGTATTCTGGCCTAATAATATGAACTTTCTCCACTAAGGTATTCTAAATTCTAAAGAAAGTATAGTGCAATAATATAAATATCATACATTATTCTCTTTGTACAAATTTGCCTAATTTCTTTTATTAAATTACAAATTTTTTAGTCAGAATTTTTTTTTACTAACTGTGGAAAGCTAAACAAAGACTCTGCAAATGCAAGTACAATGTTAACTGACTCTCAACACATATCTCTATATTTCCAAGATGCTACAGAATTTTGTGGATCTCTGAAAGCTGTGTGAATTAAGTAAATGTTCAGTCCATGCTCCCTGAGAAACACTGTGAAGACAATTTTCCAATGTGTGATACAAACTTCCATCTTTCCATCATTATCCTCACCCTACTGCAGAGAAAGTGTCATGGCTTCTTGCCACAAAACTCCTATCCTCTGCAATTGCTCTGACAGACAGCTTTACCATTCCTCCCACAGCATCCAGTTGAGGGAGAGCTTTGTGTGTGTGTGTGTGTGTGTGTGTGTGTGTGTGTGTGTGTGCATGCGTGTGCGCGCGCTCACGCACGCAAAAAGCAAATAAAATAGGCAGGGGAATGTGGGCTACCAGCTGGTTGCCATATTTGGTGACTCTTCTTTGTCCAACTAACAAATGAGCACTGGCAGAATGGGAAGACCGAGAAAGAATGTGTCATGTTAATATTATATTATATGGTATGTCTGGGCTTCAGAACCTCTGCTCAATATTCAATGCTATAAATTGCTATCCACCCGATCTTACACTGACCCAGAACAAAGCTGGTATAAAGTCTGCCATTCCAATTGCCAATCCCTAATTACTTCTACTGTGCCTGTTCTGCCTCACTGCTAATTTGAGAGGGTGCTACTTGTTAAAGGCAAACTGAATAGTTTTTGGCTCTGACTTTGCTGTTACCCTGTTTCAGCACATTACCAAACAGCAGGAAGGATACTCATCAATCAGGGGGCTATAGTAGTGAAGAGGAAGACCTAAATTCAGGATTCTGATTGAGCTTCCCCAAGTGGTTTTGTCTGCCCTTTTGTCATGCCTAATTTGAGCAAAACAAAATAATGAGCAGAAATAACCTCAGAGAGAAAGGAGGCAAACCTTACTATGATTATCGTAATAGTTAGATTTAGTAGAGGGAGAGAACTGGCCAGCTGCTGAGCAACTACATCTCCTGCTTCAGGTAAAGGAAGGGGAATGTGATTGCAGTGACAAATACAAAGAAATTGGCAAAGCATCAGTACTCCTCTTCAAATGATGTAAGTCTGCTCCTCTCCATTTATCTTGCTAGAAATTTGTCAAAAGTAGGGAAGTGGGTATAAAACAAGTTTAGAAACAGAAGTAGGCAAAGTGGGAAAGGGCTCAATGGCCAAGGTTAACATATTTGCATACCTCAAGGCTATTGTTGGGCAGGATTGGAGTAAAAGAGAACATGATGATGATGATGTTATACATTAAATTATGTCTGACTCTTGGCAATTGTGTGGGCCAAGTCTCTCCACCTCTTCCAATCTTCCACTATTTATTTGAGTTTTTCCATGTCAGCTTTTGTTTTATTTAGCCACCATGTTCTTTGATGGCCTGGTTTCCTTTTACTACTAACTCTTCCAAACATAATTGCTTTTTTCAGTAAATTTCCCTGCATGACATAGCCAAAGTAAATGAGATAGTATCATGATTTTGTTTTCTACTGACCTGTCTGGTGCTTGTTAGCCATCTTTGCTGTCCAAGGAATACATAGCAGCCTTCTCCAGCAACATACCTCAGACAAGTTGGTTTTCTTTCTGTCTTGCTTTTTTAAGGTCCAACTTTCACAACCAAAGGTAGCTGTGGGAAACCCAACAGAGTGGACTAACCTACATTGCCAGGCTTATGTCCTTGCTTTTCCACATTTGACTCATGTTCATCATAGTTGTGTGACCTAGTGCAATCTGACATTCTTTTTCTGGGCTGCATTCAACACTTTAAGCAATCTGAGTACCTATTAAAGTGTATTTTTCCATGCATTCTATCTCTTCACTGTCAATTTCTGTTTTGATGTTTCTCTTCCTTGCAGTAGTCATGAACTCGGTCTTTTTGATGTTCAGAAAGGGATCAACATTCTCACTTTCTTCTTTGATTTTCTAGATCAGGTGTTCCAGGCCTTCTTTGGTTTATACCTGTTCAGATAATGATATATTAGGGCTCTCTTATTCATGGGATGAAGATGAGATAAAGGGAAAATCATGGGGCATAAAAACTGTTATGTATGCAGGTTTGAATGTCATTGGTTAAGTTTGAACTGTTCTTGTAAAATGTCAGAAATGATTGGTTTAAAAAGTGCAGGAAAACCCCGCACTCTGATTGGCTGGCAACTGCGGCTGCTGGCTATAAGTAGCAGCCACAGACCAGCCAAGTCGGGTCTGTTATGAGCTGTAGTCACTAATAAACTCTTCACTGAAGCACTCGCGTCTGACTCTTCATGCAAATCTAACACTGGCGGGGTGGGATCCTTCCGAAGAAGACAACGGGAGAAGAAGCTGAGAGAGATGGCTGTGCTGAACACCCCAGCCCCGTTCGATCTGGCGGCAGAAGACTGGGACTTCGATGCAGATCGTTTCCAAATGTATTTGGAGGGAAACAATCTCGCCGACATTTCCAACAAGCGGAAGAGGGCGGTCTTTCTCACCCACTGCGGTCCGGCCGTTTTCAAGATGGCGAAGGCATTGGCGGGAGCTGCAGACATGAAGGTAATGGACTGGCCCAATTTAGAAAAGTTATTAAGAGCCCATTACATACAAGTATCGTGCCTCATTAAGAGACACGAATTCTACCGTCGGGATCAAGGGGAAAGCGAAAATGTTAATGACTTCATGGCAAGTTTAAGGGACATTGGGGTGCATATGAATTTATCAACTTAGAAGAGGCCATGCTGTCGATTTGTTCTAGGCCTAAAAGACAAGGTTTTGCAGAGCAAATTATTAATGAAACCTAAGATCACGTTTAAGGAGGCCATAGAAGAAGCTTCTTCAGTGTAAGCTACCAAGTCCTCAGCAGCAGCCATGAAGAAAATTAACAAGGGCATAAGCCATCCTGATGTGGAAAAATCCACAACAACCCATTGAGCAATTAGATTCTGATTCAGACTGTGAGGTGGAGGAAGGAATTTATAGACTCAGAATGGAGAAGAAAAGGAAAGACCTTGGAAGAAAGAGGCAGGACTTTTATTGCAGAGGTTGGGGGAGGCACCCCCGCACTGAATGCAAGTTTTTGATACCATCTGTCTCCGTTGTGAAAAAGAGGTCACCTAGCAAGAGTCTGCAAATCATCCAGAACTCCACCAAGCAGAAAGAAGTTTCCTGACAAAGATTTCAAGCCTAACAACTTCAGTGAGAAAATGGGACACAATACAGAAGCAAATGGGAAGAATGAAACTCATCAAACAGTCACCATTGGTCATTCTTTACCCTTAAGAAGCAGAAAAGTACATGTGAAGGTACTAATTGAAGGAAGGCCTTGCCAAATGGAAGTGGACTCAGGCTCCTATTTATCTATGGTGTCATGGGACACTATTCACAGCTACTTCCCAACATTCAGAAGAAGCATTTCAGAAGCAAGCACTGACTCTTAAAGACTACCAAGGGAACAAGATTTCAGTAGTTGGAACAAGATAATTCATCGTGAAGTTCAAAGGCCACACAAGCGTTTGCCCCTGACCATCATGGACAAGGACCACCCAAGCTTGCTGGGACTTGAGTGGTTCAATCCACTAGGCATGAGGTGACTGGCATCAATCACGTGAGCAACACTGAATGGGAGGAGGCCCTGAAGTCTGAGTTTCAGAGGTCTTCAGCGATGGATTGGGCAAGTATATGGGGACCCCTATCACTTTCAACCTAGATCCCAAGGTGCCCCAATTCACTTAAAGCCAGAAGGGTCCCATTTGCCTTAAAGGGAAAAATTGATGCACAATTAGATAAACTAATAGCTCAAGGAGTTTTAGAGCCCACTGACCACTCCAGATGGGAGACACCCATAGTCACACCAGTCAAGACTGATGGGTCAGTGAGAATCTGTGGGGACTATAAGGGGACATTGAACCATGCACTTCAACAAGCATATCCAGTTCCAGTGGTGCATCATTTATTACATTCACTTGGCAGGTACAGTCTTTGCCAAAGTGGATCTGGCCCAGGCATATCAACAACTAACAGTTGATGATGCCACTGCAGAGCCCAAACCATTGTGACTCATAGAGGTGCCTTCAAATGTAAAGGTTACAGTTTGGAGTAAGCGTGGCACCAGGCATTTTCCAAAGCCTTATGGAAAGGATGCTCCAAGGACTGCCAGGGTAGTGCCTTACTTTGATGATGTGTTAATCTCTGCTGAAAATGACACTCAATTACAAGAGAGACTCAGAGAAGTCCTTACCAGATTCAAGAAAGCGGGGTTAAAAGTCAAGGAAGAAAAATGCACTCTTAGAACTGACAAGGTTGAGTTCTTGGGCTATATGATTGACAAGCATGGCATCCACCCTACAGATGCCAAGGTTCAAGCAATCAAAAAGCCTAGACCAAAATGCAAAACAGATTTGCAAGCCTTCCTTGGACTTATTAACTTTTACTACGTGTTCTTACCTCAGAAGGCAACCATTGCAGAACCATTACACAGATTGCTTGACAAAAAGTCTGTTTGGGTCTGGGGCAGGAAAGAACAATCAGCATTTAACAGTATTAAGAGACTAATCACGTCTGATGCTGTACTCATACAGTTCTCTGAGAATTTACCTGTTGTACTGACTTGTGATGCATCCCCTTTTGGAGGGAGGGGGGTTTGAGCCACAGGCTTCCCAGCAGGAAGGAAGCCCCTATTGCATTTTACTCGCACCTTGACCAAAGCAGAGAGGAATTACAGCCAATTGGACAAGGAAGCATTAGCAATTGTTGCAGCTATCAAGAAATTTCATGAGTATTTATATGGGAGAACATTTACCATTGTCACAGATCACAAACCTTTGTTAGGCATTGTGGCAGGAGACAAACCTACACCCATTATCCTGTCACCAAGAATGCTGAGGTGGACTGAATTTCTTGCTGCTTATTCATACAACCTTATCCACAAGCCTGGCAAGGACATTGGACATGCTGATGCCTTGAGTCGTTGCCCACTTCCTTGTCACAAGGAGGACTTTGAACCTGAGGCACACACCTTTTTCCTAGAAACTGTTGCCAAGCTTCCAGTACAGCTGCTGAAATTGCCAGAGACTGCCAAAGACACTTTATTGGCTCCTATTATAGGCTGGATTAAGAAAGGTTGGCCTCTTCAAGATCTACCTCACCTTGCCCAACCTTTTAAATCCAGGCAAACTGAATTATCTGTATTAAGAGGATGTATTTTGTGGGGTAACAGGGTGGTTATTCCTGCAAAACTGCAAAGGAGGTTTTGGAAATGTTACATGAGGGTCATCCTGGTATTGTAAGGATGAAGGGATTGGCCAGGAGTTATGTATGGTGGCCAGGTATTGACAAAATGGTTGAAAACTGGGTTGCATCTTGTCCCAACTGTCAGGTAGTCAGGCCTGCCCCACCTCTCACCCCCAAACAGGAATGGGAATGTCCTAGGGGCCCATGGTCTAGGATTCACATTGATTTTCTGGCCCCTACCAGAGGGCACACCTTCCTTATTATAGTAGATGCATATTCCAAATGGCTAGAGGTAATCCCTATGGCATCCACCACAACTGATGCTGTCATCAAGCAGCAAAAAGCTTTTGTAACCCACGGGTTACCTGATGTTCTTGTCTCTGACAATGGCCCTCAATTTACATCCAACCTTTTGAATCCTATCTAGCACAACTGGGTATCAGACATGCCCTGACAGCCCCTGGGCACCCTTCAGCTAACGGCCGGGCTGAACGAATGGTACATTTTACCAAAGAAAAGCTTCAGCAATTGGGTCCTGGGGACATCACTGAGAAACTTGAAAAACTTCTTAGTGTTCAGCACATTACTCCTAACCCATCAACTAACTTATCCCCAGCAGAGTTGTTGATGGGTAGGAAACTTAGGTCTTCCCTTGACCGCTTCATCCCACTTATGCACCCAATGCACCACTAGATTCCACTAGCAAAGTTGCACGTTCAGTGTGGGTGATTCTGTTTATGCTAAGAACCTTATGGGTGAGCCTTCATGGATTCCTGCTGAAATAACTCAAATCACAGGCCCTCGTTCTTACAGGGTACAAACAGAGGATGGAGTCCTCTGGAGCAGGCACATTGATCAGCTTAGATCCAGGTTATCTCAGGAACATCGCAATTGTTCCTCTCTAGTTCCCATACCTAATGCTTTTCTAGGGGGAGGGGAGGAACATGAGGATAATCAGCAAACAAGAATCAACCCCATGTGTAACGAGCATTATGACAGGAACCATCCCAAAACCTGTCACAATGCCAAAATCCATCCTTACAAGTGGAAGATTGCACATCACTACCTGACTTGGGTGCTGACATTGGGCTGGAGATGGGTTGGGAGGAGAGACCAGATTCTAACAATCAAACAGGGTCTTCTTTCACAGGAAGTCCAACTAGGGAAATGTCAACAGACACATTTCCCTCTCACTGGGTGAGAACGTTAAAACTTCTGAACCACGAAGGTCTCAACACACGTAAGAGCCCCACCTATTTAAAAGAATACATTAGATAGGTTGGGGTTTGAGTATGGACTGAACCTAGTGGAGAGGGGTGTTATGTATGCAGGTTTGAATGTCATTGGTTAAGTTTGAACTGTTCTTGTAAAATGTCAGAAATGATTGGTTTAAAAAGCGGAAAACCCTGCACTCTGATTGGCTGGCAACTGCGGCTGCTGGCTATAAGTAGCAGCTGCAGACCAGCCAGGTCGGGTCTGTTATGAGCTGTAGTCACTAATAAACTCTTCACTGAAGCACTCTGCGTCTGACTCTTCATGCAAATCTAACAAAAACCATGTTGCAGTGTTAGGTACAAGTGGAAATAGGCCCCACACTCACCCCTGCTGCCAATTTTCTCTAAAAGAAAATAAGGACAACAATGATATCATTACATTCAAATCCAATTTCCTGTTTAGTTTCTGTTGCTCCAGATTGTTATGAAATGTGGTAGCTGTCAGGTTTCCAAGTAATGAAATCCATGTTAAAAGAAAAATAACAAAGTCCATCTTCAAAAAGATTTCTTTTATTTAGGAAAACATCAAATTGGCTTAAAGTTCATAGATCGACCGAACCGAATTACCCCAATATTAAGTTAGAAACAACCCCCGAAAGTTACATTCTCCAAAAGAAGTATTACAACGTTGTTTGATGTCATAAATCTCCACCTCCAGGGCCCCAAGCCCGGACAGCTCATTTCCATGGGAAAAGATCAGCCATAAACTCTCTTTATCTCACTCCTCCCACCTTAGGAATGTGTCAAGCCCACAACTTTTCCACCCATGACTACCACAGGGAAAATAAGGAAAAGAATATATGCTAAGACAAACTAAAATGGCTACACTTATGACAATTTTGGGCTTGACAATAGCATTGAGAAAATATAGTCTTTTTTTTATTATTCATATTTATATCCTGCTCTTCTCCGGAGACTCAGGGTGGCTTACAGGTTTTTTGGGGATACAACCCAATGCACTCAGCAATAGCCTTCCTTCCATTGTATATGCCTGCTTATTACTAAGCGGCATTTTTACAAAGTCAGCTTATTGCCCCCAACAATCTTGGGTCCTCAAGTCTGTGCTTGCTCAGAAATACTTCATTTATAAGTACATCATAGTTCCGCTCTTGCAGTGAATTAGGGTGGTTCTGACCTCTTGAATTTTGCATCTTATCTACCCTGAAAATTGTTGGATGAAGTAAAGCACTTATGTGCATAGTGTTAAAGACTATCTACTGTATACTTTTAGCATACTTCATGGCAGTCCAGCCTAGCCCTTGGAGAAGACAGACAGAAGCACCAAGCCACTGTTCAAACCTGCCAACTGGGCATCAATACAAGTTTCTGTCATCAGGTAGAGATTGGCCAAGGCACCTGCAGCCCACTCCCTCCCTCCGCTAAATCCAGTCAGTACCCAGTAGGTATTTATGATTGCTTTAAAGAGGAGTGACAAGGTCTTTTAATAACCCTGACAGGCCTGTATGTTTTAATAGATTGGGGAGATGGAGGAGAGAGAGGCAAGCTGAATTGTCAAAGCCCACTTTCCTTTACAGTTCCCCCTATCGACAATATGACACAATAAAAGATGGGACATGATCCTTTCTTTTCTCCTTCACTTTAATGTACAGCCTGTCATCTTTCACTGCTAAACAAGCTCCTTGACCACTAACTGCTTCTTACCTCTTCTGGCCAAGTGACAGATGCCTAAGACTTAGATTGGGGAAATTCCTTCTGCATGCAAATGTATTTCCATCATATGGGATTGTCTAACTTTTCTCTAAAACCTTGTAGGTAAGAGCTGGATTGTATTACAGACAAATAGGACATTTGAGATAAATAGGTCTACCTGTATCTTTCTTGTGGTTTACATAATGCTGTGTCAGTTCATTTCTGTCTATAATAGATTTTTAATAGATCTGTAATAGATTTTTCCAATGGTTTTTCACTCTTCCTGTTAGCAATTTTGGCATGTTTTAAAATCCCCATCCAACCACTACACAATGATATAGATGCACTCCCTAGCAATGGACAGTGTTGGTTCTGACATGTAGCATATGTCAATAGGCTGATAGCATTTGTGGAAGGAACACATGTTCTTAGGAAAGTTTTCCTATACACATTCTACTGAAACCAAAGGAAGCATAGAAAAGTGAAACCTTGAGGCAATTTCCTTGAATAAGAAAGACAATTTCTTCACAATGTGCCTATTTCTCATAAAATTTAATAAACTTGTATCTGATTGACTATTTCACTTTATATTGCAAACAAAATGTTTTCTCCACTTAAAAATGTAAGGAGCCTGTCAGAAGAAAGATTCTGACCAGAGGTAGTATTCAGCAGGTTCTGACCAGTTCTGGAAAACTGGTAGCAGAAATTTTGAGTAGTTCGGAGAACCGGCAAATACCATCTCTGACTGGCCCCACCCCCATCTATTCTCTGCCTCCCAAATCTCAGCTGATTGGCTGGGTCTTCTTTTGTTGCCCTGCAACAAAGGAGAATGGAGCTGGAAAGCAGGTTAGTGGGGTGGGGAGGGAATGGGATTTTGCAGTAACCTTCCCCCTGGAGTGGGGTGGGAATGGAGATTTTACTATCCTTCCCCTGCCACACCCACCAAGCCACGCCCACCAAGCCATGCCCACAGAACCAGTAGTAAAAATTGTTGAATCCTACCACTGATTCTGACATGTTATATTTTGTGTTAAATCAGTATTTTTCAAACTTGGTGACTCCCAGAATTTCCCAGCCAGCTAGAAGTTGAAGTCCACACATCTTAAAGTTGCCAAGTTCAAAAAACACTCCATTAAATTTATTTATTATTTATTATTTATTTATTTATTTATTTATTTGACTTGTATGCCGCCCTATCCCTAAGGACTCAGGGCGGCGAACATTAAACCAGAGAAAAATTTACAATAAAACGGAATTAAACAACTAAACAAGCCAAATAAAGTTAAAATAAAACCCACCCACCCCCGGGTCATTCGACGCCAGCCCGTTGAAACAACCAAGTCTTCAGGTCCCGGCGGAAGGAGCGGAGGTCAGGGGCCAAGCGGAGATCCACGGGAGCTGATTCCAAAGGGCAGGTGCTCCCACAGGCCCAGCCCTGGGACTGCCAGCCTACAATGTCTGACTGTCTGACGGCACCCCAAGGAGGCCCCTCCTATGAGAGTGAACAGGGTGATCGGAGAGTGATGCTGGCAGGAGGCGTTCCCAAGTACCCTGGACCCAAGCCATTAAGGGCTTTATAAGTTGTAACTAATACCTTGAAGGCGACCGGGAGGCAACCGGCAACCAATGCAAGCCGCACAGGAGGGTATAACATGGGAGTATCAGGATACCCCATCACAGCCCGCGGCTGCATTCTGCACCAGCTGAAGCCTCCGGACCGTCCGCAAGGGAAGCCCCATGTAGAGAGCATTGCAGTAGTCAATTCTAGAGGTGACGCATGAGTAACCGTTCAAGGGCATCTCGGTCCAAATAAGGGCTAAGCTGGCGAACCAGCCGAACCTGGGCAAAAGCCCCCTGGCCACAGCTCCCACATGCTCCTCCAAACCGAGCTGTGAGTCCAGGAGGACACCCAGGTTTCTCGCCCTATCCACGGGGCAACACCTCTCCCCCATGACCAAAGATGGTACATCCAATAAAGACCGAGATGCCGGTAAGAACAGCCACTCCGTCTTGGTGGGGTTGAGCTGAAGCCTGTTACTACCCATCCAGACCCGTACCGCCTCCAGGCACCGGGACATCACGGAGAGAGCATCACTGATCTGGTCTGGGGTGGAGATGTAAATCCAGATGTAAAGACACATGTCTTTGCAACGTTCATTCTAATGGTTTTCTGACACCCTTTGGAACGGTTGGAAGCAAGAGTACCTGTCCATCCTACAAGGCCACCAGAAGTGACCAACAGACTTTCACCAGGAAGCTCTACACCAGACCAGTCACCAACCTAGTGTTGCTGCAGAGAAAGGCTGAACTTGAAGTTTGAACCTCAAGCTTTGCATGCTTTGCTTATGCTTTGTTTGATGCTATTTTACTGTTTGCTGTTTATCTTAGTTATATAGTTAATTGATAGTTAGTAGTGGAATTTATAATTCCAGGTGGGGAGTGTGCTGTCCAGACAGTATATAGGTAATTGGGAATTAAGATAGTTAAGTTAGAATTGGGAGCTGCCCCTTAAGGGAATGCCTCATGGTAAATGTATTTAATGCATCATGGGAAATGTAGTTCATGTCATGTGGTCACATCTGTAATCCTGATTGGTCATTGAATTGACCCTTGGTTGGGTTAGGGGAGTTTCCTTTACTCTTGCTTGGAACCCAGCACCGTGCTGGTGTCTCACCCTTTCTCCAGAGTTATGGGATGAAAGATCACTATAATTTTACACTATGAAGTCAGCTGTGCAAAGAATTGGACATTAGATGAATCTGGATGTAACCATGAGTTATATTTGAGGATGCCTTTTGAACCAATAAAGAAACTTTGTATGGAAGCCTTTGTAGAGTTTAATCTGACTGTCTTTATATTCAGCCAGCAATTAAAAGACAGAACATGGCTGATCAAGAAGTTATTTTAAAATCCAACACCAGATCTATTTGAAGATAAATTTAACTACTCCAGGATTAAAAAGCTGGATCAGTGAACTCTTGTTTTCCTGTTTATATGATACATTAGCCATCTTTCCATGACCCCTGTCAAACACTTTGATCTTACAACATTTTTGCACATTCATGCTTTCTCTTGATGCTTGATTTAAAAATGATCCCTGAGTAGTTGAAAACACATATGCACACATATCACAGTGTTGCCCATAGATTTCCTAACTTCTGAAATAACTTTCAGAAATATGCCATCAAATAAAAGACTACAGGTGGCAGAATTCAGAGCTCAGTGTGTTTTGGATGCTGTTGCTCTACTCCCAAAGGATCAAGATTGTAATCTAAGAGTATTCCTTATTTACTTAACTGTTGCTGGGTGGCTGTGACAAGGAGTACTTTTGCACAGTTATGTTAGTATGCTAAGTGAGGTTCTTTCACAGCTGGTCAAATTCTTCATGCCCTGGTTATATTCTATGAAAACCACTGCAACATGCTTAGTATGGACTACCTTTGAAAAATATATGGGAGTTGCACATACTGCAAGATACAGTGGTTAGACTGCTACTGTATTGTACTGGATCCTGTATTGCCTGTAATGTAAGATCTGCTCTGATTGCCATTTTTTTGCCAGAGATATTTTAAGGGTTTGTACATATCTTTTAAGTCCTATACAGCTTAGGATCAAATTACTTAAGGAATTACTTCTTCCAGTTTGAACAGGCCTCCAGTATCAGATGCATCTTTCTAAGCACAGTGATGGCTAGAGCAGGGGTTGCCAATCTTTTGGACCTCAGGGACCACTAAACTCATAATTTTAAATCCTGCAGACCACTAATATGAATTTTGACTGATGGTGACTTGCTGGCATTGGTGGGAAAGTTGGTCCCATATTCCAGAGCTGCAGTAGTCACAGGACTGGCCCTTTGGTCATCCCAGAACAGCTGTTCCTCCACCCAGGTGCACTGGCCTGCCATGGACTGGAGGAGGAGCTGTTCCGGGATGACCAAAGGGCCAGTCCTGTGACTACTGCAACTCTGGAATATGAGACCGACTTTCCCACCAGTGTCAGCAAGCCAGCCCGGGGCGGATTTCCCTCCCCCGCTGTTGGTCTTACCTTCCAGTTCCAGCTCGCATGACTCTACTCAAGGTAAGGTTTGTGCTTGGCTGAAGGGTGGGGGCCAGAGGGTGGGTGAGGCATGTGGGCGGTGCAGCCTTGTGTTCTCCCACAGCCTGGATTAAATGCTTGGGGGGGACATTTCTCTGCGGACCACCAAAATTTTCTCATGGACCGCTAGTGGTCCCCGGCCCACCAGTTGGCGATCACTGGGCTAGAGAGTCATTGATACCATGACATTTTGGGCGACATGCTAGGATTCACCAACACCTGACAACTACTATCAAAAGAACACCCTGTTCTTGCACAATTGTTTCTCTTTTGTTGCTTTCTGTGAAGGTCATGCCAGCTGAATCAAGTTAGCCATTTTCTGAGTTTTTGACATGCCAAGTTCAAAAGATTTGCCATCACTATTCTAGAGCTTCTTATATTGCTTCCACTTTATGGAACATATGTTCTTAGTTATTTTAAAAATGATTTTATCATTTACTGTTCATTTTAAGTTACCTTTTTAACATGTCATGTTCAAATTTTGCTAAGTTTTCATAGCTGCTTTGAATATTTGCCAGTAAAATTTCAGTAATAATGTATTACTGTCTGTAATTGTCTTATTTTTCTTATACTTAAGCTTTAGTCATCATAGACTGTATTTAAAAAAAAAACTTTTGGCCATTCTATTCCACTGTTCTTTTTTAAACTGTGTATATAATTATATTCATCTGTATCAAACATCTCCAAACTATTGTCTCAAGGACTCTGAATTTCAGCTCCAGTAATTCCCATCCAGCACATTAAGGCTGATTTATATTTGTATTTGTGAAATCTGAGATACACATCTTGCATCTAATGAAATAGACTGGGGTCTACAAAAGGTTATTTGTAACAGACTTTAAGACTTTTTGTTATGGGTATGCATGATGCGACAATAAAAATGTGTGCTTCACTATGCAGCCTTTAGCATGCTAAACATTCATGATCATAAATTTTCTCTCTGGCATAGTATCAACAAAACAAAAACTGCTGCATCTAGCTACTGAATGAATTAATGTAGGTTCCCCCTTATTTAAATACAAATAATATTTCTGTTATTTCCAGGTTAACATAGGGATTATGGAAATGGAATCAAACATTTCATGAGGACACCACATGGGAGAAAACTTGCAATCACCCCCACAAAGGGGGGGGGAAGGGGAAGGTTTTGGGGAAGAACATGACAGGAAATATATATTTTAATTTTAATTGTTTCATTAAAGCACTGATTTTACAGTAGCTTTATAGTAGTTGGATAAATGATTCTCTGAGAGATTGTAGTTAGCTAGCAATCTAGATACCAAATACTGGATATAATAATACTAGAGAAGAAATAGGGAAGAAAGAAAGAAAAAAGAAAGAAGAGATGGATAGATAGATAGATAGATAGATAGATAGATAGATAGATGATAGATACTGTAGGTAGATTACATAGAATATGGCATATCATATAAGTCATACATGTTATATATATTGTTTCATCTAAGTTAGTAAAATGGTAGATAAACTAGATAATAAACAGAAGATAGATGGAGAGGGAGAGAGAAAGAGAAAGGGAGGGAGGGAGGGAGAAAGTGATCACAGGAGCCTGGGACATTGCAACCATCATAAATGCATGCCAGTTGCCAAGCATCTGAATTTTGATCACAGGACCATGGAGATGCTGCAATATCATAAGTATGAAAAACAATCATTAAGTCATTTTTTTCAGTGGTGTTGTAACTTCAAACAGTCACTAAATGAATAGTTATAAGTTGAGAACTACCTGTGCATATAAATTAGAGACAGGTGGTCCTTGATTTACAAACATTTGTTTAATGACAATGGGGAAACCAGATTCTCTTAAAACCATATTACTAACTTAACAATTGCAGTGAACTACTGAACAACATGGCAAAAAATAGGGCAAAGGTCACTTAATAATATCTTGCTTAGGAATGGAAATTTTGGGCTCAATTTTGATTGTAAATGAAGGACCACCTGTATGCACACTTTATATAGATATGTGCTTTCCATCATTCCTTTCCATCCATCAATTTGTTACTGAAATTAAAAGGACAAAGTTTTCAGCAATTTAGCGCCATAAGCAAATTGGCTTGAGCTGAAACCATTATTCAAATTCTCTTCTGAGGAGGTTTATGCCTATTTGTAGCACCATTTTTACTTATTCAACTGTCACTACATTTCTTTTTTTTAAAGGTTTTTATTTTTTTTAAGACAAACATAAACAAGCAAAACATAAAAACAAAAAAACATCTTCCATTTTATATATTCATACAGTGTGTCAGTTGGTTACAAATCTTTTGTGCTATCCTTTTGTAGTCCTTACAATTTATATAAATTTTCACACTGTCAAACTAACATATACTTATATATTTATCAATTATTAATCATCCATGACTAAACTATTTATTCCATCATTTTATATGAGATATTCCAAATTTTATTTTAAACTTTATATTATACTTTCATCCAATGATTATATATGTCTATATTATATTTTATATCAATCTATTAAACTTCTATTACAAAATTATCAAATCTAATATATTACCATGTCTTTTTATCCAACCATTGATAAAACAAATCCCATATCATATAAAATTGTTTATCTTCTTGATCTCTAATTTCAAATGTCAATTTACTCATTTCAGCACAATCCATAATTTTGTTAATAACTTCCTCCTGCATAGGTATTTTATCATTTTTCCAATTCTTAGCAAATACAATTCTAGCCGCTATTAAAATATTTACAATCAAATATTTCAACTCTTTATTGTATATTTCCGGTATAATTCCCAATAAAAAGATCTCTGGTTTAAAGTCCATACGTTGTTTTATCATTTTTTCCAACCATGTGTGGATTTTAGTCCAATATTTTTTTGCATCCAAACATGTCCACCACATATGGTAATATGAACCAGGTATCTGATAACATTTCCAACATTTATCCAATTTATTCTTAAACATTCTCGCAATTCTCGTCAAGGGTAGATGAACTGTTACTACATTTCTGAGTGTTGTCACTGAATGTAGTGTATTCATTTTCTACATCTGGTGATCAGTGTTATCCTTCCCTTCTCCCTCCCATATTTCTTAGCACTTGTAGTATTAGACTGTTGCTCTGCACACTGATCTTTGAAATCCATAGAGCGGCAACTGAGCAATATTATGACTTTTGTGAGCACTTTTGTCTTTGTGGGCTCTTCCTTCCATAAAAATAATATTATTAAAATTATATAGGTAATCCTTAATTTATGACAATTGGGCCAGAATTTCCACTGTTGAACAAAGTGGTTGTTTAAGTGAGCCATACCTGATTTTACTGCAATCACTGCATTTGTTAAGTGAATCACACAGTCATTAAGGAGATCCGGCTTCTGACTGACTTTGTTTGTCAAAAGTCAACTGAGAAGGTCATAAATGATGATCACATGACCCCAAGACACTGCAACAGTTGAAGATATATGTCAGTTGTCAATCCATGCCCTTGACAAATAAGTTAGTGGGATACCTTCAAGCAGTGGCAAGAAGGCTATGTTGCTGAACCCTTGGAAGCAGTGGTAGGATTCAAATATTTTTTTACAACCAGTTCTGTGGGTGTGGCTTGGTGGGTGTGGCAGGGGAAGGATACTGTAGAATCTCAAGTCAGAGATGGTATTTGCCGGTTTTCCGAACTACTCAAAACTTACACTACCTGTTTTCCAGAACTGGTCAGAAACAGCTGAATACCACCTCTGCTTGGAAGTAATAAGTAGACCTTCAACAAAATTTACAATTATTCAGGGATACCACAAGGCTGCCAAATTCCTCTTTGGCATGGTTGCAGAAAAGCAAATTAAGTCAGTTAACACCTTCTCCTCAGTTTCACATTTTTATTTTCCAGTGACATTCAGTGCTTTGTGTTTATAGAACATGCTCAGTCTTCATTTCCCTATTTATCTGTAGACTATAGGAAGGTAATTTACTTTTTAAAAAACTGTACACCTGCAAATTTAACTTTTTCTCCAAATGTGGTGACATTTCCCTCTTTCTTCTTGGTAGTCCGTTTTGACCCCATTTCTATGGGCTTTTATTACCTGATCTTACAGTTTGATTGACAGAGGTGTGGTGCTCATTTGTCCACTTGAGTTGTTCCTCACTCGGGCGGTCATCAGGTAATAAACTGCAATAAACATTGCCTTTGATGGATGACATCTGAACCTTCTCTTTGGGATACATTAGGCCAGGAATAGGCAGTCTTTTTGGACCGGTGGGTATATTTTAGAATTTTGAGAAGATGTCATGGGCATTCTCACAAAACGACCAGTCACAAACCACACATTGACTAGGAGGAAAATTAGGAAGGTTGCTCCCTGCCACCCTTTTTAGCTTCTCTGAAACTTTTCTTCCACCCATGCTTACCTTGGTCTTTTTGTTTTTTGCTCTGGTACACATTTCCGAACAAAGCATTGCAGCCACCCACCATTTTTATTTTCCAAGAATGCCTATGAGGCCTATGTGAATCGCAGAAGCATTATTGTAAATAAAGATGATGCTTCAGCTTGGTGCTTTGCTTTGCACATACCAGCTTCCCATTGTTTTTTAAATTGAAATAATCTAAAAATAACTAAAGTCTGGCAGGGAGGCTGCAGGTACCAGAGAAGAAGGCTGTGGAATGTTGGTACTGAGTCCTCTATCTCAGTCAGGCAGGTCTTATTCTTAAAGGCATCGTGGATATAGAAAAGTTGAGCTTTTAACTCCATTCCTGAATTTGTACATATGTTCCTAGTTTCTCACATTCTTAGAAGTAACTTCTGCAGTGGGAAAAGTTTTACATTTTTTGATACCCCCGTGTAATTTACTATAAAAGAAATTAGGCTTTGTAAATTGCACAAGTAGAAAAATCTTGCAGGGGCAAAGTTTAGCCATGTTACATCAGAGCTGACCTAAAAAGATAGCATCCATATATCCATAATGTGGCATGTCCTTACTTGAAGAGTAAGCCTTATAATGTCCATTCATGCACATATAAAATCCATCACCTCCTCCTTTTTCAGTGGCTGGATCTAGATAACATGCTAAATCTTAAGCCACTTGTAGTTCATATAACATGCTATTTTGAAATGAACTATCTGTATTATAGGACTTAACATTATTTATTTATTTATTTATTTTATTAGACTTGTATGCCGCCCTTCTCCCAAAGGACTCAGGGCGGCAAACATATAAAAGAAGGATATATACAATAAAAAATATTAAATAAAACAAGTCTAAATTACAGGAAAGAAGTTAAAAACAATTAAAATACAATAATAAACAATACTATAAAACTACCCGCCTCCATGGTCAATCCAGGCTGGCCTGCTGAAACAGGTCTCGACGAAAGGAGCGGAGATCAGGGGCCAAACGAAGATCCGCAGGAAGCTGATTCCATAGGGCAGGCGCCCCCACAGAAAAGGCCCTAGCCCTGGGAACCGCCAGCCGACAATGCCTGACCGATGGTATTCCCAGGAGGCCCCTCCTGTGGGAGCGCATGGGGCGATCAGAGTGTGATGCTGGCAGGAGGTATTCCCGCAAGTACCCTGGACCCAAGCCATTTAGGGCTTTATAAGTTATTACTAACACCTTGAAGGAAACCCGGAAGGCAACCGGCAACCAATGCAAGTCGCACAGGAGGGGTGTAACATGGGAGTATCGGGATATCCCCATCACAGCCCGCGCAGCCACATTCTGTACCAGCTGCAACCTCCGAGTAATCCGCAAGGGTAGCCCCATGTAGAGAGCATTGCAGTAGTCGATTCTGGAAGTGATGAGCGCATGGGTGACCGTCCGAAGGGCATCTCGGTTCAGGTAAGGACGAAGCTGGCAAACCAGCCGAACCTGGGCAAAAGCCCCCCTGACCACAGCTCCCACTTGCTCCTCCAAACTGAGCTGTGCATCCAGGAGGAGGCCCAGATTCCTCGCCCTATCCACAGGGGGTAACACCTCCCCCCACATGACCAAAGATGGCACATCCTCTGAACACCGAGATGCCGGTAAGAACAGCCACTCAGTCTTGGCCGGGTTGAGCCTGAGTCTGTTACTCCCCATCCAGGCCTGCACTGCCTCCAGGCACCGGGACATCACCGAGAGAGCATCACTGATCTGGTCAGGGGTGGAGATATACAACTGGGTATCATCTGCATATTGATGATACCTCACCCCAAAACCACGGATGATCTCGCCCAGCGGTTTCATGTAGATATGAAACAGGAGAGGTGAGAGAACCGACCCCTGAGGTACCCCACAAGTAAGGGGCCTCGGGGAGGACCTCTGCTCTTCTGCCAACACCGACTGCGCGGTCCGAAGGTAGGAGAACCACCGTAAACAGTGCCCCCACTGCCAACCCCGAGCGCGCAGAAGGATACCATGGTCGATGGTATCGAAAGCCGCTGAGAGATCTAAGAGGACCAGGACAGAGGAAAAGCCCCTGTCCCGAGCCCTCCAGAGATCATCCACCAGTGCGACCAATGCTGTCTCGGTGCTGTGTCCAGGCCTGAAGCCCGATTGGTACAGGTCAAGGTAATCATGATGATCTGGTTCATATAATATGTCCCAAAACATACTGAAGCACAATCTATTTATTTGAGACTAATCTTGTGCAGTGTATAAACCTTTGACACTTGATAAAAGTCAAATCCTCTTCACAGACTAGGGAAAAAAAGGTGCAATTCTTGCTTCAAGGCAGAATTTCCCTAAATAGTGCTGGTGTCCAAGAATTGTTAAAACAGGCCTTTCATAAAGGATGCATGGTTCTATATGGTGCATCTTCTGGCAAGTAAAGAAAGTGTTAAAGGTGCTGCTTAATTCATCCGTTAATCACAGTTAAGAGGAGTGATGAGTAGCTTCCTGGAGCCTGGGTGTTTCTCCACAGATTAAGCACCAATTTACATAGTGCTTTTATTCATGTTCACCTTCCCCTGCAGTGGCATGGTGTCCTTTCAGAAACAGCCAAGCAGAGCTCACGGGAATGTTTGACAAATGGCTTTGCAGTGCAAAAGCTCCCCCACCCTTTCTTTCCTTCTTTCCTCCTTTTTTCCCCAGTAAGCAGGGAGAAGTAGTGAAGTGTGGATGGTGCATTTGCAAGACATGGCACATTTCAGAGGTACTGGATATTAATGAATGAGGGTGGTAAATTGGGATAACTTTTCATCTTTTTTTAATGGCTAAATCTCCATTCAAACATGTACATGCTCCATTTCACAGTACAATATAAAGAATGGAGAGGAGAAAACCCTTTGATTTGTTTGTCAATATGAATGTAACAATGATATACAACTATGGTGGGACTTATAAGGAAGAATATGAAGAGAGAGAAAAGTATTTGAATAAAGTTTTCATGAGTCCAAATTATTTTAATACTGTATTATCTAGTTATAACAATCCTGTAAGTCAGAGATGGGTATCAATAATACATATGGACATACAAAGCACATTAATTTTTATATGTTTTGTCTTGTTTTTTTTTAAATAAGGATTAAAACAAAAGGTCCCTGAATGGCAAATTGCTTCAATCTTCACCCTTAAACCTCCTTCCAAAAAACCTTGAAAACATTTGACATTATACTACTCAGTTTGGAAATGGTTTACAAATATAAATGGGAACCAACATACTATACCAGAGGATTTCTATATATATTCCCATACATCCCATCCTATTTGTTTGAAGTTGTATAAAATTCAGCTCAACCTCTTCAGATTATGCCACCACATCACCAGAAAGCTTCTGATGATCTCTGGAAAGTTAGAAGCTTCTGATTCTTTGCACATTTCCCTTCCTGCTTTGGGGGCAAACTGATGATACAGATGTAAAGCCTGCAAAAGTTGATCAAACATATTTCATGAAGAGGCAGAGTGACATTGCATGCATTCACGGCTACTTGAAAAAACAAACCTGAACATTCTTATCATCTCAAATCCTTCACATTTATCCTTCACATTTTAGGTCTCCGTTTCAAACATATTAGACATCCATCTACGCTAACTTAGAAGTCATTGTATTATTATTATTTTTAATTAAAAGCAATCAAAATAACACAAGGAAGCTGGCTCAGTGGAAGTTCTTGCTGCGCATTCTGGATTCTCCTAAGTTAGAAGACACAGTTATGTAAATGACAGAACTGTCTTTGGTCCTCTGACTAATCTGTTGTCTTCAGATATGATACAGAATCTTACTTGCTTGTTGAAACAGAGCCAACACTGCATACAGATTGGGTACTACGTTGATGTTTGCTTGTGCCTGCAAGTTGATCATGATGTTATTGCCAAGTCTGGAGTTTATAATAGTCTGAAGTACTAGAGAAATTATAAAGACCTCACACATCCTGCAACTTTTCATCTTGCCAGAAAGTAACATATCCAACATGCCTTGTATGATTTTTTTAATTTTATTGATGCATTTCTTCTACTTCTTTCTCTATTTCTTCTGCCTCTTCCTAGTTTTCACTTGACATCCATTTTGATGAAAAGTATTAGTGAAATCGAGTCCTTGCATATTGCTTTGGAGCGTGTAAATTGTATGTATTTTTTCTTTTAAAGAAACTTTTTTTAAAATTAAAGAAACTGCAAGGGCAATTTTGGGTGAAGATTATATTGCTAAGCTCTGTCAAGATAATAAATAAGGCTATAATCCTGTATTCATTTACTTCAGAATAAGCCTCATTAAACTCAGAGATTTTGCTGTATATAGGACTGCACTGCATATGGATAATAAGGAATATAACTTCACGGGAGACTTCTCATGCACAGCCTCATTGAAATTAGTGAATTAATAAAGTTAACAGGTGTATGAAATATAAGATGAGGCAAGTGCAGATGAATGACAACTAATACTTGTCAGCTATACAACAAAATAAAATATCAGAATATATAATTAATCTGGAAACAAATTGCTTTGAATGTACCTCAGGAAGTATTTGAAATGCTAGTCTGAATTATACAAAATATGATTTTTTTAAAAGTAAACTTAGTTTCTTTATTTTTGATATCCTCTTCCTCTTGAGTCATCAATTTGATTGGCCCGTGCTGTTTTTAACATCACAGAAGTTCTGTGCTTCAACTCAGCTTTTTTCAAAAATATTTTTAGCATGATTATAAATTTCCAAAATGCCATGGACTCCATAAACATTATCAGAAAAATGAAGATTAATTTCAGTTTGGGCTTCAGTTTGACATTATCCAGCAAAAGAAAGAAAAAACAAAAGGATGGTATGAGATGGTATGGCTATGGTGATCATACATTGTCTTCTAGTAAAATGGATGCTGAGACTGAGTCTCTCATGGCACCCATTTTGTGAAAGTGCCAGCAATATGCTCCTGAAGTTCTGTCTGTGTTTATTAGCCAAGAAACATCAGGTGACATTTGTGGCATATGATGATATAAAATAAGAATAGTAACTTCGCCAATTAGTCCATCTCATAAAATAATTACATTCTAGATTTGACTAATTTTAAAATATCCTATCATTGAAACAGCACTGCTGAATTGTTACGTACAATCTTCTCTCAACTCCCAGGACATTTTTTTTAACTTCCCTAACTTAGCTTTGACTTTGAGGGGGGTGCAGAAAAGTAAACCCAGCAACTGAATGCAACCACATCACAGTACTTTTTGAAATTATTGAAAATATTATCATATTTAAAGCTGATCCTTATTTTTCAAATATATTAATTCTCCATTAAAAAAAACTAAAGTTGTTTACAAAATCCGTGGAAGCAAAATACCTACTCAATATCTATAAAAATGGCTGTGGGAATATGGGTGCTCAAAGGCATCATTTGAAAACCCAAGCAATGTGAACACACATGCATACAGCTTTTGCAAAACATAGTTTAGATTTTTTTTAAAAGAATACCAGAAGAAAGTACCTCTATTCTCTCTATATCAAAACACAGGAACATGTTTATCCCATAAAACTTTTAAAAGCAAGGGAAAGAAAAACACGCTATCAAAAGGAGGTGATGTTCCCTAGGTTTAAAAGGTTAAATTAATTTACAGAAGTTAAATTATATTTATGCATATATATGTGTGTGTGTGTGTGTGTGTGTGTGTATGTATGTATGTATATATATATATATATATATATATATATATATATATATATATATTTGTTTTCGTAGATTTTCACGGGTAAATGTATGTAGCTCTTGGTGTATTCGGGTCTTATCCTGTGTAAGATTGAGATTATCTTGCGACGTTTCGATGAGATCCCACTCGCCATCTTCAGGCTGGTGTCTTCGGCTTTGTGCTTGTGCCAGCAAAGCGTCATCGGAGCTGCCTTCTCTCTATAAATACTGGAGGGGAGGTGTGGTGTGCTGGCTCTGTTGTAAGCGGGTTCGTTGGCTGTGTTGTCGCTTCTTGATTGGTTGATGGAGTTGATGTTTGCTGATTGGTTGGCTGTGTTGTTGGCTGTGTTGTCACTTCTTGATTCGTTGATGGAATTGATGTTTGCTGATTGGATGGCTGTGTTGTTGCTTCTTGATTGGTTGATGGAGTTGATGTTTGCTGATTGGTTGGCTTTTTCGTAAGAGCCTGTGTGGCTGAGGTAGTGGCTGTGTGTCCTTCAGCCTTTTGTGTTGTAGCTACCTGGGTAGTGGGCTGTGTGATGACCTTCTGAGTTTTATTGTTGTGACATCCTGGGTCTTGTGCTGTAATCTCCTGGGTCGTTGTCTGTCTTGCAACCTCCTGAGGTTTTGTGTTCTAATCTCCTGAGTTCCATGATGTAGTATCCTGGGTACAAGGCTGTGATGTGACATTCTGGGCCTTGGCTTGGCTCCGAGTTTGAGGTCTGGCTATGTGTTTATAGCGTGTGTCAGTTTGCTTAATTTGTGGGTTGGAGGGGGGTGTAGCAGCTGGTGTTGCAGCCATGGTCTGGTTTCTGGAGGGTGGTTGCCTTTTGTCTGTGGGGTGGGCTTGGGTTTGAGTCTGGTGAGGGAGATTGGTGGTGGCATCATGAGTTATTTTGGGTCCGGTGTTGGTTTTCATGGCTGGGACTCGTTTGTTGATTAGGGCTAGTTTCCAGATGTCTGGTTGGTGGGAAGTATCGTCCCGTTTATTCATGTTATGGGGGTGTTTCTCTATTTCAATGGCTTCCCTAATTATTCTCTTTTTGAAGTGTTCAGTGTTGGAGATAAGTTTGGATCCCTCACAATCAATTTCATGTCCTTTGGCTTTAAGGTGCTGGAAAAGGGAGGAAGTTTTTTCTTCTTTTCTGACTGCGTTCTTGTGTTCTGCGATGCGTGCATTTATTCTCCTGTTGGTTTGTCCAATGTATGTGGCTGGGCAAATTTTGCACAGTATTTCATAAACTCCTTGGTTTATGAAGACAAAGACAAGATCGAGCTAGAAAACACAGCCAACAACACAGCCAACCAACCCGCTTACAACAGAGCCAGCACACCACACCTCCCCTCCAGTATTTATAGAGAGAAGGCAGCTCCGATCACACTTTGCTGGCTCAAAGCCGAAGACACCAGCCTGAAGATGGCAAGTGGGATGTCATTGAAACGTTGCCAAGATAATCTCAATCTTACACGGGATAAGACCCAAATACACCAAGAGCTACACACACACACACACACACACACACACACAATTTGGCTAGTCAGCATACGTGAGTGGGAAGAAAATCTAGCAGTGGTAGTCCAGATATTCTTCTATGAAAAATATTTTTCAACTCTTGACATCTTCAGTTAAAACTTTGGCAAAGTAGATTATAATAGATTTGATGGAGAAATAATTTATCTTGGAATAGTAAAATTATCTAATTATGAGAACACTCTTCCTCACAAAAGTATTTTGCTCTTAAATTGAGTGATGTCTATGTTCTATCTGTAAAGTGGTTAATCTGTGACAGTTCTTTCACACAGACATAGAAAAGGGGGCAATCTTACTATCTTTCTGAACTGTTGCACTAGTTCAGCTCCACATTTTCCAACTGACAGGGCTATCAAGTGAACAGAGAAAGATGGAAGATACAGTTCAATGTATGTAGAGAGAACCAGGATTCAGAATTCTGAACTAGAGCATTGAAATCCCACAGGTGCTTTTTCAGGAGGCAACTGGTCTTTCTTGTTTTTTTCTTTTGAAGATATTTCGCTTCTAATCCAAGAAGTTTCTTCAGTGCTGACAGGATAGTGGGGAAACTATTCTGTCAGAGCTGAAGAAGCTTCTTGGATGAGAAGCGAAACATCTTCAAAAAAAATTGTAAGCCGCCCTGAGTCTCCGGAGAAGGGCGGCATATAAATATGAATAAAAAAAAAGAAAAGAAAAAAAGAAAAAAACAAGGAAGTCCAGTTGTCTCCTGAAAAAGCACCTTTTTGACAACCATGACCTGGATGACTGAGAATCTGTACAAACTTAGAGCATTGAAAGCTTTCAAATATTTGATCTGTAAAAAGAAAAAAACCCTCATGTTATTCTATGTGAGATATAAAGTGAATGAATTTTGAAATGAAAAACTAATAACAGAAAAAAATCCCTTATTTTATATTTTTATTTCATTTTCATTTTGTAATTAAAAGTAATTTTTAAAATATCATACTTGGATAAATTTCTTATCATGCCTTATTAACAATTCTGGTATTAGTCCAGAGGGTGCTAATTAGTCTAGATTAATTAATTCTGAATAAAGGTATGGTAATTAATACATTTCCTTAGGTCACTGCTTTTGTTCAAGAAGGGCAACAGATGTCTGTTGAACACACGATTGAGAGAAAAGGGTAGATGTGTGAATGTGTTGTGTAAATATTTGTAAATGTTCTACTCATTTTTAGCACTTTCCATTTAGTAATATCAGGCCATATGAAATTCTGCCAATAATTCTGTATAGAAGTATGTTCAGCTAATGGTCTATTCTGGGAAATACCCTTCCTACCTTAATGCAAAATAGTGCAGGAAATATTCCCAATATTGTACTAGACACATGCATATTCAATCAATCAATTGTTCACAAAGAACAACTTCTAAAATGCAGCTTCCATAGGTCATTAAAAAAGATCCTGAGAAAAAGTAAGTAAAGAATATAACAATGAAACAAACAAAGTAAAATATAAAATACAGTGCAATCTCTAAAAATGATTGCACTTTTTGATATCTAAAGTAAAATAAAACACTGAAATATTCATGAAGTTTTTTTGGTAATAATATGATATATAGTATAGTGCCGTGTTGGCGAACCTATGCCACGTGTGCTGGAAGTAGCATGCAGAGCCATTTCCCCCGGCATGTGAGAGGTCACCTGGAAGAGCCCCACTGCACATGCGTGCGCCCAACAGCTGATTGTCGGGTATCTGGTGCGCATACGCAGGGGGCGGAGGGGGTGCATGTGCAGACGTACTGCATGTGAGGGGGGAAAGCGTGCACATGCGCAAATGTTCTGTGCATGAGTTGCGTGCACATGCGCAAAGATGCAGTGCACAAGGGGGAATCACGCGTGCATGCGCAGATGCACGGTACACAAGGGGGGAATCACATGTGCATGCACAGATGCCCAGCAGGCAAGGGAGACTTGCGCACACATGCACGGGGGGGGGTCCAGCACACATTGCCTTCTGGATGCCTTCAGCACAGGAGCCGAAAAAGGTTAGCCACCACTGGTATAGTGTATAATGTACAGGTAACCTTTGACTTACAGCAGTTCATTTAGTGACAGTTCATAGTTCCACATCACTGAAAAAAGTGACTTATGGCCATTTTCCACAATTACAATCTTTACAGCATCCCCATAATCATGTGTTCAAATTCAGATGCTTAGCAACTGGTTCATATTTATGATTACAGGGTCCCAGGGTCATGTGATTCCCCTTTTGTGACCGTCTGACAAGCAAAGTCAATGGGGAAGCCAGATTCATTTAATAGCCATGTTTACTAACTTATCAATTGCAGTGATTCACTTAACAACCGTGGCATGAAAGGTCGTAAAATTGGATAAAACTCACATAACAAATGTCTCACAACAACAGTAATTTTGGGCTCAATTGCGATTATAAGTAAAGGACTACCTGTAGTTTAGTATATTAATAATATACTAAAATAATAAGAGCCTTCTTATTGCCTTTTTCCAGAATGTTTCGGATTGTCTGTCAAACTCCCATTCAACTATCAACCAGGCCTGGCATGGCTTTTATTGTGAAGTCTAGAGAAAAATCAACCAGATTTTGTCATTTAAATCAAGGAGAAAATCTTTAAATGTGGTTACTTAAGAAATAATACTGAATTGATGGCATGTAAACAATAATCAATCAAAGCACCTAAAATAAGGAAAAACAAATAAGCAAGCTACAAACCAAAGGACTGTCTTTGTGGGAGCACTCATAATGTACACAAGGGGGTGGGGAGAGACAAAATGTGGTATAGGTGTGGGATCTTTTTCAATCCATTCACTTGATTGGGCTTTCTGTTGATTCTGTAGTTTCTATTATTTGCATCAAATTATTCCTTACTTTTCTGCATGAAACATTCTCAAGGGAAAGAACTAAATGAAGTCAAAGATTCAGAGATTACAGGTAAACTAAGAAATTAATTTAGAAAACTTCTATGTTTTGCAAGTAATAGCAAAAAGGCTTGTTATTGGCACCTTTGTGGCATTTGTTTATTCCAAGCTTAGACATGGATTACTGTCTCTTATCACTTGAAGAGATTTCAGGTCATGAAGGTTTTTAATCACACAAAAATGTTCTAAAAGCCATAAGTGTCCAACTTTAGTATCTGCGGTATTATCACAGTATTTTTTAAAAATGCTTCTGAGCCTACATAGAACCCAGAGATATATTGTTATTTGTGTACTGTGTTATCTTCAGTAACCTAACATACCTCCAGGCATCTTTGCAAATAAAGCACATTTCAAGTTAAGTTCCTCAGAATGGATCTGGTTTACTGTCATCTGAATTGTGGGCCAGAAGATTCTGCAGGCTTTTGAAATGGCTGCTACTGAGGGGTATTCATCTAGTATCATCAATCTGAGTTTAACTGTAGGTCATCCCCCACCCACCCACCCAAAAAAGATTCTGGAACTAGACTTGTCCATGGCAAGGACTTGAAGAAAAATGCTACACCTACCATGTAAAACAATATCTTTCCATGCATTTTATCTGGATATCATGGGAGGGAGGGAGGGAGGGAGGGAGGGAGGGAGGGAGGGAAGGAAGGAAGGAAGGAAGGAAGGAAGGAAGGAAGGAAGGAAGGAAGGAAGGAAGGAAGGAAGGAAAGTTCTAAATTTACTTTTATTGTAAGTCAACGGAAATCGTTGTTTTCTTAAGCTCTGTACAGAAACTTGGAAATTATAAACACTAAATAGGCAATTAGCTCATACCTCCTTCCACTAGCTATTGCTCTAACTTCCTACTTCATTCACCTCCAGTACCTCAGCAGATGTTGATGGTGACACAGAAAGATTCTATTCAATGAAAAAGTATGTACATTTTTTTTCCATTTAGGATTCTCAAATATGAAAAGAGCCTTAAATAATGGCACCATCCATGCCACAAAAAAAACCCTTTCCAACCTTAGAAACTATCAGAATTCTGGAGTCATTACTGTATGTGATGGACTATTTTAAATTGTTTCACTCCCTCTGTAGAGGGACAATGTCACTCTAGAGCACGGTAATTATGATCTAATTTAAAAGTTGTCAAAAGAAATGTAAGACATTGTATGTGAAATACCTTGAAAGTGTGATGTAAAAATATACAAAACATTAAGCAATTATCACAATTGATCTGGTTTTTCAGCACAACCTTTTATCAAGATTTTTCCTTGAATGTTTTTCTTTTCAGATCACTTTGCATAAATAATATACATTTATAGAATTACTGCTAGTGTACATCTATGTCTGTGTTCATAGTTTAGTCAAAAGAAGCAGCAGCTAATACTACCTGATCACAGAAATATGTACAAAATACAGTTAATACTCTGGTTTTAATACAGGATTAAAACCAAAGTATTATGATCTATTTTAGAAGAGAAAATAGTTACTATGTAAATTTGCAGGTAAAGGTTATTTCATTTGAAATCTCCACATCCATTTAGAATAAGCTCTGAGTCCATACAAGTTAACATTAGCTGGATCCATACAAGCATGAAATATTTGTTGGCACAGCAAACATCTTTACATTTATAAAACCTTTATAAAACCGATGAATAGGCTGTTTCCTCAAATCTTATCTCAGTGATCTCCTGGCTCTATTTCACAAAGCCTTTTTAATGCAACCTGGTCCCAGCGGATCATTAGTTCTGCTCTTGTAACTGCTCTAAACATCTGTGTATAACCAGATAAATGCATAGGATATAAACAAAAATGTGGAGAAAACAATGTACTTCTTTTACTTTTGTGTGAAATGTGCATAAGAGAAGTTTCTTTACTTTGGGACTGGCAGTTGTTCATTAGCAAAACACATATTTCTATTGATCAACTGGACAGCAGTGATTGTCTCTTGATTTTCTCAACATTTCAAGACTGGCACACATGAAGATGAACAGAGATCAGTCTTTGAGAGATTTGGGAGTAAAAATGGGGATGGTATGCAACTGGTGGGAGGGAGGAGAATCAAGAGTTTTAAAATGCTTCCTATTATTTGTTAAAAGAAACCATGCTAGACCAGAGCTAAGACAAATTACAAGATAAATATTAATAAACACAGCTGGTGAAAGTTAAGAGCACTAATGGAAAGCTCTGAAATGAAATAATTATTAATATTTGGAATAATACTTTTGGCATTCCACAAACAGAAATTTGTAGAAACAGAAGAACCTGAATGATAGTATTTGTGACGCCAAAGGTTTTCTTAAATGTGGTTAAATATATAAACTTGAATAGTAATAATGAGATATTTAAAATGTTGATATGTTTAAAGTCAGCTGCCCTCGTTAGAGTGACAAGATCTTATTGGTGTGAATTGGAATTGAAAGGGGTTTTCTATCTCTGCTTAAACTCTTAAGAAACAGGTATTTTATTAAGCCTTAAATTTATAAAGTCTTAAATTACAAGTTCTGTTTGGATTTGTAAGTTTAATGCTGGCTAAAGTCTTTATTTTTATAATGGTGGGATTTTAGGGCCAAATTAAATATGACATTAAATGTCATATCCAAAAATATAACAAAGTTTTTCATTTTAACAACAGCTACTAAGGTGTTTTTGCTGGACTGCAACATGAAAGAAATTGTAACAATATAAATCCAACAATGTGCAATTGTACATTGTTGTTATTACAATAGATTAGTTTTCTTTTTTATTCTACTACATTCCAATTAATTTCAATGTACCCCATCAAATCTGTAATTACCAAATGAGGCAATTTTAGTGTCTCTCCCTTAATCTAAGATTTTTGTGGGATGTATTTAGAGTCATGTTGCCTATATTATTAACTACCTTTTAAACAATTTTTACACTTTATATTATTCCTTGCGTCTCTGCATCAAAGCATTAAGCCAATGACATAGGTGACAAAACCCCAAAATATACTCAGTTAAGTTCAACAGCATAAAGTAAAAGTATAGCAAGTTTTCTGCAGGAATATAGGTAAAATAAGAGCACCTAGGCCTAGCCAATTGCAAATCAGTGTCACATTGTGTTCAATTGGCTTTCATCTTAAATACAGTATATACTCATACCTTGATTCAGGAATCATTCCACATTATCCAAGAAATTCATTTTTACCTGCAAATTTTGGGGGTTCTGCCAAACATATTTGAAAGCCACCAGATTTTGTAGAGCTGAAATGTATCAACCAAGAGGTGAATCATAAATGATCCTTACAATCAGAATGTGTTTGCAGTGGCCAGTGAATTTTAGAGAGGTATGTCAACAAAGAGAGCTTGGGGGTGGCAAATAAGATGGAAAAACAGAAACTTTTCCTTTTGGAAAAGCAATGGCATAGCAATGGCAATCCAATTATAAGGTTTGGCTCTAAACAACCTAGAAGGCTACCAAGCTTTAATGAAAAAAGTAAGGTCTTTGCTCAGTTTCCAGCTGATGGTCCAAAAGGGTAGAGCCCGTTTGTTTTTCCTCTCTTGCTCCTCCCCACCCCACCCAAAACAACCACCTCTATAGCCACAAGAGGGTGAAAGCAAAGAATGAAGGAGGGGCCAGAGAGTCCCACTTGACGTTAATGGATTGTAGCGGCTGTTGGTGCCTTATCTCTCTCTCCTTCTCTGCTGGGTAGCGTGTGTCCACCAGAGTCCGCAGGGTCGGTGATTAATAGGGCCCATCACTCACTGTCCAGAATGGCTGAAAGGCTGCGTGGGGGGGAGGGGGTAGCCCTCCCCCCACTGCTGAGATAACAAGCAGCAGGAATAATGAACGCTGTCATTCCACTTTTCATTTTGATGGGAAGTCATTACGAGAGTCAACACCACCGACAAAGAGCAATGAATCAACTGCTCTCCTATGAAATTAAAATCGAATCACCTCCCCCCCACACCCCAAAACAATCTCACTCTCTTCATCCCCACCCCCAACAAATAAGAGGGAAAAAGGGGTGGTACTGGTACTCTTCTCTTATCATCTGCCAGGGGAAAAGACAATGGGCACAGACTCGAGGCCACTCACACAGTGACTTGCTGGCTTCGCTGTCTATCCACAGCTTAGGGATGACTTGATTTAGCCTCTACCAGGGTGCCAACTTTGAACAGAAAGAAGGGAAGGACTGATTCACTATGTGAATGGCTACTGTACCATTTAGTTATCATTCAAAGCTGAATCACAGATGGACAACATGGAAATGGGAGACTTGACAGAAAAACATCTGTTGATCTCACCTGATGCAAATATTTCAGCAGGAATAGAAGGGCTTTGTCTCAGTTTAGGGCACACCCTGTATTCCAGCTGCATTGTGTGTATGAACAGATGCTATTTGGAGTTAGGTGTGCACCTGGAATCATGAAATATAAAGGTAGCAACCCAAAATGCATTTGCTTCCTGTGCAGAAATGGAAGTCTCTTGAAAAGTGGAAATAACTTGCATAAAAACCGGACTCTTTTCTACAATCCAAATTGCAACCATAAAAATTAGAATTTATAGCTGAAAGTAGACTGAATGCAAATTCCTTCATAGTTCCAAAGGTGCTTTTTCCAAAATAGAACTGAACCTTCCTGGGTTTGTTTTTTGATAATGTTTTGCTTCTCATCCAAGAAGCTTCCTGAGTTAACTAAAGAAGCTTCTTAGATAAGAAGTGAACTGTTTTGTTTAAAAAAAAAACCCAAGAAGATCTAGTTGCTTTTGGAAAAAGCACTTTTGGGAGAACCATGACCTGGATGATGGGAATTTCTATAGATACAAACTCCTTCATCCTTTATGTGAAGCCACTGAAATAAGTGGCAGTATAAAAGTCTAGAGGACAATGACAGTGATATTATTCATAGAAGTTTCTTCCTTAGGATAACTGAAAGTTGAATAAATATCACACAAATAGAGACAGGGAAACTTATTTGTTAAAGATATTAAGCAAGAGAAATAGAAGATGACTTTATAACAATGGGTACAGTATTTCCCTCAGTTCTTTGATCAAGCAAAAAACTAATCACTTACTGGCATTCACAGAATATTCCTGCTACCAAGTAGTGAGTGCAGAAAATTTCCCCAGAAAGCAAGGAAAAATTAGGACTTCCGGTGGTGCAGGGAAGGTGAATGGCGGGGTAGAAGCCTGCTCTGAGGCTTCGAAAACCCGCTTGCTGTTTGGTGCGACCCCTCAGGGGTGCACGGCTCCTGGAGAGAGCTGTGCCAATGGCGGGAGACTCAGGGATCGGTGAGGGAGAAGGCAACCCTCCGTTGGATCGTAGAGAGACCTGGCAGAGATCAAACAGCAACAGATCGCCGGCGCTGTCATGGCGATCCCGTAACCCGAACGACTACCAAAGGGGAAGCAGATAAAAGACAACCTGTGGGGTGAGTGATCAATTTGAAGGAGGAATTGCTCGAGTTCCCAACCGAGAGAAACAGAGAGAGAGAGTAGAAGTAGCAAGGAGCCGAGGGGAGCCGGAATAAGGCGGTGAAAAAGAGGAAGAGTGAAAGGGTGCCCAAAAGGAGCTGGAGATAAATCGTTAAGGAGGAAAGGAGAAAAAAGGCTCGGACTGCAGAAACCTGCTGCTTGGATATCAACTGGGGAAATTTATTACTTGGTCACATGGAGGGTGGGATCTTGTTCTGTTTTGTTTCGCTTGGAGTTACGATCTTTTTTGGCTGGAAGGGAGAGGAGACTTGGACAGTGCGGAACAAGAGAAAGGAACTGAAAAAGTGGACTAGGAGTGGATAAGTTAGAAAGTTACAAGACTTCATTTGAACTTATAGATAAGAAATAACCAGTGTCTGGAAGGAAGTTCGGTAGGTATTTTTTGAGTAAACGAACCACCAGGAAAATAAGAGCTGAAAGAAATAAACTTTTCCAAGCGTTCCGAGACGGTAAGACTTACAGGAGTGACTCAGCAACTTCCGGTTGCTTTGATTGCAGGAAAAATAGACTGATTTAATTAACTGAATACTTCTTTACAAGTGTGCACTTGGGATTTGAAGATCAATTAAACAATAGTATCGGGGATATATAATTAACTAAATCAATTAATTAACTAATTAACTAAAACTGAACTTTTGTGGTGTGATTGATTCTTAGTTATAAAATTGCTTATATATATGTGCTAAAGATTTATATTTATATAATTTTTGATAATCTTAGGATATAGGAACATATTGCTGTAGAGTATTAATATACTATTTTATAACATAGTATAGTACCCATAGATATAGAAATAGTTAGTTAGAGTGATTTTAAATATTAAATATTGATATAAATAAAGAACATAAGAGAAGTTAAAGAAGTTAAGCTATTAACTGATAGAAAAGAGTACAATTGAGGATAAAAGATCTGGATGCTAATTTGGGACAACATATTAGATTTACTACAAAAACAAAAACAAATCTTAGAAGAAATGACTTCTCTGACAACTACAACATTGAAGACAGAAAAGAAGATGACAGCTTAACGGCTTCACCCTCATTGACAACACAAAAGACAATTGAAGAATCTTTGACAACGGAGAAGCAACCTGCCATATCCAACGCCAATATCTATTCTGTTCTACTCTCACTACAGGAATCTATGTCTACTTTGCAGGAAACAATGTTTAAAAACCACAGAGAAACCAGGGCAGACATAAACGAATTAAAACAAGAAATGGAGAAACTCAAAGAGGAAGTGAAAGGAGATATTTCAAAACTAGATGGGAAAATTGATAAGATGCAACAAGCATTAGAGAAAAATGAAAAGACAATAAGAGAAATAGAAAAACGGACAGTACAGACAGAAAAGAATCTGGAGAGAGTAGATGACCAATTAAGAATGGTGAGTAAGGAAATGGACGACTCCTTGGTGTATCTGGAGATGGACAAGGCAATGTTATATCTTAGATTTCAGAATATAGTAGACAAGAGAGGAGGACATAGACCAAGTAATGGCAGAAATCTTGGCAGAAGTTTTACAGAGAGATAAAGAGGAGATCCTGAAAGAACTGGACGAACTTTATAGAGTGAGTACCAGATACACTAGAAGACATAAATGCCCTAGAGAGATGCATGTCCATTTTGTAAGACACAAGGTACGGGACATTATCTATAAAATAACGAGGGATGAAATAATCAAATATAAGGATAAGGAAATTATTGTTTTGAAGCAAATCCCCAGAAGGGTCAGAGAAGCGAGAAAAGATTATAAACAATTAGCAACTCTGTTGAACCGAAAAGGTGGTACATTTAGATGGATGGTCCCGGAAGGAATGCTGGTCACGTGGGGGGAAAGGAAAATTAGAGTTGATTCACTGGAGAAAGCACAAGACTTATATGAAAAATTAACAGGTGTGGACGAACAGATTAGCAAAGAGGAATCGGATCCGGACTCCCAGGAAGACCAAACGTATTCAAAAAAAGGACAGAAGTCGGTAGACAACCTAGAAAATAAACAACAGAAGGAGAAAGAAGGAGTAGTAACAAGACAACAAGCAAAAACTAATCAGACTTAAAGAAACTAGGAAATAAATCTTGTAGTTTAGAATAATATATTTGGAAAAGGAAGTGATTAGAAATTAATAGTAGTACATAGAAGTAGAAAGATGGAATTAGAAGTTAAACTCCTATTTGTAAATATAAATGGCTTAAACTTGAAAATTAAAAGACAAAGAATTTTTGCAAAGCAAGGAAAAATTAAAAATGCAATTAGGACTTCAGAGAAACAATAACAGGGAGATAGTTTTTATCTTCCCCAACCAGAGAATACATAAGATAAACAAGAAATTTAGTATTGAAACATCATATTTATTGACATTAGAAATTATTAAGGTGTTTAAAGCTGATAAAAATGAAATCAGAGCATCTTTTCCATTAAAGGTCCCAAACTCCTGGAACTTGGTCAGTGGTAGTCCTTGTCCTCAATTCTTACACTTTTTGATACTTGTTCTTTTTCCCAATTTTCTTCTTATGTTTGAGGTGATGCTTAATACTTTGCTGCTTGAAAGGCTGTCTCTGGCATGTTTGAGGAGGAATAATCAAAGAGAGGCGCCCATCAAGTTCACAGGTCGACTGTTATACCGCTTAGAGATGTCAGCTTTTATCTGAAACAAGGCTTCTATCAGTTATAAAATATCCTGGATTTTAAACATACAAATTGTATACCTGTTGCTACTGAATTAAAAAGGCACAATCTTTCATAAAATTATGGCTGCCATAGCTAACCAATTGCCACCTCTCAGTCTCTTATTTATATGTTCTACCCCTCCTTTCAACCATGCAACACTGTTCTAAATCAGAGTTCTCAAGCTCAAATAATCATAAGGGGCATATGAGGTTGGATTTGGCAAGTAGAACTATGCAGTAGTTTGGATTCATTCTAGAACAGGGCTGTCAAACTCATGGCCCACGGGCCGGATGCGTCACATGCTGGCCATGCCCACGTCCGGTTTAGCAATATACGTCATGTGACACCAACATGACAACATGAGTTTGACACCCTTGTTCTAGAAAATTGGAACAAAGATTCCTGCAGTGGCACAATCCTGGAAAATGATATGGTTGTTTTTAATGGATCTCAGAGTGGAACTGCCTTAACACTCCCACATATTCTGATTCACCTCTTATAAGTCAAATTCAAACACTGCACAGACCTAATGAGCAGAATACGATGTGCCTACATATGTACAGGTAGTCCTCAACTTACAACCACAATTCAGCCCCAAGTTTATGTTGCTACGTGGAAAATTTGGTAATTTGAGTCTTACTCCATTTTATGGCTTTTCTTGACACGTTTGTTAAGTACATCACTGCAGTTGATAAATTAATAACATAGTTGTTAAGTGAATCTGGTTTCCCCATTGACTTTGCTTGTCAGAAGGTTGTAAAAGGGGACCTTGGGATGATGCAACCATCATAAATGTATGTCAGTTGTCAAGCATCCGAATGTAAATCACATAACCATGGGGATGCTGCAATGGTCGTAAGTTGCTTTTTTCAATGCCATTGTAATTTCGATGGTCCCTAAGCGAACTGTTGAAAGTCAAGGACTACCTGTACTAATAATGAACTTCAGTAATAATGGATATTTATATAATAAAATAAGCAAAACCTATACAGAGAAGGAAAATACTAGCAGTCTTGGTAGAGTCTTTGAGTGTCAGTATAATTAAAATACATACATACTCAATAAAACTCAGGAAAGGGAAAAAAGCAACATAAGAATGAATATCCAAATGACAAATTATATACATTCATATTTTTGCAGAAAATGGATTAGCACGAGTATACATCAATAACTCTCAGACATGCTACTAATATAAACTTTTATCAGGTTTCTATATTTAACAGACCCAGAAAAAACTGGTCTAAATGTTAATGGTCTAAATTGTTCACTGCAGTACAAGCATTCAATTGCAGTTTCCAAAAAAAAATATTTGGAAAACTGAATTCAGTCTAAGGATTTTCACATTTCCCTCCCCCCCCAAATTTGTCCTTCCCCTCCTGAGAAATCTGCTGAGGGGAAAACAAATATTTGTTAGAAGCAAGGGTCATGAAAATATCTGGCAGAACTTGTGTGCGAAAGGGCAGATCAAAGGAGTAAAGGAACATGTGGTCTTGCAGCCTGCCATCAATTCGTTAATCATGATTAAATATATTTTCTCCAGAGGCAACAGCAGTTGCTCAGAGAGGGCCAGTTTTCAGTCATAAATAAGTACATAAATAAACAAGTAAATGATGAGGCAGGGTTAATTCAAATTTTAATTCAAACTAACCCAATAATTTCTCCAGAAATAAAAATTTTTTTTTTTTTAAATGTCATTTCAACCCATTTCATCTTTCATATTGAAGGCAAAACTGCTCTGACTGGTATTTCACTTCCCAGATTCTCAGCTTCATATTTATACATACACATTTAGTCACATACTAGCAACCCTCACTTTCTGTTCTTCGTGGCCTAATAGAATACCTTCTGTTTGCAAAGCTTTCCTAAAAATATCAGGTAATGTTGATCTACATTTTCTTTTATATTTTTCAGGGATATTACGACCCAGGAGGAAGATGCAGTTTACGGCAGAAATGTAAGATATAGTAAATCAAGAAATAATCTGTATGCTGAACTACACAAAGACAGAAATGATCTAAAGATCTTATCACATGAAAAACTATGCAAATGACTTCCTGGGTACTCACCAGTTTCTGCAAATCTCTGGTTTTTTCTACAAGTAAGTCAAGTTTTGGCTCCAGGTTAGCCTGCTCTTCTAGTGCCTCCTTCTGCTTCTGCACCATTACCTCCTTTTTCAGGAGCAATAGATTTGCTTGCTTCAATTTTTGGTGCAGGAGCTCAGTCACTCGGTCCACGTACCTGAATCGTAATGACATCCATATAATCCATACAACCTACAAACCAATTCCTACCTGCTATATGTCTAACTACTTTTAGAATGAAATTTCAATTTAACAGACCTCCATTTACCAGACTGGATTCAATGGGCCACATGTTTGTTTTAATGTCATCAAAATTGCAGACCATTTTTATTTGAAATGGTCTGAGGAAAGCAGTTATACTTACATTGTTTTTATTTTAACACAATATACATATAACAACATCACATACATAACATAAAATAATGCATTAATCCAATGTGTAATTAATAGACAGCTTTTGCTGTGCCACTTGCCTTTTGCAACATTCACCCCCAAAGTTCCATCCCCTTTAATGTTTAGAAAGTCCCTCAAAATCTGATTATGTCATCAGGCTTGGGAGTCCCAGGGAACCAGCAACATTTTGAAAGTGACTCTCCTATTGAGGATGATGTGGTTGATATACTTACTCTCTCCATTAATGATTTATATACTTTATTTTTAAATAATATTTTAATGTTTAATAACAAATGTTCATATTTTTATATTGATTGTTTTTATATATCATTATTTTATTGCACTGTTGTATGTTGCCCAGAGTCATGTCTGCTGAGATGGGTGGCTGTTTACCTTTGATAAATAAATATATTCAGTAGTAACAGAAACCCCTACCCAATAAATCAAAGTTCCATTGTATCATTGTGATATCTCAGAATCAGAGTATTTGACAAGTCTGGCTGATCAATCACACCATAAAACTATCAATGGACATCAGAGCATTCAATTTAAGTGTGGGAACCACGTTATATTTTTGTTTTATTTCATAGAAGTGATAAAATAAATAACTTGATAGCTGAAAATAGGCAGGGGATGGTCTTAGAAGTAACTTATGCCGGAATAATTTCTTTTGAAGTAGCTATGAGAACAAAGGAAAAGGAGAGGAAATGCATAAAATGTTGGTTTAATATTTGGAATGGAGAAACACATTTTAATCTATTGATTGAGATAATCCAATGAACTAATAACTTGATCATAAAGATGTTTCCATGAATATAAGATCTACTTGGTTCACCAGAATGAATTTCTAGCCAAGTATATGTTAATGCTGAATAACTGGCAACACAGGTTGTTTCCAGTTCATGACTTGGCAGAAACTCAAGATGCCAGCCGCTCTTCCAAGAAAACAGAGTATATATGATTAACTGATTGTTACATATGCACTGCGGTTGTTATCCCCACAAAAATATATAGCAATGCACACAAGTAGGAGATTGTGGCACAGTTTACCAATGTTTTATTTATCTGAGAAGCACTTTGGTGTACAGGTAGCTTTCAATTTACAACTATTTGTTTAGCTATTTTCAATGTTGCAACAGCACTGAAAAAATTGACTTATTTATGATGATCTTAGCATCCCCATGGTCACATGATCAAAATCCAGGTACTTGCAACTTGGATGTATTTATGGGTGTTGCAGCATCCTGGATCACATGATCTCCATGTGTGACCTTCCCAGTGGGCTTCTGACAAGCAAAGTCAATGGGAAAGCCAGATTTGCTTAATTACCGTGTGGTTCAATTAACAACCTGGGTGATTCACTTAATAATCATGGCAAAAATGTCATTAAAATGGGCATAATTCACTTAACAACCACCTCATTTAGAAATTCTAGTCCCAATTGTAGTCTTAAGATGAGGACTCCCTGTAGCACTTGTATAAGAAAAAAAAATCCCCTTGCTGTAAAGAAGATTTAAAAAAAAATGAGTCAAAGCCATATAAATCACAATTCAGTCCATAACACACAAGACTCTCCTAAGTAACACTATATTTTTTCCCAACAATATAAATGGATACTAGAAAATTGTTTTCCCCCCATGACACCAGAACTTCTACAGAAATTTAAATTCCAGATTATAGAAATATTTGATCTGCATTTAGCTAATATCTCAACCAAAGTTCAATTGTGAGAACATTAGGTAAAGGTTCCCTCGCACCTATGTGCTAGTCATTCCCGACTCTAACGGGTGGTGCTCATCTCCGTTTCAAAGCTGAAGATCCAGCACTGCCCGAAGACGTCTCCGTGGTCACGTGGCTGGCACGACTAAACACCAAAAGCGCTTGGAACACTGTTACCTTCCCACCAAAGGTGGTCCCTATTTTTCTACTTGCATTTTTCACATGCTTTTGAAATGCTAGGTTGGCAGAAGTAATGGGAGCTCACCCCGTTAACCTAGCATTATATTTTATTTTTTATTTTATTTTATTTTATTTTATTTTATTTTTTTATTTTATTTTATTTTGACTTGTATGCGCCACTCTCCAAAAGGACTGGGCTCACAGATAAAACACAGAACAATAAATTATTTAAAAAGAAATTAAACTAGACAAGCCAAAATACAACTATAAAACCGAATTAAAATTGAATTAAAACCCACCTTCTCCCCCAGGAGATCAGTCCAGCCCGGCCTGTAAAAACAACCAGGTTTTTAGATCATGTCAGAAAGAGGAGAGATTGGGAGTCAACCGGAGCTCAACGGGTAGTTGGTTCCATAAGGCGGGAGCCGATACAGAATAGGCCCTTCCCCAGGGCACCGCCAGCCGACATTGTCACGCGGACAGCACCCCAAGGAGTCCCAGCCTGTGTGCTCACACAGGGCGACCAGTATTTGATATTGGCATTAGGGATTCAAATCGCTGAACTGCTGACCTTTCTGATCGACAAGTTCAGCATCTTAGCCATTGAGCCATGATTAAGCACAGTTAATTTGACCAACCATTATTATCAGGATTGGAGTGAAAATATTAGTTTACCTACCTTGGAGAAGCAAGGATCATAAAAAGATGTTGCATTCTCAGGTTCGTTAACTGTCCTATTAGATTCTGGATGACTGCCATCATAGCTTCTAACCTCTCTTTGGTCTGGTCTTGCAAGATAGGTGGCGCTCGCTGGAACTGACTCACAGATAGAATATCTGCCTCTTCACTCATCTCAACAATGCGCTGGGAAAGGAAGATCTGCAGCTGAGAAACCAAAAGAAAAGTAAGAAATTTAAAAAAAAGTCACTGCCATTATAAGAAGCTTTTCACATTTGGTTCAAATCTTAGAAATAAGGTATATGGTGTGACTGAGGTGGAAGATGACATTCTCTTTCTCTACTGTATGTATTTTTTTTCTCCATGGTGGGGGGGGAGCTCTTGCCAGACATTTGAACAATGTCTGCATCTGATATTAAGGAAGCACACTGATTGCCTTAAGTTGCCATTCTCAAATTCTATTCTATGATCTTCAGGGTAGGCACTACTTTGTTCAAAATTGAACCAGTGCATACAACCTCAAGAACACTGATGGAAGAGGTAAAAGGTAACCTTTTATTAACCTATTAACCTTTAATTTTGTCAGTCCGCCTACCACCAGCAAACTGGAAATTCAACTAGATATGTCAAGTATCTGACTGCATGTTCAAATCATTTTGACTTTAAAGTCAGGATGCACCGCTTCCCAAGTCCTCATTCACATGACTGGCAAGAAAAAACATATCTTAGCTGTTTTTGCATAAATCACTGTTGATCCAAAAACAAATGTTCATCTGCATTAGATGAAATACAGGTTTTCATTTCAGTGAGAACTATTCTATGAGAACATTAAAATAAGAAAAAACAAAAGGGTTTTTCAGAGGTTGACACAGAAGGAATTAGGAAGCAAGGTTCCTGAATTTCCTTCAGAATAATTAACAAAAAGAGACATTTATGCTCCTTGCTTTACCCAAAGATTAACATTTTCAGATATCATCATGCAACATCACACAGTCTATCAAAATATTCCAATAGGTGAAATCCTGCAAGAAAAGAATCATCTGACATTCTAATTTTTCATAACCTATATTATTTCTTTTTTAAAAAATCCAGTGAGATTTGTATGAATTCCATAGATTTTACAGGATTTAGCAATGCGAGATTGCAGCTATTTTAAAAAATAAAATTGAATCATAATTATATATATATTTATTTTAGGGCATATTGGACATCATTTATCTTGAAAGGCACGGAAACTGAAGAAACCAGGAAAGTGAGACACAGATGGCAAAGATAGTTCCAGGATGGCTTTACAACATTAAAGAGTAGAGGCAAAAGGAATAAACTAAAAATATCAACCATTACCTCCATGAGTTCATCAATGAACTGATTACGAGTCTCTGGCATTTCCAGAAGTGTGAAAGCATCAGGACCTCGTGCAACTCCCTCAAGGTCTAGATAAAAATAATAAGGGACATAGGTAAAAGAGAAAAATACCATCTGTTGCTTTTTATATATAAAATTCCAAAACCTATGAAGCAAAGGCTTAGTTTCCTTCTGTGTCCATTTCCCACAATCAAACAAATTCAGAACAAATTCATTCTAAAAGGTCCCAAGCAATTTCAGTATTCTACCTAGCTCCATGCCCCTCTAAATCGCCAATGGAAGTTGCAGACAGCAAGTGCTGTACAAAGAGGGGAACTAAGAGCCTTGGTGGTGCAGGCTGTTAAACGCCTAGCACTTAGTTCCAGCTGCCTGCAATTAGTGCAGGCTCGAATCCCACCAGGCTCAAGGTTGACTCAGCCTTCCATCCTCTCGGGGTAGGTAAATTGAGGACCCAAGATTGTTGGGGGCAATAAGCTGACTTTGTAAAAATGCCGCTTGGGGGGCCAAGAAGCCCTAGTAATAATAAGCAGGCATATACAATGGAATGAAGGCTATTGCTGAGCGCATTGGGTTGTGCTCCAAAAAATTGTAAGCCACCCTGAGTCTCCGGAGAAGAGCGGCAATATGAATTTTAAAAAAATATGAGTGAATTATTCTGTCTGAGCTTACTGCCTAATGTCTAATTCTCATGAGAATCATATACATCTGTTTAAAACCTCTAGTGAATATTAGAAACCAAATGAAGTGGGTTATGATGCTTTATCCATTCATATGAGCAAAAACAAATGCAAAATTCTGTATGCTTAATTCTGTATCATAAGGATTGTGGATTCCAGCTTTCTTGGTATGGGGTCTGAATTAACAATTCCCAAATTTAATATTATGTACTATATAAGAACATAATTTCTGATTATCATAAAAAGAATGCACAAGGAAATCCGATTTCTACATAGTAACTGGGAAGGATTTTGTACATATTTTAGATTTTCTTTGCAAACATCGCTTGAAAACTGGCTGGGTGACTTTGGGCCAACCACTCCCTCTAAATCCAATCTATTTTATAGGGTTATTATAAGGAAGAAATATTATGCATGTTTTTTTTTACCTTGAGTTACTTATAAAGTAATAAAAGTGAGATAAAAATCTAATAAAATAAATAAAACCTGCTATTAATTCAGACAGAAACTGGATGAAACTAAATGGATAATGGATATCAGAGGTGAATAACAGAATAACAGAGTTGATAAGGACCTTGAAGGACCTTGAAGGTCCAACCCCCAGTGCTCAAATAGCAAACCCTATACCATTTCAGAGAAGTCGCTGTCTAGTTTCTTTTTAAAAGCTTCCAGTTTTGAACATCCATAACTTCTGGAGGCAAGTCATTCCAGTGATTAATTGTTGTAAATGTCAGGATTTTTTTTTCTTTGGTTCTTGGTTGCTTCTCTTCTTGATTAGTTTCCATCTATTGCTTCTTGTCCTGCCCTCAGGTGCTTTGGAGAATAGATTGACTTCCCTCTTCTTTGTGGCAGCCCCTGAGATATTGGAACACTGCTATCATGTCACTCCTAGTCCTTATTTACATTAAACTACTTAGTCAATTCCTGCAACTTTCTTTTTATGTTTTAGCCTCCAGTTCCCTAAGTGATACCAATAAGTTATATGTGGTCATTTCCAACCTGCTTAGCTTTTATCCCTCCTTCTAACATTGCTTAGATCAATAGTCCATCGGCAAAATTCTGATCTAGAAAAAGTGTTTCATTCTCAGATTGTGAGAAAACATCAATGCCAAATCAACTCCAGTTCAAGTAGTATGGTTCCACTTTTTTTTTTTTTTGAGAAAACCAATGTCAATACAAAAGTCTGCATTTTTGGCAACTCTTTTGTGATTGCAAATTAGCTAGTATAAGGAATTTTGACCCCTATTTGATATTGGTTTCAAATGACATTTTGAATTCATTTGAATTCAGGTTTCTCAGGCTGCTGTTTTACGAGGCAAATTAGCAGATTAACAGTAATTAGCAGATTAATCAATCTACATATGACTGGAAACTTACCCTGTTCTTAACCAATCAGCCATCTCTACCTGGTGACCTTCAGATGTGTTTGAATCTATCATCCCAATCATCATAACCAAAGACAAGTGGAACTATATCATAGCCTCGTATATTATGAATGACGACTTCATGTAATAAATCCAGCATTGAAAGAAGCAGCCCCCAAACAACTCAATTAGATGTTTCTAGTTCATAAACTGGCAAGAGAAAATCCACTTTTGATGAGTCAAGGTGTTACCACCAGCAATTTCAAAACCACCAGCAAGGATCCTAGCATTGATAGTTACATCTACGTATCACCAAAAAGCAAGGAACAACCAGCACAACATGAGAAGAAATAGAAGAAATACAAAAAGGATCTTTGGATAAGGATCCCACAACAGGAACAAGAAACGCATATCCAACACCGCCCTCTTGTGTCTAACTTCATCATTTCTCTTTCACATCAGGCCCTCTTAAATAAAATGGGATAAAATTTCATGGATCTTTTTTCAGGAAGAAAGCTAGAAGTGCCTCACGAAAGGATGAATTGTTCAAGGAAATGGTTCATAATGCTTCCATGTCTGTCAGTTCTTACCTTCATATGGCCCTGGTGTTGAGAAGTTTCCTCAATGAGGCCAGTTTTGGAGGGGGAAGACCTTTTCAGTTTATTCCCCAATGAGTTTCATTCTAGCTCATACGAACATATATTGCTCTCCTCCTAGCAAAACAGACACTTACCCTCACTTAAAATGTGAGCCATATCATCCTTCATATCTCCCCAGTCAATGCCTGAAGAGCTGCTCTCCTATGGGAAGGAAGGTATAGGCTACTTCAGTGGACCTGATGCCACAAGCAGGTGATGTTGATGTGTGGCAACAATATACGAGGCTAACAGATTCACAATCAAAAGTGTTAGTTTGCATTCCTGGCCCACTGCTAGACAGATACACATAATACCTGCAGGGAATATGGGCTAGTTCATATATAGAAACAAGGTCTCTGTCATTCGGTTCAACAAAAAAAGATTAAGTCTTCCATTTAAATTTAAACCTATCGTCCTTTACAAATTTTGATCCAATTTTAAGTATGGCTTAGGTATATTACAATCTAGTATAATTCTGGCTTGTTTTTGTATTTCACCCATATATTGGCAATCACAATCCCCTGGCTGTCTCAAAGGATATTTGCAGCTTGTTTAATAAACATGGTTAAAATAAACCCCAGCCTTGTGCTGTATTGCAGGGGTGTCAAACATGCGTCATCATGTGACGTATCGCGACTTTTTTCTCCTTCGCTAAACTGGGTATAGGCGTGGCCACCCCATGACACATCCGGCCCATGGGCCGCAAGTTTGACAGCCTTGCTGTATTGGAATACATTCCTTCTTAAAATTGTGTGGCTACGCACCAACAGCATCCACATAAAATGCACAGTCAACATGTTTTGACACAGTGAAACTTGCACGAATACAGACTTAATATACAAACTGGCAAATACAGGAGACACCCACTTGAGCCTCTGGTTCCAAAGAAATTCCCCAATCTATCTCTTCACTTCCTCCTTCAACTGAGATGCCATAATCTGTTGCCTCAGAGACAGACACCGTTTCTTCTGTTCCAAAGTCACCCCAGTCAATCTGCAATGGGAAAACAAAGCACAGGATATGTCACTAAATAATTTTGGAGATATCTCATGATTTTAAGATGTTTTTCCCCTTTCAAATCAACTCCTATGCTTTAAACTCTTATGTGCCTTCTTTTTGAACTCCTAAACACAGTCACATGGTCATGAATTTCACGCTTCTTACTCTTGTTTACAGAACATGAAAATACAAAATACATCCCTTAGCATTTGAAAGCTTGGGACTTTCTGCGCTGGCCACTTAGAATGTTGATTATCTGGGCACCCATCTGGCCAATAAAATGAGACAAATTTCAGATATATGAGGACAACATGGGACTATTGTAGGATAATTATTTCTACAGATGCTGCATTTCTGTTACAGTAAGGATTCTTCTTTGTGAAATACCGTTTCCTTAGAGATTAAACCCTCTACCATTTTTATTACAATTCTGGCACATATTTTTATTCATTTCTGCATCTGATACCTCATGATGGTAATCCTCTGTTAGTCATAACTACTGATTTATATTGTTTGCATATTTTAATATATTTTAATCTCTTTAATGCTACATCAGTTTTATGACATTTTAAATTATGTAACAGTTAGTATAAATACCTTTTTTGTGCAAAACATATTTTAATATTTAATAGTGCCTGGAATTGTATGGGTGGCCTGTAAGCATGGCTGGGCTGAAGTCCTGCATTCTTCTTCTTTTTCCCATTAGCAAATGTATATAAATCAGTAAAAACATTCAAAGGTTTCCGTTCACATTTCGTCTAAACACAGAACTGAAGCATGTAGGCATTGAAGGAGAGGAAGACCAGGTAAAAGAAAGGTCAATAGAAACGACAACTAAAGAGATAGAGGAAGAATTGGATGGCCAATGGCACATTCAACATCTAAAAGCAGCATAATGAGTACAGAGATGGGGGTCATGTGAAGGAGGGGAAAGAGGGCCAAGGGCCAAAATATTCAAGCCTTCTTCTACTCACCTCTGGATTTATTATCACCAATGCCCAGAAAAACAAAGTTATTTTGGGTTTAAGTTTGATCAGACTAAAATCCCCTCTCAGAATGCTCTGCCCAAACTTTTAAGTCCTAATAGATTTATTTTGTCAATGGAACAAAACACATTTTTGTATTTATAAGCACACACCAACAAATCATACATTGTATTTCGCGAAAAAGAAGAAAATTCTGAATTTAAGGCAGACCTTCAAATTGGACAGAAATGGTTCCATTATCATATTCTCAAAGAATCTAAGATAAAGCTTTTATATCAAAAATATAATATTTGATGGAGACAGAAATAGGTGTTTTTCAGATAGTTTCAGTATATGTTATCATGTCCCTTTGGTCCCCTTCAGACATACCGCTTCCTGTGATGGTAAATGGAGATATGACTGAAAAGGTTAATATTAAGAAGGGTACAAGACAAGGATGTCCTATGTCGCCATTATTATTATTTATTTAGACTTGTATGCCGCCCTTCTCCCTAAGGACTCAGGGCGGTGAACATTTAAAAACCATATGAATTACAATAAAAGTGAATTAAACAACTACTAAAGCCAATTAAAATTAGAATTAAATTAAAACAACTAAAATAACCCACCCCTGGGTCAATCCAGACCGGCCTGCTGAAACAGCCAGGTCTTCAGGTCTTGGCGGAAGGAGTAGAGATCAGGGGCCAAACAGAGAGCCACAGGGAGCTGATTCCATAGGGCGGGCACTCCCACAGAAAAGGCCCTAGCCCTGGGAACCGCCAGCCGACAATGTCTAACCGATGGAATCCCAAGGAGGCCCCTCCTGTGGGAGCGCATGGGGCGATCAGAGTGTGATGCTGGCAGGAGGTATTCCCACAAGTACCCTGGACGCAAGCCATTTAGGGCTTTATAAGTTATTACTAGCACCTTGAAGGCAACCCGGGAGGCAACCGGCAACCAGTGCAAGTCGCGCAGGAGGAGTGTAACATGGGAGTATCGGGACATAGCCCGCGCGGCTGCATTCTGCACCAGCTGCAACCTCTGGGTGGTCCGCAAGGGCATCCCCATGTAGAGAGCGTTGCAGTAGTCGATTCTGGAAGTGACGAGCACATGAGTGACCATTCAAAGGGCATCTCGGCTCAGATAAGGGCGGAGCTGGCGAACCAGCCAAACCTGGGCAAAAGCCCCCCTGGCCACAGCTCCCACTTGCTCCTCTAAACTGAGCTGTGAATCCAGGAGGATGCCCAGATTCCTCGCCCTATCCACGGGGGGCAACACCTCTCCCCCCATGACCAAAGATGGCACATCCACTGAGAACAGAGATGCCGGTAAGAACAGCCACTCAGTCTTGGCCAGGTTGAGCCGGAGCCTGTCACTCCCCATCCAGACCTGCACCACCTCCAGGCACTGGGACATCACGGAGAGAGCATCACTGATTTGGTTTGGGGTGGAGATGTAAAGCTGGGTATCGTCCGCATATTGGTGATACCTCACCCCAAAGCCAGGGATGATCTCATCCAGCAGTTTCATGTAGATATTAAGCAGGAGAGGTGAGAGAATCAACCCCTGTGGCACCCCACAAGTGAGGGGCCTTGGGGCCGATATCTGCTCTCCTGTCAACATCGACTGCGAGCGGCCCGAAAGGTAGGAGGAGAACCACCACAGACCGGTGCCCCCCACTCCCAACCCCCGAAGCCACTGCAAAAGGATACCATGGTCGATGGTATCGAAAGCCGCTGAGAGATCTAAAAGGACCAGGACAGAGGAAAACCCCTGTCGAGCCCGCCAGAGATCATCCATCAGTGCGACCAATGCTGTCTCCGTGCTGTGTCCAGGCCTGAAATCCGATTGATACAGGTCTAGATAATCAGCTTCCTCCAGGAACAACGAGTTGCTGAACCACGCTCTCAACAACCTTCGCTAAAAAGCGAAGGTTGGAGACTGGACTATAGTTGTTTAAAACAGTTGGATCCACAGCAGGCTTCTTGAGGAGGGGTCTGACCACCGCCTCTTTCAAGGCGGTGGGAAAAAACCCCTCACTCAAAGAAGCACTGACAACTGCCTGGAGCCAACCGCGTGTAACCTCCCTGGAGGCATAAACCAACCAGGAAGGACACAAGTCCAATAAACACGTGGTGGAAGACAATCTCCGCATGATCCTGTCCACTTCATCCAGGGAGACAGGGTCAAACTCAACCCAGATAGAATCAGCCAGACTCGTCGTCACTCCATCATCCACACCCTGCAAGTCAGAGTCCAAGCCGGCCCGAATCTGAGCGACCTTATCCGCCAGATGTAAACTAAATTCCTCTGCTCTGCCCTGCAGAGGGTCCCCCCTTCCCTCCAAATGAAGAAGGGAGCGAGTGACCCTAAACAGGGCTGCAGGGCGATCATCATCAGAGCAGAGAAGTAAGCACATCTCGCTGCTCTAATCGCTTCCAGGTAAGTCCTAATATAGGCTCTTAGCTGGACACGGTCAGACTCGGAACAGCTGGTCCTCCACCTGCTCTCCAGGCATCTTCTCTGCCGCTTCATCCCCCAGAGTTCCTCGGAAAACCAAGGGGCCAACCGGGGTCTACGGCGAGGAAGAGGCCACAAGGGGACAACCCGGTCGAGCGCTGCCGAGTCTGCCTGCTGCCAGGTGGCCACCAAAGTCTCGGCTGGGCTGTGGTCGAGGGAAGTGGGCAAGAATCCCCGCGCCATCTGAAACCTCTTGGGGTCCATCAGGTGCATGGGGCAGAACCATCGTAGTGGCTCCTCATCCCAGCAGCGAGGGGCAGCCGATTGGAAGACCAGCCGCAGGAGATAGTGATCTGTCCATGATAGGGGTAGGGTGACCGGTGACCCACCCCCCAGATCACTACACCACCATCCCGAGACAAAAACAAGGTCGAGTGTGTTCCCCCCCTCATAAGTGGGCCCCTGAATCACCTGGGTCAGGTCCATGGCTGCCATGGCTGCCATGAACTCCCGGGCCAATCCCAACACCCCCCACAGAGAGGGCAAGTTGAAGTCCCCCAGAACCATAAGCCTGGGGAACTCCACTGCCACCTCCGATAGAGCATCAAGCAGCCCGGGAAGGGCCGTCGCCACGCAGCTGGGGGACAGGAACATCAGCAACAGACCCAACCGACCTCCCGGGCCCAATCTCAGGAGGAGGGACTCACACCCACCTATCTGCGGGAAAGTGGCCTCCCTTGGAAACAGGGTCTCCCTGATAACTATGGCTACCCCTCCACCCCTTCCCTGAGCTCGAGACCGGTGCAGCACCCGGAAACCTGGGGGACATAGATCACACAGAGGGACACCCCCTCCAGTCCCAGCCAGGTCTCCGTAATACATGCCAGATCCGCAGCCTCCTCCTCGATAAGCTCTCAAGGAGGGTGACTTATTAGCGGATCTGACATTTACATACACCAGCTTAAGCTCAGGGACCACATCTCCCAGGACCCCAGGGGAGCGGGCAGAGACCTGAGGGTCGGAGCGCATCACCGCTCACAAACAGCGGGGACGTACTCCCAAAACATAATTTGGCCCTCTGTCTCGTCCCCTCCTGCCATAACCGATCGCCCTAGGGATTGTTAGTCCCACCCTGCCCACAGCGGACCCCGTGGTCCCCTCACCCAGCTCCCCCGCAACGAGACTCGTTTCCGGCCCGGATAAACCAAGATTTAATAACGGGGGTTGATTTCCCTCCCCCCTCCCTATCCCATTAAAACATCGAATTAAAAAATTTAAAAAACGTCCCTTAGCACCGTATTTAAAATTTAACCCCTTGGTCGCGCCGTGCCAAAATTATTTGTCAATACAAATTATTATTTGTACTGACTTTGGAAGTATTAAATAGAAACATTAGACAAGATAGGAAGATAAAAGGTATGGAAATAAAAAAAGAAGAGTATAGGTTACAGGCATTTGCAGATGACTTAAGTTTTTATTGTAGACGATCCACAAGAAACATGGTTGAAACTAACGGAAAAAATAGAAGAGTATGGGGATGTGGCAGGACTGAAAATAAACAGAGAAAAAACTTTTAGTGAAGAATATCACAGATAAGCAAAAAAGAATTAATGAAGAGATTAGATATTCAGATTACCAAGAAAGTTAAATATTTAGGCATCCAATTAACAGCAAGATGTGTAACGATTAAAGAAGATTATTATAAATTGTTACAACAAATTAAGATAGACTTGGAAAAATGGAACGGTTTGCAACTATCGTTAACAGGAAGAATAGCTACAATTAAAATGAATATACTACTGAGATTATTGTATCTGTTTCAAACAGTCCCGATAAAGCTGGAAAAAAATATTTTGAGGATCTAAATAAAATAATATTAAAATTTATATGGCAAAGGAAAAAAGCAAGAATTAACTTTAAAATGCTACAGGATAAAAGAACAAGGGGAGGTTTGGACTGCCAAATTGGGAACTATACTACCAGGCAGCGGTGCTAACATGGATGAAAGAATGGGTTGTACTGAGGAACACAAGACCTTGGAGGGACATCATTTGCAACTGGGCTGGCATGCCTTTTTATGGTATGGGAAAAATAAGATACATGGTTACTTTCAAAGACACTATATAAGAAATTCTTTATTGCTACTGTGGGAGAAAATTAGAGAACAGTACTATTTGAAAATACCAGTTTGGCTTTCAACAATGGAAGCACTTATTCATTCAAATGTTTTTAATATTGGAAATTTGTTAGATATAAAGATATTTTGAATGAAAAGAGTGAACTCAAAACTAAACAAGAATTGGAGGAGCAAGGGATTGAAGTGGCTTGGTATTCACACATGCAAATACAATCTAGATATGAAAAAGATGCAAAACTATATGGTTTCTACAGAGAATTGACAGAATTGGACAAGATACTAACAGGAACAGAAGAAAGATTGATTAAAAATTGTAGAGTTATTTGTTGGGCATTAAATTAGAAGAGGAACAAGTGAAGGAGACAATGATAGCATGGGAAAAAATTTGGTTATACAACTAAATAGATAAATGGCAGAAATTGTGGGATAGAAATTATAAGTTAACAATGTCAATTGCATATAAAGCAAACTTGAATAAGATGTTTTATAGGTGGCACTTAGCACAAGCAAGGTTGGCAAGGATGTTTAAAGACAAATCAGCTAAATGTTGGAAATGTCACCAAATACCTGGGTAATATTCTCACATGTGGTGGACATGTGTAGAAGCCAAAAAATACTGGACAAAAATACACATGTGGTTGGAAAAGATGATACAACAGTATATTTATTTAAAACCTGAAAATTCCTGTTGGGGATCTTACCTGAAATTTATAGTAAAGAGAATATATATTTGATTATTCATGCATTAACTGCAGCTAGAATTGTATTTGCTCAAAATTGGAAAAGTGAAGGGATTCCTACTGAAGAAAATGTGATCAGAAAAATATTAGAATATGCAGAAATGAATAGATTAATACTTGCAATTAAAGAGAAGGAGCAAACTGAATATTACCAGATATGGGAACTATTTTATCGATGGGTAGAGAAAAAATATAAAAGCTAGAAATAGCTAATAGACTAGTGAAATACAGAAAATATGTTAATAGAATTTAACATGTTAAGAAGAGGAGTGTTATAGTAATAGAAATATTACATATATCAATAAGATAAGAATAAAGTAAGAATAGAGAATTGATATCAAAGCAATGAATATGATTGTAAAAATTAACTGTTATTGCACAAGGTATTTGTACCCAGATGACACACCATTAAATGAAAGATGAGTTGTATGTATTTTAAATAAAATAAAATAATTAAAATTATTATTATTAAAAAAACAGACATACTGCTTCCTCCTCGACCATTTCTTTCACTTCCTCTGTCTTTGGCCGTTCCACCGATATTGGTTTGACTCCTCGCCTCCACTCGTATACGGTGGTGTTGCCTTGAGCCTGCACATGTCTCAGTAATGGGACTACTTGTTCTGTAGAACTAGAATGCACAAAAGAAGCCTCAGTTTGCCCTTTGCTAGAGTTTGTAGAAGCAAAGATGATCACCACCCTCCTGGAAATACATTTAACTTTACAAAGTGAAGTAGCTGTAAAAAGAACTCTACGTGTGGGTTGTGGGGTGCTTGCAAACTTCATCCCAGGATCACAGGAATTAGTTACACGGCTCAAATAAATGGATCAGCTCAAATACTTTTTAAGGGGGGGAGAGGACTCTAACTAATCCATGTTTATCTGTCTAATTAGCAAATAATTGACCAGGTCAACATTTCCTAGGGTTTCTGACAACAGCCTTTCTAGCTTAGCTTGAATATGCCTATATTTTTCTTCTGAAGTGCAGCCTCTTTTTTCAACCACATACATTACATCATACAACCTGATCTATCTGAATTGGACCACTGGGTTACCTAAATCTATGCAGTCTTTTCTAGCCAGCCTCTTCAAGCCGGACATTTTTGCAGTCCTCTTAATTCAGATTTTTTTTTTACATGGAGACCCTAAAAGCAGTGCTTCCCACTTTTGACACCTCGTGTTTTGGCATAGAGCTACTGTCCCTTTCCAGTTGCATCAGCAGATTTTAAATAGTGAGGAAGACTGTATAACTCTTTCAAAGTTATTCCAGTTCATTTTCAGCTTAGAAGCACCTACCCATCACAAACAAATTGTACACAGGCCTGGTATAGGTTGATGGCTTCCAAAAGTTCCTTGGCACCACCTCCAATCTCTTCCAGTTGTGATGGCAAGTCTTTCACTAAAGCTAGGAGCTCTTGGTGTATATCATCCCCCTGATAGAAATGGGACATATAAGAACAAATGGACAATATTCAAAAGAAGGTTTGCCAAGGCCTCATGGGTTTAGGAACTTAATTTTGAAGCTGCGATAATTAAGCCTCTGAGCATTATTCATTCATGAGAAATAAACTTGATCCCTGAACTTTCTGCCTTATCTCCCAATTCTTTAATGGGAAGGAAACCTGAAGTAAGGTGACTCTGGGATCATAGCACATGTCTACAGGGAGTCCAGAGTTTCCAATCAGCCCTATATTCTAAATGTAATTTACATACATACATACATAATCTGTCGCACCTTCAGTACACACAGATACATCACAAGGATGCAATTAAATTTAAAAATCCATCAAGAGCCATTTTTCTCTACTGCAGAAAAACAACCACAACAAGTCAACACATTAGTTGAACTGGGGATAAACTTTTCAAGGTTTTAAGCAGCCTCCATCTCCTGCCAAAATGTTCAAGGTAGACTAAAAATCTGGGCTTGCAGTAAAGCATCCCTTTATACCGAAATTCCATACTGCTTGCAGGAGCTGCAGAAACGTTCCCTCATCTCAGCTGCCGCCAGCTGACACTCTTCCTCCTTCCGGATGTATTCTTGTTGCAGTTGCTGACATTTGCTGATCTGTTTCTTGAGGGAAGGGATCTCGTAGTTGACATTTCGCACCAGAAGGCTGGACAGTTCCACTGCAGGAGAAAATAAAAAAGACGCAGTGTATTTCACCCTGCTTCTGCGTATGAGCAAGATAACATTATGGTACACAAACTGTACACACTCAAAGCAATACAGAACAGGAACAGGCAATTTTTCATTGGCCAGGAAATATACCTATGAAAGGCATCATGTTTTTCAGCTGAAGGCTACAGCAGGTGGAGTGCAGATATATTGATTTACAAGAAAGGAAGACCACTCTGATTTTAAGTCCACCACTACTTCAAAAAATGAAGAGTGTAGGGAAAAAAATGATTAAACAGAAAAAAGTACAGGGCAACATCCAGCTTCCTTAACTTGTCAAAACTAGATTGCCAAGGCTAAATGCAACTAATATTAGAGATTCCTAATCAAGGGAAAAGTGTGTATTTGTATATAGATATTTATAAATGCATGATGAACATTCCAGAAGCCATGCCCCCTCAAAAATGGCAAAGCTGGACCAACATACACGTACCTCCCACACACATGAATTAATAACTACCAATTAAAATTAATTGCCTATAAATAATACACTCCCTTTATAGAATTAATTGATCTCCATCTGTATATACCAACCTACTCTCATAGTCTACTCACATGGCTATGCACAAGCACCTTCTAGTATAAAGGAGCAATAAAAAGAATGGATAGTTGCATTGAGACAGGAAAGAAAAGAAATTGTGCAAATGGAGGTGAAGCAAAGGAAGCATAACTGGACTGGGAGAAAAAACAGGGAGAAAAGATCTGTCCATATGGTACGCAAGAAATTCAAATTTACAGCATAATCATCCCCTGCCAAGCAAAGACTAATCTTCAAGGGAGTCATACTTTCCAGTACTGGTAATTTGAACCTCCTATCTACGACAGTTGGTTAATATAAACAACTGAATACAGAACCAGCCATTTAGTAAGAATAAAACAGATGCTGCTTTAACTTTCATGACAAGCATACTAGAAAAAGAATTGAGGTGGGTTAATTTAAGTCTGCCTATTTCTTCTTTGAAGAAACAAACTTGTTAATGAGAATTTGGGAAGGGGGGAGCTAAGCCACGAAGCTTATTTTTAACCAATATGTTAAATGATAAATTCCCAAATATATTTCTAGAAAGGAAAAGTCACCTTCTAAACTCGAGACAGAATCTGAATTTACATTGAGTTGTTCTAAGGCCTTTAAATCCCTGAACACACAACTATTTGATATAAACCAAAGGCTCAATACCTTAGCCTTAAAAGAATTTTATTGCTGCAGGGAGAAAATTAATACCTATGCAAATTGTTGGATATCTCTGAGGCTTGAATGAATCTTTCATTTGGTTCTTCAAATATTAAGGAAGATTGGAAGATAACTCCAAATATTTGAATTGTTTATTCATTCAATACTGATTCAGTTATCTTATAATTATCTCTACAATTATTCTTTGAACAGAATCAGGAACAATTTTAGTTCTGGGATAATTAATGTCCTATTTTGCTTTGCTTAGGCCTATCTGAGTCAAAAAACCCAGCTTTGTCAGTATATAAAATATTGAAAAGGTTTACCTGCCAAACACAGAGTATGGATGATGGTTTTTTGCTAGTATGTATGCAGAATTACTGTAATAATTAATACAGTAATGAGAAAAGAAACCTTACTTAAAATTGGGGGGGGCTTTACTGAATTGATTAAGTTTTCAGGAGAGGCACATCAATGGCAACTGGGATATCTTTAAGGGTTAGATTCTGGATTTGTTAAGACACTCAAATTCTAAATTAATCCTTGCTGCTGAATTTAACATGAGAATTACCCTCTTCACTCCCATTATAATAATTTGCACCTCTTGACCAACAAACTCCCATACTTTAGGACATGTAATGCAAAGGACAATGAAATTAACAAAGAAGAATAGATGTTGGCCTTGATGACTGTGAAAGTTGGTCTTCTCATCCTAAATATGTACAGATTATTTCGGATGCTGAAGGGGAACATGCAGAGCCAATCAGAGAAGGGGTCCCAAAGAACTGACAAAAGGAAATGAGACTCACCTATATATTTTGTGTATCACCTCTATAACCTGACTGAAGTGTCAACTGCAACTTCTCATATAGACCTTATTATTTATAAATCCATATTAATTAAAAGAGCTTTGGTGGCTCAGGCTGTAAATGCCTGCTCTTAAGATCCAGCTGTCTACAACTACTGTAGGCTCGAATCCCACCAGGCTCAAGGTTGACTCAGCCTTCCATCCTCTCGGGGTAGGTAAATTGAGGACCCAAGATTGTTGGGGGCAATTAGCTGACCTTGTAAAAATGCCGTTTAGTAATAAGCAGGCATATACAATGGAATGAAGGCTATTGCTGAGCACATTGGATTGTGCTAAATTGTAAGCGCCCTGAGTCGGAGAAGGGCGGCATATAAATGTAATTAAAAAAAAAAAACATGTCTTCAGCAACATATGGTGCTGCTTAGAAAATCTCCAGCCCTTTTGAACTTGCTGTCCCCCAGACATATTGGAACAATATTCATAGTTCTTGTTCAATATGGCTGAGTTGAACAATATGTTCCAGATGATCCAATATATCTAGGGAGCACCACACTGAGGAAAATTTTCTCAGAAATCAAAAGAATCCATGTGACAATGTTTCAGTTAGGCAACAGAATAGTTAATACTATTCTAATACAATAGTTATTATTAGCTCATACTATAATTAATAATTAATACTATTGTATTACTATAGTTAGTACTCCATAGGAAATACCAATCACTTAAGGTTAGTATTCCCTAGGGAGAAATGATCATTCATATACAAACTGCATAAACCTGTAGGATCCCAACCCCAAATAATACGACAAATAGTGAAGGAATGACAGAATGACAGAATTGGAAGGGAACTTGGAGGTCTTCTAGTCTAACCCTCTGCTCAGGCAGGAAGCAATGTATCATTTCAGATAAATGGTTATCCAATCTCTTCTTAAAAACTTCCAGTGTTGGAGCTCAACTTCTGGAGACAGGTTGTTCAAGGAATTTAAATATGTATTCTGTAACATAAAGAATGCCACAGAATTTTCCTACTCTGATGCAGAACTTACTAAACAAGAATTAGAGGCTTGAAGCTAATGAAAATATTCCAGAAATGTGCAGATTTGCAAAATTATAAATATCTAGTTATCTCTATTAAAGATATATTTCTACTCTGGCTAGCAACCCAAAAAAGCCACTTGTCACTAAGAAAACATGTAAGACCTGCAAAAAATTATTGAGCCTAGAAAGGAAATTTATAGGCTGATATAAAACAATAGACAAGAAAAAGCTAAAACTCAAGCTTTCAGGCTGGGTATAACTTTCAGGTAGGGTCGAAGAGGTCTTGCCGCTGACTCTAGAATAGCCTTCCATAGTCTGGACTCCTACCAGATAGCAATAGCACTTAGACTTATATACCGCTTCACAGTGCTTTACAGCCCTCTCTAAGCGCTTTACAGAGTCAGCAAAATGCCCCCCAAAATCTGGGTCCTCATTTTACCGACCTCTGAAGGGTGGGAGACTGAGTCAACCTTGAGCCAGTGACATTCAAACTGCTGAACTGCTAGCAATTGACAGTCAGCAGAATTATCCTGCAATATTGCATTCTAACCACTGCGTCATTCCAGCTCTTATATGTAGATTCCCTATTCAGGGTGGATGTAGGAGATAATTTGGAGACCTGAAGTTTAATAAAGGCACCTAGATTGGGAACTGCTGCTCTAAAACCCTTGTATCTTTTTTAAGCCTCAAACTTCTCTCTGCTTGGGGACTGCAGACATTAAGGAAATGCTACCAAGGAAGAGAATGTACTCTAGATCAGAGGTGTCAAACTTGATTTCATTGAGGGCCGCATCAGAGTTGTGTTTGACCTCGGAGGGCCGGGGTAGGTGTGGCAAGGATAAGCTCAGCCTGCTCCATTTTCGGCCACAACAGCCTCCTGCAGCCCTCTGACAGCAAAAACTCAGTTTTCACTGGCAGAAGCCTATAGAAAGCTGTCACAGCTGAAAACGGAGCCTCTAAGGGCTGCACGTGGTCCTCCTGAGCTGTTTTCACTGTTTCCAGAGCGGGCCCGTGGGCCAGATCTAAGCACCCCGCAGGCCGGATCTGGCCCACGGGCCTTGAGTTTGAGACTCCTGCTCTGATTAAGAAAGGACAATATGAATATGGAAAGCTTTTGCAGCGATCTTCAAATGTTAAGCCTTCCGATCTCTGAAGGTGTTTCTAAGAGGGAGAAATGTGATTTTAATTGCTGGTGGGCAAGTAATGTAAAAACCTGAATTTATATAGCCTTAATTGCAGGCTAAAGAAAGGAGGGGACTTAGACTCATTATGAGAATTGTGCAATGCATGGAGGCTGCCTTTTGCCTTACCCAAGTAAGTGTTATCCTTTTCATATAGTGTTACAATTTCTTGCCAATCCTGTAAAAGAGGAGCAGAAAAGACAATGAAATGAGAATACTGCTGTGATATACAGTTTGCATCCCATTTTCCAATCATTCTAAGGGCCAGAATGCCATCTCTCAGAGATGGGAAAGTACAGCATCTCTTGCACTTTGCCAAAACTGAAAAAACCCAGAAGATGCTTAAATAGAAAATAAACCAGGAAGAAAAACTTAATATACTGAATGAATAAATGAAAATCATTCAAAATTATAAGAGATTGAGCTAGCTCTTTGAGGATTCCCAAAGCACTATTAAATCAAGCAATAATAGCCACTGCTTTATCTAAATAGACTGAAACTCATATAAACTAGATTACTTCCTCCTCTTTCAAGTTTGTTCAAATATTTTAGCCTTACCGGTTATCTATGGAAGGGAGGGTGTTACACCAATCTGCACTCATCGCAATATGACTTCATTCATACACAGCCTTAATCTATGATTTATCTAATAATGGTTTGTTGAACAGTGATCTGATTCACATTCAATGCCTAAGTTTAACCCATGGTTTACATGCTATACTGAGCATATTTTCATTAAAAAACACTATGTGAGTGCTGTGGATTTTAGGTCTCCCCCCCCCCAAGTATCTAATAGTATGCCATATTTATGTTTGACAGGAGCTCCACTCTTCTGGGGTTCTCTTGGACCCACAGCTCCTGATCAAATGAGAAAATGGCAGTTGAGGTTAGAGGCCTTTGCACAAGTACATTCTGAGGGCCAGCTGCCCCTTCTTGGTTGGGAGGTACTGCTCAGTCACCTATGGAATCATCTAATTCTAACCCAACTTGCTGTACAAGTGGTCTTCAACTTACAACCACACTTTGAGCCCAAAATTTCCATTGTTAAGCAAGGCAGTTGTTAAGTGAGTTTTGCCCCATTTTATAACCTTTCTTGCTACAGTTAAGTGAATCACTGCAGTTGACTCAGCCTTCCATCCTCTCGGGGTAGGTAAATTGAGGACCCAAGATTGTTGGGGGCAATAAGCTGACTTTGTAAAAAATGCCGCTTAGTAATAAGCAGGCATATACAATGGAATGAAGGCTATTGCTGAGCACACTGGGTTGTATCCCAAAAATTGTAAGCCGCCCTGAGTCTTCGGAGAAGGGCGGCATATAAATGTAATTAAAAAAAAACACACAGTTGTTTAATGAATCTGGCTTCCCGCTGACTTTGCTTGACAGAAGGTTGTAAAAAGTGATCACATGAAGCCAGGATATTGCAACCATCATAAAATACATAATAGTTGCCAAGCACTGAATTCTGATTACCTGACCATGGGGATGTCCAGTATGAAAAATGGTCATAAGTCACTTGTTGTAACCTCAGCCACTAAACAAATTGTTGTTAAGTCAAGGACTACTTATACACTGGACTACCATTCAAGTTTGCAATCTGCATCTGGTCCAGAAGGCAGTGACATAGACCAGTAATCCCCAACCTTTGCAGCTTGGTTACCCCAAGGGGAGGTGTAGAGGGGCATGTGCAGTTCCACTCATGCAAGAGAGAGAAACCTTTGGGGCTCAGTTTTGTGCTCCTTCAACCTTCTCCATGCCAAAAGCTTTTACAAAGGGACAGAAGGCCTGAAGCAGTGTGAAGTCACTTCCCCAAAGCTTTTCATACATTTCCAAAAGCTTTTGGCGCACAGAAGCCTTTGGGAGAACTCTGCTTCTTCAGATCACCAAAAGTGGATTGGGCAACCTGCACAGGCAGCCTCAGTGAGTCGGCAAAGCTGAGCAAGGCGCCCTCATCCCACTCATGTCTCTGCTATCATTGCTTCACTTTTGGAGTATTGGGGCAGGCATCTCTGTGGCCCAGCTGGGGAGTGAGAGGGGAAACGGACCACGTGAGTGGCGAGCCAGCATGTACGCGCACAGCTCCTCTCATGCAAGAAAGAAGCCTTTGGGGCACTGCTTGCACAAGTGGAGCTTCATGCATGCACACGTGCACACAGTCCACCTCTTATGTGGCTGTTTCTAAACAGGCCACGGCCTGGTAATGGGCCATCACCTGGGAGTTGGAGACCCGACATAGGCAGTAGTGAGCAAATTATAGCATACCCACATAACTGTTGAATGAGCTGCAATGACTCCCATTAAGCTTCCAGGTGCAATTCAAGGAATTGATCATCACCTTTAAAGCTTTACATATGAATGCAGGCTAGTTTTAGGACCACTTATCCCCCCTGGTTTCTGCCTGTCACACCAGATGTTTGGGTTGCCATACTCCAAGACTCCTTGGTGTTACCTAGTGAGGCCTGAAAAGCACGTATTCTCTGACATGCACATGCCTTATGAAATCTCCTGCAGAGATACAGATGATGCCAATCTCTTGGCTTTCAGGAAACCAAAGAAAACCTGGCTTTTCCCCCTGATACTGGGTCCAAGATTTGGTGGGCCAGGCTATCGTGATTAATGAATGCAAGTTTATTTATGTCTCAGTGTTGTGGGGTTTTTTGTTCCAATTTGATTGTGTTTCTTATTATTTTTATCAAAGTAGATAAATGAACCATATAAGTTTGCTCAATAATAAATACTGTATAAATAATATTTCAGATGCAAAAGTTCTCCACATTGTGTTCTGAAAGACAGGAATTTTAGAAGAAGTTATATTTTGGTATAACTTCTTGGACAGTCTTCCACTTCCAGAGTGTGTTTCTACCTAGATTTATTGGATTACTATGGCTTTCATCTCTGATTCAATTTAACCAATATTTTTGTTGGAAGTGGATAAGAACATGGATGCCTGGTATTCTTGATTCAACTGTTGAAAAATCCAAGATTAGTAAATTGCTCTTATTGAAGGAACTTTAACAAACAATAGAGTTCATATGTCATGTTAAACTACATGAGGTTCTTTTGGTTTAGCACGAAGAAGTGAACCTTAGTTAATTAAACTTTAACATTTTGTAATTCATGGGTATAAGTTTGCTTAAGTAATAAAGAGGGAAGCCAACACTTGGAAAATGTAGAGTTCACTGAACACTGGATGCAAAATATGCTGTTTTCCTCCTCTGATTTACTCACCTTCATTCGCTGCGAAGAATAGCGACCAAATATGTTTTTAGAAGAGGCTTCAGTCCTTTTGAGGATCTCCACAATTCTGAGGCAATGAAAATAGTGAATATCTGGAATCAGAGACAGAAGGACTGTGAGATTTTGATTAACACGTTTTATTCTGTAAATCTCTTATTTTTCTTTTAAAAATAAACAGCAAAAATCCCGAGCTTATTATTTAAAGTTAATTATATATTCTAAATACAAGGTTAATTATACATTCATTTAACAACTTTCATAAATACTCACAGGAACCAGAAAGAAGACATTTGATCTCTTCATTTTCTGGCATGTCCTGGATAGCCAAAGCAATTTTTTCACGAATGATGCGGACCTCAGCCTGCCATTTCAAGCTGCAGTGTCGCCTATCCACCAGCCAATCTTCAAAAAGAAAAAAATACACATCCAAATAAGCCAGAAAGATCACATACCTATTCCAAGTCATATTTAAAGTAGTCATTTGTTTCAACGGGACAACTAAAGAACACAAAGAGAGACCTACCAAGCAACTTGCTGGTCTGTATATCAATTGGCAAGTTCTGATAGTCCTGTTGAAACAGAAACAGAGTGATTTAACAAGTCTCAAAGAGATTTAACTTAGTGAAATTACTACGTCAATGTTACACCCACCCAACATATTAACTCACTGAAGATTTAAAAGAAATAACATGTTCTATTACTACATCAATGATATGTTACACCTCCCCAACATATTAACTCACTGAAGATCTAAAGGAAATAACATGTCCAATAATATTAGCAGATTAAACTTCTGTTAAAATATATTGAATTAAAATGATCATTACATGCTTAATTCTTGCTCCAATTACAATACAATATGGTTTCACAAACTATGATAGGCCAGGGTTTTTTAGCAATGTTGACTTCAGTAGGTTACAATTAGTTGGGTTTTACACAACACACAAACCTACACCCATGACTTACAAAACATGCCATGGTTCACCTTTTTGTGCTAAACCAAAACAACCTTATATGGTTTAACATGACATGTGAACTCTACTGTTGATTAAAGATTTTACATTATTCATAGAAAATGAGAAATATTTTAAACAACACTTTGATGCAGTTAAGTCATTGCTATAGGATGCAGTAATAAAAATGAATTTAGCAAAATCATGCCTAACTCTTCAGTTCTGTGCTTAATTTTCATAGGGTCTCCTGCTTGAGTGGAGAGTTGGACTAAAGGACCTCTAAGGTCCCTTCCAACTCTGTTATTCTCAAGTCTAGAAATAGTGATTGCGAAGTAATCGCAGGACGAGGTGATTACCCACCCCCCAAAATGCTGTTTCCCACCAACTCCCCCTCATCATTACATGTTCTTTCCCACCTGCATAATTTTATTGCCTCCGCAGCCAAAAGAACTCGTTTTTCTTCACGATACTACTCTTCCGCCTCAACAACCAATCGACGCAGACGCAGGACGGAATTCTTCCGCCGTAGCCAATAACGAACGCAAGTTCCAATACGCAGAGCCCGCCTTCTGTGGGAAGTGAAATGAGGGAGCTGTACAAGGCCACGCATCATTTCTGTGATTGGCCAAGCAGAAACTCACGCCGTAAAAAATTCACTTATACCAGAAGCGGCGGGCGGGGGGGGGATTGCGGTCGGAGCGAGTGAGGGTAGAGGAAGGGGAGTTAGGAAATGATAGTGGTCGGCAGGTGGCGCTCAAAACTTGCAGATTCTTTGACGAGGCTATTTTTGTATGAGCGAATTGTGCATGCGTGAATTTGAACCCTAAATTTATTTATTTTTATTTACTTGATTTGATTTGTTAATCGCTTACAAGATAATAAAGATAAGAATAAAGTATAAATACAGAAAATAGATACGAATAATTGTGAACAGTAGACACGATGGTGCGCTTACGCACGAATGTAGATGAAGCGGAAATGCTAAACCGTTTCAGCTAAGGTCATGGCCAGTAGTAAAAGGATTATCTGCATACGAAAGTTAAGTCAATCCGCAAATTCTCTTAAGGCTAAAAATTATCTTTATTTCCTAAAAAAACCTGTCAGAATAGTACAGTATTCAGAAATTCGACAGCTCGAGATAAAACGATAGTCTAATTCCTTTATATTGTATAGTAATTCCAAGTCAAGGTTGCCTACTACATCAGCTATTTAATACTTAGATGCTGGGAAATTATTACACAATGCGACTGCCTTCAAGTAAATTAAAGGATAACGTAAGTACAAGGTCACATTGGAAAATAACTGCTAATATTTTTGTTTTTCAAAATTAGCCATTTCTTCCAACCAGAAGTTAATGCTGGAGTGGCATAACCTAGTAATAATAATTGTAATAGCAAACAATGCAAAAATATCTATTCCCCAAGTCGAATTGTCCAGCAATTCTAATGTTTTATGTACATGATAGCACCAAAGTGTATAGTAAATTTCCAAATTGAACTGTGAATATTTTCAGCTTTTGTTTTAGTAACACTATTTTAAGATGAGGCTGCCTTTGATGAAAAGGTGAAATTACAGAGCTTGACATTCAGTTCATGTGTTTGCCTACAGTAAAGGTCATAAACCTCTCATAAATGGCTTACTAAACCACATACAAGAAATTTTATTATAAGCAATTATTTTATATTTCAGAATCTGAGTGAGAATTAAGTACATTTTGACATTCTAGATCGAGGGTCTTCAAACTTGGCAAGTTTAAGACTTGTGGAGTTCAACTCCCAGAATTCCTGAGCTAACATGACTGGAGGAGGAATTCTGGGAATTGAAGTCCACAAGTCTTAAAGCTGTCAAATTTGAAGACTCCTGTTCCAGATAGTCTCCAATCTCACTACTATTTATAACTTCCAGGCAGATAATGGGGAGACAGATGTCCCTTGAATGACTTATGTGTCAGTTTTCTCCAGTCATGCTTCCCTGTAGATATATTAGATTATAGAATTTTTTCCTCTTAAAAGCTCTAACATATCTAGGGCATCAGACTGTGGAAAGCAAATTTACAGTAACAAAAACATTTTGCCAACTATTATTGCTATATCCCAGATGGTTGGTGTTGAGTTTGGACTTAAACATGCCTGGAAAATAGATCTTAAAATCAGTGGAACTTCCACTTGATTGGAAGGGCTTCTCTAAAAGGTTTGGATTTAACCCATTAAACATACATACTGTCCAGGGCTCAGAGAATTTTGGTGATATTATATTTAACTAAAGCCCCAGTCTTTTGAATGGAACATAAATGGAGTTAAATTTGTCTGGAATTAGGGTAGTGACAACAAATTTAAGAATGCTTAAATAAAATCCAAGCTGGAAATAAATTAGTATGTGGGTTATAGATGAGTGAAGGAAACCCAATGTTTCTCACATTACCTTTGCCTTACCTCTAGTTTCAGAAGTTATAAGGGTCATGATTTTATTATGATTAGGAATGGGTAACCAAGCGACTTTGGAATTTCACTAAGATTCAGTCGCAAAATGGTGCACTGATATAAACTTGAATTATTGGAAATAGATTCAGTTCTGAACAATTTCTCTTACAGATTTTTTTCCACTTTATATATTCTACAGTGTTCACCTCTTGGAAAGATAATGCTGTTTTGGGAGAATGATTTGCCTGGGAAAACAACTGAATGGTCTCTAACCTGGATTATTGAAAGCTGTTGGCAGCTGAACAGGAAAAGGAACAAATTATTCCCCCTCACCCCAACACAAAAAGAAAAAGAAAAGAAAAGAAGTCTAAACCGGTCTGATGAGTGCCTGAGCCAGAGTCTAGTCTGACTAATCCTCCAAAGAAAAGAATAGATGTAAAAGAACCAATCTAGTAAGAACTAGAGATGTTAACCCTTTTGTTTCAATGAAGGATAAAGAAATAGATATTAGAAGATTGTTTGGCACTGGTAAGAACTAGAACCAGGAAGTTCCACCTGTTCATACCAACTTAAATGTCAGTTTAAGAGTTATTTTGTTTTATTTTAATAAGGAGTTCTTTGTTAGGTGGATTAACCTGAGAATTAGTGAGTGGCTCCTAGTTTTCCAGTGGGTATATTCTGTTGTCCCCATATTGCTCTGACATCTAGAAAATTACATTTTGTATTCCACAAAATTGGATTTGGAGGATTGCATAGATGAATAAATTGGTCCCCATTTATCAGGACCTTTTATTGGGCTTATCTGTCTTGGGAATTTTAGCCAGGGAAGGATTGGAGGTTTTTTTTTCTGTTGTCCAGTTTAGACTGGAAGCACTTTGGAAACTCAAAACTACATTTTTATTGGTGTATTTATACTGTTCCACAAAGAACCAGTACCTTTGAGATACTGTATAAATAACAAATAGTCACAATTGTTGAAAGCTTTGCAAACATCATGGTAGTAGTAGGCAAGACTTATTTCCTTATTTTTTTAAAAATTTAACCTTGCCCAGTGTTCCAGAGGCCCAAGCCCCAGCGTGAACTGAAGCAGAGCACTTGCCAATCCAGACATGTCTCTGGAGGGAAAATTTTTCTCCCTTTCTTAAAATCTTCAGGTGAAAAAATTATTTTAGGAAGAAGCTTTTCATGTGGTCAAATCAGCTTAATATTTATTTATTTAAAAATGAATTAATACCTACAAAATTAGAAGATATGCCAGTGGCACCCTTCCCATCTACCTTGAAGCCCACAACCACCATTATACAAGCTTAAAACTTCAGTAAGGCTTTTTGGAATACCCTAAATATTCAAGGCAAGTTTCCAAAGATATTTATTACTCCACCAATTCATGAATAGAACTATGTGACTAATCTCTAAATTTTGCCTTCAAACATTTTGTTTATTGTAATAAAATATGACCAACAGGAGGTTTACACGCTATGCTACAACTATAAATACCTAACACATTATTTTTCATTTCCTTGCCTACCTATATTGCTGGGTGATTAGAAGTATAAAAGAAGTGTCCAATTATAATAAATATAGTAACTGGAACTAGAAGTCACAAAACAAGTATTTATAAAACACTAGTTCATACATGTCGTTTATCGTTCGATTACTGTAATATAAAATCATATGTATAGTATATATGACTCAGGATTAAAACTCATAGAAGAAGTTTTGTGAATTTTCAATTAACTTTATAATTGACATGGTTTTCAGTGATTGATTCCCACATTTGATTCTGGCAGAAAAAAAATAAACCAGCCAGAAATTATCTTCAATAAGTTGACACTATTATGAATGAAAATGGGTTTTACTTTCCTGCAGAATAATAGTGTTCCCATTTCAGAATTTGCACCCTGCAGGACCAGTCACTTATCTGGGTGCAATTCTTTACAATCTTGGTGTTTTAAATTTTGCCTTGTTAACTCAGTTTGGATTATAAAGTCTGAGCCTCTGTGGGCGTGTGCATTCAGTAATGCATTTATTGCCTATGGTTATCAACATAATCCACCTGAGGAAGGAAAGTGTTTGCTTTTTTAAAACTTTGACTCAGTAAATAAACATCTAAGGCTTTAAGCGATGCATTCCCAACATCCAAAAGGGCTGAAATTCTGGAATTTAAACACCCCCCCCCTTTTTTTTTAAATACCACCTCCTCCTTCTCCACAGGTAAAGTCAAATGAAATTGCTTTAAGCCAGCAAAGGTCTCAGCTTAGATTTCCCTCATCATGAATATTTAGATCTGTCCCTGCTCAGCCACTGTTCGCTCCTGTTTACTTTATGCAGGAGTGGCTCAGTCCCTGGTTAACCTTGACATACAGAGGGAGGGAGGGAGAAGTGAAGCACAAATAGGTATGTGGCACCTTCACACACCTGAGATGTGAGAATCACATTTTTACTGGTTGCCAAAGCCAACTCTGCCAGTTTTGCACAAAAGTAACAACGTCTAACTCAGTGTCTCGTTCTACCTCACGGCTTCTCCATATTGGTCTTTGCCCACAAGAGTTGAAGATACTGTTCAGTGACGGACAAATCAGACATCAGACAAAACAGGTATGTTGTTAACGGCACTTTTAAGGGAAGAGGGGAAGGAACTCACTCCACACCTGGGAAGACTGTGTTTTGTAGCCTTCACAAATGTTTAATTAATCACCACAGCAGATGTAAAGATATAAAGATAAAATGAGTGGGTAATAGTTTTGAATCTAGATGGGGCAAACACATGTTTTCATCCATACTTATTCCTAATCTCTGGATGATATCAGACCAAGATACAATTTCTTGCTCTAATCTTTTGCAAGATTGTTGTAAGCATAGAATAAGAAGGAACAACTTTATTCGGCTTTCTAATAAGGGAAACAAAAACATTGCAGATCACCTGCTGAGTAGCTGTCTGTTTTGCATATTTCACTTTTACAAACCTGAGTTACTGCTAAAATACACTTAACAGAGATTCTTTAGCTGAGAGGTTAGGCAAATTGATAATTTTAGTTCTCATTCACCTCTAACCAAAATAGCTAATTATTAGGGATCATAAGAACTGTAGTCCAAAACATGTGAAGAGCATTAGTTTGTTCAATTCTGTCTTAAGTACATCTTGATACATTTATTTATTTCACTGTCTATTTCAAAGGTGTCCATCAATTTGTGAGTTTTAAAAATGTTTTGCTTTCTGTTATTCATGTAAAACATTGGATTAGAGTCGAATATTGTCATGCCATTCCAATAAAGAGGTTTTTTTTCCTGGCAAATCCTTCTTGCTCTCTTCTTTATATGGAGAAAAGGAAGGAGAAAATGAAAAGATATATCTGTGCAGAATACTTCAGTTTTTGATCTTAGACCTATTAGATTCCTCTCAAGGATGGATGAAACCAAATGCTGTATTGGTGCCCAAAGAAGGGCACATCTAACACCTCTGTTCCATGAACTATATTGGGTGCTGGTTTGCTTTGATTCAAGGTGTTGCTAATGACCTATAAAGCCCTACATAGCACAGAGCAAGGCTGCCTACAGACCCAGCTTCATCCCACTCAGTCAGGCAAGGAAGGTATGTTGCAGACCCCCTCCCAATCAAAGAACTCCAACTGGCAGGGTCTAGGAGACAGCGTTCTCTGCCATTATCTCTACTCTATGGAAGTAGTTAATATTTGGTGTGAGGATATGGTAGATAATTTATCTAGTTACCTAGGATTCCCACTAAAGATGGGTCATGAACCTCTCCTTCCTTCCTTTTCCCAATCTGCTACCCTCTACGTCTGTTGGGACAACTCCCATAATTCTGAGCCAGCATTGAAGTCTTAACACATTGTGGGGCGGGCATTACTAGGTTGATGAACAAAGAGAACATGAGTCCCCCTCCCCCAAAAAAGGAAAATGAAGTAGATCATGTGCTTCAGAGAAACATTAAATGTCTTAAAATAAAGTTTAAGCATAGTTTTGGAGATAGCATAATTGAATCTGTAACTTAGTGGCCAAGCTTAAAAATAATCCAATGCATCTGGAGGATACTTGGTTGGAGAACGCTGGTACCAAGTGATATAGTAATTGTTAGATTAGAGATTACCATTCATCTATGTTTTTAATATCTCTTTCTGGTGCCACTTCTGAGCTGGAAGATAAGGTTAGATTTTAACAGCTCCCACAGAAATCTATGGACACAGTGAATGGCCTCCAATATAGGACATACATGGATGGGATGGGAGAAAGACTGCCTTTTTGCTTGGCTCATAGGGAATAGACAGGCCTTAAAACAGGGGATTGAGTTCAGTCTGTCTTTCAGTGAGGTGTTGTCTATTTATAAACTATTATCATGGTATCTCAAGCTACAATATCCTTAGATCGTACACAGGAAATAAATGTTTTAATGTAGAATAAACAAATTCACTTACATATAGTTCCTGCTCTTGCTCTTGATCTGGATAGATTCAAAACAAGAAGTTACACCTTGAGCAAATATAAAACCCTGAGACGAGCTAGAAGCTGTGAAATAATAATATTTATTTATTTTATTTATTTAATTGGATTTGTATGCCGCCCCCTCTCCGCAAGGACTCGGGGCAGCTCACAGTTAAAACACAACAATAAATATTTAAAAAAGAATTAAACCTAACAAGCCCAATCACTAAAACAGTTAAAATAAATTTAAAAACCCCAGGAGGTCAGCCCAGCCCATGCATAATAATAATTAAAAAAAAGATTCTTCCAAGTTGAATTCTTCTGCTGAATAAGCATTCCATGCAGTTTTCTTTCCTATTCCTTTTTAAGGATTTTTTTTCAATATTTCCCAGTCTAGCCTTAAAGTATCTTGGTGGTCTCTAAATGCTAACCAGTTCTAATTCTACTTAATTTTTCAAGTTGCAACCTAGATGGAAAGAATAAAAATTCTTGTAGTTCTTTATGGACATTTTTTTTATTCAGCAAGAAGATATAACTATTCTTCTATTAACTATTTTCCTCATATCCAAGGCTGGCCTATATTGATCATTTAAAAGGATTCATAAGACACACTGGTGTTAGCACTTCAGGGTACACTGGATTAGGAAACGGATGTCATGCATGCCAACACTACTTTCATTAGATTATAGGAACAGAATATTGTGAGTCTGAATGTCCTTCCCTCCTCCCATCCATTCGAGAAGTCAGAAGAACCTTGTCTGAGGTGATTTCTCAGTTCTGGCCCAGCCTCAGATTTCTTTTATCTGACTTGTTTTGATTGTGGCTCTTCCTCCTATTCCTCAAGGTTATTCCTTCTGCCCATTATAACTGGCTTGAGTTGTTTAGCTTAGCATAATGCATGAATTCAATCAACATGGTTCTTGAGAATATTGTAAATTGTTCTCAAACCAAATGTGGCTTAGTAAAATGTATGGATCCGAGAACAGGAATCTGAGAAGCACATTTGGCAGTGCCTAAGTGCCAGAAAGAACTTTGCACTACCTACAATGCAGCATTTATATAGGGCATTTAATTTTTTTCACAGTGATAACAATAAGTTCATGAACAGATGGAAGAATTTAGGCACAGATGAATTGGCTGAGCTAAGATCATTCAGATGTATACAAATAAGATAAGCTTCATCCAATATTTTCCTGACTTAATATTGATACTTTAACAGTATGTATACTGTGTCTCTGCCACCATCAGTGGGGGATAAACAAAACTAGAGTGTGCACAACTGAAAACAAAGGGAAAAAAAGATAAGATGCTCCATGGAAAGCTAAAATGACGTGTTTAGTTTCTCTTAACATTTTGTAAAAAAGTGGGGGGAGACATTCAAACCAAGTAATCTTTTAAGCAACATCTCATCATCTTAAGTACTCGTTGCAAGCAATATATGTTAGCAATGTGGTGGTTGTGGGCTTTATAAATTGTCTTTAAAGTTCACTTTTAAAGTTGCCCAGAGGTTGCCATTCTCTACAGGTAGCCCAGGTAAAGAAACTATTCTCAATTTCAATCTCTCCCTTCCAACTGAAGCTTCAATACCTGCACTTTAAACATCAAAAACATCTGAAAATAAATATTTCCCACATACAAGGAATTTGATTTTGTCCTCATCATTTGTATTACACATTTTTTTCTCTAAGGCACTAAGGGCATAGGCACAGATCAAGAGAGAAGGTTCATAGTTTCTTGCTTATATTATCCATCTAACTTCCATAATTTATTTTTGGAATGAAAATAGGGATTGGGGGTGAGGTGTTTATTATGTGTACATGAGGAATATGAAGCTCAGAATTCTAAATATGGTCTTCTTGACCATTTAGGGGGGAAGAAGAACCAGCCAATGTCACAAGATCATAATAGATATGTGCTTTTTTCCCATTTCCCAAGAGTGACTGATCCTTCCTGTTGGCTCCATGGCAGAAAATAATTATAGCTGGTGGAAGTTAACCTTCCTTCGAAAGAAAAAATCAACTCCAAAGGTATTGTATGAACGTCCAGATATTTATGGAGTGGCCAATGATGAGAGTCTACAAGAGAGCATGCCAGCAGATGGGAGCAGTGGAAGCCACAATGAGCAGGAATTCAATGCCCGGCTAGAGAAAATTGTGGACAAAAGCACCAAAGGGAAACATGTCAAAGTTTCCAATTCTGGACGCTTTAAAGAAAAGAAGAAAATCAGGGCTACTTTGCCCGAAAACCCCAATTTCTTTTCTGATGGGGAACGGGAAGAAAAATAATGGCCAAGTGAAGGAGATGCTTTTCATAAGCCCTTTTTTGAGGACATTTCTCTGCTGAAGAGAAGCTGATGTTGACAGATCAGGTTCATTACATTTGCTAATGAAGTTAACGAGGGAGTCCTCTGAAACTCTAGGATCGGATCCCGATTTTCATGTGAAGTTTCCCCAAAGGATGAACATTATCTGTTTTGTTTTCCGCTTTTTTAATTTAAAAAATAAACAATGCAAGATTTGTATTAAACACAAGCTTATGAGGAACTTAGAAATGAGCAAGGAAAATTGAGGTAGAGTACATACACAGAATAGGGAACATACACAGTACTGCTAAATTCAGATAAATTACCCCTCCTTAGCTACCTTGTTAACCTTCTAATCGGAGTAAATAGAAAATGTTTGTTTTTGCCTCTCAGGCTGCCCAGCTCTTGGCACACTTGGGCAGCTGCTCTGATAGGCCTCATTGGTACTGGTACCTGCTTTCATCTTCCTACTCTCCTCCCTGCTGAAAGCTTTCTTGCAACAGCAGTTGAATCTGACCATCACTGAAAATTATCCCAACGTTCACCTTATATAGTTGTGTTCTAAATCACGATAGAAAATTTAGATGGGAAATGTTTTTTATAAATTAAGTTGCTTCTGCTAGGTAAGCTTTGGTGGCCTCTTAGATATCAATAACTAAGGCCAATCAATCTGATGTCAGTACATGGAAAGATTCTACAGCAGTTCATACAATTCTTTATTTTTAAGAAACTTGAAAACTATCTGCTAATTACCAGCAGTCAGTATGACCTGTGAAAAACAAATCTTGCCAAATAAACTTAAGCAAAGGTTTTGTTTGGATAGAATCCTTAGATTGAGGGAATGCTGGAGATGTAGTTTAAATTAATTGCAGAAAAGCACTTTACAAAACCGCCCATATTCTGCCTAGCATGCTACTTGAATGTGAACAGGATGGGTGGCTACACACCTGACTCAAAAATTGAACTCAGAGTACTAATAAGTGGTTTCTTATCAAATTGGAATAAGGTACTATAGGAAGAAAAATCAGGTCCAGTTCCAAGCCAGGAGAAAGGCACTGGAAATAAAATGAAGGCTGATTGGCTGCAAGGAAAGAAGGTTTATTTGGTTTCCAGAAACTTCAGTGACAAGAGCAATGTTTCTGGGTTGGCAGATCCCTTGGCTGAATGAATGGATGGATCTTTATAGGGTTCTGGGATTTTGTGATTGAGATGTTCTAGGGCAGGGATATCAAACTTGTGTTGTCATGTCATCATGTGATATATAGCGACTTCCCCCCTTCACTAAACCAGGGATGGGAGTGGCTAGCGCTTGATGCCTCTGGCCCATGGGCCGCGAGTTTGACACCCCTGCTCTAGGGGTTTGTGCAATGTAGTGTCTTGCTATTTTAATGATGGTGGGTTAATCCTAAAAGTCATGTCCTGTCTTTAGAATTTGGGTGGGGGATGTAAATTCTTAATCCCATCAGCTGTAGGAGCTGAAGGTGTTTTGTTTATGAACAGATTGGCCCAGTCTTTCTTAATAGGTACAAAATATCTATCTCTAAAGACTTCAGGCTTCTGCTTGAGGCTATTAAGAAAAACTGGGGCTATTTTCTGCCTTTAAAAATATTTTTTCTGCATTTCTCCTTTGAGGAAATATAATATTCTGCCTCTTTTTAACATTAATAATAAAGAATACTTTAATCTGGGAAAGGAGGGCTTCCTACAGTACCATGTGAGTGGGGGGAATATCCTAGGTCCTGAACTCTGAAATATTTTTATTACTTGGATGAAGAGACGAAGGGAATGCTTTCCTGAATTTGCTGACGATATAAAACTGGATATGATATCTTTCAGAACAAAAATAAAATGTACTAGTTTTTATAACAGAAATAGGATAAAATATTAATATTATTTAATAGAGGTGATTGCAAAATTATTTTCTAAGGAAGCAAAAACTCTATGGACAAACTGCAGTACTAATAAATTGTAAACTGAATGTGGGATTTGGGTCAACAATGCGATATGCGTGAGGGAAAAAAACCAAAACCAAAAAGCAAATATAATTTTAGGTAGCATATACAGAAATACAGTTTTTAAATAAAAATTCTACTTGCACTTTGTTCTGCATTTCATATGTCCACTCTACCTTGAATACCATGACTAATCTTGGATTCTGATTCAGGCAATCTTTAACATTTTAAAGTATAGCAATAAGGATAATAGGTGGCTGGGAAGAGAGATATAATCAGTGATTTTCAAACTATCGGACATGTGGACTTCAGTTCCCAGAATGGACTTCACATATTTGTGAATTCTGGGAGTTGAAGTCCATGCATCATGAAGTTGCAAAGTTTGAAAAACACTGGATTAAATGAAGAGGGATAGTTATCTTTGAGCAGAGACTAACAAGAGCTTTGGTCATGTTTTTCAAATACTTGACAGATATAACATAAAATAGGTACTGAATAATGGATTTAAATTACAGGAACAGAGATTCTGATTGAATATGTATGAGGGGAAAATTACTTCTGAATTGTAAGTGCTGTTTGACAGTGGAACCTCTCCTCTGTTGGATGCATTCAGATGAAGATTAGATAAATCATCTATCAGGTGAAGTTTAGATAAAATTATCTATAATTGGAACGATGGACTGGAACCTGTTGGCTTAATAGCATCTACCATAGTATGGCTCTTGAACTTGATGGGTGTGGACAGCATCACATTACCAATTTACCAAAAAGCAATGGAGATTCATCTAGTAATTTTGAGTATAGTCTTTGACTTATGACATACTACATAATGAAGCCTGTTCATAATGATTGTAAGTCATGACAGTCATTTAGCAGGTTGATCATATAACCAAGACAATTTTACAACTTTTTTATGGCAATAATTAAACAAACACCATGGTCATTAAGTAAATCAATGGTTTGCTTTGGGCCCAGTTTTACAAAAATCCAGAAATAAATGAGGGTGGAAGTTCTTTCTCTGAGCTTGAGGGTTGGTTTCTGAATGTTTCATTACCAGGCTAGGTAATCTCTTCAGAGAGTTAATAGAATTCCCTAAATTCCACTGAAGATGGTACCTAGCCTGATAATAAAAATTTTGGAAACCAACCCACAAGCTCAGAGAAAGTATCTCCATCCTCATCCTACACTCAAGCTACAGATATTTGTCATTAAAAGTAAATGCCAGTTTTCAGCAAAATTATCATAAAATGTAATTATATGATTGTAAGATGCTGGGGCCGAGTTGTTGAGCACCCAAAGTTCTATCACATGACTGTTGGAACTTTGAATCCAGGTTGTACATAGCCCTGAGGTAGGTCCGTTATAACTTTGAATGATCACTAAGCAACTGGTCATAAGTCAAGAGCTACCTGTACGTTATTAAGTTTTCTGGTACATGAGCTGCCTAAGTGTGAGGTCTACCAACCCAGCTGTTCAGTCCATACTGTGCATTGCAATGTATATACAATCCTGTTTATGTTTTATACTCCTAGCAAAAAAGAGGGATACTGATCTTAATGCAGGCCAACAAATAAGTAGGGTCATGGGGACACTGGTCCTCAAAATATATAAACTTGCACTCAAATAAAATGGGGCAAAACTGTGGCCACACTTTTATGAACCCCAAGGCCAGTGTTTTTGTAGGACAAAATGATAGCTTGTCTCAGCCAGGTTTCATATAATCCACTAGGTGATATGATTGTTTGGTGTTGTTTTAGCATAATGTGTGAACCAGACACAGAAACTTATAAACCATGCTTTATAGTTCAAAACCATGCTTTATAGTTCAAAACCATGCTTTATAGCACAAAACCAATATGTGTTTATTAAATAACTATGGCTTAATATAATATATGAACCCAATCACTATAAGATTGAGATTAGTGGTAGGGTCTCTTAAGAGGGCAGATATTTGGTTTCATTTATTTATTAATCACATTTACAGTCAGAGAAAATGAGACACTGCTTTTGGATCCCACCAAATTTGACTGCTGTCCTGTAATATAATGAAATTTGCTATTATTTCTCCAACTTTGAAGTAAAAAATTTAACTGTAAAACCTGTTGGATCTAGTCTATAAACTGGGAAGAGAAGGCTCTTGTGCTCTGCATCAGGTGGTAAAAATGCTGGATTTGTCCTGCAGAATTACATGGATCAGATACAAAACACCATCTTGATATCAATGTACAAATAATATTCATCTTCAAGCTCGGTTAACTTCTTATATTATTTTTATTCAGACAATAATTTATATTGGACCAGATCCAAATGTGACTCAACAGATTATCAGGGATTTATATCAACACCACATGAAAAAGCCAACTAAGGAGGGAACTGTAATAGGTGAATTGGTGCCCCATTAAAATTCCCCTAACTTTGACTACAGAGTCCCCTTTTATGATCTTCAGTTTCCTTCTAGTGCAGCATTACATTGTTTGAAGCTGTTAAAATATTACATTGTTTTACCATCTCTTTTGATTTGCTGGCTGGGGAATTCTTGGAGTTGAACTCCACTGGTATATACCAAGGTTTCTTGAAACAGAAGTAGTTCCTTTCCAGCTCAAACTGAACAGCAATTTCACTGTAAAAATGTAAAAAGATTTCCTCCTCATCTAAAGTATAATGTATTTTATTAGCTTCAGTCATCGAAGACTACTTTTGCAAATCTTTCCTCACTTTGTACCACAGTATATCCAGGGTTGAATAGCTTGTGTGGGGTTTTTCCCTGATGTGTCAGTGAAAATTCTGAGGTGAGGGGGTTGGTGTTGGATTGGCTGCTCCTTCTTATACAAGTTAATTAGGAACTTTATATTGTAATTTATTTGTTATATTCCAGCAAGGGTGTTGTTAAATATAAGGAATCAAAAATAGCTTTGTTTTTGTCTCTCTTACTCTGTAACTCAGAACTCTTTAAACTACCTAGAATAACTTCTTCAGAATTTCCCCAATATCTCTTGTTAGATATCAGCAGGGATAGTATTTGAAAAGAAGATTTGAACATTTTCCCATGCATTTATAAATTCAGCCTCAAGCTTTATCTTTATTCCATATTCACACCTGAAATTCCATTTCCTATGCGTCATTTCAATGATGGCAAACATTAATTTACCTCTGATTTTGTAATTCTGATTCACTAAATCAGCAGAAATGCCTTTAAAATATTTGTTTGCTACATATGTTCAGTTCAAGGTTGTTCTTTTCCCACATTTATTGCAGTAGCCTTCAGGCTATTTCCTTTCAAATTTGTCCAGCAAGCCACATGAACTTTAGCTGCCAAGAACTACATTAATAACTCATCCATCAACCTCATTTTGCACTTGTAAAAGTTAGAATTTTGATAAACTTTGAACAGCAGATTTGTTGAACTCTGTAACAGTTTGTCTTATGATCTGGCAAAAATCATGTGCTATGTAATTTGTTCCAATTGTCCTAAATGGATTTATTAAGCAAACAATTAAAAAGTGACCTATTTTGTCAGAATTATTAATGCAAACTCCAAAATTAGCTGTTTTTCCAATAAAAGGGAATATTTGTACCTCAGGGTTGAAATGAAAGATTCTTGAGAGCTTGATGTTTTCTTGAAGACCTTTCATTACCAAACCATAACATCATCAATGCTAATAGGGAGTGGGGTGTGCTCTCAGTTTATATTCTACTGACTTGCTCTGCTAAGTATTGGTGGATTTGTGGCGGGGTGGGCGTGTTTACCGTTGGCTGATTTGGCAGTTTTTTAATTGGAATATTGTTCACTTCTTGACTGTTGATCTCATGTCACTCTTGGTGTTAATCTATGCTTATCTCAACTGCTTTTGGGATGTATTTTGGGTTTTTTGCTCCTTTTTTGGCCTGTTGATTATGCCTTTTGCACAGCATATAAATGTTATTGAAATCTGTTGATGGCTCAATTGCCAGAATGCCAGCTTCCAGGGATTCTCTAGGGTTTTTGGACTTGGCTTGGTCTCGAATGGTCACGATTTCCATGAAGAACTACTTCAGATTTAAGAAAATTATATGGAGAGAGTCAGTATGAGAGGCCCTTTGATGTGGTGGTTAAGGTGCTGGATTAGACCTGGAGAAACCCAGTTTTAATTCTCTCTGAGAGTCAGCTTGGTGACCTTCGGCCAGTCACTTTTCTCAGCCCAAAACAGGAGCTGGCTATGACAAGCTGGCTGAAAAACAAAACATCTACAATATCCATCAGATATTGATGACTTTGTTGTACAAACTGAGCAAGTGTGGTACCAACTAATAGACTCTGCATTGAATGGGACAAATGTAAGAGGGGAGGAGGAGGAAGGGAAACATAGTCAAAAGATGCCTGCACTTAATATCAAGTCCTGCCTTATGTTACAGCCCATATGCCAATATTGCATTTATCTACAGGTGACAATACTTAACCAAACTTACCTGATCTCAAAAACAAGACAAGTTGGGGATGGTTGGGATTTCAACAGGATATTGCCAGGAAATCCTGCGCTGTAGGGAAATTGAAGTGTAAAATAATTCCTGGAAGAGGGCAAGGGAATGATAGCTGTACAACTGGTTTGATTATAACAATGAAAGAGAAGAAAATGTCAGTCTAATTAAGCATGTATAGGGTGTTTTTATGTGAACACAGTTCTCACATTTCTGACTGAATTTTTCAGAATTTCTCCACTGAGAAATAGCAAGGGCCATATGTTTCTTATTGAGTTGGCAGCGGGTAGCATGGCATGGCATGGTGGGACAGTGCTGATGTAAAAAAAATGGAATGGATTGTATGGCAAACAGATGGCAGCAAAAATGATTCTGATGGTTGTCTGGATTTTGGCAGCCCAGTTGTGGTCACCCTAGGTCTAATTATAATCTAACTTTAACAAATCTGCCAAAATTTGATGCAACAGATTAAGACAAGTGTTTTTAGGAGCATGGTTTATAGCTTAGTACAATCTAGGAACTTTCACTTTTAGCAATGAACTGCTGGCACTAATTCCGTGTTACTATAATACAGGAGACACTGGGTACCCAAGCTCCAGTAATTTCTTGTGCTTTATAAAATATGTTTTAATTTTTTCACTCGCCTTCTTCTAATCCAAAAAGGCTACATTTCCAGGCAGTAAAGAATGACGATGGAATCATTCTAGGACAAAGCAATCTCTTATTTTGATAATAGAGAAGAAGGAGAATGGGAAATAAAGAAAATGCATTTTCCTTGGGAGCCAGTAAAAAACACAAGTTCATACAATGTAGTCTTTCTTCATAGTGAAATATCCTTGCTTTATTGCTCATTCATTTCAGAAATGGATGCACCATTTTAAAAATTGGTTCTTTATGTAGGTATTCCTGTTTTGGATCAGCACTTATAAAGGAACCTACTCACTTGCATATGAAATTATCTTCCTACTTATTTCTCTTCTCTGTTTTGATCAAAAAGCATCTAGGCTATCAGCAATATGATGCTTTTCAGTGATCATGTTGGATGAGAATGACATTCTTTCTTGTTCATTTACTGAAAGAGGTTTAGGTATAAAGAGTTTATTTCACAGCCATTTCTCATCATGCTAAGAGAAGACAGCTATTAAGCTTCTGGAAGGTTTTCTTAAAAAGAAAAACAAAAGCCACCAAGTCCTCAGTTAGAATCACTATTACCCCAAGGTCTGACAACTATGTTCAACCATGTATTTACTTGAAAGGAAATGCATAGAGTCCCCACCCTACCCACTACTGCCTGGCCATTGACTCCTAAAATCCTTGTATTTTCTAATACGTTACAGACAGATTAGCTTTTTTGCTTTTGCTTTTCCTTTTCAAGGAGTGGGAAGCACTGTCTTCAAATTAAATTTAGAGTAATCTTTCTTTTGATTCATAACAACACGTGGATATGAATCCTTTACGAATCTAAAGTCTATTCTTGTCCTTTGCAATGGATGCAATCACTTATATTCAAGGCACCTGACCTGATTATAACTCTCCCACTCAGATGTAAAATACCACCTGTGTTTCTGCTTAGTAGATCCAGTTACAGAGGGATACAATAACTCAAAGGGCAAATGTGATGTTTATACCATATGTCACTGTTTTTTTAACAGTGATTTTACAATTTAAACCTAATCTTGTAAAGGTTAGTTTCGCTCCGAAGTTGTCTTGTTAAGCAGAAGTTTGTGATGAAGAATCCTACGGTCAAGGTCCAAGACAGATTGAATGTCCAACTGATATAAATTAGAACAAGATTCCTCCTCCCCATCAAAATAAGATTTTTAAAAATCTATCAAATTTCATGACAATAGGACTGAAGGTCATTAGTTGGGCCTTTAAAGATTGCTTTTTCTTCTGAATTGCATCTAATGCCATCAAACTATCAAGAAAGGGGGGGGAGCATTAAATACTCCAAGTTATAGAATCCAGTTTGAAAAGCCCATTCATGCCATTCAATTAGTCTACATCTCTTGTGGGAGCATCTCCTGCGAGCGTCGACCTCCAATCGCCCTGTACACTCCCACAGGCAGGGCCTCCTGTGGGTGCCGTCAACCAGACTCTGTCAGTTGGCGGTGCCCAGGGGTAGGGCCTTCTCTGTGGGAGCGCCCACCCTGTGGAATCAACTCCCCTTGGAGCTCCGGTTGGCCCCTGACCTCCATTCCTTTCACCACGACCTAAAGACTTGGTTGTTTCAACAGGCCAGCCTGGACTGAATGGGGTGGAGTGGGGTTTTTATCAATTTTTAGTTTTAATCGGGTTTTAAATTTTATTGGGCTTAGTTTAGTTTAATTCTATTTTAATATTTGTATTCTTGTTTTTATTGTAAGCTGCCCTGAGTCCCTCGGGAGAGAGGGCGGCCTATAAGTCCAATAAAATAAATAAATAAATAAATAAATCTCTGTCCAAAATGTAGTACCATCTCCCAGGCCCATAATTGAAATCTTTCTTTCCAAAATTGGACTCTCTTGGTATAGAGCAGAGGTATGGACTTCATCTTCCAGGATTCCCCAGCTAGCCATTCTGGGAGTTGAAGTCCACACATCTAAAGGCTCTGAGATTTGTGTGGATAAATGATAGTTTTTTTAAAGGGATTTGAAAGAGAGTGGGGAAACCTATTACATTTAATTGGAGAGGAAATCTCATCTGGTGTTTTTTCTTTTTTAAGATAGATTGGCTTTGGAGATTGGATTTATTCTATGTAATCAATCAGCAATTGAAAAGAAATGGTATTAAGAAATATAGGTATTTGATCCAGGACCAATTAGGTTTAATATTTTGGGATGATTTTTGAAGACATGGTAAATTTTCTACAAGTTGATTATATTTACAGTTCGTTAACAGAGTTTTGGAATTTTAAATTGTCTTTTTTTGATTATTATTGATAATCTTTATTATTTTTATATTTCTATACATTATTAAGATTACTTTTTCTTTAACTATTTTGTTTATTGATATAGTATATAGATGACAGGCTAACAATTTGTAAACAGATTTAGTAGTTAAGTAGTATAAAATTCTTTTGGCCTGTTTTGTAAGTGGTAGGAGATTAATATTGTTGTATTATATTAATCAGCATTCAGCTAGGGAGGATGTTATGTGTATACGTGTTAATCTTTTTTTTTCAATACACTTTTTAAACATTTGTGGTTTTTTGTTTTTAATGTTTTGTATTTTAACTTTTCTCGAATAAATTAAATGTTATTCTATTCTTAAAGTCTCTGAGATTGAGAAACATGGTATAGAGCAGGGGTGACAAACTCCTGTCATGTTGTCACATCGTCATGTCGTCACATGACATATCACAACTTTTTTCCCCTTCACTAAATGGGATGAGCATGGTCAGCATATGACACATCTGGCATTTGACATCTGGTATAGAAGAACCACAGTTCTCAAAATTCCAAGATGAAGACCAGATTGGGGAAGCAGATTGGCTTGGGAATTCTGAGAGATGAAGTCCACACCTCTTAGAGGCTCTGAGACTGAGAAATACCAATATAGAAGAACTACAACTCTCAAAATGTGAAGATGAAGATTACCAGATTAGAGAAGTCAATATCTCTTATCACTGTGATAATCCCTATGATAATCCCTTATGCACCAAGACAAATTCCTTGTGTGTCTAATCACACTTGGCCAATAAAGAACTCATTCATTCATTCAATTGTTGTAGCCCAATATTTGGAGACTCAAACTTGAAAAAGGTTCCCCACTGATCTTGTGATATGCTTAGTGTAAGAAAAAAGGTCGATCTATGGAAAAGCTGGCATCACAGCAGATGACTCAAGGTTCACACCCCTCTGTAAACCACAAACCAACCCCACAGGCATTTGCACAACTAGACTAACAAATGATTGGCTTGTTTGTGTTCCTACCTGTCAGAGTACAGCCAATATGTTTCTTTCTAAAATCAATAGCACTAGCTCAACTGGGAAGCCAGACAGAGCCTCTTTTGCAATTCATAATATATAATGGAGGAGGTGAGAACTGCTTCCAATTGCTCAGCTGCTTACTTGTTTTGCAGATGGGCAGAGGCAGAGTTTTCTTCATTACTATGAATAGGAGACTGACTTGCAAGCCAAGAAGCCACAGGCTAAAAGAGGAAAGTAGGTATCCAGGAAGCATTCCACAAAGCAGGGGACTCACCTGGCCTTTAGGGAATCCCATCATTCAAATGACTTACTGCAAGAGATCCTGACTTGTGATTAGAAAACAAAAGAGCAGTGACTCAGAAGGCAAATACATTCCGGAAGCTTAGCAAGGGCAAAAGGTTATCACAGCTGCAGTTTCACTGGGACACAACCCAAGAGAACCGATACTTGAACAGTCCCTAGAAATCTCCTTCTAGCACCACCTGGTGGAGAGCAAATTTAAAGCATTCTTTTACCTTTTTCTCTAAGATGTTACAACTTACGACCGCAACTGAGCCCAAAATTTCTGTTGTTATATGAGACATTTGTTAAATGAATTTTGCCCCATTTTAAGACCTTTCTTGCCACTGTTGTTAAGTGAATCACTGCAGTTGATAAATTAGTAATCTGGTTAAGTGAATCTGGCTTCCCCATTGACTTTGCTTGTCAGGCTGCAAAAGATGGTCACATAACCTTGAGACACAGCAACGGTCCTAAGTGTGAACCAGTTGTCAAGCATCTGAATTTTAGATTACATGATCATGGGGATGCTGCAAAGGTCGTAACTTTGAAAAACGATCGTGTCATTTTTTTCAGTGCATTGTAACTTTGAACGGTTACTAAATGAACTGTTGTAGGTCAATGACTATCTTTATTAAAATAACCATTTTCTATAAAAAAAATTTCAGATCTCCATTTCAGAACATTCTGCAAGAACACAAAAAGCATTGTAGTTGTTCCATTCTTTTGCCCTTCTCAGGTTCCAAATCCCAAATTCTAGACATGGGTGTATCTTAGAAGACAGATTAAAGAGCTAGAAGTAACAACTTGATTTTTGCCCTTCATACTATACGTCGCCAGTAGGTTTCCATAACTGCGGGAGAGATGGCTGCATCGTCCAGGAGTTAAAACTTCTATTAGCTGCCTGACATTTTGGAACTATTATACTGCTGAGATTTTGAGACTGCTCCTTAATGGATAGATCAGTAGATAAATAGGTCTCTTTAGAATGTAAGTAGCTTACGTATATTAGGTAAAACCACTTATCCGTTCGTTCCAATGTTGTCTTATTCTTAGTAGCAACATTTTTCCAGAATTCTGTAATAGAAGTATTAGTTTCACCAGCTTCTGTGTCTTGTTTTCTTGGAAGAAATCTGGGATTGGATTTCACCCAAAATTTTCTGCATTCTACAGACAAGGCCTCTCTTCCAAGACCTTTGAGCCTTTCTTTGGAGAAAGTTGTGTGTAAATGATACTAGTTAAAAATGTAAGAAAGGCAAATGTTTTTAGAATACGGATATCTAAAAGTATGTATCTGATATTCTTATTATGCTGGCTGGGAAATTCTGGAAGTTGAAGTCCACACATCTTAAAAGATTCCAAGGTTTAGAAATATGGCTTTATTATAAGAAGGGAAACAACCACAAAAAAGGATTGTTAATAGTAGCTGATCCAGCTGAATTTAGTTTGGAGTATGGCTGATGTAAAGTGTCAGAGCAGAGGTAGGCAATTAATTTCCCAAGAGGCCACATGAGAAACAGGTTGTGGAGACCTGCTTCTGCCTCCCCTGCTTCAGTGAAAAGAGCGGATGTGACCAAGGGCCATAAAATGTCCAAATCTGCCTTAGAGCATATGAAATACAGAAGACACATCTTTCTGTACTGAGAAAATTAAGAAAGCAATAAAACAGGACAAAGTTAATATTAAACTATGCTCACCTTCAACTATCATTCACTAACTTTTATTGTCCAAATGTACATAGTCACATAATCAACTAAGTACATAAGAGCACAAAGATAGGTCAGTCAGACAGAACAACAATTATTAAGGTAATGACACCACTTAAATATTTTTTTTACGAATAACATTAACACAAAGTGCACACAACCCCCGATCTGATCCACAATAACTGCTTGCTGATGTAGAACTTGCACATCCAGTTCTAGCATGAAAGAATCACATTTCTGAAAACAAAAGCATACACAGTACTTATAATAGTGGAGACAAAAGAAGGTGGTTTCCTTGTTAATTATTACTGCAGGATGGATTCAGTGATTGTGATTCTATTTTTTCCTGTGCAAATTGAACACAACTGTTCAGAAAACGAGGTTCTTCAGGTTCAACTTTCTCGTAGTAATTTCCAACATCACTGAAAAACTCTTGGGCTTGGAAAGCACTCTGAGTGATGCAACACAAGTAGTCCTTAATACTTACAACCATACTTGGGGCAGGAATTTTTGTTGTAAGTCATTGTGGATGTAGGTCAAGAAGGACCCAATTTTATAGCAAAGTTTATAGTAGTCATTAAGAGAATCCAGCTTCTCCAATGGGTTTTTTTTTTGTCAGAAATGTGGGGATGGGGAGACCACAAATTGCAATCATGTGACCACAGGATGCTGCAACCAGTCCTAAATGTGAACTGGTTGCCAAGACATTGAATTGCAATTATTTGACTTGGGGAAGCGGGGATGGTAGTTAAGTGCGAGTACAGATGATAAGTCATTTTTGCTAAGGCTGTCATGTTTTGAAACATTGTTAAATAGTCGTAAGTCAAGGACTACCTGTATGGTGATTTGCAGATGGAAACAGATGGGACACATTTCTTCTCCCATGATGCAAGCAGAGATGCAAGATCTACCCTTGCATATTGTTTCCAAGGAACAACTAGAAATTATATTTATTTATTTATTATTTAGTTTTATATACCGCCCTTCTCCCAAGGGGGACTCAGGGCGGTTTACAGGGCAAAAAACATACAATACAAAAAATAAAATAAAGATTAAACTCGAATTAAGCCCCACTAACATTAAATTTGAAAATTTAAAAACGATAGTTTAAAAACGATAATTCCAATCAGAAAAATACTTCTCATGCGGATAGATCGGCTTGCTCAAATAGCCATGTTTTAAGGGTGCGGCGAAAGGCTCTCAGGTCAGGGACAATCCGGATCTCTAATGGTAGCTCATTCCAGAGGGCAGAGGCCGCCACAGAGAAGGCCCTCCCCCTGGGGGCTGCCAGCTGACATTGTTTGACTGACGGCACCTTGAGGAGGCCAACTCTATGGGCCCGCACTGGTCGGTGGGAGGCTGTCATCGGCAGTAGGTGGTCTCGCAAATACCCTGGGCCTAAGCCATGGAGCGCCTTGAAGATCATAACCATAACCTTGAATTGCACCCGGAAGACCAGCAGCCAGTGCAAGCCGCGCAGGAGAGGTGTTACATGGGCATGCCGAGGCCTCCCGTAAATAACCTCCGTGGCCGCATTCTGCACCAGTTGGAGTCTCCAGGTGCTCTTCAAGGGGAGCCCCATGTAGAGAGCATTACAGTAGTCCAACTGGGAGGTGACAAGGGCATGAGTGACTGTGCGTAAGGTGTCCTGGTCCAGAAAGGGGTGCAACTGGTAAATCAGGTGCACCTGATAAATAGCCCCCCTGGCGACGGCTGAGAGATGGTCCTCTAAAGACAGCCGTATGTCCAGGAGGACACCCAAGTTGCGGGCCTTCTCCGAGGGGGGGTCAAGGTCTCACCCCCAATCGTCAATGATGGAATAACTTGACCAAACCACAGCCACTCAGTCTTGGAAGGGTTGAGTCTGAGCCTGTTCGTCCCCATCCAGATCCAAACGGCCTCCAGGCACCGGGACATCACATCAAGGGCATCATTGGGGTGGTTCAGGGTGGAGATGTATAGTTGGGTATCATCAGCATACTGATGATACCGCACCCTGAAACCACGGATGATCTCACCCAGCGGCTTCATGTAAATGTTGAACAGGAGAGGCGAGAGGACCGACCCCTGAGGCACTCCACAAGTGAGTGGCCTCGGTGTCGATCTCTGCCCTCCTGCCAACACAAACTGTGAACGACCCGAGAGATAGGAGGAGAACCACCGCAAAATGCTGCCTCCCACTCCCAACCCCCCGAGCCGATGCAGTAAGATACTATGGTCGATAGTATTGAAAGCCGCTGAGAGATCTAATAGGACCAGGACAGAGGAGCAACCCCTGTCCCAAACCCCCAGAGATCATCCACCAACGCGACCAATGCCGTTTCTTCTAAGGCATAGTTGGCTGAATAAACTGTCAGTAGCCAACAGCTACTTCTAACAAAGCTGAAGACTATGGTTGGCAGGCTAATTATGCAAAACACACAGAAACATGCCGCATATCTTGCCAAAGTTGGAAATTCCTGCTTTTTCTAGGTTTGCCTTTTAAAAACTATGCTGAATTAGGGTTTATATTACTGTGTGCATGTGTGTGTATTTCTTAATTCAGACGGGTAGGAAACTGTGATCAATCTTCAGCAATTCTAGTGAGAAGGGATCTTGTTACCTCAACCCTCTTGAAAAGGTCACAAAGTTTAAAACAGAGGCAGTGAAAGTTCAGGAGCAAAAAGGCTGACCTTTCAGTTGTTATTCCCCCCCCCCATATTCTTAACTTTACAGCTAGTTATAGTCTTGTTTATCTTATAAATGTCACTTGTTGCATTTGGCACTGATGATCTGATCTTGTTTTTCCATTAGTTCTAATTATGGCTCCAGAGTCCACATTGCTTGCAATGCATCTTAAATGCTGGTTTGAATCAAAAGCAGGTGCTTTAGAATTGATTTTTTTCTTTTTTCTTTTAATACCTTCCAGTAAGTCCTGACTTCCAGGGATTGCCTGGATAAGTCTATGCATTTTTCTTGGCAACGTTTTCAGAAATGGTTTTCCATTGCTTTCTTCCTAGGACTGACTAAGCATAACTAGCACCAATTCACCCATTAGTTTCTCCTAGTTTCTGGCTCAGAAACCCCTTTAACCATTACATCAAACTGTCTCTCCAATACAGAACACTTTAAATATCCTAGATAATGTAATGAATTTTTTGAAAGCCAAATCCAATCTATTTATTACAACTGAATGCAGAATTATATAGATTTAACTGCAAAATATAAACTATAAAACTAGGCCACTCTGTTTAGTGCTAATCCCCATCTCATCCCATTAAGATTCCTCCATTCTTACATGACCTTAGGATAGTTTGTACTGAAGAAACCCTCAATCTGTCCTTACAAAAACTGTGACATGCAATAGCTTAAGGACTAATCCAAATTTACTTATGGTTGGCAGAAATCTGAATCCAGGCCTTCTTATAGCAGATCCAGGATTTTATCTTCTTGGTTCTTCATCTGCTCTGTCTCAAGGGAGAGTTGGGATCAGGGATATTGCCATGTACATTTAAAGACAAATCGTGCAAGCTGTTTAAGGAGAGAGTCTCTCATATACCCAGTTGCCTTCCCCTCTGTGAGTCATAGGGTCCAAAGATGTGCTGCTGTCCTGGAGATGTCGGAAGACGATGCGGTCATGCAGGCGGTTGGTTTGGCCCTGCCAGAACTCTATGACTTCTGGCTTTAAGATGTATCCTCCCCTGGAAAAAAGAGGACCACAGCAAGTTGCTGGACAATAAAAGTTAGTCTGATCTACAAGCTACAAGTCCAGACTAGGCTGAACAACTCAGGCCAGAAGGTCACATCCAATAAGACAAGGGGTGGAAGGCCAAATTAGCATGCTCACAAAGGCTTCTTCCGTTCAAGTAGGAAAAATTTATTTCCTTTTAACAGATATGGACCAAGGGGTGGGGCATAAGCAGGGAGGAAACGGCCATCTTATCAGGATCTCTGGACAAGTATAGATACTTCAGCATTAGTCCTCTTGGCAATCTTAAGGAAAATATTTTGTAGTCTCTTACTCTGTGTAACTATAATAGCTAAAGTAGCAAGGAAAAGAATGTAGAGGGAGGGAGAAGCATAAAAAAAGTCCAAAGGCTGCACTCAGTCAGCAGATTGTCCATGCCATAAAGGGACAAGCTTCATAAGACAGTCAGTCTTAACTTAATTAAAGCAAGCCATGGCAATGTGACTTTCTCACTCATCATTAACCCAGAACTAGAAGCATGACCCACAAAAACACTTGTCAACGACAATAATGAACCCTGGAGAAAAACTATCCAAGAATCCCTGTATTGTTGGACACAGAATATTGCACTAAGGCTAGAACTCAGTTATCCATTAACCTCAAATTCCTATTTTGAAATAAAATAGTTTTCTGGTCCCTGTGGTGAAAAAAATACTTGAAACAGATGACAGTGAGTTCTGTGCTTCAAAATATGAATTTGCTTAAAAATATGAATTAGAATAAATTGGAATTTGTTTTTATACTCATCTTATGGCTATCATAAAATTATACAAAACAGAAATGACAGAGTTATAAAAATATGCTAATTTGATATAATTATAAAAGTTTGTAACTTCCCCTGAAGTGGAATCTGACTTGCAAAAATATGGAGTTGAGGACTCTATCTAGGAAGTACAGATATACCCAAATGACAATCCAAGAGAATGGCTATGGCACAATTTTTCATATTCACAGTAGAAACACCCATTGCCAAAATGCACATGAAGGTCCAACTCACCAGTATACTGGCTTAGTCACTTTGGCATCTCGATACGTTTCCTCTAGTTCTGCATTCTTCTTCCTTAAATACTAACAGAAGGGACAGTACTATAAAGTCCTCAAAAAGATCATCACAACAAGCAAAGAAGAAGAAGCTTGGTACTATCTTTTAAGTAGCTAACAAAGACTTCTGCATATTTTCTCATAGATTACTGAGGTGCAGATTTACTTTTCAAAACCATAATGGAAGAGTAGAAGAGCTTACACTATTTTGCAAAAGCATGTATGTGCTCATTCTTTTACTCGGATTTCCTGCCCACAGATGGTAAGCAAGCATGTTGTGCTATCAATAGGTCTTGGTATATTTTTAACTTTTGAGAGGCTAACTAACATGCACTAAATCTGTTTACATTAAATTCAACATTCTGAAGTTTCTAATTTGGGGGGAGGGAGTCATATGCATGAAAAATTATATCTCTCAGTTGTTTGTGGCAGGTTTCATGTTTAGTCTGTCTTTCTAATGTTCCACACATTACCTATAACAGAGTTACAGTGACTGTCTACACAAGGACAGATAGGCAACCTATCATCCATGCTTTGGATATAACTTCCATCACACCCAACCAACAAGGACTATTTAGGTTATAACATCTGAAGGGTGTCAGATTACCAACTGTAACACAAAGTGATTCAGATTTCACCATTTTTTCCATAGACTGATGCTTAAAATGTAATTCAATCATTTTGATGAAGAATAATCAATCTGAACAACTCAACATTTATATCCATTTGATGTCCATCCAGTTTGCTTTTGGAATTATCTCAATCCTTCAAGCTTATTATAATTAGTTTTTATCCCATTTTTAAATATATCCTTCTTCCTCCTATTTTCCCACAGCATCAACTCTCTGAGAGGGGTTGGGACAGGAGAAAGATTGACTTGTCCAAAGTCACTCAGCTTGATTTCAATGCCTAAGGGAGACCTAGAATTGAATCTCATGGTTTGTATGCCAACAGCTTCACCACTACACCAAACTGGCTCTCTTATTATAAAGGTTTTATAATGAAAAGAATCATGGCAAACAAATTCAAGGAGACTGACTGAATATGTGATTGGGGGAAAATGTATTGTAATCATACATGTAAAGGCAGAAATGTTTCAGTGGTTAGTTAGTCTGTAGTTGAAAAACATAGCACTACCATTCCTCACCTCTCTGTTTGCAATCACTGTACTTTGACGGCTCACAACAGCCCCAATTTGGCTACTTTTTGGACGTGAATGAAAGTATTTCTCTGATTCCTGCTCTGGAAGCCTTTCTACAGAGCCTTCAATCCGTACCTGCAGGAAGTACAGTTCAAGGGGTAAAAGAGAAGCAGAGTAAGGCTGTGCTTCTGTTACAGGACAGGGAGATTTCTATGTGGTTAAAATTATAGCTCACCTCAAGCTTTCTCAGTACTACAAATGAAAAGGGAATGAAGCCTTCCCCCTCACCAGATCTTAAGTAATTAAGTAGGGAAATCCATTGAGACCAAGCTTTAATCTTTATAGTCCTTAAGTTACAATTGTAATGGCACCAGAATTTCCATCAATAATCACTGTACCCATAAAGTTTGATGTCACATGACCACATCATTTAGCAACAGCAGAATCCCTGTTGCCATTGTTAACTGAATCCCAGTGATCATTAGCAGAAGACTCATCCCAATCCAGACCATTTCTGGCTTGGTCCTTTCCAGCCTCAACCTTCTTTTCTTCCCAAGTAATGAACTACATTCCTTACTTCAACCCCCGTAAACTGCCTATTCCTCCTAGCCATCTCTGACTTTTGGCCACCCTGCATCCCGTTTTGCATGATGGAATGCAGCCATAGAAACCCATGGCTCTTGGACTGCTTGCCACACTGCAGTTCAGAGGATTCTGGCCACCTGGGCTTTGGGGCTGCAAGACACTCCTGAGCCAAAGCTGCTCCAAGAAGCTGCAGCCCCACCTCCCACCCACCTCAGCCCAGGCCATTTGTTAATGTGAACCTCAGCAACCCTAGCCCAACAGTGTGACAGAAAACCCCAGTCCCAGCACCCCTATGTTCTGCAGCCCCATATGACTTTTGTTGTCTTCCTTCTCCCACTGCTGATGAGGAATGCCCAGCCAGACCCTCAGTGAGGAAGCTGCTGGCTATTTGAAGCCTTCTTCTCCAGGCATTGTGAGGAAACTGCCACATATGAAGGGGCCAGCAGTTGCTTCACAAAAGGCCAAGCCAGGTACACTAAGTCAGCATAGAAAGAAGAAGATGGGAAGGTATCTGCAGGAAACCCTGATGCCGATAACAGCTTCCCGACGACCCGTGCGCCTCCCACTGGCAGGGCCTGCTCAGCGTGCCATCAGCCAGGCAATGCCGGCTGGCGGCTCCCAGGGGTAGGGCCTTCTCTGTCACCCACCCTTTGCAACCAGCTACCCCTGCAGCTCCGGGTGGCCCCTGACCTCCGATCCTTCTGCCGTGACCTAAAAACTTGGCTGTTCCAACTAGCCTACCTGGACTGAAGGGGGGGGAGGGTTTTTTTAGTGGTTGTTTTAAATTTTTAATTCGATTTATGAGATTTTCTGGTTTAATTAATTTTTAATGTTTATAGTGTATTGTTTTTTAGCACTGTAAGCTGCCCTGAGTCCTTAGGGAGATAGGGCGGCATATAAATCTCACAAATTAATTAATTAAATAAATAAATAAATAAAGAAGGTCTCTTGGGGATGGTGGAGTAGGGGGTGGCAGAGGTTGTACAGTTCAGGGGGACCAAAAGGAAAGAGATGGGGAGAGAGAAGAAACATCCCTGTGGTCATAAGTGCAGGCAGGCTGCCAAGTGCCCGAAGTCTGATCACATGACCACTGCAATTTCCATAATTTCAGGGACCAGGTTAAGTACCATACATTCAGCATCACCATAACTTTGAACTGAACAAATGGTTTAACTCAAGGACTACCTGTTTTGCCACAGAGAAATATCCTTTGCTTTTAAACTGATTCCCTAAAATGAACTAACTATTCTCCAAAGCTCCAGCCTGTCAATTATGGATACTATTTCTTGGCTTGTTATGTTTTCAGGCCAAAGAAAGATAAAATAAACAGTTCTTTGGTCCCATATACTTTCTGAAGACTAACATTAGATCCAATCAGCAGAATCGTTACTCTATTTTCAAATTCCCCCAGTCAGATCAAGAAGAATAAGAAGTTTCTTCCCACATTTCTCTTAAGTGATGGTTTCATGGGCACCAGGCTGAGAAATTCTGAAGCAATCTCAAGTATCAACATCTCAAACTCATCACCATCTCCAGCTCTGGAAACACAAATGCAATTCCCCAATAAGATTAGGAGTCAACTTTCCACATTGAATAAATCAGAGGGAAACAAATGTTGGCTGCAGCAAGATTTAACCATCTGCTCAAGTCTTCACTTTACATAGTGAAACTACAAAGAAAGGTAAGATTGAAAGGACAATCTGTGATAACCTTTCCTGAAGTTTTAAGCCTTCAAAAATTTCAAGTGTGACTACCAGATACTTCCCTTTCCCCTGCTACCTATATTAAAATAAAAGAATACACACTTTACCTGGCGATTGAGAGGCTCCCAATAAAAGACCATTGAAGCAAATGGGTTGGAATCCTGTAAATAAGAGCAATACAAAACAATTGGGAGGGGAAACTATTATTGTCCTTTGAATAAAAGACACCTCTGAAATCTCTAAAGTGAGACTCAGATGATAATTGATTTTTTTTTTGCTTTTTTTTTGCTGTTTTGCTGGAAGGCCTGTGCTAAGAAACATAAAAAGAAGCATAGAATATACTCTTCAGTATCTGCCTTTCTTGTTTGTTTTGCATAGAAAAATCCTTGCTGTTAGAAAACAATATTATCCTTGGTTAGCTCTAATTAGCTTAGGGATACCTAGAACAACAGTTGTTATAAAGTGAAGGATTCAAAAGACAGAAATGGTTTCTGTGATACCTCCAATAGCACTGTAGCCTTTTTGTTTCTGGTGTTTACAATCCAGAAAAAGACAGGAGACGCTGGGCCTGAACTCAGTACTTAATGGGCATCTCAGTTCATTGAAGCCTCCTTCCTTTTAGCATTTTATAGTTAAAGATCACTGGCCAGCCAGTACATGCACACTCATTTTATTATATTTAAATTATATTTAAATATTTATCATATTTAAAGAGAATTACATTCTCTCACACCTTAAGTAAGTTTAGAATTTGTGAAACTAGAGCAAATATCCATAGATTTACTTAACATTGTAAGCACGTACTCAGAGCACAGCTCCCCAGTGTGTGTTGTCCAAGTAAATTTGGACAACTCTCATTATGATTAGCCAAGATGGAAATTACACGAACTGTGGTCCAATGCATCTGTAGCCCAACATGCTGCAGAAGGCTGCTATAGCATATGTAGAATGTAAAATATGGAAATAAGAGAAATAAATCTCACAACTTCAGTAATAACAAATGAGGGAAGCTCTGGTAAGACCAATACCATTCAGGTTCCAGAGCAGGTGTATCCAACCCCTGGCCCACGGACCTCATGAGGTCCTGGAAGTTTATGGATCATAAACCTCTAACGCTATTATGTGATTTATATACATTAAAATTCCCTTTTTTATGATCCTATAGTCCCTATTTAGAGAAGAATCAGAGAAACTGGATGGATCTCAGCATTTACTGGCCAGAAGCCCTTCCTGATGCTTACATGAAGTTCGCCGCAGATATTTTTTCTTTGTGCCCTAGGAGAGAATCATCTGCCCCTACAGTATCTAGGATTGAACTCTCAGCCTTCCGAGTGGGAAGCAAGCATCTTCATCACCAGGCCACCACGCCGCTCTTGTGATTTATACACATTAATTATGTTATGTATTTTATATGCGGCTCAAGTAATTCCTGTTCATCCAATGTGGCCCAGGCAAGCCAAAAAGTTGAACATTCATGTTCTATTGTGCCTTCATGGAATCATGACTAACAAAAACAGAAATATGGAAAATAAGCAAGTTCTCACCTTTCTTGAACTGCATACAATAACTGGAACAAAATTCTGACTAATTTGTTACTTCCCTTCCTCATCCCTGTCCCCCTGTCCGCAATGCATACATAATTAAGACTTTCAGCATATAAGCTTCAGTCTTTCTCCAATAATTATTCTTCATAAGACAACACTCACCAGTTCCCTTCCTTTCCTGCTCTCATGATTGGTAAAGAAAAGAAAGCCTTCCTGGTTAAATCCTTTCAAAAGCAGCATCCGAGCAGAAGGTCTCCCCTCCCTGAGAAGAGGTAAAAATCAGGTAACAGAAAGAAAAATAAAACACAGATAGAGCAGCAGAAAAACAAGCCATGAGAATGCAAACCTTACCTGGTACAAGTGGCTAAACACATAGCATTGACTTCTCCAATAGATGGACACCTCATGGCCTCTTCAAACCATGCAGAGAATTGTTTAATGGGATTAAGGGAGGTGAGATGTTTCTCTTCAAAAGCCTAGAAGGGTGGAAGTAGAAAGCATGTGTGTTTTTAGCAATCCCTTTCAATTGCAAGTAACAATTTCCTTTTCCTTGAAATGAGGCTGGTGTATCTTCTTTCATCCATTCCCATTGCTTCTTCTATTTTGACGCAGTACATCCTTTCCAGTGATGTGGAGATATCCAAAATCTGAACAGCTTCCCACCCCCCTCTGCCCCATTACAATTGACAAGTTTCTATAATTTTCTATAATCTCATTTTCTACAAGAAAATGAGACTTTGCTGTAGTAGTTAAAGTGTTGGCTAGAATCTAAGAGATTAACTATTCTTGCTTTAGGCATGAAAAACAGATTGGGCAATTTTGGGTCAGTCATTCTCTGTCAGTAAAACTCATCTCATAGACTTGAATACAGGTGCTCATCTGTGAACTATTGATAGTGGAGTCTGGAGTTGGAGTTGAAAGAAAGAAGATTGAAGTGACCTTGAAAATATCTGCACTGAAGAGTCTTGATTTATTAAAGAGCCTTGGATATCTAGTGGCAGTAGCTTTTTTTTGTTAGAATTTGTGGTTGCTTTTTTTTTTACTTCCCCCCTAGCTGACTTTTTATGTTTTTGATTTAGCCCTTTCACCCAGGAACTAGACTATATTTTACTTTTGGTTTTTTTAAGAGAAATATTACTTTTGTTTTCAACTTTTCCTTTCTCTTTTTTTTAAAAAAAGCGAAGATGCAAACAAATCAGGCAGATGGTTACAAGATGCAAGAATAAGAGGAGGGTTCACTCTGCCCAACTGGGAATTATATTATCAGGTGGTAAATCTGATGTGGGTAAAAGAATGGATAACATTAAGGAACAGTAGATTATTGACCTTAGAAGGACATGACCTGCTGTTGGGGTGGCATGCATTTCTTTGGTATAAGGGAACTAAAACACAAGGGTACTTTAGAAGACATTATATTCGAGAGGCTTTGTTTTTAAATTGGGAGAAGATTAAAAAGCAATACTATCTAAAAATCACACTATGGATATCTACTATTGAAGCTTTTTCATATCCAATAATATATAAAAAGGAACAAACAGATATGGTGAGATATTGAATGAAAAGGGTGAACTTAAATCTATGCAAGCGTTGGAAGAACAAGGCATAAAAATGAACTGGTTTTCATATTTGCAAATACAATCTAGATTTGATGAAGATATTAAATTAGAAGGTATTTATGATAAGTTGATTGAATTAGATAAAATTTTGATAGGTACTGATGAAAAGGTAATTAAAAAACTTTATGGACGTTTATTAGAATTTAAACTGGAGGAGGAGCAAGTTAAAGAAACGATGATTGCTTGGGGGGGAATTTTAGATATGGGATTGATTTAGAGAAATGGCAAAATTAATTAATTAATTTATTTATTTATTTATTTATTTATTTATTTATTTATTTATTTGACTTGTATGCCACCCCTCTCGAACGGACTCGGCTCACAGTTAAAACCAATACAATAAATAATTATCTAAAATAGAATTAAACCCACAAGCCAAATTACTAAAACAAATTATAAAACAACTTCCCCCCAAGAGGAGTCAGCACAGCGCAGCCTGCTCAAATAGCCAAGTTTTCAAGTCGTGGAGGAAGGTGCGGAGGTCAGGGGCCAGGTGGAGCCCCAGAGGTAGTTGGTTCCATAGGGCGGGAGCCGCCACAGAATAGGCCCTCCCCCACGTCACCGCTAAGTGACATTGAGTCGCAGACGGCACGCCGAGGAGCCCCCGCCTGTGCACTCATACAGGGCGGTTGGTATTCGATGCCGGCAGTAGACGTTCCTGTAGATAGCCGGACCCATGTCGTAGGACTTTGAATGTCAATACCAAAACCTTGAATCTCATTCGGAGGGCAACCGGCAACCAATGCAGGCCACGCAGGAGGGGCGTAACATGGGAGAACCGGGAAACTCCCATGACAACCCACGCGGCAGCATTTTGCACCAGTTGAAGCCTCCGGATGGTATGCAAGGGCAGTCCTAGATAGAGAGCATTGCAGTAGTCGAGCCGCGAGGTGACAAGTGCCTGAGTGACCGTGTGCAGGGCATCTCGGTCCAGATATGGGCGTAACTGGCGAACCAGCCGGACCTGGACAAAGGCCCCCCTGGCCACAGCTCCCACCTGCTCCTCCAACCTGAGCTGTGAGTCCAGGAGGACCCCCAGATTCCGTGCCCTGTCCATGGGGGGTAACACCTCCTCCCCCATGACCAAAGATGGAATCTCTTGACTGGGCGAGATGTCTGTAGCACAGCCACTCTGTCTTAGCAGGATTGAGCGAAGCATGTTACTGTCCATCCAGATCCGTACCGCATCCAAACAGCGGGACATCATGGAGAGGGCATCACTGATGTGGCCTGGGGTGGAGATGTATAACTGCGTATCATCAGCATACTGATGATACTTCACACCAAAGCTGGGATGATCTCACCCAGCGGTTTCATATAGATGTTGAACAGGAGGGCGAGAGGACCGACCCCTGAGGACCCCACAAGTGAGAGCCCTTGAGTCAACCTCTGCCCCCTGCCAACACCGATTGTGGCGTCCGAGAGGAAGGAGGCGAACCACTGCAATACAGTGCCTCCCACTCCCAACCCCCCGAGACGCCACAATAAGATACCATGGTCGATGGTATCGAAAGCCGCTGAGAGATCTAACAGGACCAGGACAGAGGAAAAACCCCTGTCCCGAGCCCTCAGGAGATCATCCATCAGTGCGACCAATGCCATCTCCGTGCTATACCTGGGTTGAAAGCCCGATTGGTACGGATCCAGGTAGTCCGCTTCCTCCAGGAAAAGCGGAAATTGCTGAGCCACCACACTCTCGACAACCTTTGCTAGAAAGCGAAGGTTGGAGACCGGACGAAAGTTGTTCAATTCGGCTGGGTCCAAGGCAGGCTTCTTCAGGAGAGGCCTCACCACCGCCTCCTTCAAGGCAGCGGGAAAGGTACCTTCCCCAGAGAAGCGTTGACCACTGCCCGAGCCAGCATGTCACCTCCCTGGAGGCATAGACCAACCAGGAAGGGCATGGGTCCAACAAACATGTGGTGGAACTCAGTCGTCGCATAATCCTGTCCACTTCATCCTCAGAAACAGGATCGAACTCAGTCCAGATTACATTAGATTACATTAAATTATGGTCTCAAAATTATAAAATGACAATGTCAACTGCTTACAAGGAAAATCTGTATAAGATGTTTTACAGGTGGCACTTACCCCCAACGAGAATTGCGAGAATGTTTAAGAATAAATCGGATAAATGTTGGAAATGTCATCAGATACCTGGCTCGTATTACCATATGTGGTGGACGTGTTCGGACGCAAAAAGATATTGGACTAAAATCCACACATGGTTGGAAAAAATGATAAAACAACATATAGACTTTAAACTGGAAATATTTTTATTGGGAATCATACCAGAAATTTACAATAAAGAGTTGAAATATTTGATTGTAAATGTCTTAACAGCAGCTAGAATTGTATTTGCTAAGAATTGGAAAAATGATAAAATACCTATGCAGGAGGAAGTTATTAAGAAAACTATGGACTGTGCTGAAATGAGTAAGTTGACATTTGAAATTAGAGAACAAGAAGATAAACGATTTTATATGATATGGGATTTGTTTTATCAATGGGTGGACAAAAAGAATTAGTAATGTAATAGAGTAGATAATTATGTAATAGAAGTTTAATAGATAGATATAAAATACAATATAGACATATATAACCATTGGATGAAAGGATAATATAAATTTTAAAATAAAATTTGGAATATCTCGTATAAAATGATGGAATAAGATGTTTAATAACTGATAAATATATAAGCATATGTTAACTTCACAATGTGAAAGTTTATATAAATTGTGAGTGATGATAAAAAAAACTCATCTCATAGACTTCTTGTTCTGGGGAGAATAAGAAGAAAACGGAGTTTTGGTAAGTTTGTCACCTTAAATTGTATACAAAAAAAATGTGATAAAAATCTAAGCAACATAAATATGTTGTTGTTGACTGGAGAAACATAGATACAATTGTAAAGCGACAAGGAAAGTGGTTCAAATGAAAAGGGAAACACAGTCCTTCATAACAGAAAAAAATGGACAAAGTGGTTTAAAGACTCCTCTCCTATAAGTTATTCAGTCCCAAACCTAAAATTATCTACCAGCACCACTGCTCCCTCTTTAGCTTTTCTTATCACAACCTGCAGTTATTCCATTGCTGCCTCTTTGGGTTATAACAGTGCTCAAAAGTTTCAACTTATACATCCTTGGTCGATCTACATATTTGACACCCAACCATCTCACTCTTATTTTAACTGAAAAGCAAATCTTCAGGAGTTAGTTTCAGGAGCTACCTCCTATCCAAACATTTGAAGGATACATGTCTTCTCAGCCACTTTAATTTGACACACGGTATTTGTTTTAATTGTTTCATCTCATAGTTTATTTTACTATTGCAAAACTATACAATGGTTGTATGCTATGCTGAAATCCTGCGCCCAAGACCCATTTGGATGCATCCCCGAGATCCGATCTCCCAAGAAAAAAAGGGTATTCTGTAAAACATCATCTTTAATATCCCGTTGTTATTTTTGGCAAAACAAGCATCGGTCCTGAGAGCAGATCCCAAGATTAGTACTGCAAATAACGCCACGCACTTCGCACAAATTCAGAGGCTGTCGCCAATCCCTTGCTAACATTTTCTCTATGCGGAATCCTTGAAATACATTAAGATGTCTCACCTCTTCATCCTCCCTGTAGTTTTTCCGAAAAGATCCTAAATCCATGGCACGAGAAGATTTTTGAACTTGACCCGAACTACGAGGGATGACTGGATTCGAAGCCCGAAACCACAGAACACCCCTGAACCTGAACATTAAGGTCACATTTCACTCACAGAGCGCATGCGCGAAAAGAAAGGGAAGCGGGCAGGCTCTAACATTCCAAGCTGTCTTTACCGTCTCTCGTCAGAAATTGAGGGGCGGGGGGAAATGTCTAAACTCCAATCAGACGTATTGCCGCAGTACTCAACCCTTCTCCCGTCCTCTTTCTCTGATCATGGTAAATTAAAGAGAAGAACTACAACATTAACAATAGGAAGATAGAATGCGGGGTCCGTAAACCCAGTGAACAGCGAGCATTTTTCATTATTATTATTATTCTGAAGATTGCAATCGAACGATGGAAGAAGATTTAAAGTCTTGTGCTGTCTGAAATATTGACTCTCATCCAATAGGAATACAACCTGAAATTTCTAAAAGGAGAATTCGAGGAATTTAGAAACAGCAAAAGGGCAGGGTAAAACTACGTATCTTCTGGAAGACTAGCAACCAATTTATACCAAAATCTGGCAAAGAGAAGAAGTGAATTCTAGTTGTTTAAGGGGTTAATACATTAAAACTCTAAACTGCCATCTACAGGTCTAGACCTTTATACCTTCCCATAATGTTAGCAGCAGGTTCCTGCGTCCATATTAAGTGAACTGAAGATTTACTGCTTTCAGATTTCTCTGAAGGGGGAAAAGGGGATGGTGGTGAAATATATGTTTGCATTTAAATGCTGGAATCATGAAAAATATCTGCAGGTGTACATAGTGCACTCATGAAGTAGAGAACTGGTATTAGGTTATACTAAGGACTTTGCCAAAATTTTGCTGAGTAAAAGTAAACAGTTCTTACTTCCACATGTTTAAAAATAAAATAAAACTGAAGCTCTTTCAAGTGAAAAAAAAAGCCAACTAGACACTTTCTATCAGTATATCTCAACCCTGGCAACTTCAAGATGCCTGGCTTTCAATTCCCAGAATTCCCCAGCCAGCATACTGAGAAATGCTGCTTTATGTTAAAGCATTCTGTAAAAGATTGCATATTCTGGAGAAGGCAGTTTATATAAAGTGTTCCTTTGTGCAATGCACGCTTTTTATTCAAATTCTCCCTTGCACTTGTTGTATATTGTGCCAGGGAGTCTATGACTAGACTCTTTTGAGAACATACATGGATTGGAGTACTGAATCCTGCACTTTGCTGTGGCAACCCAAGTGGGTTAACAGTGGAGATGACTGTGTTTAATTATATTTTCTCTTTCACAATTTAAGGAGGTTAGTTCCTTTTGCCAAATCAGAAGAAAATAAGAACCTAAACTGAAATGCATTGTCAGCAATAATGGCACAGATTTAGGGATGATGAGGCTACCATTAGCTACTAGCTACTTTCTTTATTAGAAGCAGTGTGCTTTAAATGCTGGTTGATAGAAGCAACAATGGAAGGAGGCTATCATTTTCCAGCCCAGCCCTGAACATGCATTGAGTTGGCTCCTGTGGTGATACACCATATCGAACTATGAGGCTTTTGTATAATATCTGACAGAGCAAGGTCTACAAATCAGTAATAACTAGAGCACTATAGTTCAAGAGTAAAACTTCCCAACTTTTATGTATACATATAACCCTCCCTAGAAAGAAATGTGTTGTTATCATATATAAAAAGAGTTTGATGATACAAAAGCAGCACTATGGTTGTTCTTGGTGTATGGGCACTATCATGTATTATTTTATGGAGCCTTTCCAATTATAAGGCATGACCTTCCAGTTCTATAAATGAACACTGAGTTGCCAAGCAATTCTAGCCCAGCTCAGAAGCAAGTGGGTAAATAAAACAGGCTGAAAGAATTAAAACCATAAAAATGCTTATGGCTGAGACAGGTTGCTAAGGTAACAGTGACATGGCCTCTATTGTGATACTTTTCCCTGCTGGTTCATAAGTCAGATAGCCAGAACTCCTTTCAGGAAGTAAGTATTTGATATTTTTGTCTTCTGTGTTACCAATTTCCACTGATGGTATACTTGGAGCTTCATTATGTACTAATTGTTCAGGAAGTAATTTTGGTCTGTGATTTTGTAATAATGCAAGACTAAGAAGCATAATTTGCACACACGTATTAATCACTGTCAAACTATTTTTATTCTTGAATAAGCATCAGACTTCAGATAATTGCTTCAAAAAAGCATGGAAACTTCATTCCATATTCTCAATATGGTATATCTAACATAACTTAATTGTACCAACAAATACTGCACCAAAATCTGAGTTTCTTCTAACTCCAAAGTCTATTTCTTAGCAAAACTTATTCTAAACTAAGCAATAAGTCGCCGTGTACGATTTCATATCAGGTAAACCCAATGTTTTCTCCTTCATATCTTGTAATATCTTAGATTTAAGGGGGTGCTTCCTCCTCCTTCATACAAATTTAGATACAGTATTTCTTTCTGCCATTGCTTAAATGCGCATCATTTCAGACAGAACAAGTGTTATCTGGAACCAAAATAACATTCTAGGCAAAACATTGATTTTAATCACATAAATTCTTGCTAACAGTTGTAATTTCTCCTGTCTTGACATATCTTTGTAATTTTATTCAGTGTTTTAAAATAATTTGAAATAACATATAATTCATATTTGTCAGTGATACACAAGTATTTTACCTGCTTCTCAATCTTAAATTCTATTTTATTACAATTTTATTTAATTTTATATTCTCAATTTCTTTTTAACATACTCATCTTCTATCTATTACTCTTAAACATGATTTGTGCAGGTTGTGACACTTTTGAGGTTCTCAGCACAAGTAACATTTTATAGATGTGAAATAATAAGCAAACATAAATGGCTAACATCATGAGATACTAGAATTTTGTTAAGGGAAATGTAAAATAAAATCAAAGTAAGATCTTGTAGCAAGTGACAAAACTTGCCAAGATGGCTAAACTGACTCCTTTGATTAGAGACAAGGAACCTTTTATAGAGTTTTTGTAAGAAACAGGAAAAAATGAACATGATTCACAGTTTCAATGACTGTACAGAATAGATGATAAAAAAATTGAGTTACCTTATAATTGTACTTTTAACTGCTGTAAAGAAAATCAGAAGCTACTTTGTATTTTTCTTTGCACTTTTTAAAATCTCCTTTTCCCTCTCTTTTTCTTACTTTATATTAGTTTTTAACTACTTTAATAAAAGCTTTAGTAAAACTTTTGCAACTAGGCAATGAACTTATGTTTAAAAAGAGAAGCAGCATAGCAATTGGGACTTGGAGTAACAAACATTCTTTGCACATGCTTAGAATTGTGCTGAACAGGTATACTTCAGTGTAAGAAGAGGTAATGTTCCTTTGTATCACATATGAACCAAGAGTGGAAGCAGAACTGCTAAATTTGAAAATAGCTTTTTCCACTATCTTATCCAGGTACAAGTGAAGATATCAGCAGACTCTTTCTGGAAGAAAGGAAGAAAGCAAATGAGAGCACGGGAAGGAAGGAAACAACATTATAAATTTGGGTGTGAAAGCTAGATTTTATATAAGCTTTTGAATTCTAGTTCTTTATTTACTCTCTGTAATAATTGAGAGTAGCCCACCATTGAGCCCAACTACTCCAGAAATATTTAAAATTTTGGACTTGGATAGGGGAGATACTGATTTGCATCCTCCACTTAATAATGTTCATTAACAAGGTAATGAACATTATTAAGAGAAAAATGCAAACCAGAATCTCCCCTATCCAAGTCCAAAATTTTTATCTCAGCTCAGCCTACCTCAGAAGAAGTTGTGGGGATAAAATAGAATACTGTACAATTTCTCTCCCTCCCCCCATTTTTTTAGTTTTAAAACCTTCAAATTTTCTCAAACTAATGCTTTCCTTTAAGTGTAGAACCAGGCCCCTTTGCCCTGCAGCTGAGAAAGATTTTGTCTATATTTGTGTAATATTTTCACAATGTGTGTTAAATGAACCTCCTTTTTGGGGTTTGCATGACACCTTGAATTCTAAAATAATCATGCAGGCTGAGTGATTACATAACATGTTGGGCTAAAATATGGTTGCCTAGTTTGTGGCTCAGTGTGTTGGATGAACAGAGCCTGAATCAATGTTTCTCAACTTCAGTGCCTTTAAGATATGTGGACTTGATGAGATTGGGGAATTCTAAGAGTTAAAGTCCACAAAACTTAAAGGTACCAAAATTGAAAACACTGGTCTAAATAAAACAACTGTTTAGTTTAGGGGCCCACGAAATAGGCAGGAGACATAGATCTCTAAGAAAGCAATACATTATTTGGTTCAGGAGAAATAATTGAGTTTTCCAGCAATTGCTTTCTCACGCAATGTTTGCTTCATGGGAGGTTTAAGGGGAATGCACTTTCTAGAGTTGGCAGGCACTAGCTGCCCTATTTCTCACTTTTCTATACTCTCTTCTAGGCTGGAAAAGCTGCAGATCCCCATTCAAAGTAAGAATGTCAACGCTATCCAAAAGAAGTGTGAAGCAGTAGTCTCCAGGAATCCTCCCCTGGGTTGGGAGTTAGAGATTTTCCATAGACGATAGCTCCTGTATCGGAAGACCAAAGGCGTTCTTTTCTGCTTAGAAAATAAGGACTTATCTCTGAAGGATTGGAACATACGGATATGTCCTGGACTTGCTGCAAGGATGAACTCTCAGAACCTCAACGTCCAAAGGTTGAAGATAGAAGGCCAACTCCCAAAGCAAATCGTTTAGATGTCCCAGGTACAAACATAATTTTTCTCTCTGCTCTAGAAGTAGAATGCTGGCTAAACTATGATATGCTTGAACATGGCTTATAAAATATGTCATAGTTAGCTACAGTGATGGAGGACCCCCAAACTTTAACCCCAGTGAATGGGTTCACACTGTACTCTAAGCCTCAAGCAAATAAACCACATTATATCTGGGCTTGTTATATAAACCCAGCCACTGTACTTGCTGGATTTTCAATTGAGGCACTTCCCTTCTTAAAATAGCCCTGAAAGATTATTGAACATTTTCATGGAACTCCAGATATCAGCTAGGCTAGGCTATCCATTACTTGCTGAACTGTAGGATTTTTCTTTGTTGACACCAAATGCTGTGGTAAAAGGATCTATTGATTTTTTTTGCATCCTTGTACTATAATGTTGATATATCTCACCTGAAGCCATTTCATGAGTTTGAATTATGCCATAGGATTTCTCAGAGAATGGTTTGTAAATAAAAAAAAAAAATTTTCATAATTTTCTTATGTGTCATGTCCCCCCACAAAATGGAACCCAAAAAGTAGTTTTTTGTTAAAGGTGGGAAGAGATGATGAATAAACCTTCTGGCCTATCCTGTGGGAAAATGTGAGACAAACACCTGCCCAGAGAAGGGTTTATGGTTGAGGCCAAATCTAAATAAATAGGAATCACATCACAATTTTTGTTCTGCATCTATGTGTGTCCACATGATTCATCTAGGGGAAAACCTGGGTGACATCAAGTAAGTATAATGCAGTAGACGTTGGATAGTACATTGCTTAGAAAGCTCACTGTTTTTGCCTATATGTACAATGTAAAGCTTTAATTCACACCAGTACTATTGTACTGATTTATCACAGAGATCCATCCAACTATAGTCCACTGAAGTCAAATTCCAGCTGTGGGCAGGATGAGAACAAAAACTGTGTAGAATCAGCCCTATTTTCCCATCCCCTTTCTTTCCTTTCTCTCTCCACTTTATGGGATGCAAGGAGGGGTCCCTCTTGCCAGAGGCCTGAATTTATCACTTCCAGGGTTTTCAGGCTATATTTTATATGTGGCCCATTACCATTTTATAATATATAAAATATATTTTATATATTATATTTATATATTACATTTTATAATATATAAACTTAATTACTTATTTCACAAATGCTATCTTTGTATGCATAATGGCATGGTCATGTACATAGTTTGATATGTTCAATAGAAAGTAGGACTGGTGACTTATTCAACTATCCTTGCTATTTTGGACAGTTGCCTACATATTTCACCATGAGGAAGATGATGACCAAGAACAGCCAGGATCATCCGGTCAAGGTATGTGCCCCAAATCAACAAAATAGTTACTGTGTAATGTTTTGTATATTAAAACATCCTACCTCTACCAATGAAATACCTATTCCAGCAACATAGATCAATAATACAACAATAAGAAATTCTGTTGGAACTCTTTCTGAAAAGAAAGGTGTTATAGGCATTGTTTCATTCTGTCATGCAACAAAGAAGCTCCAGTCAGGTAGACTGATGAAGACCAGATTGATGAATTTCCTTTACCATGAAGATAGATCTATGGTTGAATGAACACATACCTTTCATTGAATAAAACCCGGATGCAAACCCTGATATCTGTAATGAATCAAAGGTAATGAATCAAAGGTAATGAGAAAAATTCAAGTTATTTGTTTATGCAGTTAATATATATGAGCCAAAATAAGGTGCTATAATTTTTTCTTGAGTTTTATGTTTCTCTTGAGCTTTTAATAAAAGATGTTGTTATTTTGTAATAGTTTAAACAACAGAACTAGAACATAAATTGCAGGAAAGCAGATTTCAGCTAATTATTAGGTAAAAAATTATGTAGAAGTTGTTTAGAAACAAAGAATAGATTGACTTTATGGGCAGTATTTAAGTGGATGTTGAATTATCCTTTGCTTTAGATATTATAAAATACATTCAGGGAGGAAGTTAAACATGCTTTCTTCCTGTCCATGAGGTGATATTTATTTTTCTGCATAGCTAATCTATACTTGCCTTAGAAATGTGACTGGGAGTGGTACTACCCTAAAATTTACTAGATGATAACAGTGACAATGATAATATAGCTTTATTTATAGTCAAAGCCCAAATTATAAGAGCAGTATAAATTCCAAAATAAGACAAAAGATTGAACTAAAAATGGGAAAGGTAAAGGCAAGAACATGAGTAGCTAGTAAAGGGAAATAATTTAATTTAAAATATAAAAATTGTTTAATGTTACAATGGCATAGGAAAGATAAACATAAAGATATATAATGTATGATAGCGGAAAAAATTCTAAACTGTCAATCTCCTAATAGCAATGGCAATTGTACAAAATTTAGTTGCCTTTCTAAATACTTTGCTAAATGTGTTGGCCAAGAGATGGCACATTTCATTATCATCAGTTCAACCATAGCAGTTTTTCATTCAGATTTAATAATTCAATTGTCAAGCTATGTAAAAGGGCCAGTTTTCTGAATGTCATGGAAGGACTCAATATTCCCCACTTGCCATATCTAATTATGTACTGTGGAGAAATACATTCTTTCAAGGAAAAATGTGTCACTCTGTCTCAGCCCTACTCCCTTCAATGGGCTGCTGTTGTGAGAAAATAGGAGAAAGGTATGTTCACTCCTTGATTTATAAAAATTATGAAGATGTGATACAAATAAATAAAATATTGATTAGGTAGTTGTTAGGTTGTTGTAAATGGCCTTCCACTTGGCCATCCCCATGATACAGGAAAGCAGGGGCTGATGAGATGCAACATTTTCCTTGATATCCTATCCATCCAAAAACATCTCAATCAGTTGTTTCTTCTAATGTTGCCTGGGGGAATGGGAAAGCAAACTTTGGCCAATCGTAAAGTGACAGGTTCAACCTTCTGTTTAAATAATCAAGGTTTGTTTTTCAGAGTTGCTGCATTATCAGTTTCTCTGACATAAGTAGTCCTGATCAGTGTCTGTATAGTTAGAAAAAGTGATGGATGAGTATCTCTACCACTTTCTCTAGCTTTTTGGTATTACTAGACAAAGTAGGAGACTGGGACAACTCTAACACTTTGAAAGATCCCAGTCAACCTATTCTAACAGTAGCAGTACCAAAAAAGTGCTTGGAAAGCTTTTTTTAATGTTATTGTTGGTGTTGCTTTTATCATAATGCCATGTCAATCCAGTCTAGTCAATCCAATATGAATACCATGGAGGCTCCCATACTAGCTCGTTATCAGCCAACAGGAGTTAGGTAGAATCCAGCTCCGTCACATCATCTTCTCAGATATTTCTGTAGTGTCCCATGTTGTGGGAATAGGAACATTTATATTAGGGAAAGATGGAAAACACTACTTGCATTTTAGACTTCAAATACATCTGGGAATGAGAAGAAGGGTATATTATGTAGTTGTGCCCTTAAGGAATGGTTAACAAAGCCGAAGTTAAAGAACATATAAATGTGTCCATAGATGCTAGATTCCTGCACTGAGCAAAAAATTGGATCACCACTTGATTTCTGTTTCCTTTGAGATCTTTACACTATGCATCACTTTACAACCAGCATTCCATCTTTGTTATTGCCATGACTTATTAAGAATATTATACTTCAAAAGTACTGAATTCAGCTTTATCAGACAGCAACAACGAAGTACAGCTAATTTGTTGTGGCTGAATTCATACAATATTTACCTATAAACCATGATTTACAAGCCCCAAGCCTAGAATCATATATCAATTTAAGCCCAACACTCCCCCCCCCACATTGTACTGTAATAGATGAACAAACCAAGAATGTGGATAGATCTTAGGTCTTTAAAAATTATTTGAAGGGTTCTCTTGCAACACAAGAAAGCATATATGAAGTACTTCTTACCTTAGAAGCTATCCTATTCTCTCCACTAAGGAAGTGCATACAAGTTTATATTAAGGATCAGTAGCAACTTCGGAAACAACTATACAGTCTTGAAGAAAAGATTGGGCTGCTTGAATTATTTATTTATTTATTTATTGGACTTGCATGCCGCCCCATCTCCGAAGACTTGGGGCGGCTCACAGCTAAAGCATACAACAACAGTAAATAGCTAAAAAAGAATTAAACCAACACAAGCCCAATGATACCAAATTTAAAATTTTAAAAATTTAAAAATGAATTAAAACTATCCCATCCCCCCCCCAAGAGGGAGTTACAGCCCGGATTGGTCAAATAACCAGGTCTTCAGGTCGTGGCGGAAGGTGCGAAGGTCAGGGGCCAAACGGAGCCCCAGGGGTAGCTGGTTCCACAGGACGGGGACCACCACAGAATAGGCTCATCGCCGGGGGACCGCCAGCCGACATTGGTTTGCCGACGGAACCCCGAGAAGCCCTTGCCTGTGTGCTCGCACAGAACGGTTGGCACTCGATATCGGCAGGAGTCGCTTCCTTAAATATTGCGGACCCATGTCGTGTAGGACTTTGAATGTTAAAACCAAGACCTCTCACCCGAGTGCAACCGCAACCAATGCAGGTCGCGAGGAGGGGGTAATATGGGAGAATCGGAAACTCCAATCACCACCTGTGCGGCCGCATTCTGCACCAGCTGCAACCTCCGGATGGTATGCAAGGGCAGTCCTAGGTAGAGAGCGTTGGAAAGATGTTCTTTGTTTGATTTCTGCATATAGTAAAATATCTTTTTAGAAGGTACTAAAGAACAGCCTTTCTAGATTCCAAGCTCTCCAATAAAATATGCCAAAGTTTTCTACAAGGAAGACATTTGAAAAGAATTCTTGCTTCCAAACTAAGCAGTCCTCTTGAACTGATAAAAGCATGAGCATGGCTACTTAAAAGATTTGTCCTGTTTGTCTGCATACAAATAATCTTTGTTTAACAATAGTAATTAAAACCAGAAATTCTGTTGCCAAACTGCCATACCACATGGCCGTGTTGCCTTACAATAGCAGTTCCAGTCCTTAAGTGAATCCCATACAGTCATTAAGTGTGACCTCATATTTCCATGACTTGGAAGTTGACAGGGAAGCTCACAAATGGCAATTGTATGGTTGTATGAGAAATCCTACTATTGTCATAATTATCAGCTGGTTGAAAAGCACCTGAATCGCAATCATGTCACTGCCACAATTTTGAGAACTAGCCATAATTCTCATTCAGCACTGTGATGACTTGAAATAGTTACTGAACAAATGGTTGTTAACTGAAGACTATCTGTATACACATACTTCCACAGTCATTTTTCTTCATCGATCATCCCAGCAATAGCATTGTTCATGTAGAACCGTGATGGCGAACCTATGGCACTTGTGCCACAGGTGGCATGCACAGCCATTTGTGCCAGCATGCAAGCTGCAGGCTAACTTACCTCACAGCTGATTTTTGGCCAGTTTGAGGCCTTTTTCAGAAGGCTTCTGCAGGCTTCTGCAGGCTTTGCAGACCAAAAACTAGCCCCGTTTCATCACTTCCTGTTTTTCCGAAAATACCGGAAGTGGTGAACTGGGGCTAGTTTTTGGCCTGCAAAGCCTGCAGAAGTCTTCCTCAAGCCTCTGGGAGGCCGAAAAAGGCCTCAAACCAGCCGAAAATCAGATGTGAGGTGCAATGCAGGTAAGGGGGCGGTGTGGGTGGGTAGGTGGGTGGATGGGGATTGTGTGCGGATGCGTAGGGGGCATGGGGGGCGCACATTGCCTTCTGGGTGCTGGCATGTGAGCGTGCAAGCACGTGCACAATTTTTGGCACAGGAGCCCAAAAAGGTTATCCACCACTGATGTAGAAGAATGTCAGTACATACAAATTCCAGTGACAATGGCCTTTAGCAGATGCAGCAAGATTGGGAAGGGGGGGTTACATTCTACAATCCAGTTTCACTAGATTTCATCAAACAGTATAATCACTGTGAGTTGGTCCTGAACCCAGACCTAATCCTGATTGATAGAAGTCTAAATAATCAATTTCTTCTAGGAGAAATTAATTATTGCACTATTAATTTTTTCTCCCTTGGAAGATGATGGTATTGAATACCCACTCTCCTCAACCAACAATGATTTTGGAGCCAAAGAGATAGGGACACAAACCAATCCACGCTATTTCAGTAGATCTCCAATGAAGGTTACATTGGATGAAATCCAAGTTGGGCTGCAGAACATCCAGATAACCTTGGATTGCACAAGTAAGCAAAAATATTTTTTAATATTATTTGATCAAGATGTTAAGGGCAAACAATGTCAAAGAAGGATTGGGGGAAATTGATTTTTAATTATATTTTTGTTCTATATTGAGCTTTTTTTGTTTCTTACCTATGCACTTCAGTCCTCTGTGAAATCAGATAACATGCTGTAGTAAATATGCTAAGACAATATTGTAGTAGATCATTAAATTTATACTAAAGGCATAAAAAAGTGAGTTACGATTAATGCTTGCACTTACGACCATCACAGCATCCCCATGGTCACATGATCAAAATATGGGTGCTTGACAGATGGGCAACATATGAATTAATTAAACAAATAAATGTATTTAACACTAGTTTTAGCATCCAGGCTCATGTAATTGCCTTTTGTGACCTTCCCAAACTGGCTTCTGACAAGTAAAGTGAATGGGGGAAGCTAACAACATCATGATTCAATTAACAACTCTAGTAACTTGCTTAATAACTATGGCAAAAAAGATTGTAAAATCGAGTGCAAATCAACAACTGTCTGGTTTAGCAATATAAATTCTTGTCCCAATTGTGATCATAGGTTGAGGACTGTTGTAACTTAAAGACCTGATGATATTATTATTATTGTTGTTATTGTTATTGTTATTATCTTTTATTCATTAAACATGAAACTCAGTCAACTGAACATTTACAATGTATCACAAATACCACTGACTGGTGCTAATGGTTGATATGGTTTGCTCCCAGTATCCTATGTATCAACCAAATATCTTCTTAAAATGTATGATGTTCTGAGTAGCACAGTTTTTTGCAGTTCCGCTGGTGTTATTGCAGGAAGCTGCAATTTCTTGATGTATTTTGTAAAATTCTTGGACATGGTACCAAGTGCCCCGATGACAATGGCTTTCACTGTTACGTTTCATCCATAACCATGTAGTTTCAATGGCCAGGTAGCAATATTTTGTAATTTTTTTCCAGTTCTTTTACTATTGGCCACCCAACTCTAGTGGACTCTGAAGTTGGGAGATCAATGAATTTAAATATAGTACAGTATGAATTCATCTGGCCTAGAGTCTTCATAAGATGTGTTGAACAGGAAAATGAACTACTTTAATGTTGAACAAAAAAGTTTCAAAAGGGAACAAGTTTGAAACCCAATTTTCAAGAAATTCTTCTGCTAAACCTGATCTGAGATAATTAAACTTATTCCACTTGATATATTAAGTCACCAATAATAGTGTATTTGTAATAGCTATAACACTGCTTATTAACAATTGTAATATCACAGCTTGTATAAACACATTTCATTTCTCTCTTCGTTTCTTGTACACCTTCAGCTCATAGATATCTATGTCTTGTCAATCTAGAATGCTTCTATAAAGTGGACTATAGCTTAAACCATAAAAAAGGTTCAAACTTCATTCTTTTTATCTGATCACTCTGCTATAAAACATCAGGCAAAAGTCACCAGGAACAGGAGATGGCAGAAGTAAAATCAACAGTCACATGAAGTTTGGCTTAACAACTGCTTCACTTAATGAACAACTGGGAAGTCAAGTCATAAATCCAGCATGTGGATTGGGAGCATGTTATTTTCTGCTACATTTTTAGCAGTGGAATTTTTGTCCCAATTGTGGTTGCTAAGTGAGCACTTCTTGTATTATTACACTGTACATATACATTTTTGATAAAGCCAGACCAAGGCCAGCTTCTGAGAAAAAGAAGCATTATAAGTTTGTTACATGTACCTATCTAAACACAAGAATCTGATCTACTAACAGCCAAAGCAAATTGGCACTAAATAAGAGCCAATTTACAGGACTCTGGAACTTACTGGTAGGTCTCTTTTGGGAGCAAACTTTTAGCATAGACTCCAAACTGATCATGCATTTGACCCCACCTTCAGCCTCTGCCTGGTTATCTCATACAGAAAAAGCACCATATTACTCAGGTTGATTTATTTTTGGGATAACAAACACAAGATTGCACTAAAACTTTATGCTGAGTAAATTGGCTGAACAAATGCCTTGTTGAAAATAGTTCTGGCTACTAAAAAAACCCTCTATGCTGTTTTTTACAGTGAAAGATTTGGAGCAGCGTATATCCCGCTTGGAGCGGATAGTTTTAAAAATGAGGAATGCATGGGTCCATCACAAAACCTGCCATTTCAAAGGTCTGGAATATGATGATAAACAGGAAAAATAATTTTTAAATTGTATTTCTTACAGTTCAATTGGTTTTGTAATGGCTTTGCATGCTTGTAAATTAACATCCTTTCCTGCCCCAATAAACCTTGTATATTTAGCAATTCATGAGTTTATATTTTTTTGTTAAAAACATACCATTCAGTAAAAAAAGTTATATTTTTTTAAGAAAATTAAATTATTAATTAATTTAATAAACTATATTTCATAATTTTTCAAGATGACTTTTGATTGGTTTGGAATGTAGGTTGTCTTCAGGTAAGTCCTTTTTTACCAACTATCTCATTTAGTGACTGTTCATATTTGCAACAGTGTATAAAAATAGCTTTGTTACCGATCTTCACATTTACAATACGTTGCAGTCTTCTGTGGTTGCACGATTGCTGTTTCTGTGTTTTGCAACTACCATGCATTTACAACCATTGTAATATCCCACAGTTGTGTGATCTTCATTTGTATGTTTTGCAATTGGGTTTAACAAGCGGAGTTAAATAGAGTTGGGAGAAGTAAAATCATCAGTCACTTGAAGTTTGGCTTAACAACTGCTTCAGTTAATGAACAAGTGGGAAGTAAAGTCATAAATTCATTGGGATCATGTGATTTTCTGTTATGATTTTAGCAATGGAGTTACTGGTCCCAATTGTGGTCACTAAGTGAGGACTATTTGTATTACTGCACTGTGTGTGCAGATTTTTGATGAACCCAGACCAGGGTCAACTTCTGAGGAAAATAAGTAGGGGTCCTAGTGGACGATCACTTAAATATGAGCCAGCAGTGTGAAACAGTAGCCAAAAAAGTTAATGCAATCCTCAGTTGTATAAACAGAGGCACAGAATCAAAATCACGTGAAGTATTAATATTGCTTTATAAAACCTTAGTAAGACCACACCTGGAATACTGCACCCAGTTTGATCATCACATTTCAAAAAAAGATGTTGAAACTTTGGAAAAAAATGCAGAGAAGAGCAACTAAGAGGATTAAGGGAGAGAGACTAAACCATATGAAGAATGCAGGAAATGGATATGGCTAGTCTGGAGAAAAGAAGGACTAGGGGGTGACATGATTCAGTATTCCAGTATTTGAGGGGGGTCAACTTATTTTCCAAAGCATCACAAGGCAAGACAAGCAACAATGAATGGAAACTAATCAAGAAGACAAGCAACCTGGAATTAAGTAAAAACTTCCTAACAGTGAGAACAATTAATCAGGGGAACAGCTTTGCCTTCAGAAATTGTGGGTGCTTCATCACTGGAGGTTTTTAAGAAGAGCCTGGACAGCCACTTGTCTGAAGTGGTATAAGTTCTTCTGCTTGAGCAGGGGGCTGGACTAGAAGACCTCCAAGGTCCCTTCAGCTCTATTCTGATTGACTGAAGTACTCAATAAAATGTACGTCTGATATCGGTAACCATGAACCAAATGTCATTTTCTATTTGGTTGCTTCTAGTGACCTAAGAGGCTGCTTGTTTGCTTCTTCCCTCCCTCTATACTGTTCCATTTCCAGAAATTGAGCAGCTTTCCAGTGAAAACCTTATCCCACAGGATGAGTTACTGGACAATTTATCTTGATGCATAATACCAAGGATGCTGCCATCCCATCAGCTACTCAGAGCAAGATGAAGATACCTCAGAATTTTGCTCTCCTTGATGTGAGTATGAATAGACAGGGTTAAACTCATTTCTGGATAAATCTGCCACTGGTTAGCAACTACCGTGTTTCCCCGAAAATAAGACACTGTCTTATATTTTTTTTGGCTCCCAAAAACACACTAGGTCTTATTTTCGGGGTAGGTCTTATATATTTATGGTGCCAAATAGTGGGTGTGAGTGTGTAGGGGGGGGTGTTTCACGGGTGCACGGTTGCTCCCTGAAAAGTCTCCCTGGAACTGGAGATTTACACTAGGTCTTATTTTCGGGGTAGGTCTTATATTAGGGCAGGTTAAGAAAATAGTGCTAGGTCTTACTTTCGGGGTAGGTCTTATTTTCGGGGAAACACGGTATCTCAGTAAGCTTGCTAACGCCATCCACCAAACTAGTGATGGGGACTCATGGTTACAAGCTCTTTTTTTTTTTTTGCAGGAGTCAGAATACATCTGAGATGTAGATGCTGAGAAACAGTGGCAAAGTTTTCTGGTATTTTGAGATGAGAAACATTCAGAAAGTTCCGAAATACGCTTAACCATTAAAAAAAATAAAACAGTGAAATACTGTCCTTAGTCCAGAAAAGAAGCAGTATGGTATTCTGCTTTTCAAATGTTGCCATACCACATTAAGCAGGGATGGGATTCAAATTTCTTAACAACCAGTTCTGTGGGCATGGCCTAATTTGTGGGTGTGGCTTGGTGACTGGGCATGGCGTGGTCACATGACTAGGTGGGCGTGGCTTGTATCTAAATACTGTGAATATTTATGTAAATACTGAATTTTTTTTATAAAAAAAGAGCAACTTTTACCCAAAATCAGGCAAAGCAGTCAGGCAGGTTGAGTTGATCCCAGAATCCCAGATTCACTTAGAGATCTACCATTCTGCAATCTGCTACCTGAGTCTGTCTCATAAAATTTGTTTGCAAGCAAACTTACAAAATTAACTCACAACACACCATTATGTAAATATTGGATTTTTTATATATAAAAAAGAGCAACTTTTACCCAAAATCAGGCAAAGCAGGCGGGCAGATTAAGTTGCTCCCAGAATCACAGATTCACTTAGAGATCTATCCTTCTGCCATCTGCTACCTGAGTCTGCACTGAAAAATAGAAGCTTCAGTCCTAAAGAAGGTTCAGCTCTGCTTTTAGATTAGCTAAAAGCAAGAAATCCAACAATTTCCTGCTTTCTAGCTAATCTAAATCTCCTGGCACAGCTGATGGTCGAAAAATAAAAGGAAAAATAGCAACTTACCCAAAATTAGGCTAATGCAGGCTAGTTGGATGGTGTGCATGCCAGGTAAGGAGTGACTGGGCGGGGCGGGGCAGGGCAGGGCCAGCCAGTGGTGCAATTTACTGGTTCTCTGAACTAGGCAGAATCATGGGCCTTGGTGGTGCAAGCTGCTAAATGCCTAGCACTTAAGTTCCAGCTGCCTGCAATTATTGTAGGCTCAAATCCCACCAGGCTCAAGGTTGACTCAGCCTTCCATCCTCTCAGGGTAGGTAAATTGAGGACCCAAGATTGTTGGGGGCAATAAGCTGACTTTGTAAAAATGCTGCTTAGTAATAAGCAGGCATATACAATGGAATGAAGGCTATTGCTGAGCACACTGGGTTGTATCCCAAAAAAATTGTAAGCCACCCTGAGTCTTCGGAGAAGGGCGGCATATACATCTAATTAAAAAAAAAACAATTGGTTCTATAGAATCGGACCGACCAGGTAGAATCCCACCCCTGACATTAAGCTCATCGTATAGCAAGCGTTTAGCTCAGAGCTGATTCCACCATTATATAAGGGTGCTGGCTGCTAGAGGCAGACAATGCTAAATATCCTGAATATGCATGAAGATTTTAGTTACTTCATTTGTTGCTGTATTTTACTGATAGCAATAGAAGAAAAAAAAGATACAATTTCCTGCCTTGTGCAGCACACTTATTTAGGTTGTCTTTGTATACAATATTGTGAATCTTGCCTAGGGCAAGTAGAAAATGTCATTTGCTCCTTTGGCTTAGACAGCAAATCATCTTTGTCTCATCCTGATTTCTGCCATCTTTCCCTTCATGGATTTTATGAATTTACCAAGCCTTTGCTGGTAAAGTCATTTCCATCAACTGCTGGGTTAGATTCATGAGATCCTTTTGCTTACATTGCTGGTCAAAATCTATACTTTTTTAAAAAAATTACATTTATATGCCGCCCTTCTCCAGAGACTCAGGGCGGCTTACAATTTTTGGGATGCAACCCAGTGTGCTTCTTTCTTTTCCTGCCTTTCTATATGTCCCTTTTTTTCTATCAATTCTTTGAATCTGCAAAGAGGACTTTTTATGAAATTTTAGAGCTACAGAAGAAAAGCTTTGAAAGTCATTTCATTTATTGCATTCTCAGGAGAATGTTTTATGTGTATGAGGGCTTGAAACCCAAATCCCTTGATCCCAGAATCACTATACAGATAGTTCTTGTTTATCAACAACTGGGATTAGCGACTCTGTCACTAAGTAATATGATGGTAAAATGTGATGTCTGTGATCATGCCAACTTACAATGGCATTTGCAGACGTTCTGGTTCTGCCATTAAGTGAATCCTATACAATCATTGAGATGACATCACATGATCACCATTTGCAATTCCTGCCAGCTTCTCTCTAGACTTTTGCTTTTCAGACTGCAGCAATGAAAGTTGCAAATGGTGATCACATGGTTGTGAAGTGCTGTTACCATTGCAATTTTGAGCTGGTTGCCAAGTACGCAAATAGTGATTACATAAAAGTTACAACTATGAGGACTAGTCATATGTCTTTTTGTTCAATGCCATTGTAACTTTGAACAATTGCTGAACAAACATCAATTAGGATTACCTGAAATGCACTGAAATTGGCGGAATAGCCCTACCCTTCAGCCAGTGTAATTAATTTGCTCCATTTCAGTGACCCAAAGGAAGAAAGAAAAATAGTAACTTTCTGTTGCCTGGATGGTGAAGATATTATAGGAAAATATTATTCTTTCATATTATTTCTTGCATAGCTGGAGATTTGTTCCACAAGGGTTGTTCAGAAAAGATTTTCTGAGATTTTCTGAGTTGGCCTCACTCAACAAGAGTGTCTTTCTAAAATTCTGGTATCATCTCTAAAGGCAGTATTTAAGTTTCTCTGGTGAGCAATGGCTTCTGTAAAAAGCATCCATTTCTTTTTGCCCAGGAGATTAGCCATGACTGGCTTCACGTAACTAGATTCACCTAAAAGAGATTGGATAATTTATTGTTCTTCATTGTGGGATCCCAACCATTATTTTAGCATGCTGTCAAACTACCTCACCACATTAAAGTGCAATGTGGTTTATTTGCTTCAACAAAGCCTTGTGAACCACAGCAATTGCTTTTTGATGACTTAGATGGACTTAGACAATAAGCTAACCTCAAGGATTTCATTTGTGTCCTTTTATGATTTTGTATCTGTGATCTTATTATGTTCTTTCCTTAGAGACGTTCTTGTGATAATATTGCTGACTATCTTTGGAGATGGGGCAGGCTGCGAGTCTTTAAAGTCAATAACAATAACATGAAATTTGAAATAAATGGAAAAAAGGGGAACAAATGGGTTGGAAGTGTGGTTTGCTCTACCATGCTGAACTCTCACAGTGCAGGAACTGAAGCCAGGCTGGAGCAAGTAAAAATAATTCATTAACATTATGATGAATTTAGATCACAGTATTAAGTTTGTATCAGGTAGTAATTTGCAAGCTTGCAGTGGAATATTGCAGGTGTGTTATTTTGATAATTAGGGCTAAATTAGTAGCAGATAAAATATCTAACCTTTCCTCTGTCCAGGACAGTTTAATTTGATGTTTGTGAGTGAGGATGATCTGTGACATGTCTCCCAATGAATTGCCAGAGCTGATCCAGCTGACTATCCCTTTCCTCTCTCACAACTCCATGTGTATCTGTTCAAGATCTAAATTGTTCTTTGGTCAAGGATACACAATAGGAGGAATAATCTGATCTGGTATAGTTTCCTTACACCTGAGGTAAAACTTGATTTATTAAGAACACCTACGATAAGAAAGCTTTGAGAAGAGACAGGAAAATCCCTATTCCTTTGGTCCTTTTATAATAACAGATCGTGAGAAAACTAAACTGTGGTCGAAAGGCTTATACGTGTAAATCAACTAAAGGATTTAAGTGATGATTAATTAATTAAATGATTAAGTATGGCAAAATCCCCTACTCAAAGGATTTTCTCAACATCTTTACTCATCATCTTGTAAAGTTTGATCAATCCACAAAAGCATAATCCAGATATTCTTTCTCAACAGATCAAATGACAATGGACACAGAAACAGACCTTATCTGTCCTATCCTTTCAGCTGGCCTCTGAAATCTGCGGGCTCCATATTCCTGATTTTATGCAGCATTGCTCCTTTATAAAGTATTTGAGAGCAATATCTGCAATATGGATTATCTTTAACTCTTGCTATGTTCTTTACCTTTTTCTTATCTTGGTATTATCGTGGTATTTATGTGGTAATTTTATTTGGATGTTAGCCACCTTGAGTGTTGGAGCTGAACAAGATATGTTAACAAGTACGTTCTTCAGGCCTCCTTTCTTATAAATTAATACAGTCATCAAACACTATACTTTTTATCATTTCAGGACTTCAGCTTTTAATATGGGATTGCTTATACATAACATTAGTTTCAAAACTGTAGTATAATGATATGGACTTATTTTTCTTTCTTGCCTGCCCACCTGCTACTTAAATCATTCCCTTTCTCCCTCCAGGATGGGAAAAAAGTAAAATGTGTGAGCATTTCAATAGGAGAAAATGTTTTGCTAGATGGTACTTCAAATTCTTGATAAAGCATTTACTTTATAGAATAAAGCAGCTTTCCTTGCATTCCACTATGATTCACTGTCACTATGGATTAAGCATGACAGAAGCATAATGATCACCATTATAAACCTAACAGCATTGCATGCTGTTATGTAATGAATATAACAGGTCAAAGATCATTTTCATATACAAAGTTTGCAAGTGTATCTTTGAAAGTTGTTACTTCTTTATGGAGGGAGTGAGAGGATAATGAAAGAGACATAATAAAATCAAAACATTCTGAGCAACTTTTTATATCTGCATGACAAAACAATCTGAGCATGAAGACGCTTTTGAGCAGCCTTTAAGGAGTAAAAATACTTCTCTTTTACGTTTTTATTGTCAACAAGCCACCTAAACAACCCATTTTCCCATTCTTTCGTCTTAAGAAAAATAATCTTTTGTTCTCAAATGATGGTTGGGTATGAGATTCTAACATTTCAGTTCATCAAGAAATGCATGGTTCTCCTTCAGTCTAGCACTCCCTTTTAGGGAAGCTACATGCAGCTCTGCCAAGTTGCACCATTAATTGAAAATAAGAATGATTTGTCATTTAAAGAAACATAGTCAAGCAGTTACAACTAAAAAATAAAATGGATTTTCGTTTTAATTTAAAAGGTCAAAAATAACAAATGGTATATTTTTGACACAAACAAACACTTAAACGCAATATATAGTTTATGATACAATATACACTATAGTACACAAAAAGAGCTGCACTGGATATTTAAAAAAAGAGGCAGGGGGAATCAAGTGAAGTAAACAAAATAAAAAAAGGGGGGGGGGAAACTGAGAATATTCCATTTTTGAAAAGGATTTTTTTCACTTCACCTGCCGAATCATTAATAATGACCAATAGAGCCTGACAGTGCAAATCCGCACTGGACTTTTAACTCTATTTTTGTAACCAAGCAATGCAGAATTGCAAACAGATTGCCCTAGATTTTCCATATGGCTCATACATAGCTTTTGCCTGCACTTTTTACTATGTACATCAGGATTTGTGGGCTACAGTCCCACAGCTCTGCTTCATATATACATGGGAGATGCTCTTCCTTGAACAAAGTGCTGCTGCTACACATACCCTAGAAATCTCTATTATATACACAGGGCATATCCACGGTCAGGTCACAGACTCTGCATTTTGACAGAGTGCTTTCCCTGCACTGTTAGGTGGGCAAAGGATTGTTTTGTTTATAAAGAAATTATTAAATTAAAAAATGCTCACAATACATAATTTGAACCTGGGGTAAAATATAAGGCAACATTCTCCATAGAAAAAACATGAAGCTTCCTAAGGAGGTTATTTTATAGGTGTGTGTATATATATATATAGATATAGATATATATATTTATATATATATTTATATTTTTAAATATAAAGTAGGAATGTGCTAGGGGACTGAGTCCCATTTTGGATGGTTTTCCTGCCTCTCATTCAAAAGCTTCACAAGCACATGGGAGCGAGTGGGAAGAGGAACCCAAATTATAAGTGGGATACAGTTTTGCTGGTGCTACTCTCAAACCCATAAGGAGTTCCTTTGGTGCAGCAGAGGAGGGCCTTGGCTCTGCAAGCTCCTGAGGAAGGTGCATAAATGGGTTTTGCCGTGCTTTTCCAGGTCTGCCACTGGGCTTGTGCTGATTTTAGCATATTTGGAAATGGCATTGCTCTTCCATCTCAGGTTCAAACCTTGAAGTCTGATGCATTCATCAAGAAGTTCCAAAGGAGTATGCCAGTCTGAAGGCAGTTTGATTGAAGGAGCAGCAGCCATTCCATTTTTCCTGGGGCAGATGTGGCTGGGAAAACAATCACAGTCAGGACAATTATATTTTTCTGTCCTTTGCAGAGACCATCTTTCATGATGAGGGGTGAAAAGTTGCTCATCACCACACCGCTTCCTTACTTTTCCTGCTTGCATCCCAAGCTACAAGTTCTTGATGACTAAGTGGGTTTTATAATGCTTTGTCAGATGATCGCTCCTAATGAAGCGCTTTTGGCACTGGGCACACTCAAAACGTTTGTCGCCTGGTCAGAGAAAGGAACAAGAACAACAATGAGCACAAATGACAACAGCCATATAATAAAAAGCTAATGCACAAATAGCTTACAGAGAATGCTTTTTTTAAAATTAGGTATATGATAAAACTAAATCCAGAACTAAAACTAAGACCCAGTTTTGTATAGTGATTAAGGCTAAAACATGGAGACAGTAAGACCTGGTCTCACCTTAGGCACAAAACCAGCTGGGTAGTCTTAGGCCAGTCTTTCTCAGCCTTATTAAGGAGGTAATAGCAAACACTTCCAAAAAACCTTGCCAAGTCCCCCATTGCAGGGATTGTTCTAAGAACTGGATATGATTGAACATATCTCACCCCCAGTAAACTCATGTAAAAATGCATGGCAAGGATGAAGATCTTGTTCATGTCCTGCCTGTGGGCATCTGGTAAACCACTTTTAAAACCAGAATGCTAGACATAGGTAATCTGATTCAATATTGGAACAATTTTCCACTCAGACTGAAATGTGTGAGTTTCTAGTTAAGGTTAAGTATTTTATGAACAATGGAGATGGAATGATGGCCACTGCAATGAAAGAAAGCTGAACATGTCAAGTACCATAACAGAACAATTGAATTGTGAAATGTAAATGAGCAGATCATGAGATACAGTGGAGAATACTAAAATCAGTCTAGGATACAGGATACGAATTCTAACTGTGAGCCTAGCAATCCTCTATTCTGAAACATTTAAAGCTTTAGGACGGATTTCTAGGGTAGCCTATGGAGTACATCACAATATTTACTGTAAGTCATGAGGTATCTAGGGCGATTGTCTGAAGGGATTCCTGGTGCAAAAATATACGCAATGGGTATCCCAGTTGGAATTATGCAAAGGCCTTTGTAGCATTTCAGGAACTGTGAGTCCAGGTCGATCCCCAAAGTGGGTACCATTCATAAATGGAAAAAGTGCAAACCCATCCAAGATTAAAGATGGAGCATTCTACAACAGTTACCTTGTAGGGGACATGGGTGGCACAATAATTTAATAATTCACTCAACAAACGGAAAGGGAACATTAAACTCCATGGCATCCACAAAGGAGGGACCTAGGGAACAACCTGTCCTCACCAGCACGCCAACTGGAACAGGCCTCAAAGGAAGAAAAATAACCATTGCAAAACAGTGCTACCAACTTTTAAAACTAGTCCAGATGCTGCCATGATCAATGGTAGTGAAAGTCACCACTGAGTTCAACAATGGATGCACTATCTCTATCCAGCTCAACCCCATATCATCTACAAGAGTGACCAAGGGTATTGGTGTACTCAATTCCTACCTAAAACACAACTCAAATAGGTCTAGATAAGTTGCTTCCTCCAGGGTCCTCTGCAACTGCAATCCAGTTACCATCTCAACAACTTTCCTTACAAAGAGAAGGCTAGAGACAAGACAAAAAACAGCTATCTTAAATTGTTGGGTTCAAGGTTGGGTGTTTGAGGTGGGGGGCAAACCACTGCCCAATTCAAGGCTGAAGGTACTATCTCCAGTCTCATAGAAATTGTCATCACAGCTCAACCACAAGTCTCCCTGGCCTCTTTAACTAGGAAGAACTGATTCTAACTCACTATTGGCTAAATTAACAGCACAGAATCTCCTGTACCATATGGGCCCTCAAGAGATATCTCGTACTGATGTGCTCCTCCACATAAAAATGTGAATATGAACACAACAAAGGGAGAAAGATGATAGATAGATAGATAGATAGATAGATAGATAGATAGATATAGATAGATATATGCACGCACACACACCTTGAATTGTACTTCAAAGCACACTAGAAGCTATTATATTTCTAGCTTAATGACGCTAGAAGTATAATAGTTTTTAGTGTGCTTTGAAGTACAATTCAAGTACAATTCAAGGTGTAGAATCATCTACAAAGCCCTTCATATTATCACCTATAAAGACCTTCACAGTATAGGACTACAATATTTCTAAGACTCCCTCTCATTACTTCTATCCATCACAACTAATACAATGGGAAAGGCATGCTCCAGATTCTGTTTATTACAGCATGTCACTGAATGAGACCACGGAGCAGGCATTTTTGGTGCAACACCTGCCCCAAGGAACATCATACTTCCCAATATCCAAGTCTGCTAGTATCTCTTAAAAACATGGCTATTTTCCCAGGTTGGAGATCAAAGGTTAAGGGCCCATGTGATTTATGCAATTGCTGTTTTCTTGATTTTATATGTGCTTTCAATTCTGTTACCCAACCAGAACCACTGTTTTAGAGGGAGATGGCCATATTTAATTTATGTCTTATCTAAATTAACTTAAATGATTTCATTCTTTTTTGAAATCAAGTCTTTCAGCATTAAATCAACTCAGCATATCTTTGTTATAAAGGTAACCAAGTTAAGATGAAATGCCCTTTAAGTGTTTAGTATTCACATTCCCCCCCCATCCATTATATGGGTAGAACGACAGCTGGGATACAACAGAAGAGAAAAGCAGACAAATGACTTGACAGACCTGTATGCGTTCGGGCATGCCGTTGTAGTTCATCACTGCGTGTGAATCTTTTTCCACAAAAGACCCAATTGCAGACAAAAGGCCTCTCGCCTGTGTGTAAACGTACGTGGGCCCGCAGAAGGGAAGTCTTGCGGAAGGTCTTTCCACATTCAGGCACATGGCAGATGTGCCTCTTCTTCCCTTGATCCCCCAACCTACAAAGAAAGAAAAACAGAATGAGGGTTCTTTTAATCTAGATTAATAAAGATATTGATATCTTTCCTGGATTTTACTGTGGTGGCATCTCAGGGATCAAATCAATTATTGTATCCTGCAATGATGACTCAAGAAGCAGAACTATTCAAAACAGTTGAAAACATCAAACTAATTTCATACTGATTATCCCATATAGTTTCTGGGAAAAGATCCAGCAATGATTCACAAGTACTTTTTATAAAAATACATTGGCTCTTCTGGCATTTACCAAGAATCCACTTCAATCTTCCAAGTGAAACGCAGCACTGCTTGAATAAGTCAATCCCAATCTATTAATCTATCAATAATTCCAGACCTGCAGCTCAATTTAGCAAGGAAGGTACAATCTTTTCAGCTCTGAGATCACATCAATTGTTAATTTTACATATATACAGAATCACAGAATTTCAGAAGGCAGATTGATTCCCTTCAATTCAACTTGCTTAAGATAATCACCAAGTGCAATGTGAAAGAAACTATTTGTTTTCTGCCACTGAACTGATCCTTTTTAATAATCTGATCAGCTTGGTTCTGAAAAAAAGCAGACAGAACTCCAAGTCTTTCTGTTAAATACAATACAAAAACATTATTAAACCCATCCATTAAGATGAATATCTCTGTACTGTCCCAGATAACAATTCAATACTATTTCAATTTTCTCAGAGATAAGCATAACCCTGTCTCTTCTTCATGCAGTTATTTTATTCAACATAAAAAACTGCAAAAAGTATTATAGGAGACAACGTACACATATTCAATTATTGGTGCTGTATTTTTAAAAGGCTAAAGAGATTGTACAATGCCAAACAATCTCTGGACAAGAAAACAAGAACACTCTTTCTTCTGAACAGCTTTCCTCAGATAATATTTTAAATACTATATAAAATACAATTATTATAGAACATCTTTCATACTTAATGATTTGTATCCTGCTTGATGGAAAATTCATCTTTTCATCACCTACATATTAATCACTTTACCGCAAGCTATGCTCAAACCGATGCAGTTTTTATAGGCAATTAATGGAATAGGAAGATATGCACTAACAATATCCATTTTTAAAACTTGTGATATCTAAGGGGTAAATCCATCAGAAAACATTATGACACTTGGTATTTTAAATTCTGACTTCACAAGATTCAAAATCTTATTACCGTAAAACTATCTGTAGATAAAGGAGGTTCTCAGATGAACTAGAAAACAGTGGCAATGAGGGCAGGAGATGACGTTGGTGGGCTCATAGTCATTTGAACTCTTCCATGTAGAGGCAGGCAATACAGTTTTGAATGCCCAAAGACTGTTAGTAGTCTTAATATTCTTATTTGTTTTATTATTTACATATATTTACCCCCTTCCCAAATATCTCTAAGTTTTAAAATATATTCAATGAAAGTTCCTTAATCTCACATAAAAAGCAAGCAAGGATTCTACTAAATTGGTTTCTTCAGTAGGGGTTATCCATGTTTAAAATGCTGCTTTTATTGTTATAAAGGACTGAATACTATTTATTGATAGCAAAAAGGGAAGGATATGAATTAAATAATTATATAAAGCAGGAACTGAAGTTGGCAGCCTTTGGGTTTAATGCTCCTTTTTGTTCCCAATCCCCACACATTACCTTTTCTCCCCATCCTTGCAATTCGGACAGGTGCAAGCCATCCGCCGTCTCTTTTCCCCAGGCTGCAGGTCCCCCAAGAGTGCTTGTTCCATTTGCAATTGGATTTGGGTAGGGTTCAGGCCACTGATGGTTAAATTGTTGCCTGAAACATTCTGCACTGTTAACTGCTGTTGGCCTACAGAAAGAAGGATGAAGAAACTATGGCTTGAGAATTTCCACTGTTAAAATATGGAGACTCAGTTATTCCAGGAAACCTCTAGGCAAATTCAGACTAAAATACCATGTAATGTGAGTTCCATTGTTTCTTGTTGCCTTTTATTGCACAAGACTTGAAATAAAACCCAGTTTAAGGTTCCAACATTTCCTTCTTGCCTGGCTCCAGAAGCCCAACTTCTCTTCCTAAATTACATACTAACATTTATATTATTCCTAGTGTTTACTTCTCTCTACAATATTGTTATCCCACTCCAATACACATTTTCAAATTTACTACATTATGAGGGAGTTTTCATACTTTTCCCACCCTCAAGAAGATAGAAAGTATGGAGTCCTTCACTGCCATCTCCCCAGCAACCACCAATATACAGAACAGAAAGAATGCAATGTTTATGATTACAAATTACAATTACTCTGAAAATAAGCAAGCCATTTCCTAGTAATGATACCATGGTGATATAATCTGCCATTGTATTTTGACATGTCCCCTATTATTAGAATGAAGCAAGAAATCAGTCTTTGGGGAGGGCAAATGTTAAAATGAACACAAAATGCTTTACACTTTTCTTCAAGTGTGTCCATTCATCAAGACCTGGCTCTTTCCCCAAGAATTAGGCCAGGATGGAATTTGAACTGGGGGCTTGTTTAGTCTAGCACCTTTGAGGAAGAATACTTCGGGCGTTTTTTAAATTGTTATGACAAATCTAGAATCATTATGAAGATGTGGTCATATAATTCCTGTAAATAAATATATACATAACCCTCCTTATGCATTACTCTTCTTTGTTACTGATACTAGAACAAGCAATTTAAAAAATGAAGGTATTATGATATCACAAATTGAAATATTGCACATCACAAGTTTGTTACATCGTATTTCCCACCTCCGGTATTGGTGATGGTAACAGGAACACCTTGAACCTGCACACCATTGATGCTGATAGTCTGCATTGCCTGGGCAGCCGCAGCGAGCTGGGCAGCATTCAGGCTAATGATGCCTCCAGCAGGAGCAATCTTTGGCAGAGCACGCTCTTTACGAGCCCCCGTCTTTTTGGTACTCCCCCCTGACTGGGAACTGCGGAGTACAGGGCTGCTGCAGGTTGTGGCTGAGGCGACCGCAGGGGCAGGGCCCATACTTAGGCCCCCTCCTGAGGCATCTTGGAGCAGTATTGTCTGTAGTTCACCAGTAGGTGTCTTAAAATAGACCTAAAAAAAGTGACACAAAAGTGAATCACAGGATGCATCTGTGTATGGAAGGAAAGTACAATTTAACCAAGTAGAGCTTCCCAACCTTGCCCCTCCCCCAAGTTCTGATAGATTATAAATCACTGTCCCAAAATAAATGCATGCCAAATTGTTTATATCTCTTGAATGCTTTTATAGGAAACTGACATTTAAAAAACATATAGGGAAAAAAAGTAATTGGACAAGTTGTTTTTTGTTTTTTTTGTTTATATTAGAAGAACCTCTACCTGTTTGCCCCCAAGAATTCTAGTAATTATGTATTACTTGGTAATTCCAAATTGAGTGTTAGTTTCAACTAATAAAAATATTTTTTACTTTTTTTTTTAAAAGTGGGGGAGAACTTTCAGTGAAATACCTGAGTGGGAACTGGCTCCGTTGTCTGGATCTGGAAGTTTTGTTGGGACTTTTGGGGAACTGTAGGGAGTGTGGCTGAAGCTGCCTGGACTACCCGTAGGGCTTGCTGTGGTATCTGAACTACCTGTTGCTCTTGTTTGGGCTGAACTACTTGCACCTGTTGGACCACAGCTGGCTGCCCAGACCCAGGACTCTGCACAATCAACAGATTGTTCCCTGCCTGGATAATGTTGTCAGCTGTAGTCTCTATTAAGACTGTTTCCACTTGCTCTGCCATAGCCATTGCAGTTGTCTGAGCTTGTGATACCATTTTCTTTCGGGATTTTCTGCTTGGCTTAGAGGGGCTGTCGGGCACAACTTGACTTTGAGAACTAGTCTCCCCAGCAGTTACAAGATTGCTCACTGGAAGAGTAAGTGTAACATTGCCACTGGTGCCAGTTAGCTTGACAACACTACTTGTGTTGTGGAGACTGGATGCTGATGACTTATGAGCTGGAGCTGGCTTTATTGGCACAGGCTTATGAGCTGAAGTAGAGGACGACGATGATGAAGAGGAAGAAGAAGGGGTGATATTGCTGGGAATAATCTGTATTTGATTGCCCAAATTTTGCTGCACCTGAATCGTCTGTCCTGATGCTGTTTGGATCTGTGGTACCGTCTGATACTGGATATTGGCAGGAGAGCGGGCTCCTTTGCTGATTACAGTTGGGTTCTGGATTGTAAATACTAGCTGTCCACCAGGATACGATGTCCCCAATTGGGAACCTTGGATTTGAAAGAGATTTCCTTTTGACGATAGGATTCCAATGCTGTTCTTATTAGAACTTAATGGGAGTGGAGCAGGTTTAATAGGAACCAATTTCCGAGGGGCAGGCTGAGGAGGAGCAGGAGAAGTAATTGCTGCTTCTACAGCTGGAGGACCAATTTTGCTACATGTGGCTGCAAGAAGGGCTAATGGAGATGGCTGAGAATCCTACAGGAATGGAAGAGAAAAGGCTTGGGTCAATAGCAGAAGACAAAAATAGTTTGTTCCAATATAATACAACCCAGAAGAATGAGAAAACCCAGATTTTTATAATACAGAGTTTTGACTTTGTATTAAAATAGCACATCATATTATTAAATCAACAAGTATCAATAGAATTGGATCCAGACTAATTGTGAGGTACTATAGGCTCATCAAGTGCAAAAGAACTAAAACTTGACTAGTTTAGGATCTATTCCACTGAATTTGAGTTCTGCAAACATTCCAGGTAACATGTATTCAAAATATGAATTATAAATGTATATGATAGCATTCCCAAATACTTTAAAAACTATCATTATTTATTCTTATTTTCGTATTCATTCTGCATTTAATACTTTTACTATTTTCAGCAATCAAACCTCAAACTGAATATCTGTGATAAACATTTTATAAACAAAAATTAGTACTGTAAGACTCATACACAGTAAGAACTGATATCGTTATCATACATAATTCAAATACAGCTTGGGTGCCAAGACAGAACAGAATTATTTAGAAGATAGTCCTTTCAAGAAACTAATGATTTGAACCTGATTTTTATCAAAAAGAAAAAAAAACACATTCATTTATATGAAGTAAACAAGAAGCAGACTTCTCCTAACATTGTCCACTTCCTTTGTGGCAAGGATGAAGGATCTCTCTTTTTTTTTAACCTACAATATAGGAAAATAGATAAGGCAATCCTTTCCTAGCTTGAGAATAGATTAAATCTTTTTATTGAGACCTGGCCTGCTGCATGCTGCTGTATTTTACAGTTACATTGTGACCTCTCATAATGCTCTGTAAGTTTTATTCAATTCTGCCATAAAGAAAAAAGTACAGCCAAATGGATATAAGGAAGTAAAATTATGTGACAAAATATTGCAGAAGTCGGTTAAGTTTCCCACTGGAAGTATGTAAACAATGCTTAGTGGAAAAATGAAGGGAATACAGAATGTAGATGACAAAACAAATTAGAGAAAGCATGTTGATGAAGAGTTCTTAATTTTGTTTAAAATCCTTTATCAGAATAAAGCATCCATATTTTCTTTTATGTAATGAAATAACATGTTCTGTTTGTGTATGCAGTTTTGTGTTTTTCCTTTTCATCGCATCTTTGTTTGCAGGCTGCACATGCTCCACTCTGGGTCATCTGATCAGAAGGAATAAGAATTTAGAATGGAGCAATCAGCAGTATTCTTAGTTGCTGCCCAACTGCCTCTCCAACAAGGTTAAGGGGTATAAACTTCTTCTCTGCAGCCCCAAGCTAGATAGGGCTCTTTTAAAAAAAAAAAAATTTTTTTTAAAAAATGATTCTTCTTTTATGATTTCTCCTATCACATGAGTTTTGGTTTCTTTCTGTTTAGTTTTTTACAGGCTTATGTTTTGGATGGATAGACCATCTGTTCAATCCAGGAGAATAGGGAATGCCTGATGGAGGTCCTGCCCTATCAGGAGGTATGATGAAGGGGCACTAAGCTCAGCATTCTTAGTAATTGCTTTCCTTTGATGACCATCCACAGAAGAGTTAAAACCTAATTTGTTAGCCACTTTATATAATTTTTTCCAACATTTTACTAGGTTGGAAAAAAATAAAAAATGCATAGAAAAGACAGCCTTTGAGAGAAGCATTACTACAATATGTAGGAAAATACAGCTGTTAACAAGGTAAGTCAAAGAAAATTGCCTGCACTTAAGTTCCAGCTGCCTACAACTGCTGTAGGCTCGAATCCCACCAGGCTCAAGGTTGACTCAGCCTTCCATCCTCTCGGGGTAGGTAAATTGAGGACCCAAGATTGTTGGGGGCAATAAGCTGACCTTGTAAAAATGCCGCTTAGTAATAAGCAGGCATATACAATGGAATGAAGGCTATTGCTGAGCACACTGGGTTGTATCCCAAAAATTGTAAGCCGCCCTGAGTCTTCGGAGAAGGGCGGCATATAAATGTAATTAAAAAAAAAAAAGGACTGGTTAAGATTAAGAGGCACAGGAAATATAGACCGATTCTGAAAGGAAGTGAAAAGGGCTAAACATTCACGAAGTGAAACCAGCAATGTACCAAGGCGTGAAGTTGCAATGAATGCTAAATGTTAGTGTCAAAAAAAGAAGTAATAAAGAAAGAGATACCATGAATGCTGTGCCTATGCTCAAATCTAAGGTTGCAATTATTTAAGGAGTAGCTATGCAACCGTGTGTGTTGTCCATGTGCGTGTATGTAGAGAGAGACTGAAACTCCATCTGATGATTGGAACAATGTCTTATTATTCCCTCTGTAAAGAGAAAGGGAACAAGAGTAAACGCAGAAACTATCTGTTAAGTGTGCCCGGAAAAGTGTTTGGCAGAATTATAATTAAGATGATGCAAGAGGTGACAATGAACAAAATTTGGGAAACAAAATGTTCTTATGTTAGGTAGGAGTATTCTGACCTGAGTACTGGTATTTCGTAAGTAACTGTGAAATATGTTAAAGTAAGACAGTTTATTGTGCATTCATTAATTTACAGGTGTCTAATAAAGTAAATATGCAGACTGAATATAATATTTTGCACAAATACAGAGTTTAAGGTTATTTGTTGAACGCAGTGAGAGGATATATTATCTCACAAATGTATGCATGAGAATAAATGGAATACATATAGCAAATGGTTCAACCCTGAATAAGAGAAGAATAAATGATGTTTCCTTGGTTGTTCAATGTATTTATGAATAAATTGATAAGGAATGCATTAGCAAATATTATACGGTATACTGCAGTGAAAAAAATAATGAAGATCAAGGCAATTGTATTTGACGGGTAAAATGGAATGATTAATAGCTAATTATACACAATGCCAAAAAGGCTGGAGTAAATTAATGAATTTATGTAGTTTGGTAGAATAACTACAAAGATTAGAAAATGGACGATGAAATTGTAGGACAGTAACAGGTAATCTATTATCAGGAGAATTTGTAAAAAGAAGAAAACATAGCTGTGTCGTTTCAGCTCAGCTTGGTTTATGAAAGTGAAAGGCTGATAAGTCAGGATAAAAAGTAACTTGAACGCAGGGCAAATACAGAACATAGTACATATTATTGTAAAACGAAATAGGGTCAGAAATTATTAGGTGATGATGAATGAATAAGGACTGGGTACAAAAATGAGTGGCAAGTACAAAAAATACATTCTTCTAGTTTGTTCCTGGAGAAAACAAATTAGAACTGATTTACCTGGGGGACATATGAAGTAATAATAAATCAGCTGCATAGAAGAGAAACCCTGAGAAACTGGGGCTGGCTGCAGTTGATAAGTTCTTTAAAAAAGTGAGGATTTTAAAGAATAAAAGCCAAAGAACAAAGTCATGTGTGGACATGATGGATTTCCAAGGGCAGAAAGAATACAGTGAATGGTAGGGGTATAAACTACATTTAATCATATTTTATTCTTTTTTCTTATCTCATGACTTAAATATCTTTGGCTATGTGTTATTTCCTTTTCTTGCTTTGAATAATAATGCTTACCATGATGGAAATAGATGAAAGGGTATGCATGTAAGAAAAAAAATTATGCTACCCCTTTCCCAATCATTTCTTCATTATGATGCAGTTATTTCTTAATGCATCTACACTTCAAAATACAGAATTTAGACTAAATCTCTAAGAAAGTAGACTTAAGGAATATTTTCAGAAACAAACTAAAATCTAAACCTTTGGGATGATACAATGTTGATATAGAACATCTTAGATGTATCTGCTGAAGGCGGTGGGATGGAAGCTATATTTAATGAAAAGCATTCTTGATTTTGTTTTGGGAAAGAAAGCCTCTTATCTGAACATATTTGAAAGCTGTTACATAGAAAAATCTTCTCTGGTAGCCAATAGCATATAAAAGAAAATATTTTTATTTTCTACCAGATTTTGTAGTCAACATGCTTTCTCATATAGTTGACCCCCTGAAAGATTCATAAAAGAGTTATTGTCCTAGTTAAAAATGGAAACTTTCTTTTATGGGAAAAAAGCAAAGAAACATTTTTCATTACAATGCTTTATTAACTTGATTCTTTATAAAACAGAGAGTTCTATGTTATTATGAGAGTTCATAATCTCATATTTTCTATGTTCCTAAGAGAAATTATTGCACTGACCTTGTGAATCCTTCTGTGTGTTTTCAATGATTGTTAATCATTAAAACTGTGCATACTTCTTGCTTCAAAAATGATATGGAAGATGTGCTTCAGGTTGTGTAGTATAACATCTCTTTAAACTTTCAGAGTTCTGCTCAAGCTTGAAAACAAATGTGGCTACTTTAAGGAGTTGCATTAAGGGTGCAGTCCTTAAAGCAGTTGTGCCTCTTTTCAAGCTCACATGAAAGCCAAAGAAGACACAGCTACTTCAAAGAGATACTGAATTCACGATCCAGCACATTTGGAAATGTATCTTCTAGATCATTTTCAAAGCATGCACACTCCTATTTCTCTGAAAATTCCATTTATAAATATACTGATTAGTAGCCATACATTTTTATCTATGTTATTCTCCAACAAATATCCAAATCATCTATACGGTTGGTTGTCTTGATAAGTGAATTATACATCTTTTATTGGTCCTAAATTATATACTTGGGTTGAGGGCAATCCCAGCTGAATCTTTGGACATGCCAAGAATAATTTTCTTGAACGTGAAAGAGAAATGGTTTGTCACTATCTTCTTTTGGGATATTCATCTTTCTAGTTTAACCTACAGCCCTAGGAATGTCTGATGGACTCCATTTATATATTAATCAAGTGTAAACTTTTTTTTCAGTAGGTGCTGCCACTTGTGAATAACAACGTATGTAAAAAAACTCAACTGATCTCTCATTTTTTTCACTTCTGCCACATATACTTTGTCATTTGCTCTGCCAAATTACATATATTTTCACATGCAAGAAGTCTTTAAAAAATCAAGCAATTGCTTAGTCCACCAAACCATTTCTAGACAAAGTTTTTAACATTGGCAAATATCACAACATGTTATTCCAAATATGTTTACATATGTATATCAAACAGTATAATGCCTAATAATCCATACTGGAATATAAACACAAGAACCTAAAACACTGACTACAGCATGCAAACATCTTACACAGTATTATAATATAAAGTTATGTTCAAGAACAGCACTGGAATTTGAAGCATAATAACATTATTTGCAATAATCCCTGGACTTTTAGGTAAACTAATTCTTTTCTATAGTAAACCCTTTCATCAGAGAGTTTTCCATGTTGCAAGATTCTAGGTAGGCTAAACATTTATATATATATATATACATATATATATATATATATATATATATATATATATATATATTTTAATGCAGCAATGCCATCAACAGAAACAACCCACCTGAGCTGCTGAAGCAGCAGGCTGTAAGTAATCACTGGGGCTTACTGCAGCAGTGGCAGCCATACTGTCTCTAAATCTGGAAAAAAAAAGTTTGGTTAATCAATTAATAATCTAAACTGTTTTTCAATACTGATAGTAAGATTTATAGTGTGTGCAAGAATGAGATATTAGTACAGAATGTGTCATTATATAATCGTCACAGTTAAAATTAATCACAGCATAAAACTAGAGTACAGAATTGTATCTACAACTAAAGTATTTATTTAAATGAATTGTAATCTATCTTAAGCATTTTTTTGCTAGTGGAGCTGGCAGATATCAGAACAATAAAAAGAAAGTTGGGTTAGAAAAGTAGTGTAAAAACTATTAGAATGAAAAAAAATGCAACATTTTTGAGAGAATTTGACAGTGATACCATCAATACTTAGGACTATTTTGGGGCATATTTATCACATCTGGAAAGGAAAAAAAATATGTTCTGACCTTCTGCTACCTCATAATAGAAACAATCAGCCAAATAACTGCAAGACAGAATTTAAGCAAAAGTTTTTACAAATTATAAGCATCAATATAAAAATATATGCATTGTTTTATGGTGCTTACACATTTGTTGTATGTAATAAACTAAAAAAAATGGTAATAATGGCTTTGACACATTTTACAAATATCTATTTTAAATTCCTAAACAGCAATTACATTCTAATTATGACAACTTATTCATGGAATTCTGTATATGGAAAATATTCCAAAAGGAAATAACTAGATTTTACAGTTGTGGAAATAAATTTGAAACATAGAGATGATGATTATCAAAATAAAGGAAACGGGGAATACAAATATCCCTGTGCATTTGGAATTACCTCTTCTCCTCCACCACCCTAATAACACCATACTTGTCCATATCAAGTATTAGCCCACCCAATACCCATTTAGTTCTTCAAAAAAGTAGTTCAGCTGCCAAAGAGTGATATGTTGATCAATTAGCAGAGCCACAAGGAGAAGGCTCAATATGGATCCAAGTAGACAATAAAAATAAAATGGCTCACCAATGTTTCCTACATCCATAAGAGAAGCATGTTTATAAGAAATACAACCAAAATTACAATTAGTTCCTTTAATAGGCACAGACATCCTAGATGGCAAATCTAGAGGAACACATTTCATCTAGATTTGCCATCTTCATCAATGATTCTTCATCAACAATTGTTACCCTTTCAATGGAAGCAAATGTAAAGTTGGTAACTATGACTCATTCTACCAATTTCATAAGATTAGGCAAAACGAGATAAGGTTTTGAAAGAGGATGAGAAAAAGAAAAATATCTCACTCCGATCATTACTTTTAACAGGCAATTCGGTTTCTAGATAGATTCGTTTATTTAAATAATAAGATTTGTATGGCTGCCCATTTAAATAACTCTGGGAGTCTTGCAACTGCTGTTCATGTTATGTCAATGTTCATGTGACATAAATTGAGATGATAATTCATAGGCTTTCAAAAGGACAACGGAATAAAATAATTTTATAACTTAGTTTTGATAGGATTTTCTATGTTCTAATTTACATTCATAGTGCAAGATGGCTTTCACAGTTTAGATTAAACATGGTGTGCTGAAAGCCCATACCAGAAGCTCTAATATAGGTAGTCCTTGAGTTACAACTACTATAGCCCCAAATTTCTGTTGCTAAGTGAGTTTTGCCCTATTTTATCTTTCTTGCCACATTTAAGTGAATTTATTGAAGTTATTAAGTTAGCAACTGTTAAATGAATCTGGTTTCCCCATTGACCTTGCCTCTCAGGTCACAAAAGATGATCACATGACCCTAGGACACTGCCAACCATAATATAGTCAATTGCAATATGTCTCAATTTTGATCATGAGACAATGGAGATACTCTAATATTGCATTCCCGAAAATATGACCTATTCCAAAAGTAAGTCCTAGATTGATTTTTACATGCGCCCAATATAAGCCCTACCCCCAAAATAAGCCCTAAAGACCTTGCCCACTCCAGGCTGCATGGGTAAAAATTAAGCTAGGGTGGGGATGGCAGGGTAGGCTCCCCTACTTCTTACCTTTGTATAGTTATAGCCAGGCCTCGTACCTTGACCCATTTTCTCTGCAGCTGGCAAGACTTTCCTGAACATCTCTATAGTCGATAACAGAGCTCTGTTTTCAGCTAAAGGCCTTTCCTGAAGGAAAGCTTTGTTTTTCTTGCCAGCTGAAGAAGTTCCTAAATGCCTCTGACAGCAAAAAGGAGGCTGGGAGCGCGCAAGTGATGTGAGGGTCTTATTTTTGGGGAAACACATGTGAAAAAATGGTCATAGATCACTTTTTTCATTCCTGTTATAAATTTGAACAGTCCCTAAATGAACTGTTGTAAATCGAGGACTACCCTTTATAGCAAATTCTTATTTGTAAGATCAAGGTTAAATATCACTCAACCAGTGAGGAAGGATTTAGGGACTTAAAAGCAAGTTTTTGAGTACAGAAAGAAAAACCTCAGCCAGAAGTAACTTTTAATGTCATTTTAAAAACTTAAAATATTTTATTTATATTTTATGCTAAAGTCCCTACTTTTTAATTCGAGGAATCATTATTACTGAGATCCTTAAATCCCAGAAAGCAGTATTTTGAACTCATTTTCTTAAAAAGAAATAAACACAAGCTGTCAGCCTCCAAGAATCTTCTTCTGCTTGTCTCTTTCCGGCTGCCATAGAAACGGGGGAGGGAAGAATAAATGGACCTTGTGCGGGGAAGGGTGCTGAAGGATGAAGTTGGTGAATTGTAAAAGTTGGGATACTTCATTGATTATGTTTACTTGTTTAATGTGCAGATGTATAGATGCCCCTTATTTCTCTAGGCCAAGGTCAACTGTCTTGGCAGACCAGATGTGTGAAATGCCACCTAAAGATGCACCCACATGACATTATACCTACCTGAGATTGAATGGCCAGTTTGAATTATTGGGGGTGGAAACATGGGATAATTTTCTATATGTGATTTTCACGCCTATTGCTTCAGATCTTGTATTTCTTCTGATGCTGCCACTTCAAATTCAGTAACTGTCCTTTTCTCTATAACAATGGAGAGTCTAAGGTTTTCTTTCTTGGATTTTGAATGGAGCCACACCTGACATTATACAAGATCTTTGTTTTTACCAGCCCACCCGGAGATTTATTTTTTTTATCTTCCTAGGGGTTCTGAAAACAATGTCTAACTCAGCCAGCGATCAAGAAGATCTGGGGGCTGCTGGAACTACAGCCTCACTGCTTCCCGACACTCAAAAGGAGGCTGAGTTGCTGGCGGAGTTGCAGATCTAAGAGAAACTGGTTGTCCAACCCAAATGGTCTCTGGGATGGAAATTATCGGAAGAAACCCCCTTTGGGGTGACAACTGCCAGACGCCGGCATGGAGAAGCTGCGTGGCAGGAGGAAAACCGAAAAGATTTTCTGCTGACCCAAGCATTGCATCTGTTTAATGAGGCCATGGAGGGCCGCAGAGCTGAAGAAAGGTATGAATTGCTGACCTGTGAAGAGCCTGGGGGAGAGAGGAGAGGGGCAGAAGCGATTGGAGCTCCACCGGCCATTCCCATAGCTCAGCCCAGGCCAGCTCAAGCGGCTGCCATTGCCCAAGCCCCCTCTGGGGGGGAGGGTAGCACCACGGAGGCGCCGAATTCCAAAAGTTCCTCCACTGGAAGCAAAATATAGAAGGGATCCCAAGGAATTCTTCCTAGTCCAAGTTTGGAACAATATGGAGGAATATGGGGATGGTTTTGCCTCAAAGGCAGCTAAAGTGAGATGTATCACCACAGCACTAGAGGGGACAGCAGCAAAATGGATGGTCACCCTGCATAATGATGATGCCCCTCAATTAAGGAACTATGACCTTTTTATGGCAGCCTTGCGCACACGTTTTGAAGATCCTCTTGCTGAACACAAGGCTAGGATTAGGATGAAAACCATAAATCAGGGGTGAAGGTCTATGGCTGAACACACCCAGGAATTCAGAAAGCTGGTATGCCATATATGAGGGTGGTCCCAAGAAGCCCTGATAGAAGCTTTCAAGGATGGGCTGAATGAAGATGTTTATCAAAGCTGTATCTCCAGAAGAGATCCTAGAGACCTATAGCTCTGATACATGTTGGCTGCGGATGTGGAAATCGATCTGACCAGAAACAGATACAGGGGTGGTCCCGGCTGGAGCAAGCCCTCTCCTACCCACCCTCGAGAGGCCCCTAAAGATCAAAAGGGTGGATCGGCTGTGAAACCCAAAACCACAGCGTGTTTCCGATGTGGGAAGGAAGGTCACTGGGCTGCAGATTGCCATGCTAAGCTGGATACAAAGGGAATGCCAGCAGGAGGAAAAAAATTGAAAAAAATCCAGCCAAGCCACGCAAAATTGCCCTAAAGACGGTGGAGGTTGTTGAGTTCGCTCCTTCAGGAAGAGAGCAGCTGGGAACTCTGATCCCTGCTGGCGAGAGTGAATCCAACTCCGATGACGATCCTCTTTTAAGTCCACAAAGGGGCCCCATGACCATCCCAGGGGAATTAAGCGTGCCTACCTCTGGTACCCAGGGGAGAATGTTGGCCCTGCTGGGTGTACTAGATATGTAACTCAGAAGTCGTGGAGCAGCTGGGATTGAGGCTAAGAACTTTAAAAACTCTCATAGCCTTTTGCCAACGAGATGGGTGACACTGGCAGTGGCCCTGCTCATTTTATAATGGAGCCAGTGGAAATGTCGATGGGAAGACATTGAGAGACTTTGTGTTCTATTGTGGCCGCTGGGATGGAGTGCCCCTTATTACTTGGATTGCCCTGGTTTAGGAAATGGAATCCCCAAGTGAACTGGAGGAAAGGGCTGCTGCGCATACGCACCAACCAACACTGGAAGGGGAGAAGCTGTCTCTAGTAAGGCTCCAGAATTCCATGGAGTGGGTGTTGATGGCTAGTGAACACATTGTGGGGGGAAAAAAATCCCTGAAGAATATTGGGACCTAAGGGAGGTTTTTAGCAAGAAAGCATCAGATGTGCTCCCCACTCATCGCCCCACAGATTGCAGCATTGAGATTCTGCCGGAAGTGAAGTTCCCTAAGCCTATTCAATGTATTCAGTGACACAGCGAGAATTGGAGGAATTGTGTTTATCAATAAAAACCTTAAGTGAGGTTTCATCCAGCCTGCCAGGCCTTGAGTGGCGGCCCCAATATTGTTCTGAGAAAAGATGGCTCTCTTATGTGTTGACTACCACAACCTTAACGGAATTTGTGTAAATGTTTACCCACTCCGCTTAATAAAGGACATGTTAGCTCACCTTGCCAAGGGAAAATTTTTCACTAAGCTTGATTTGAGAGAAGCATACTACCAAGTCCGAATGAAGGAAGGAGATGAATAGAAAACTGCATTTTGGGCTGTTTCCAATTTAACCTATTCCCATCTGGTCTGCAAGGAGCCCCTGCCATATTCATGCAGTTGATAAATGAGGTGCTGCATGAACATCTATACAAGAGTGTGTTGGTTTATCTTAATGACATCCTTATCTATACAGACCTTGGAGAAGCATGTGAAATTGGTGCGGTCAGTTTTGAAAAAACTTCAGGCAGCTGAACTGTATGCTAAATTGTCGAAGTGTGAATTTCACCAGGAGAAAATTGACTATTTGGGTTACCGCATATCACATGAAGCGATAGAGATGGACCTGGAAAAAGTCCAGGCTGTTTTGGAATGGGCTCTCCTTGCACCAGAAAACAACTGCAGAGTTTTCTAAGGTTCGCTAATTTTTACCATCAATTTATCCCAGCATTCACAAAGATTGCATTACCTATTACAAATCTCCAAAAGACTAAAGGTGAATTGAAACCAAAGCCCAATCGACCGTTGGAATGGTCCATGGAGTGCCAACCAGCTTTTGAGAAGCTGAAATGACTCTTTGCAGTTGAACCAGTGCTTAAACATCCAGATATGGATGCCCCTTTTGTGATCCAGGCCGATGCAAGTGATGTAGTGGTGGGAGTGATGTTGCTTCAATCAAATGATAGTGGAACTTTACAACCTTGTGCTTACACCTCCGAAAAACTAACTGAGACCAAAAGGAGATGGGCTATTTGGGAAAAAGAAGTGTTTACTATCTGATGGGCATTATTAACTTGGAGGCATTTTCTCAAAGGAGCAAAACACCCCTGAGGTATGGACGTATCATAAAAACTTAGAGGCCCTGAAAACCTCTCAAAAATTGTCTCCCAAGAAAATTCATTGGGCACAATATATTAAGTGGTTTAATTTTTCATTGAAGTACCTGCCAGGGGAAAAAAATTTATGGCTGACGCTCTATCTAGATTGCCCCAATATAAGTGTCCGCCCAGAAATAATCCATCCTATTGTTCCTACAAAACAACTGGCTGCTCCAATGGTCACCAGAGCCCAGAAAAAAGGGATAGTTAACCTTTCAAATGATCTAACTGTATAGTTAAAGGAAGCTTTAAAATGATTGATTTTTAACCCACTCAAATGATTGTACTATTCACGATGGTCTAGCGTGAGGGGGGACCAAATTATATGTCTCAGCTAGCCTTACGGGGGCCATCTTAAAACAAGGCCATGATTTGAAAGCTGCTGGACATTTTGGCTTCATAAAAACCTTACATTTGGTCAAACAGCATCGTAGTCACCATTTCCCCCCCTAAAATTTGGATATAGTCATATCAGTATAGAAGGATGTAGATAAAATGATTGTAAGAGTATATAATCAGTTGAGTAATTTTCAAGTTACATTTTGCCAGGTTAAAATACACTAGAGCACATGGGTATGCATTTTAAGGAGGGGGAGGAATATTACTAAACTCTTCCAGAGTATCCATTCTTTTTCTTAATATTTAACTTTCTATCAGCCCCACTCCATTTAGCATCACTGGTAAATCTTATTCTGCTTTTTCCACAATTTCCTCCCTTTTCCCTAAGAAGTAGGGACTTTAGCATAAAATATAAATAAAACATTTTAAGTTTTAAATTTTTTAAAATTAAGTTTTAAAGAGCCTTGGTGGCTCAGGCTGTTAATTGCCTGCACTTAAGTTCCAGCTGCCTACAACTGCTGTAGGCTCGAATCCCACCAAGCTCAAAGGTTGACTCAGCCTTCCATCCTCTCGGGGTAGGTAAATTGAGGACCCAAGATTGTTGGGGGCAATTAGCTGACCTTGTAAAAATGCCGCTTAGTAATAAGCAGGCATATACAATGGAATGAAGGCTATTGCTGAGCACATTGGGTTGATCCCAAAAATTGTAAGCCGCCCTGAGTCTCCGGAGAAGGGAGGCATATAAATGTAATTAAAAAAAATTTTTTTTTGACATTAAAAATACTTGAATTACTTGTGGCTGGGATTTTTCTCTTTGAGTCAAAACTTGCTTTTAAGTCTTTTATGTGATTTAGGACCTATAGCCAATTTGGATTAGTAGTTAAGATATTGGGTAGAAATCAGGAAACTTCAATTCTAAGCTTCCTTTAGGCCAGTTTCAGCACTTTGGGTCAATCACTCTTAGAAAGCTGTGTCACTTTAGGCCACTCATTCTCTCAGCCCAACTCACAAGTTAAATGTTCACAAAAATATTTTTAAAGTTTTATGTGTGTTTATTTAATGTTGATTCTCTGTATACATTGTGCACACTTTATTTTCCTTTTTTATTTGCCTGTAATTTGTCTTTTTTATTGTCTTTGCAGTTATTTATTTAATCTTATCCTTGAAATATTTCAGAAAAAATTAAGAAAAAAATATTTTAAAGATGGGATCCAACATAATAAATTTAGGATTTACTTAAAGGTTAATCACCATTGAAAATCAGAATCATATCCAATAACTGTAATAACAATCATATAGTACAATAAATAAAACATGCCTTGTTGCTAGATTGTTTAGTCTTTTTAACTGGCTTCATAGTACTGATCTCTGAAGAGTAAACAAAGACTTCTAATTCAACATACCAAGCATTTAGCCAGTGATCTGTGCTATATCTTCAGTGGAAGATGTTTTCTTCTGGTTGTTCTTTAGGATCCTATGGACCACAATTTCTTTTTCAATTCCACTGGTTAGGTCTGCAGAACACACTGTCCCAAACTACAGTTGGCTAATTTGTGTTTCAATGTGTTGCGTTGAGCATTATATTATAAACAAAGTTAAAGCAGAATAATCAAAATCTGAATGGGATTTTATATACGCATATTTTACATATCTGAAGCATGCATACGATAGCAATTGGAACATGCACAGCAGTATACAGTATCGATTTTGCATTCAAAGTAAACTAAACTGAGGTCAGTTAAATCGAGGGGGTTCTATGACTAGTTTAGACTTCCATGTGCTTGTAAACTAAGCACACTGAAGTCTAAACTGGATTAATTTTGAAAAAATCAATGTGCAAATATAGTATGGCTGTTGCAGCAAGCAATCTAAAAGCACAGCAAAGGATTGTTATCATCCCTTGCACCCCCACCAATTATATTTTATTCTCAGTACATCTGAATACAGTACTGATACTTCAGGAAACTTGCGTGTTACTTAAGTCCAAAGATTTGAAATGCTAAGCCTGCCTTATTAACCTGATAGTCTTGTGAATTTCCTCCATCACTTAGTCATCTACTGCATCTCTCTCTTTCTCTCTCTGTGAGTTATACCTTTGTGCTGCTCATCTGTCCAAGGTTAGAGGCAGCATTATCTCAGTCCGTTTTTTTCTTCTCCTTACAATCCCAAACCCAACTCTTTCCCTTCCCTGGTTCCAAGCACCCACCATTCTGCATGCCCCCCCCCCTAGGCTTGTCCCAGTGCCCTAAAACCACTTATTCTCACTGTCGTCTCGGTTGGGCGACTATCTCAAGACGGTCGCTGTCCGTCTTCCAGCTCCTTTAATTCTCCAGTCTTAGACCGTTTTCTTAATCAACAGACCTTTCAAAATAGCCTGGCATTGGGGGGGGGGGACATAAGTCAACATATATTTGAACCAACAATATTACAGAAAGGCCCACTTGTTTGCTGTCAGGTTATTTTTAGAAAGTACAGGTACACCGCCATTTAAAAAAAAAGAAACCGGAGCAACAACGCTAAACTATCAGAATATCCCGTCGTTTCCCGCCTCCCGCTCTCTGTGCACAGGAATAATGAATGGACGCTCTCCTTCTTCCCCCGTCACCCATGCCTGTTTTTCTTATGGGTCCCCGGAGGCGGGCTCTCGCCTTAGCCCCGCCCCCTTCCGGTCCCAATTGCTTCAGCTCTGTTCGCGCGCTCGGGGGCGCCCCTCCCAACAAAGGCCCCCTACTCGCTTTACAGATCCCACCTCTTCCTGCATTTATCACCCCACTCCATTTCTTGGTTTCTCCTCCCATTTCTCCCCGAGCACGAACTCGATTCTCCGAGCTCACTCACCTGCTAGAAAGGAATCGGCAGCGGTACGGACCCCCCTCAAGGCGCCATTTTCCTCCTCAGCAGACCGGGCACCGCCCTGTAATCCCCGCCTACCCCGCTGAGACCTGACCAATCGCTTCTCAAGGATTACACTGTTTGATCAATCAAAATACACGTTGTTCGTTCAGATAACCGCCTCCAAATGATTGGCATCCGTTCTTACCAATCTTTCCTGCCTACTGAAACGTCCAAGTTTAGCCAATGTGAAAGATCGCGTTTGACAATGATGGATGTCAATGGAAAGTCCAATCGCTTGGACGGAGTCACAAATTGACTTGAATTCTCACCAACTGATGTTTAGGGTAGTGTCACGCATATAATTGATTGATAGGCAAGGACCTGAGAGAAGAAGAGGAAAAACAAACAGAAATACAGAGCTCAATAAAAGGGGCGGGATTCTTTCACAGAGAAGTTTCATTGGTCAAGCAAAAATAATTACCCGAGAAGCCAATAGCAAGCACGCACACTCATATACGCCATAAGGAGGAAAAAAATTGTTATTGCTGATGTTTGGATTTAGGTAGAGCTGTCCAACCTTGTGCTGCAATTTCTGGAAGACCACTGGGGGGGCAGCAGCGGGCCAGACTTGCCTCTTTTTTTTGTCTTCGTTATCCAGGTTATGCAGCCCTCGTTCTGAGATGCGGGATGAGAACCAACATCTGTGCTGTTCAGGGAATCTCTTCTTAGATGGCGCGGGTCAGAAAGCGTAGCAGTTAGAGCGCGCCGAGGACCCTTGCGAAGTAACGAGGCTGGAGCTCAGCGTGCAAACCTTTTAACCCGCATTTTGCCCGTGGAACCTTAATTTTTTCCATTCATTTATTTATTTATTTATTTATTTATTTATTTATTTATTATTTTATTTATTTATTTTATTTATTTATTTGTCAAGCAAGTATTAGATAACAGGTATAAGCATAAGCATGGTTATGAATAAATGAAATGGACACGAATAAAAAAGAAACAATAGGACAAGGCAAAACACATCATTCGACAAACATGCAAAATGTAGAACTAATTGGCAGTGATGCTTTTGTTTAATTTGGAGATAGCCATGGGAAACACAATCTAATGAACACTTAAGTTATTGCCACCTTATCCAATCAGTAAAGGTTATGTGACATTTCAACAGGTTGTCATAAGCATAACCGGAATAGTGCTTAGGCTTATATACTGCTTCACAGTGCATTAAAGCCCATTCTAAGTGGTTTACAGGGACAGGATATTGCCCACAATCTTGGTCCTCAGATTGTAATAGGGAAGTAGAAAATTCCTGTTATTTATATTCTGTATCTGCAACCTGTTCCCTTAATGGCAATGAATAGTTAGCGAAGGTACGTGTTAAAAATAATTCAAATTAAAACAAAACATAACATTACAGCTAAAACAGTGAGCATTTATCCCATAAAATGAATCCCATAATTGAGAAAGCTACATTGGATGTAGTATTTTTATAGTAATATGTAGTATGAGCATATTTTAATATTAAAAATGTTTCATTGATGAGATAAGATGTCAAGACTATTCACAAATAGGTCTTACCATAAGAATACATGTATTGTGCTGTCCAGCCAGTTTAGAGTTAATGAGATAGTTAGTTAGGATTTGAGAGCTGTCTCCTTAAGGGAATGCATCATGGTAAATGTAGTTAAGGTAACCTGGGAAATGTAGTACATGTCATGTGGTCACATCTGTAACCCTGATTGGTCACTGAATTGACCCTTGGTGGGTTGGGGGAGGTTTCTTCATTCTTACATGAATACAGCCGCATAGTAGTATGGCTACCCCCTGCCTCTATGACTATGGGATGAGAGTTTAATATCTTTCTACACCACAGTTCAGAAATGCAAAGGATTGGACATTAAGAAGAACCTCATCATAATTGTGAGTTGACAGGATGCCTGATGAACCAATAAAAAAGACTTTGTATAAATGCTTTGTGGAGTTGCTCTGTCTGCTTTATACCCATCCAGAGCGTAATAAGCAGAACAGTAGAAAGATAATCTTGATTCCTGGAAGCAGTAAAAAGATGCTAAGATCTGAAATCCCAAAGTAAATGATGATCTGGATTCCCTCAATATAAAGTCAGTTAATTTGGACTCTTTAAAGTAAAGAATTATTGCTGTATCGGAATCCCCATGAAGATTAAAAGTAATTTGGATTTTGTAATAAAGACTAAGATATTTGGAAGCCAGAAATAAATGTGCATGCTATTCCTTTGTACCTCTCTCAAACCTCTCATCGTGGATGCAGGAAGGGGCAAATTCCCCCTCCCCTCTCTTCAGCAAAAAAAGCCTCTTTGTCTCAAGTTACATCTGCTAGCTCAGGAAGAACTAATTTGCAAAACAAAGGGAGGAGCCAGGTATTACCCATGTAACCCTGTCTTCCCTCAGTTACTACCTACAAACTCCCTTCAAATGCAGATGATGAGTCAAAAGTAGAATCTTCCTGTGTTCTAAAAAAGAAAAAAAAGCTAAATCTGCTCTGCTCATTCAAACTGAAAAGCTTAGCTTTTTTTTAAGCTCTATGCTCCAGCTCAGAGGCAATAAAGAAGCCTCTCCAGCTATTTTTTACAACCACTCTGGTCGTTTTATTGGGGGTCATAATTCATTAGTTGAAGGTCCATCTTCAAAGCAAAGGAGCCCATCCCCCCTACAGACTTAAGCAAAGCAGCCCACAGCACCATCTGGTATCTAGGAGAAATTTCCCAGATTTAACTAGTGTTTAACCAATGTAAATTCCTTTTTTTGCAATTATTGTGGAAACATTAAGCAACTTGATGCAAGGTTCCAGTACTATCTGCAGCCTAACCTGTGCTTAGCAACAGTGTCTTCCAGACCTAGCAAGCAACACTAACAGGCAAACTTGCGTTCGCTCTCAAGTCTTCAGACTCAGCAACAACACCCTATTGTGCCAATTTGTGTCGCAAGCAACACTAGCAGGCAAATCTGCGTTTTGCTCTCAAATCTTCAGACTCAGCGACAATGCCTTCTATAGCGCCCACTTGTGTTGCAAGCACGCACCGTACCCTAAAAGCAGCCATATCATGCAGCGCAACCTAAGTGCTCAAGTACTAAATCTAGCAGACACTCCTTTCTGCTACCCGCGCACAGCGCCCTAGCAAAATAAAGGAAAACTACTAAATTTTCCAAAATTCACCTTTGCCAATTTGAAGCATGGCAACTTCTTCAGCCATGACAGATGTACCTGATGTACCAGAGGGCTCGAACCCTCTACCTACCCTTGATGTAAACATGGAGCCTGGTTCCCAAAACCCTCATTTGGACACCCAAACCTCTGCAGACAGGGTGATACCTCAGAAAGCCTATGACCTCAGACAACATAGGAAGCTTACAGAACCCATGGAGTCATGCTATAGGAAGGATTGGGACAGGCAGAATTGCTGCTATACAGACTTATGGTTGGAGCTCTGAGATATCTGTGAAGCCCCAACACGCAAGCTGTCTCCCGAGGAAATCCGCACATTGCTGAATGACCTAGATGACCTTCTATGGTGGAAAGCAGTGACAGTCAACTCAAGTACATCCAGTTGAGGCTGGGTGACCCGAAGCTCCAAGTGCACATTCAAGGCTTCGAGGAGATTAACAAGGAACGTGAAGAATGCATTAAGAAAGGGAAGAATGCCCTCCAGGCAGCGCTCAATGACGCACTTCAGCGGGAAGTAGTGTCAAGAGAGCAAGCCACATCCGACATATCTCCTCGATCACACGTGTCTTCTTCCCACCATTCTAAGAAAGCCTCCTCCCTCCATCCCAAACAAGCTAGATCGCAAGCAGGTTCCAGTGTCTCACGCCAATTCTCTGCTGCTGGGTCTCACCATCCTTCCAGAGCATCTTCCCATCGCAGCAACGCATCTAGGGCCTCCAAAGGAGCAAGTTATGCCAAACGAGCTGTAGAAGCTCAAATAGAAGGTGCAGTAGCAGATGCAGATCTACGCGCAACAGAGGAGGTGACACGGCAGAAGGCAGCAGTAGCAGCTAAGCAAGCAGAAATGGCCAAAGCTCAGGCCAACCAACAGGCAGAATTGGCCAAAGTTCAGGCCCAACTGGAGTTGGCTGAATGGCACAGAGATTCTGCAACAAAAACAGCACGGGCTGCAGCATGGCAGAAGGCAGCCAACGCTGCCTCCCTCACCTTCAACCTCGAAGAGTTGGGAGAAGAGAACCCAGATACGTGGGTCAAGGCCTATGTGGATGAGCAGCACTTGCTATGAAACAAGCAGGTGGAACTGCCTCAGTTGCCTAGCAGTCTCCCACAACCAGGGGAGCATAGGAGTGTATCTCAACCACACTCTAAACCTCAGTCATGCAGCTGACGTTGTAAGACCTAAAATATGAGATTCACTTCCCACCAACCACAAATCTTCCCCAACTGATGTTGTATGACCTAAAGTCCAAGATTCTCTTCCCAGAATCAGCAACCCTAACCCAACATCTCATGGCCTGTTGGGCAAGCACCTTAGCCCACCAGTGATCACGACGATTTCTCGAAAAGTAGACATGCAACCAACAACACCTGCCACACTCAATCCACAGGCAGTACCATTCCAGCCACAACCTCAACACTACCTGAGCTCACAGGTACAACAAGATAACCACGGCCAGCCTACACAGCAGCGTGAAGCTCCACCATCGTCTCTGGAATGGCAGGGTGACATCCTCCATAAGCACTGGGAAGAACACTATGACCCGTCATTGACATACAACCCGAACCCACCCTTTACATCAATGTCCCTTACCCAATCCACCTCTACAGATGATGCAGACTACTGGAGAGAGTTGGTGCTCAGGAGAGGAAAGCTAGATTTGGCCGCCAACACGGTATACAAATTCTCTGATGAGCCAGGCGGCGAATATCTCCTCTGAAAGAAAATTTTCCTGCGCATCATTCAGGATGCACGCCTGAAACCCGATGAAGTACTCATACACTTGATAACGTGGCTAGGGCCGCAGTCTGCCAAAGCAACGAAGGCGCTTTATACCTTCCACTTAGACAACCCAGACTCTGCCCTACAGTTGGAATGGAAAAGGCTTGATGAAATGTACGGCACTCCCACAGCAGTAGAATCAACGCTCTTGAACAGCCTCAACAGATTTCCTAAAATTCCTATCGACAGGCCTCACCTGGTCACGGAACTATCTAATATACTTATACAACTGAAAGCAGCACAACGGGATCCATGGTTACCGGGACTCTCTTGTCTTGACCACGTCGACATGCAAAACAAAATCATTCGGAAACTCCCACAGGTGCTGATTGAACAGTGGCTCCAGTTGTCTGTTGCCTTCATGGCCAAGGGTCGCCACAACTATATACCCTTTACCATTCTTGAAGAATTCATGGCCCACCAGGCAACAGTGTGCAACACCCCCAGGGCCTGCGGACTCAGAGCTGTTAGTCCTCCAAACAAAAAAAGATACAACAGCAACTATATACCGTCCACAGACCCTACACCCACTGCAAGGGGAAAACCCTTCATGGTTGTCCATAAAACCAAGATTGACTCCTCAACCATAAAGAGTTCGGCTGCTAACTCGTCAGCCTCAACCCAATCTAGATCTCCAACTACGAAGAGAGTCGAGCTTTGTCCTTTGCACAACACCCAACACTCGCTGAACAGATGCCAGGGGTTTGCAACTAAATCCCTGACCCAAAGGAAAGATTTGTTATGGGAGTTCAGAATCTGCTACAAGTGTTGCAAATCTTCTACACATGCGCCAAAAGACTGCACAGCCAAGGTGCAATGCCATCTATGCAACAGCAACGAGCACCCAACTGCTCTACATCCAGACTCTGAATCACCACAGCAGACAACTCCTAACCCTCCTTTGAACAAGGAGCCTCAGCGTGCCACGAAAGCACAATCGGAGCCAGTGGTAAGTGTCCATTGCACGTCAGTGTGCGATAACACACCAGCCCCTCGCTTGTGTCGTCTGCTTAGTCAAAGTCTACCCTGATGGACACCCACAAAAAGCAGTGAAAATGTATGTAATCCTAAATCCTCAGAGCAATCGCTCGCTAGCCAGGTCTGTATTCTTCAACCTCTTTGATGTGCAGAAGGAAGAAGTGCACTTCACAATATCAACGTGCACTGCACCAAGATGCATGGCAGGGAGGAGAGCTACTGGACTCTGTATAGAGTCATTAGATGGAAGTTCCCAGTTCCTACTACCGCCCGTGTTAGAATGGGACAGGATACCAGATGACTGAAGCCACATTGCAACACCAGAGGTAGCTAGCAACATACCTCACCTGAAGCATATGGCTCATCACTTTCCCGCCCTAGATCCTGAAGCCAAGATTTTGCTCTTGCTGGGACTAGATGCCCCTGATGCTGTAGTCGACACTGAAGTAGTCAGAGGCCCGAGATACTCACCCTATGCCTTCAAAACAGACCTGGGTTGGGAAATTTCAGGACTTGTCAGTGTTGATCGGATGCAGGCCCCAACCCAGGCAGATGCCTTAGCACCATCCATTCTGACAGACTTCCAATGCCCTTTAGCACCATCAAAAACAAGAATGCCATTCCATCCTAAAAGGCCACCAGCGACCAGGACACTTTCGCTAGGCCACCAGCAACCACCAGACGTCCACTAAGATGCTCTACACGGGCATATGCCTCCGCAACACCCTTTCCAACAGCTTCCCAACGCCCTTTGACACTGTGGAAGCAAGAGTACCGCTCCAACCCTAAAAGGCCGCCAGAGGTGACCAGCAGACTTGCACCAAGAAGCTCTACTCCTGACAGGTCACCGACCTAGTGTTGCTGCGAAGAACGGCTGAACTTGAAGATTGAACCTCAAGCTTTGCATGCTTTGCTTTGTTTGATGTTTTATTGCTATTTACTGTTTCCTTTACTTATATAGCTATTTATTTTAGTCATATAGTTATCTGTTATTCAGTTAGTATTACTCTTTACTGTTTATCTTAGTTAATTGCTAGTTACTTAGTTAGTGGAATTTACAATTCCAGGCAGTGAGTGTACTGTCCAGCCAGTTTAGAGTTAATGGGATAGTTAGTTAGGATTTGAGAGCTGTCCCCTTAAAGGAATGCATCATGGTAAATGTAGTTAAGGTATCTGGGAAATGTAGTACATATCATGTGGTCACATCCGTAACCTTGATTGGTCACTGAATTGACCCTGGGTGGGTTGGGGGAGGTTTCTTCATTCTTACATGAACACAGCTGCATGGTAGTATGGCTACCCCCTGCCTCTATGACTATGGGATGAGAGTTTAATATCTTTCTACACCACAGTTCAGAAATGCAAAGGATTGGACATTAAGAAGAACCTTATCATAACTGAGTTGACAGGATGCCTGATGAACCAATAAAAAAGACTTTGTATAGATGCTTTGTGGAGTTGCTCTGTCTGCTTTATACCCATCCAGAGTGTAATAAGCAGAACTTTAAACATCACAGTTTAAACGTCACTGTGACTATGTAGGATAGCTCTGGAGGATAATTTTTCAAAATGGGTAATGAGAGACCTTAGGGAAGTATCAGTCACCATCCAGCCATATTGCCACATTCTCCTTGGCTCTGATTTCTGGATTGTCTTCAAGGACCATCCTACAAAATCTGTGTTGGTCTTATACATTAACTTTTATTCTCCATGTAAGAATGTATTTGTTTTATTGGCCACCTATGATTAAAAGAATCTACTTGCTATTGATGTCAGTCCTTGTATTATATAAATTGGCTAGCAAAAAATAATTCCATTTTTTTCCTCAATGATATCCATTTCTCAGAGAATATCTGGAGAAGTCCAGGTATTTTGTTGGTAAGGTTTTTCAGAAGTAATTTGCCATTATCTCCTCCCTAAAGCTGAAAGTGACTGGTCCAAGATCACCCAGCTGGCTTTGTGCTGAAGACAGAATTAGAACATTGGTTACATGGAATAGATAGGGATGTCAATCTAGTCACTCTAAACACAATTTGTACTCAGGAAAGTTATCATATGCCTTCCTAATGAACTCCTGTAACTTCTATATATTAGTACATGTGAGCAATCTCACATCTTTTGCTCAAAATATCAGCATCTAAATGTATATCCTCAAAGTTCAAAAATAATTATATGGGACTTTTGAAATAAAGGTATTTAAAAAGAAAACCCCAAAATAAAGGCCAAGGACATTTCCAAAAGAAATCTTATGCACAACCCTTTTAATGAACCCTTTTCTTTTAATGAATAGAAGAGAAATCTTAAACCTATGCATTTTAATGACCTCTGCATTGGAAAATATCCTCTTGGAATATCCTCTCATTTTTAAACTGGACTGCAAGGTAATAATGTAAAATAGCAGCTTGTCTTTGAATTAACTTTGGCTATCAAGAACAGCATTCCTCTTCTTTCCAGCTGTGTTGGACTTCAAATCCCATTATGGTTGAAGTAATTGATTGGTTTGAACACCCTACTTCTAAAATTTAATTGCAACTATAATTGTGGTTGCAGAAACATCATGTCACTCTAAATTCAGCCACTAGGAGGTATCGAAAAGTGCACTAAACTGTAGTTGATGGATTTAAACATATTTAAATCAATGCTGCTCATAAGTAACAAAATAGCTGACAAATGTAATCTGTGACACAGTTTATGATTTAGAGCAATAAAATTCCATTTCCTTGCTTTTCCAATTAATTACAGTTTTTTTTACAAGTCTGCAGTGGTTAAGGCATCAGGCTAGAAATCGGAAGACTGTGAGTTTTATACCTCTAGGGGGCGCCAAATACTTGAAGAATAAGTAGTCTTAAAAATTGTGTAGATTCTCTTTGACATTTACTAATGGTATTATTATTTAAATTACTGTTAGTGGATGGAGATCATGAAATTGAGTTTAGTTAGCATTTGACTATCAAAGATAGATTTAGGTTTTGGAATGAAGCCTGTAGAATGAACTCGACAAAAGTGACTTGGATTGAAAGAATCTATTTTCCATAGAGAAGGGACTGTCTTTGTTAGCTGTAGTAAAGTTAATCCTTTTTCATCAATCCATTTTTGACTGTTCTATGATTCAGCCAACTTTAAATTAAGGATGGAAATGTTGTGACTTTGAAAGTGTTACTGAACTATAATTTCTACTGTGATAGTGGATTATTATAATGAGGAATGTTGGAAATTCTCTTTCAGAAAAATCTTGACAACAGTTACCCATGTGTATATCCTTGTGTGTGTGTGTGTGTAACAAACAGGAAACAAAGATAATTGTGTGTGTCCCTTAAGGACAAATAGTTGCTCTTTTGAAACTGAAGTCCATTTGGAAAATATGTATTAAGGCTGGGTAGTCCATGGATTTAAAGGCAAAAGTTCAGAATGTGCAGAGAATGTAGCAACTGTTAAGTTACAACTCATTAAACCAAACTCATGTAGCTGCAGAGGGCAATTGTTCAATTTCTAGAAAATATTCAGCTCCTTTTATACAGCCATTGCAGAACATATCACAACATGTGCTAAAGACATAACTGGGGGGTGAGGGACAGAATTAGACATGTCAGCAGCTACAAATGTCCAAGGCCAACCTCTTTTGAATTCCGTTGACCCTTATCTGGTGCCAATTTAGTACTGAACTTAAATTGACTAGATTCTTTCTTGAACAATAATTCTTTTGAACTGCAATTAAATTTTCATTTGTTTATGTATCTGTGCTATACTCAAGGACTCTGAGTTTCGTGCTGAAAGAGATAGTGAGATGAGCATGACAGACTGTTTATACAGGTGCTCATCTGTGAACTACTGATAGTGGAGTCTGGAGTTGGAGTTGAAAGAAAGAAGATTGAAGTGACCTTGAAAACTTCTGCACTGAAAAGTCTAATTTGATTTACTAAAGAGCCTTGGATACTTAGTGGCAGTAGCTTTTTTTCTGTTAGAATTTGTGGTTATTTTCTTTTTTTACTTCCCCCCAGCTGACTTTTTATGTTTTGGATTTAGTCCTTTCATCCAGGAACTAGACTATATTTTACTTTTGTTTTTTTTTTAAAGAGAAACATTACTTTTGTTTTCAACTTTTCTTTTCTCTTTTTTTTTAAAAGCGAAGATGCAAACAAACCAGGCAAATGGTTAGCCTATAAACTGAGAAAGGAGAGAGAATCAAAAAGGATAAGCCAATAAATAAATGAAGAAGGACATATCTGCTATGGCAACGAGGAGAAGAAAAAAATTATACAAGACTACTATGGAAAATTGTACTTTCAAGAGGGTATTCAAGAAGAAAAAGTTAAGCAATATTTACAGAAAGCGAAACTACCCCAGATACCTAAAGACATTGAAATAATGTTAGAGGGGAACATAACAATGATGGAATTAACAGAAGCTTTAAAAAAACAGAATGTTGGAAAAGCACCAGGTCCAGATGGATTGCCAGTGGAATTTTACAAGACCTTCCAGGAAATATTGAACCTTCAATTACTAGAAGTTATGAATGAAGTTATGTGAAAGAAGAGAATACCCCAAACATGGACAGAAGCATATATCACACTTATACCGAAGGAGGACACAGACTTGCAGCAAGTTAAAAACTATACACCCATATCTTTATTAAATTCAGACTACAAGATCTTTGCTTCAATTTTGGCAGAAAGATTAAAAAGATACTTAAATAACTTTATTCATGTAGATCAAAATGGATTTCTGCCAAAGAGACAAATAAAAGACAACATGAGAATAATCCTGAATATTTTGGAGTATTATGAGGCGCATCCTGAAAAGCAAATGGCCCTGATGTTTTTAGATGCACAAAAAGCTTTTGACAATCTGAGTTGATGATTTATGCTACTGCAATTGCTGCAAATGGGCTTTGGCAAAAAAAATTATTCAAGCCATTGAAACAATATATCATAGACAGACTGTAAAGGTTATGATAAATGGAAAACTAACAGAATTGATAGACATAACAAAAGGGACTAAACAAGGTTGTGCACTGTTGCCTCTGCTGTTCGTTTTAACGTTAGAAGTGCTGAACAGGAATATTAGAGAACAGAAAGAAATAAAAGGAATGAAAATTAAAAAGGAAGAGTATAAGCTACAAGATTTTGCAGATGACCTAGTATTTATATTAGAAGATCCATTGGAATCAGCACCCAAATTAATAGAAAAGATAGAAGAATATGGAAAAGTAGCAGGCCTGAAAATAAATAAAGATAAGACAAAGATATTAACAAAGAATATGTTAGCATGACGAAAGAAAGAATTGGAAGAACTTTTAGAAATACAGGTCACAAACAAGGTGAAATATTTAGGGATACATATTACATCAAGATGTAGCACATTGAAGGAGGATAATTACGTTAAACTCAAACGGCAGATTGAGACAGATCTGACAAAATGGAAAAACTTACAATTATCATTGATTGGGAGAATATTTACAATTAAGATGAATGTATTGCCTAGAATCTTATTTCTATTCCAGATGATTCCAATTTGACTAAAGAAAGAGTTCTTTGATGACTTAAATAAAATTGTGTTGAAATATATCTGGCAGGGCAAAAAAGCGAGAATAAAACTTAAACTGCTGCAAGATGCTAGATTAAGAGGTGGGTTTGCTTTGCCCAATTGGGAATTATATTACCAGGCGACAAATTTGATGTGGGTAAAGGAATGGCTGACATTAAGGAATAGTAGATTATTGACTTTAGAAGAGCATGACCTGTTGTTGGGCTGGCATGCCTTCCTCTGGTATAAGTGAACAAAAACACAGGGGTATTTCAGAAGACATTACATTCGAGAGGCATTGTTTTTAAACTGGGAGAAGATAAGAAGACAATAGTATTTAAAAGTTCCACTGTGGATATCTACTATTGAAGCTTTTTCTTATCCAATAATATATATATATATATAAAACAGTTAGATATGCTGAGATATTGAATGAAAAGGGTGAACTTAAATCTATGCAAGCGTTGGAAGAACAAGGTGTAAAAATGAATTGGTTTTCATATTTGCAAACACAATCTAGATTTGATAAAGATTTTAAAACAGAAGGTATTTATGATAAGATGACTGTTTTAGATAAAATTTTGATGGGTACTGATGAAAAGGTAATTAAAAAACTTTATGGACACTTATTAGAATTTAAATTGGAGGAATAACAGGTTAAAGAAACGATGATTGCTTGGGGGAAAAATTTTGGATATGGAATTGATTTAGAGAAATGGCAAAAACTGTCATCTCAAAATTATAAAATCACAATGTCAACTGCATATAAAGAAAATTTGTATAAGATGTTTTACAGATGGCATCTACCCCCGACGAGAATTGTAAGAATGTTTAAGGATAAATCGGACAAATGTTGGAAATGTCATCAGATACCCAGTTCATATTACCATATGTGGTGGACATGTTCGGATGCAAAAGGATATTGGACTAAAATTCACACATGGCTGGAAAAAATGATAAAACAGCATATAGACTTTAAACCAGAGATATTTTTATTGGGAATCATACTGGAAATATACAATAAAGAACTGAAATACTTGATTGTAAATGTTTTAACAGTGGCTAGAATTGTATTTGGTAAGAATTGGAAATATGAAAAAGTACCCATGCAGGTGGAAGTTATCAAGAAAATTATGGACTGTGCTGAAATGAGTAAATTGACATTTGAAATTAGAGAACAAGAAGATAAGCAATTTTATCTGATATGGGATTTGTTTTATCAATGGTTGGATAAAAAGCCATGGTAATGTAATAGATTAGGAAATTTTATAACAGATATTTAATAGATTGATATTAATTATAATATAAACATACATAACCATTGGGTCAAAGTGTAATACAAATCTTACAATGAAAGTTAGAATATCTTGTATTAAATGATGAAATAAATAGATTAGTCATGAATGATTAGTAACTGATAAATATATAAGCATATGTCAGATTGATAATATGAGAATTTATATAAATTGTGAGTGATGACTATGAAAGGATAGTACAAATGATGTGTAACCAACTGACACACTGTACAAAATGGAAGATGGTTTTATGTTTTTTATGTATTTGTTTGTTTATGTTTGTCTTTAAAAATAATTTTTTAAAAATAAATCTTTTGAACTGCAACTAAATGATGGTCCTGATTCTATGTGCTTGAAACAAAGCACCTTTTTAAAATCTTTGTATCCAAAATACTACACAATTCTACTGTGAGTGCTACTGGTTGCCAGGCCTTGTATACTTTTCCTGTGTCACTCAGTACATAATCTCTGTAAATGGTAGCTACATTTCAGTGGTTGTATTCCCATAGTATGTTAAACCTAGTAAGCTTAATTTACTGAGTCAGTTATAAATACTTAGGGTGTAATGAAGTGGATCAGATTTATTTATTTATTTATTTGATTTGTCAGTCGCTTACAAGATAATAGGTATAACTATAAACATAGTTATGAATACATGGAATGAATACATATAAGAAAAATAAAAATAAAAAGTCGTATTTCCTGCAATCAAGTTTGGTGCAGTTAACCTTGAGTTTGTATCTATTGTGTGCTCTTGAATTGTTATGGTTGAAGCTGAAGTATTCATTGACTGGTAGGACATTGCAATGTATGATTTTATATACTATACTTAGATTGGACCATATAGGCTTTCTAAGTTTAGAATTTCAAGTCTGGTGGCATAAGGTATTCTGCAATGAGTAGAGGAGTGTAGAACTCTTCTTGTGAAATATTTCTGGACTTTCTCAACTGTGTTAATATCAGATACGTAATGTGGGTTCCAGACTGATGAGCTGTATTCGAGAATTGGTCTAGCAAATGTTTTGTATGCTCTAGTTAGTAGTGTGATATTACTGGAGAAAAAGCTATGCAGGATTAGGTTATCAACTCTTAATGCCTTTTTGGCTATGTAGTTACAGTGGGCTCTAGCACTTAGATCATTAGAGATGAGTACTCCAAGGTCCTTGGCAGAGTTTGGATCATCAACAAGGTCCTGACTATTTAGCCTGTATTTTATTTTCTGATTTTTTTTGTCAATATGTAAGACAGAACATTTATTTGTTGAGATGTGAAGTTGCCATTTGTTTGACCATTCTGATACATAGTCAAGGTCTTTTGAAGGGTAGCAGTATTGTCTGTGGTGTTGAATAGCTTTACATCATCAGCGAAGAGAACATAGTTGCTCTTAATATGATCACAGAGGTCATTTATGTAGAGTATGAAGAGAGTTGGTCCTAGAACACTGCCTTGGGGGACACCACTGTTGATAGGTACAGAATTTGATAGGACGCTCCCAATTTTGACCATTTGCTGTCTGTTTGACAGGAATGCTTCTATCCAGTTATGCAGGTGTCCAGAGATACCATAAGATTTTAGTTTTAGGAGTAGTTTGTCGTGTACCACTGAATCAAAGGCTTTACAGAAGTTTATGTAGATTGCGTCTATTGCTTTGCCCTGATCGAGTTGTGTAGTCCATATGTTTTTGCAGTGTAAGAGTTGTAGATTACAGGATAGTTTTTTTTCTGAAACTAAATTGTTTATTAGAGAGTAGGTTGTTTGTCTCTAAGTGGAGGATAATGGATTGGTTAATAATTGATTCCATGACTTTACAGGTGACCATAAATTCACCATAATATAATATAATATAAATTCACCATAATTCCCAGATCTGATTTTAAAAAGAGCTAATATCATCTCTAGCCTTCTAAAATGGGGTTAATTATAAATGGAATAGTCATTCTTCTCCCCAATCTGTAAGAAAAGCCAGTTTGAATCACTATTTAACCAAAACATTAATGTTAAAATTTTGAGTTTCAAAATATCATTTAATACACATTATTAGAAGTCCAAATTATGGTACTATACACCAATGTATCTATCCAAAGGGAAAAAGCAGGAACAAAGACAAGAGTTTGGGATTATATTCTAAGTTTTAAAAAATGCTAATTTTCTTCATTTTAATATTTAAAAAATAAGGAAATTTCTGCTGAAAAATTTAGAACCCAGAAAGATATCCAATCCCTTGTGTATTAATTAGAGAGCAGAGAGTGGTCCACAAAGGAGATCAACTGACATAAAGTAGGTGAAGAAAACCAAAGGAAATCTCATTTTAAATTTATAACCTGCCTTTCCCTCCAAAATGATATTGATCTGCCTTTGACTGACAAGGTACCCTGTGTGAATAAGATGAAATGGATATAACTGGTCATGGTGTTCAATTCAATTTCCTTTCACATTGTTGATCTATTAGTTTTTATTGTTTTTATTACTCAGCCTCCTGGAAGACACCTTTCCTCATCTACAGTCCATTTCCAAGCACTGCCAGGCACTGCCACTGAAGTCCATTTGGTCAGCATTGTCCACTGTCAATACCAATATAGCTGGCAAACCCAAACAAATGAGAACTACACAGATTTTAGAAAAGTATCATTAATATTAGTCATGGGTCAAACCATAATCTTGTAAATTATGCAAGTAAATTCCCAGGCAGATCTAGAGCAAGCCAGTTAAGGAGTCTTTTAAAAATGCTTCCTCCAATGATTCTACATCTAGGCTTGGCTTCCTTTTCTGACATCAACTGAACCCCTTACAATGCCTGCTTCCAACTGCCTCTCTCACACTGCTGTTGCCTTGTAGGCTTTTTGAGGACAGAGCTCAATATCCCATGCCTATTCTCTATGCCCAACAGCTTAATGGATGGGTCACAGACTTGGAAAGGGACCACTGACTCTTGGGAAACATAAAAGGTATATGAATTCTTCACCTCAGGCTCCCACTGTGTTCCACATCACATTACCTTAAGGAGAACAATTGGTGATTTTTTTTCTCATAAACTGGTAGAATTGAACAATAATTTTCCTTGTCTCACATTAAAACTGAGGAAAATACTACTCATTGACCTTGTTGCATAACAATAGGCTTTAACAGTTGGGACTGCAATTTATTCTAGCATACCTTTATTCTCTACATACGGACTGATGGGATAGCATGTCAATGTGATCCTCTGGCTATACTGTGCTCTCTGAATACTGAGAAAATGTTTTGGCCCTGATGGCTAATTTCATCTATATATTTTTCAAAAGGAAATGTTTCCAAATCATCTACTTCCCTTTGGCCAGTTACCCTTGAGGTAGCTGGAAGCTGAGACTACTGTAATAATTTCCTATCCCAGTAGGTGACAGTAACTGCTAGCTTTGAAAGACTCACCTTTCTGTGTGGGGAAAATGATGGACAGACTGAGGTGATCTTAGGAATCATATCATTTCAGGTTTATATTATTCATTCTTTCAATTGATACAGCCATCCATCTCACATATGTGACTCTGGGCAGCTCACAACAATTAAAAACAAAAACAAAACAAAACAAACAAAACAAAACAAAAATCCAAGCAAAATATAAATAAGACAACAAAATCATATCAAATTATTAAAAACCATATTGAATCATAATCAGTGGCAAAGCTACAGTACATTTTTAACTATCACTACAACCATTGAACAGTCTCTACATCACAATTGGACAGCCAAGCATGATGGCAAAACTATATCTTCAAAGCCTTCCAAAAGGCCATTAGGGTCAAGGTCAACTTGATATTCAGGAGGATAAAGTTTCAAAGATAGATAACATCACCATAGAAAAGACTTTCTTTTGGGGCCTCATCAGATGATATTTCCAGACTTAGAACATGCTGCTTCTGGAGCTAGTGGGCAGATAGATGTAATTGGCGAGAGATGGTTCTTCAGATAAAATGGTCCTATGACATGAAGAGTTTTCAGAATCATCATCAGAATTTATCTATGCAATGTTGAATTAAATTTGAAAGCATATATTGATAAACAATGCAACTCATGGAGAAGAGGGGTAATGTGCGCTGATCGAGGAGATTGCAGGAAGAGTGGTAGGCATGATGCAACTTAGAAAGCTGTATCTACAGGGCTTTTGCCTTTTTATAGGGTAATTATTTTCTTAAAAAATAAGGTTGCAACTGATCATTGGCAGCTTAAAATTATATATTTTTTAATCTTTCTAAGCTTCTACCATTATTCATTCATCATGTCCATATAAATATTTAAATGATTTAAAAAACATTTAGAATACTTTAGAATATTGACTAGTTATATGAAGTTTACAGCTCAAAGTTTGAATTTTTAGAAAGAAAATGTCCTGCTTTTGCACTTTTTAACCAACTACTCTATGGTTAGAGAAAAATGCTTTTTATTATTTTTGTATTTATATTACATCTTTTCTTAGTTCTAATTGGTACACATAGGGCTTTCCATTTTATTCTTATAGCAACAATCCTGTAAGTCAGGATTATTATTCGGCTAATTATTCTTTCTCAGCTCAAATCATTCCAAGTTGGTTCAGTGGTCACATGTGGTCTTCAACTTGCCCATTCTTTACATATTTCTTAGGTAGCCCCACATTGCACAGATAAATTCTGAAAGCCAAAGTAAAAGCAACATACCCCCAAAATTCTTCCCAGGAGAGAGGTGCATCTCTAGGCAATGATGAAGAAAGTAATGAAAGCAGCAGGCAAGCAAGACTGAAGTGGTGTCACATCTGGGCCCATAAGTGTGAGAGGAATGGACTTAAGGTGGAAAGAAGCAGAAAAGTGGGAGAAAAATTGCTAGGATAGCATTCAAACGGAGTGTTTAGTAATGGAGGATGGGGTAAGGCCCTTGAGAAGCTTTTTTAGAAGTACTCTAATCAAGCAATCCTAGATCTTTGGAATTTTCCAATTTGAAAAATGGTAGATATTTGAATTGAATACTGAATTGAATACTAAAAGAGAATCTAATAATTAAATAGTAGCAAGTCTCATTCAAACAGAAAAGGCTTGCTATTTACTTGTTACCTTAAGTATTTTATCCTACCATTATTTTCAATCTAATCAAAGTGCTATATATAGATAATGCTCCTGTGTCCTGTTGCCACACAACATCTCTATTGAGTGAGTTGAGTTTTTTTTTTTAATTACATTTATATGCCGCCCTTCTCCGGAGACTCAGGGCGGCTTACAATTTTTGGGATGCAACCCAGTGTGCTCAGCAATAGCCTTCATTCCATTGTATATGCCTGCTTATTACTAAGTGGCATTTTTACAAGGTCAGCTAATTGCCCCCAACAATCTTGGGTCCTCAATTTACCTACTCCGAGAGGATGGAAGGCTGAGTCAACCCTGAGCCTGGTGGGATTCAAGCCTACAGCAGTTGTAGGCAGCTGGATCTTAAGTGCAGGCAATTAACAGCCTGAGCCACCAAGGCTCTTGGTTGAGAGTTGAGAGACAATGACAGATCCAAAGTCACCCAGCTGGCTTCCAGTGCCTAAAGAAATAAACATAGTTTTCTTGGAAGCTGAGCATGGTTTTTAGCCAACTATCAATGAATTTTAAACAAAAGATTTATTAAATGCATAGGACAGGAGAACCTTGCTTCTATCTAAGCCACATTTTACTGAGAAAGACAAGGGAGGTAAGATTTTCCCTTTTGTCTCTTGAACTCAGAAACACATTTTACTAAAATGAGACACATGAAAGATGGACATAGGGACAACATAAAGACTTTTCTTCTTATTTATCATAGGTGCAATTTACAATACTATAAAAGCGTCTCCCAAGCAAAACCTAAAATATCAAATTGTGTGTAGGCCATTTCTGTAGAAAGTTCTGGAAGCCAAGGCAGACAATTTGGTTGCTGAGTGCCTTTGTTCTCAAAAAGAAGCAAAATTGCAACTTGCTTAATAAAGTTCCAATTTTGCCAAAACACTCCAAATTGCTTTCTAAAAGGAAATCTCAGTAGAGACAATAACAGCAAAGGGAAGACAGAACATGTTCAGCAATCATAAAGAGTTGAGCTCTGAAAGGAATTTGATCAGAAGAGAAATTAGAATGGGTGAGGGAAGGAGAAAGTGATTGATCAGCCTGCAAAAGAGGTGGGATTGCACTGCAGATGTTTTTGTGCCAGTCCTAAGTATTTAAGGTGTTTCATTTTATCTGTCAATTTGTATAGGTGTGTTCTTATTATATCTTACATCAAACAAACCCCATTTGATCAGAGAAGCCCCTAAGAGCATATTTGTGCCCATGACATTGTTGTCTGCCTGTCTCCTTATTCACTCTGATTTTATTTTTTTAGAAATGGGAAACTACGTGCTAATAAGCAAAGCACCAGCCTCCAAGGTCTGTCTATATTTACAAAAATGCCTCTGGATCTCATATAGGTCTAATATTATTTTAGGAAATAATAAGGTTACTGCAGCTTTATGCTTTAGGTCATCTCATGTGCCTAAAAAGAAAAAAAACAAAGATAAGCTAGGATGGCAGGGAGCATTTTGAGAAAGTAGGGGTCAGTGGTTGGCTACTCCAGTATTTTTTTTTAGTTAGATTTATATGCCGCCCTTCTCCGAAGACTCAGGGTGGCTTACAATTTTTGGGATACAACCCAGTGCACTCAGCAATAGCCTTCATTCCATTGTATATGCCTGCTTATTACTAAGCGGCATTTTTACAAAGTCAGCTAATTGCCCCCAACAATCTTGGGTCCTCAATTTACCTACCCCGAGAGGATGGAAGGCTGAGTCAACCTTGAGCCTGGTGGGATTCGAGCCTACAATAATTGCAGGCAGCTGGAACTTATTTAACCATCAAAAGTTGATTTAGGAGATCATTTGTACAGAAATTAATCTGATGAGTAGGATCTGTTCTTCTCATTTCACTTCTGGTCTGGAATGACTTTTGTTGGGGTGTAAGTCAATACCTTAACATCCAGGGCAGTAGCAAGCATGGCTTTATTGATAACCTTCTCATAATGTCTCAGTTGCAGTGCTACTAACAATCTTTGATCTACCTTCAAAGAAAAGGGAAGGTATAGTGTCTTCCCTTTTTCTTTTTATAGACTTCCCCTCCCCATAATCCTCACAGGTTCTAGCCTATCCCAAAGCCACAGGGTTGGTACGTACATGACTTGCTATGGAAAGATGTCAAAGACCTAATTTCATTAAGGTGGTGAGACCAGCCAGGTACAAGTGATTCAGACTGTCTGTATGCATGGCATTTTATAGAACTGTCATGGAAAATACACAAAGTTGTGATGACGGGGAGTCTTACATATTTCTCTGTGTTGCTAAACTGCAATGCAAACCTTGCCTGCTGGAAGGTGTGGTTTAACAACATCGAGACAGCAACAGATTTTTTTTCTTTGCTCTATATAACACAAATGTTGTATTTGTGTGACGTATTTGTCAATGGTTAAATAATTGTTTATAGAATTAATCCAATTACTTGCTTCAGACAATACAATGAACCATAAACCACACCACTGAGACTAAATTGTGGTTGCTAGTTTATTGTTCAACAGGTCATTAAAACAGCCAAAAAGAACACAAAATTTTACATTTATGATGTTTATCAGGGGCCACAGCAGAGTTGTTTATTTTACACTAAATAATACTTTGTTTAGTCATAGTTTATTGAATAAACTAAAATGGGGTGGATTTATAAACCATGGTCTATAATTTTATCATGTTCGATTTATAACACACAGCTCCCAAGGATGACAAGGCTACATCATATGCTTTAAAGGTTCAGTTATGCCACTAGTCAGAAAAACTGATATTTCCAAAGCATTTCACATTCAAATAAAAATACCCCACCTTCTATTTTTCATTAATAATTTTACTGAGATCCCACAAAATGGCATTTCCTACCCACACTTTGTAATATAAGTAGCAGCTGCTAACTGAAGGCTGTGAAGGCTCAACTGAATATAGTTAAACATGGATTTGTTTACTTTCCCCACATTAGGAGTTTTTCTGTGCAGATCCAAGAGAAATGGAAGCTGTGCATGAGCATATCACAAATGATTTTTTCTCCTGCAAAAAGAATATTCATATCCAATATGTCATCTAAACTCAGGTTCCCCCCCCCCCCAAAATTTGGCAATTTGTTAAGGTGTGTGGACTTTGACTCTCAAAATTCTCCAGCCAGCATGCCTTGGATTTTTGCTTTGCATGTTAACTAGGGAATTCTGGGAGTTAAAGTCCTGCTATTTTTCCCAAGCAGAATTAGTTACCTTGGAGAGGCAAAGCAGCTCTGTTACCAAGGAAAGAGTAATGGAACTGAAACAAGTGAGCAGACAGAGATTTTCCCATCTGGAAAAATACCAGCACTATTCAAAAACTCCAGAAAAAAGCACTTGGAAAAGAAAAAGAGCCTTTAAATGGTTATACCTGCCAGCTCTACTGGAAAAATAGGGGAGGGGTTCTTTATCTGATAGTTAATATTTGAGAAAAAGGAAGGTTCCAGAGCTGAAACTACGTGAAAAAAACCCTTTCCCCCTCCCCTTGCACACCTGTCCCTAAAGGCCAGAACAAATACATTCCTCAATATATGATTGTTACTATAAATTTGACCACACCTACAGAACTGCCATGCTTTGACCTCTCCCTTCCAGAAGGTAGGAAGCAACATCAATAATAAATCTTTTCAACTTCCTTGGGGCTATTCCGCCAAGGCAGAGTTTAACAGCAGGTCACCCATCATAACCATGTCAACACATGTGAATGTTGGGTTGAACATTCTCCCCCTTGAATGGGGAATTCTGGAACTGTATTATGTGAAAGTGTATGGGTAATGAACATTGGACCTTCCAAAAAATACTGTTTCCAAGAATCCTCTTTAGCACGGAAATCAAATGGGCCTAGAAAGCTAAGATTCATCTGATTAAGATTAAGAATCTAACTGAGTTGAACAGACTTTTTTGTATATTTATGAAGTAGGGTCCTTCTAATAAACAGAGGGACACATATTGTATATCTTTCAGCATTTTGAATTTTAATTGCCATTTTTATGAGATAGCATCATTGCCAATCAGAAATATCCATAGCTATCCATAGGTTGTCAGAAACTGGGAAGCATGCCCCAATTATGTCAAGTTTTGATGAAGAACAGGAAAGTTTATACCCTTAAATTTATTGTAGAATGATTTGCCACAGATTAAGCACTTGGCATGGATTATACCAAGCAGAAGTTGAAAAATGGCATTTAGAAGTAGGGCAAGGAAAATAAATAGTGGAGGTTGGTATGGTTTGAGAATGCCAGTGTGCATTTGTGTCCTCAATAAACAGAAGGACACCTTCATGTTAAGCAAATTGCACATGTGAACAAACATGCTAAGCAAGTAGAACATGTGAATGAGCCCAAAGAGACTTTATTTAATTTCTGGACTAGTGTTTCATCTCTCTGGTTTTATTCCATCAACAGTGTTGGGCAAGTGAGCAAATTTATTTCTAGCTTAACTGAAAAGATCAAATGGCAAACTTTCACTTTTCAGGACTGGAGTTCTATGGTGTACAATGGAGCAAGTCATCTTTGCACTGATGGGGATAATGCTTCCTGTCTCCTTAGCAATCCTTCCATCCTGCAGTTGTAAAACCATGGTGTTTATTATAATACTATAGTGTTTTCACCTCAGTAGAAGAGAAGGGCATATGATTAGTTTTTATTTGTTTGTTTCCTTCCCCCCGCCTCCAATGCAGCAGAGGAAGGATAGGGAGAGGGTTTATTTAGTAAGTTCAATAAATATAGTCACTCATCTGTTCAAGAAACTCTGGGCCATGAACATAAAGAATTTAACTAAAAAAACCCAACTATAATTGCATTGTTTCTTCATAACAAAACATACACATATATCACTCCTGGAGCTCCCATACTAATATTCTAACCTCATATAGAATATAACTTATATATTGATTTTGTTATCCCTCATTGCTCAGCTGAGAGAAAATTGGTTGGCTAGTCTAGAACAAGCCACTGGAAGGTGCAGGTAGGACAATTGCTAAGTTATTACACAAATCTTTCAGATGATTGTAGAACTGATAATCATGAGTACATGAAAATAGTCCTAGTCTAAAACTTGTGAGGAATTACATGTTGTCTTATCCCTTCTTTATTCAGGACTCAACAATATAACAGTAGTAGCATGCTTTCCTTACATCAATGCAGATGTAACACATTTCTTGAAGTCTGGGAAAAAGAATGATTTGCAGAATATCTGGTAGTTAGCAAAAGAATCAAAAAACATACCCAATAACATTTTGAAAAGGTATGTGTTAAAGTATACATTCGTTTCCCAACATTCTGTAATCAAACCCTCTTTTCCTTTCCATATATTTAGCTAATTAGACTCAGTTAGAATCTAGTCTTTTTGATTGTGAGGAACTACTAGAGACTTTAAAATAGTATTTTCAAGTCAGCAATTGGTAGAATCCCAGCCATCTTTTTTTCTACTAACTATATTTACTTGTTCTTTGTCCTGAATTTGAAACAGTTTGACTGTCATCATGGGCCAATCCTATTGTGTCAATATGAGTGATTCTCATAGCACTGTGTTAAATAAAAATTGCTTGTCCCGCCCCCATCTTCCTTTTTTTCTGCTTCCTGCTATTTGTCCCTTAAAACAGTTTCCTCTCAAGCTATTATTTGTCTTGTAAGGAGAATCCCTTACAATAAGGTCATACACCTGTTTATTCATGAGGGTCAGAGTAATCCAAGGTCTCTTTACCTCCTCATCCACTGATTCAAGCCACATGTAATACTTTTCTTTTCTTTTTGACAGCTTAGGATCTGTTTTACCACTACTCCGTCTTGATACTTTGCCAGAGACGTTGGTAGCAAATCTCACATTTTGTGCAGCTCTGGACATACCAAGCTGTAGCCCTTTAATTTTGAGCTAGGATTGAAAACCATTCACTTTTTTTTAAGCTCCACCATAAGAACATCAACTCCTCATATTCCTAAGGGTGGAACTTTGAAAAAAATAATTAAAGTGGACTATCCAACCCCTTTGGCAAACACAGCAAAAATGATTTTGGAGGTGGACAACCCTATGACTAGATGGGAGGGAAAAGGCCTGTAATTGGTCCACTGGGGTGAAGCAAATTTCTGACCTCCAAAAGCTCCTTGAGCGGGGGTTTCAAACTTGTGTCATCACAGCGGTCTCAGATGACATATCGCACTGGGCCATGAATTTGACAGCCCTGTCCTAGAGGCTTTCAATTGTTGTAACACAGAAGATGCTACTTACATGAATGTTGGAACAACTTAAATTTCACCCTGCCTTGGGGGTAATATAGAGATAAGATGGAGGCTTTATCATCAGTATATGTCCTTGGCATTGGTCTTTGTATAACAAGCAGGAATTCTTCATAAAGGGTTCGGGTGGGAATATCTTCTATTTAATTCAGCATCTTCCACAGAACTGTGGTTTTACCCCCCAAATGCAACAAAAATAGCCAGTGGAAGATACTTTGCTTTTACTTTGCTTTTATGAAAGATCAATGGTTGTCCCTTTTGCTAATTTATTCATTTGGTGATTAAGCAAAAATTAACTTATGAATCATCACAAAGAGCTGAGATGTCAACTGTTTAGAGTTGAAGCCAGGAAACAGCCTAAAAAATTTGAAAGTGGGCTGCTGCTGCTTTTTTTTAAAATTATATTTCTTATCTCTATGAAAATATTTCCGGGCTACATTCTGTAATCACAAAATCTGGGAGATTATTTTCTTTATTAGAATGAAAATAGAATATCAGCATGCGTTACAAAAGTGTGGAAGTAACATTGAATTCTACATTGAGTTATACCTAATCTACTATTCTTGCAAAGCATTTTTGAAACAAACTATGGCTGTTTTCCTCATCTAGAATCTTTCTTTGGCACACATTTTTAAAAGAAACCCAGAGAATCCAGCATAATAAATCCACCCTTTTACTTTTTGTTGGCACTTAGTGTATCTATCCTGGGCAATTGCATGTACATTTGGTTCAAATGAGAAGGGATGGTTCTGTGAATCTGGGGCTGACTATAAATGTTTTCAGAGTCTTAATTGCAGTAAATCATCAGATTATAGGAGGATTCAGCTGGCTCTCAGACCAGACAAGAGTCACTGCATCACTGAAATAATTGACCTGGAGATTATTGTATAGCCAGTTATGCACCTGAAATGGCACCCTTAGTTCAGTTGCATTCAGTTCCATAGATCTAGAAATGTTGTAAGAGAAAGAGGCATCATTCACTGGACAGGTGAGAATGTGGTCATAAATTTTAAAAGAATAAATTTACAGATTAAAAAAAATTGCAGTCCTTATATGTGAAACTACTTGAGAGGAACTTCAAGATCAGTATCATCTAGTAATGCTTTATATGTTGCATGCTATGCAGATATTTGAGATAAAAAAATAAAGTAAATGTTAACAGATTGAGCTCATTTTTGTAGCAGACAGGCATAGGATTTTAGTTCATACATGAAACCATTGTAATTAAATGTATATATATTTTTAAGAAATCAAAGTATTTATCAGCAATTCTTTTGCCTCAGTACCTATTGGTCAAAGTATGTGAAAGTAGCAGAAGACTACTTAATATTGAAAAATTCAGCTTGCACTGTTTTTGTTAATAAGGACTCTAACTTTTGAGAACCAAAGTCCAAACAACATATCTCATATATTCCTTTCTTATTCTCTACCAAAAAGTACATAGATGCACATTTTATGGGAGGACCAGATGGTAACTGGATTTCAGCAAACTTTATAACTCATTAGTAAATAAAAATGACTAATAAAAGTTAAAATGTATATGGTAAATGCAAAGTTAGAAATATTTACATCTGGCACACTACCAAAAATGCCAATCTTCATCAATATCTAATGAGATAGATACAAAATATTTTTATCTTAAAAAGATGAAATTAATTCAAGACAAACATGATTTTTAAAATCAAGATTATTTAACATAAAATCAGAATCTCTGATAATGTTCCTAGTTTGGATAATGAAACATCTGCTAGAAAACAACCAAGGACCCCACATAAAATCTTAGATTCATATCTTGCATAATCTTTATGAATAGTTTATGAATTTTTACAATTGATTGCAGGGATGTCAGATAAAGGGGTCATAATGGCAACTACTACCATTGCACTCTTTTTGAAGTGTGTAATATTTTTTGATTACTTGGATTTTATTTTGCATTCCTGAACCATGTGGTTGTATGTGAAAAAAGAAATCTTTGGTTTTACTTGTATCTTATGCAATATACAGATTTCCCACTAGTTCTCTGTCTTTCTTGGCCCAGAAGCATCTGCAGGTGTAGATCAAAAAAAGTCAAGATGATGTCATAGATACATTACATATTTAAAAAAGGGGGACAAAGCATCAATTCCACAGTTACAATCATCTTAACTTTTTTGGTCTACTTCGTAGACGCCTATGATTGGCTAATGTCAAGATGAAGCAAATACATTATGCTTAAAATAAATATTTGATAATGAAATAATATATTGATTAGTTTACTACATATTGAAAATTATGTTAAAATATTCTTTCCAGGAGAACTTTTTCCTATCATGAAAAAATACTATTAACCAATTTGATATCAACTTTCCAAGAGACAATTAAGGGCTAAGGCCAGTAAGGGAAAAAGAGATCCTCTGCATTGACCGAACCATTATGTAAATACTCAATTGACATATCTCAGGGGTGTCAAACTCAAGGCCTGGGGGCTGGATCCGGCCCATAGAGTGGTTAGATCTGGCCACTGGAGTCACCCTGGAAACATCAAAGGACCGGCCCGCAGTGCCCCTGATATGAGTGACATTGAGCTGGCCACACCCACCCAAGTCCAACACAATCCTGATGTGGCCCTCAATGAAATCGAGTTTGATACCTCTGACATCTAAATTCAAGGTTGGGGTGGGGGGAAGCTAAATTCCCATTGACTTGAAAAGAGTTGGAAAGAAAAGAGGACATATATTTCTGCATTTTACAGTAGGCTGTTCTACTGCATATACATGGTTTCCATCTAGGCCAAAATATATAACATATATGTGTTTTGTTTGTGAGCTTTTATTGTAAGCAGGTTCCTGAATGTGGGATTATGTATCTGGAGAGTTGGGATTTATTCCCACCTCATGGCTGATTTAATGAAAGGAGAGATGTCATGAGGTAAGTCCGCTTTAAGGCTACAAGGGAGAAGGAGCTGAGTTTTAATGGAGAATGTGACCTTCCAGCAAATGGAGGTGAAGAAAAAAAAATCTAAGGAATACCTTTCTTGGAATTTAAGGATGAAGAATAAGGAAGAAAGAAGGTTGGGCTGGGAGTGAAAGTGCCTGGACTGGCCCAAAGTCACCCAGTCAGTTTCCATGCCTAAGAACTAGAACTCAGTGTTCTCTTAGTTTCTGGCCCAGCATCTTCGCCACTATGTCAAACTGGCCCTCTTTATGCCAGATGGCATCTAAAGCAGCCAAAAAAAACCTCATCAATATCAGCCTTAATCTATTCTTTCTTTCCATTTGAGAGCATTTTAAGGACAACCAGGAAAGAAATAAAGGAGAAGGGAAGGAAGGAAGGAAGATGCATTCCAGGGTTTTTAATATTCTCACATGTTCCAGGATATAAGTAGGTTTTCAGTTAACCTGACTTCTGAGAAATACTCCCTGCATATAATAAATAGTAGTACAATAAAATAACTTTTTGTTTCTTTGTACATCTGTCATTTTTATAAGCCTTTTTACAAGCTCTTAATAAATCACCACTGCTACAGAAATAGAAGATAACTGCTTTATTTCTAGATAAACAGGTTGTAGCCAGTTGAGAAGTAGCAGTTTCTGGCCATACCCTCTCTTTTCATCCTTTAAGATGATACAAGGTTATTATCTGTTGGGAAACTGAGGCATAATGCTCACCAAAGACAACTTTGTGGCTGCATATAAAAGAAATGAGGAACAAAATGAGAAATTGCACCTGGATCATCTTCCAAGGCCTAAAGCTAACTTCTTTCTAACCACAAAGGTACGAATGGGGTAAAGAACAATTTCAAAATAATTCACTTAATATTCCAAGGAAATGATGACTTGGCACTGGATTAAAACTTTTCAAACCATGCAGCTGCCGGCAGGGGACGCTTGTGGTTTCTGAACTTTCTGTTAAAATTGCTCATATGGTTTTTGGGGTTTCCTCTCCCACCCTCAAGGCTAGAAACTTGCACAGGAAAAAGCTAAAGAATGAAAGGCAGGAAGGCATTCTCAGGTTTCTCCTAGCTAGATTCCACTGAGATGAGAGGCTCAGTTTTTGCAGCTGTTTGTCTTAATAAAGCAAATGAGTCAGTACCTACTATAGGGAATCAGCAAGAGTTTTTAACCTAGATTTCGTATAGTGAGTTCCTTTATCAAAGAAACAATGGATGGAAACTAGTCAAGAGAGAAACCACCTAACAGTGGAGAAACTTCCTAACAGTGAGGACAATTAACCAGTGGAAAAGCTTGCCAACACCAGAAGTTGTGGGTGCTTCATCACTGGAGGTTTTTAAGAAGAGACTGGCCAGTCACTTATCTGAGATGGTATAGAGTCTCCTGCTTCAGCAAAGGGTTGGACTAGAAAACCTTGAAGGTCCCTTCCAGCTCTATTCTGATTGATTGATTGAATATGCCTCTCTCGTTTTGACAGCAGAGAAACTATACCAATGTAAGCCAAAAGGAAACAGGAAACCTGTTACAGATAATCCTTGCTTAATGACAGTCACTTAGCAACTGTTTGAAGTTTATTTATTTATTTGGTAAATTTATTTGCTGCCCATCTTTGGAAATTATGGTGGACTCACCAAAAGCTTCCTATTTCCTGGTTCTGGAATTCTGATGGCTGCACACAAATGCACACATACACACTATGGTCATATGACAGTCACACACAAAAAAGGACAGAAAATCCATTACTGTTGTAATTGAACTGTAATCAATAGACCATGTTCATCTGGCCAGGGGTGAGGAAATGTGGCCCTTTTATGACTTGTGGACCGGCTCAGGAAGTTGAAGTCCACAAATCATAAAAGGGCCATAGTTCCCCACCCCTGATCTAGGCCATTCTATCACATTTGGTGCCTTTCAGATGAGCTAAGGTTACCGCATTCAGAATTCTTCTCAGTGTAACCAGTGCCAATTAGAAATTCTGGGAGGTGTAATTGGAAGTTACAAATATAGGACTGTATTTTGAAAACAATCTGGAAAATACTGCAGGATGAAATTTAATTTAGTTTAATTTTAGAACCTACTTTGCAAGATTGTTGTGATCATGCTAAACATAAAAGCCATCATCTTCTAATCATATTCTCAACCCGAAAGTTCAATTTTCAGAATGAAATTGAAACTAGTCTTTTGCTTTGGCCTTTTCTTTTGGAGTTTGACAGAAACAATTAACAGTTGAATTAGGGGTTTAATGGTCTCATAAATATAGTATACCAAAGACAACTCCTGAATTTAAATAGCAAAGAATAAGATAATTTGAGGGTTGAAATAAAAGGCAAGCTATTAGCATCCTAGTTGACCTGGCTCTATTTTACCAAAGTCCCTTTCAAAATTCACTGGATTTAGATTTGATTTACTTTCATTAGATTCAGATTAGGTTTTTTTTTTCCAAGAAGGCATTTGAGAACAGTTGCTTCAGGCAGAAGATTCCAAGCAGGGCACCATGTTTCTGCTTACAGCTTTCTTTTGTAAGTGTGTTATTGCTGAGTATGCATTCCTTGCATTATTCTCACAGGTGCAAAGTTTGCGCCACAAGAAAGGTGATCTTGCAAGTTTGACCCACAAGATCAAACTAGGTATGAGTCCTTTTAAAGGATACTACTGTTTTTTCTTCCAGGCATACCGGGAGTGTGGCTTAGCTAGAAGCTCAGTAATGACCCATAATGAAAACCCTAAGCATATTTATAATGAATAATGAGCAGCTCTTGTTTGCCTTGATTAGAAGAACTAGTTCAGGGTTGAAAGTTACTAGCAATAGCACTAGCTAGAAAATAACATACCAGGGAAGTGAGGGGAAATCACAGGATATATTTTGTTGCTTCCTTTCTCATACGGAAGTTTTTGGTGGTGATCTGTGATTCTCTTCATTTTAACTGACTTGAAATGAAGAGAATGGGGAATAAATACCACCATCCCATTTCTCGGTGTTGCAGGTATTGCATTAATACAAATCTTACAAGAAGAGAGAACCTGGCATTTTGCATGCCCACTTAACCCTTTTCTTATTTTTTTTTAAATTACATTTATATGCCGCCCTTCTCCAAAGACTCAGGGCGGCTTACAGTTTTTGGAGCACAACCCAATGCGCTCAGCAATAGCCTTCATTCCATTGTATATGCCTGCTTATTACTAAGCGGCATTTTTACAAGGTCAGCTAATTGCCCCCAACAATCTTGGGTCCTCAATTTACCTACCCCGAGAGGATGGAAGGCTGAGTCAACCTTGAGCCTGGTGGGATTCGAGCCTACAGTAATTGTAGACAGCTGGATCTTAAGAGCAGGCATTTAACAGCCTGAGCCACCAAAGCTCTTGATTTGTTATTGATTTGTTATTTGTTTATCGATCAATCATATTTATATGGCTGCCCATCTCACAAGAGCATGACTCTGGTTGGTGTATTCTTGTACTGACCAGAAGGGAGAAAAGTGATGAAACTATGTTTTGTCTGGGCAACTGAGATAGAAAGCCCTCGAGCTAACATTTTCATTATTAGACTTAAAACTCAACATTCCAATCCCACCAAACTCCTCCATTTGCAACAGGTTTGAATAAATTGCAGCTGTGCTACATTGACTCAACCCTTTAGTTTTCCAAACATTATAAGACTTTTAGAACTGCTTTCAGCCTGGCACTAAATCTTTATGTACAAGTGTGATCAGATATGGGCTGAGATATTTCTTCTAATTTTCTTTTCCTTCCTCTGTTATTAATAGCATTTCTGGCAAGTAAAGCCACATGTTCAGAGTAACGTAAGTAATCAATTTAACTAAATTAATTTCATGTGCCCCCTCCCCCTTTCTCCCAGAACTGTAAAATAGGAAAGAAGTTTTATCTGGATATGGCAATGAAGGTCACACAGAAATGCCCTCACTATTAAAAGAGTTACAAATTCTTATCCGCCTGAAGCTAATACCAGGTATGTTAAATGACTGAAAATTACCTTCCCTTTCTACAAAATATAAAATTGTATCTTATTACCTTAAAAAAATCTATAGAAAAATCTATAATGGGTGTGCAATGTTCATAATCAGTCTCCTAACTTAGGGAACTGCTACATTTCTGATCATAATATCAGCTTATATACATATATTACAAAACAAATGTTTCACTCTTCTGAAGAGTGAGATAAGGAATAACAGATGGAAACTGATTAAGGAGAGATTCAACCTAGAAATAAGGAGAAATTTTCTGACAGTGAGAATAACCAATGGAACAGTTTGCCTTCAGAAATTGTGGGAGCTTCATCCCTGGAGCTTCCAAGAAGAGACTGGATTGCCATTTGTCAGAAATGGTGCAGGATCTTCTGCTTGGGCAGAGTTGGACTAGAAGACCTACAAAGTCCCTTCCAACTCTGTAAATCTATAAATCTGTAATTTAAAATCTTAGAAGGCGACAGTGAGATATTTCTCCACTTTCTTTACTGCTCACTTTTCTAACTGATCTATTAGTGCAGAATATAAATGCTGTGCAAAGTTCACTATAAGTGATGACCCTTCAGAAAAAGGAAAGGATTTGTAAGCAAAGTGGTATATAAATCTAGGTGCCATTGCTATTGCTACTATATATCAAGGTTTTGTTTCTAATATAAAAGCCTTATAATATGAACGGGTATTGGTTGTAGTTTAATGGATGATTATATTCAGTGCCTGTCCTGTGACATTCACTATATTCTGAGTGCTGAAAATTAGTATAATCCAAGGTTCAGTTTCCAAATCTGTTATGAATCTCCTTCATGAACTACACTACAGATGCATTTGTCTCTTTTTCATTATGAAATCCTTCACTGCCAAGGAGTTATAGCAAGGGAGATTTATCCTCATCCCACACCAGATATGCATATGCACACATGACCCAGATTAAGATTTCAGAAAAGAAAAGTTTTAAACAAATTTAAATCTTGAAAGTATTTGCAAACCAAATATATATCCTCCTTTGCTTTTCATCTACTTTTAAAATTAATCTGTAGCAACTACAAGTGCAACTAAGGAGAACTTACTACCTCCTGTACTTTGGCTGGCAGAATAGAAGAAGACTAATTTTGGAGTGTGCACCCATGGATTTGGAAGGAGGGAAAATTGGAAAATATCACCTCTCTTTAAAGTCACTGTTCTTCAATGACCAATGGAGAAAATATATTTTGTCTTTCTTCTAATGAGCAGGCTGGAAAATAAACACCAAAATAAACATCAAAATTAATTCAATGAATACTTAAGCTGAGTATTATATGATATGGGAATTATTTTATCAATGGCTGGAAAAGAAAAATGGAAATGAGAAATTAAGTATGAACATAGAAGATATATATATACAGAACATATATGAACATAGAGGGGAAGGAGTTAGGAAGGGGATAGTTACAACAATGAGATATATTATGTATAGTAGTTTAAAATAAGAATGTAATGCAATGGTAAAGGATTTGTATTAATTGTATTAATATTATGACACAAGATATCTGTACCAGGATGACACACTGTTTAAAGAAATGATGGAATGTTTATAAAAATAAAATTTGAAATTTGAAAAAAATTCAGTGAATACTTGTGAAATTGCATTATGATTTCCTATGTGTTTGCTGTGCTGTACTGAAGTGTTTTCCCATTTTTTTTAGATATATACAATCTCCATCTGTGCAGTCTTTTCTATAGATAGTCCTCTATTTACAATCATTTAATGACCAAGAGCCCTGGTGGTGCAGTGGTTAGAGTGCAGGCCAATTCTAAATAAATAAACTCAGGAAGTCAAATAGAAACAAAAGGTAAATGTTGTGTCATGGGAAAGAAGGAGCCAGAAACAGTGGATCCAAAATCAACGTTTTACTGGTAAGTACTCAATTCCAACTGCAACACAAGGGTGGACTCCCTTATATTGCGGTTGCCTGCCATGCTGTTAGCCAATTAAGTAACTGTATTTTCCCGTGCTATTAATGGCAGGCAATTCTGTGTCTGCGGCTGCGCAGACACAGCAGTAAAACCCATACAGCATCAGCACTTTTACATATGTATTCTAAAAACAGGTTTTTCATTAAACAGGCTCCCAATCTCAAAAAAGAAAAAGAAAAGAAAATAGAAAGAAAAGAAAAGAAAAGAATGCAGGCCAACTCTGCCCACAGTCTGGAGTTTGATCTTAATGGGGCTAAAGGGGGAGTCAGCCTTCCAGCCTTCTGAGGTCGGTAAAATGAGGACCCAGGTTGTTGGAAGCACTATGCTGATATTGTAAACCACCTAAAGAGTGCTGTAAAAGCACTCTGGGGTAGTATATAAGTCTAAATGCTATTGCTTTTGCCATTCGAAGATGCAACACCACTGAAAAAATGTGACATGACCAGTTTTCACATTTACAACTGTTGCAGCATCCCAATGGTCGCATAATCAAAATTTGGGCGCTTGCAATGAGTATGTATTTATGAGCAGTTGCACTGTTCCGAAGTCATATGATCACCACTTGTAACCTTCCCAGCCAACTTCTGACAAGCAAAGTCAATGTGGGAAGCCAGATTGATTCACTTAATACTGATCAAAGAAAGTTAGTAAAATGGGTCAAAACTTGCTGAACAGATGCCTTGCTTAGCAACAGAAATTTTGGTCTCAGTTGTGGTCATAAGTTGAGGATTACCTATATATGCTTCAAATATAACATAAACCATATAGGGAAAAGGTATATGGTTGAGGGGAAAGAGGAGTTTGTTTTCTTCCTTTGATGCAAAGTCTCCTGACCTTTTATGGCACTTATGTTTCAAGGAGGCTACACATGGAGAAAAGAAAGGAAGGCTTATTGTTGACCAGTCAATATCTGTGTCCTTGAGTGGAAAAGGATTATTTGATGCAGTATATACATAAAAGGCTGGGCAGCTAAATAATTTCTTGTAAATTTTACAAGTTAAAACTACAACACAGTGAAATAGTTCGGATATACCTGGATAAAGAAAGCATATATTTTATATGGAGGAAAGGTGAGTAAGAAACAATAAGTTAAAGCCAACTTGAAAAATGTGAGCAAAAAAAATACGGAAAACTTTATTTAACCAGAGTTAAAAATGAAACACATTAAAAATAAAAGCAGGAAAAGAATAATACAATTGGTGGTGGGTACATCAGTGGGCAATCTAGATATGTCTAATTTTACAAGCAGTATAGAAATTGATTATGTTCAAAGAAACTAAATCATATTGATCTGGTAACTGTACATTAAAAAAATCCTGGGTGTTTTACTAAGAAAAGAGGTCCTAGTGTGGTTATAAGTACTGCTGTTGGGGAGCATATTGAAGCGTGCTAGAATTAGTGCTGTTTGGGATTTGGAAATGGATATATGATGAAATACCACATTGGTTTGATAAGGGGACTTGACTGCACAGGAAAATACTTTTGGATAGAGCAGATTCATCCTTTCCAAGTCTTCAGTATCTTCTTGAAATGCTCTAAGTAACCAATCAGAGCAAATGTCAGGGCAGGTAACTAGCACTCTGGAGCACCAACCTTAATATCTTATACTTTAGGTTACCATTAATACTGTTTTTCACTATTCTCAGGATGAACAGTCCTATTTGGTTTAGAAGAAATTGCTTCAAAAACTGGAGTCCTTCTCCCTTAATAATTTTTTGGCCTATAGTTACATCATACCCTTTATTATAAGAAAGCTGTCCTCTGGATTTAATTTTCAAAAACTCATTTATTTTTGTCAATTAACTTTTACCATAGAAGTGGTACCACTTAATGTACAATTTTTCATATTCATATGAAAAATGTAGAAATTATATACAGCTTTATTTTTAAAAGACAATTTAATTTCTACATTTTTCATATAATATGAAAATATTATATGAATATAATATGAATATGAAAGATTGTACATTAAGTGGTACCATTTCTACAATAAAATATTATTGATTTTATATATTTTCCATGGTATATATATTGATTTTAGATATTTTCATTAGAATATGCAATTTTGTAAAGTTTTTGTGGTTTTGCTGTTGAATTTTTCATTTGAAAAGCAGTTATAAACTCATGCAATTATACATTTTTCCCCTTACGCATCTTTTTCAGATTTGCCCCTTTTCATTTTGCCCTTTATTTTTTCCATGAAAATATGCTCACTGTTTGTATTACTTATTAGCAAATATCATTAACAGTCTATTTCTTGTATCAGCAGCAAGTTAAACTAAATGATCTTTGAAATCCTCTCCAGTTTTTATTGATGGATACACACCCACACACCCACTCAAAGTGTCATATCTGTTGTTTAATCAAGATTTGACATATTTTGCCCTGATTTCCTGTGGCATGGACATTGATAACCTAAGGTTAGAATAGAGCAGCAATACATTTTGCCATACGAGTGTAAAAAGGGAAGCAAATCAGTGGCCATATAGCCCTCAGCAGAGCGTGGAGAAATATTTCTCTTTTTTGTCCTGTTTAGCTTAAAGCTAAAACAGAATGAATGGAGACTTGCTTCCGACTGGCAAGATTAGGGACTGTAATGTAGGAATCCTGTCGTCGCCATGGGTGGATTCCGTACCATAAATAAACTAGTGCTCACACTCAGTTCCGCACCTGTGTTTATCAGTCTGTGTCTCGGCTTCCGTTCAGCTGTGTCTGTGTGAAGGGAGGGAAATGGGCATAGAGGAAATAATGGGAAACTCTTGAGCAGACTTGTGTGGTGCTAAAAAGCAAATAGAAATGCAAAGGGCAAGCGAAAAGAAAAAGCTGTATGCAAGTTTATGATGGGAATCCAGGTTACAAGGAAAACATAGCAGTAAGATATATATGTCCTAGAAAATAGTAATATTTTGTATGATTTGCTACAAGTAAGGATGCAAACTAAGTGTGTATTGTTGCCGCTGAAGCTGTCCATCATTAGGAATGGATTCAGGAGCTGCAGTATTATATTTAATGTGTACTTTCTTTGATAGAAGAAAGGGACTTGTTATGAGGCAACACTAAGAGCTGAGCATTTTGATAAGCTTGCAATATATATCGGCAGTCTTAGGCTTGGCCTTAGTTGCTGAGTTGTGATAAATACGACTTTAGCAACAGAGTGGTCAATGTCTGGAATACTCTACCTGACTCCGTGGTTTCTTCCCCAAACCCCAAAAACATTAACCTTAGACTGTCTACTATTGACCTCACCCCTTTCCTAAGAGGTCTGTAGGGCGTGCATAAGTGCACCAACATGCCTACCGTCCCTGTCCTATTGTTTCTTTTTGTTTTTCTTATATGTATCCATTTCATGTATTCATACCTATGTTTATACTTATACCTATTATCTTATAATCACTTGAGAAATAAATAAATAAAAATAAAAATAAAATGGTCTTTGTATCTAGGATCACAATAAACCATTTTTAGATCAGCTTAATCTTAACGGCAATTAAATTATATAGCTCCAGAATTTGCAATATTATCACATTTCCAGAGTTCTTTGGAAGAAATTATATTGAACCAGATTGGATTCTCCAGTCTAGGAATGGTTCAACGGGAATAATTATCATGGTCAGATTGCTATATGGGTGGTCCTTGACTTATGACCATAACTGAGGCTGGCATACAGTCATAAGACATGACTGTTGTAAAGCAGGTTCATCATGTGTCTGATCTGATTTTATGAACTATTTTTGCATCAGTCATGATCAAATGCTTAAGTTGTTAAGTGAACTCATTACTCGCTATGGGCAGTTTTTTTTGCCAGAAACTGGAAGCAAACAACGTAAAAATGTCATAAATCATGGTCATGTGACCATAGGACTTTCCAATTGCCTGCACATGTGCACCAGTCACCAAGCATCCAAAATACAATCATGTGACTGCCAGGGAGGACAGCTATTGGAACTTCAGAACCTCGATTGTAGGTACCTTTTGGGGAGAATCCATTGTAACTTTGAAAGATTTCTAAGAGACTGGTCATAAGTCAAGGACTAGCAATAATATAGATGCAGTACATCTAGGAATTCAAGGTCTTTCAAGAAAGAAGTGTAACTTTAGACTCTAATGTGTAAGGTACTGTTGCCACATCTAATGAGAATTAATATGGGGGTTATTTAAGGCAGAACTGCATGGTGAAAGGCAAGCATACGTTTTCTAATTCTGAAACAAGGAATCACAAGGAAGAGTTACTAAGTGAAAGCATCCCTTAATCCTTTTCTGTTATGTTATGTACTTGACAGCACTGCATAATTCTACTCTGAATTTTAAGGTGTGTGTGTGTGCTTCACTTTTAAATTAATAATTCCCTATGGAAAGTTGAGTTAAGTCTAGCAGGAAGATTGGTGAGGGAGAATTGGCAGATAGTGGCAATCTTAAATATTCTTTCCCTCTGCCCCTGATAGTTAAGTTAATCTTACAAAATGGCCATTCCTCTTACACTAGCCTTTTTATGACTAGTTGGCCTGGTCCCCAACTTTGGTTCAGTATTTAAAACAATAGGCTGGTCTATTTCAGTAAAAGCCATAAAATTGAACAGCTGAATTGTTTCAGAATTTTGAGCTTTCCCATATACTTCTGGGTACTGAGCTGGTGTCAGTGACCAAAAAGAGTAGAGAAATGTCTATCTAATACAATACATTTTAAATTCTAAGGTTGTAGTACAAGTTTATGATTGGAATCCAAGATATGGAAGAACTGTCTATAGAAAAGCAATCTTTATATGATATGGGCAGTCCTGTGCCAGCATAGCAATCCAATTTGTATGAACAGTAACACCACTGCAAACCCTGATATTGTCTAGAAGACTGTATAATAAGTAAGTCTGATAACTCTCTTATGCAGGACAATATAGCCTAAAACAGGACTTTAGGGCAAGTCGATAAGGTGTGTGTTTCTGTGTGCAAAGTTTCATTGTGGCAAGTCTGGGCATGGTTACCATATAGTATATTGTCTGCAAAAACCCAGACATCCAGTAGATTCTACCCAAGAAAGACAGAACACTCTAAATCTTTGCTGCCTTCCACTGATTACTCATATTTTTGCAGCTCCAATATGATAGTTCTGAGTTCTTGATCCATCAATGTTTGCAGAACACAATAGAACAGAACAGTATAGAATGGAAACTTTAATGATTTAGCCAACTGACAATATGCAAGAAAACAGTAAGACATTTTCATAATAAATATATTTCTGTAGGAATTATTATTTTCATAATAAATACTTTCTGTAGGAAATGAGCAGCCTGAGCTGGAGGGCGGACTTAATTGTGTCATTAGTTTGGAGTCATTGTGCAGCCACAAGAGACTCTAATCTAGCCCCCTGTGAATTCCTTTGACCTTTACCTAGTGCCAGTTTAGCTTGGACAATTAATTGCTCATATTCTTGTGACTAGGTGGCAAAAATAAACTCAGTACTTTGAACCCAACTCCTGTTCCTTTTTATATGAGCCTGACATTGAATTCCCTGTTCCCTGGAGAGCCTACTGCTACATGCACACAACCACTGCAATTAATTTTTTTATTTTATTTTTTTACTATAAGCTTGTAATGTATTTATAAACATATTGGAGGCTTCATTTGTGCATCCCCTTTTCTACATGTAAAACAGGGACACAATTTTATTTGCTGTATAATAACTACGACACTGGTACAAGCTCTGCTGCATTGTCATCTCCCCTGCCCCCCTGATCATGCCCGTCACCCTCTCTGCCAAACCTCAGCATTGCCCCAGGGTGGCCAGCTAAAACCAGCTCGTTGCTGGGACCAGCACCTTCCACTGGAGCCAAATAATTGCTTGGTCCTTTGTTGTTTGGTGTCTACAGCCTCGGGGCCTTCATTTGTGGGAACTTGCTGTGGCTAGTGCCTCCCTCTTTAATTACCTTCTCCTCCTGTTCATGTACCCGCTCCCTTGGCTTACTCACTCCCTGGCAGCCGGGTGCAACTCCCAAAACCATTGGTCCTTAAAATTGAGCCTTGGCAGATGCTCACCCTCCCTTCTGGACCCTACCCCTCACCCCAGCCACAAGGTCTTTATATCAAAACACTTAACAGAAATGATGCGAACTGCTTTAAAGCAAGAGCTTTGGAGTTGTAGTTAGATTTGACTAAGTTTCAGTTGTGGCTTTATGAAACAAAAGCAGAGCCCTGCTGGATTAGGACACTGGCCCATTATTTCTGCTGGTTCCATCATTAGCTCAAGTTTTGAGCATACTATTCCTGGTTTTTCTTCTTCTTCTTTTTATATTTTCTCCTTAGTTTGAACTTTGATTATTATTTAAAATGTATGTTAATATATAAACTAAATATACAAAGGCAGGAAAGCACATGCTAGAATTGTTTTTTAATACTTGCAAATAAATCAACTTTGTACCTTGTGAACATCTGTTATTTAGAGATATAGTGCTATTGAAAAAGGAGATTTCATCTTGTAGACAATAGTTCTCAATTGATCTATATTCTCTATAAAAAGATTATCTGACTACACTATCTCTCTATTCTTTAACACAGAATTCCACAAATTAAATATGCAAAATTCAATATTGTATTTTTCTATTCTGGATTTCTAATGAAGTCAAGTGGAAGATATTTTGTACCACCAGACCTATTCTTCCTAACTTTCTTTTTCTGACTGTTAAGTCACTTGGAGTCTCCTGTCCCTCTTGCCTGATTTTTTTTCCTATGCAGCATCTCTTATCCATGTTTCCTAAGGTCATCCACATATTCCATTATACTATCATACTATCATTCATATTTTGATATAAAAATAGAACTGTAATATATTTCAAATCAATAGGTCATTTAGAATGAAACATGGCCACAGATTTATTCAAGACATTATTATACCAAAATTTTAATTTCAGCTTCTCTCATAATAATTCCTGCACTGACTTTACGAACCACAAAGCATACCAATGGATCTAGGTAATTAAAAAAAACACACTTTAATAGCTATGGCTAGTGGTTAGAGGTTTCTATTATTAGTTCTGAAAAAGGATTTGGGTTTTTTTCTAGTGAGTTAGAAGAGAAATTCAAGCCAAATTCAAAATGATGTTAGTTATGCCTTGAATAGTTGTGTAAAACAGTATTTAAAGCCAATACTGAGAAATAGTATTTAAAGCCAAACACCCGTAGTACATCAATGATGTTTTAGTGTGTTATGTAAGCAGCCAAGAAAGTTGTAAGATATTTGAGACTTTTATTTTTTTTCATGTTTGTTGATTAGAATTATATCCAAATATTAGAATTCTATACAAATTCCTTTGCTGGCATATGATTGTCATACCCTTGTGTAGTTATAAAAATAGGTTATACAGTGGAAGATTCCCATAGAAATTAAAAGTAGGTTTTGCTGAGAGAGACTCTGGTTTAAAGCCAGTACTTGTAATTCCATTACCAAATGTGAATTTGAACCTGAATCATTGTAATCCTAGCCCTAACCATTGTATAGACTTTCCAGGTGAAAACATAGTTCATTCTTAGTATAAGATCAGCTGGTGGGGGCAATAATATTCTTGCTGACAAAACTGTCAAGGGGACAAGTACTAGTCTTGAAGTGGGAATAGATTACTGCTTTCTTTTAAAGGTATTGTGTGTTCTCCCCTGTACCACTTCCCAACCTTTATTTTACTTTACTACTGTTCCAGCTTAAGGCCAACTGATGCCCTAAGCATAGCTCAATAATGGTGCCCCTCAACTGAAGCAAAATTCATGCCATGAGATGGAAAGAAACAAAGAACTCTGACAACACCTTCAAAGCAAACTTTTAGTCACTCATCCTTCCAAAGAAAACTTTTTGGCAATGCAGATTAAACATGGTAGGACAATTACTGAAAAGTGACTAAAGTTTTTAGTGTGGCAGTGAAAGAGTGAAGGATACATCACTAGGAGAAAAAAATCTCAGGGATGCCCCCATCCCTTGGTGCCCTAAGCATATGCTTATTTTGCCTAAAAGTTAACCTAGGGCTGATAAAGGAACCCAGAATCCTATCTTAATTTCTATGGGAATCTTCCACTATGTAAGCAAAGGAACATTATTTTACTTATTTTTTAACTTAAGGAGAAAGGATATGTGTTTAGCTCAAGCAGGATGGGGAACAAGTAAGTTGAAGACTACTACTAAGTGTTCTAGAATTAGCCAAAAAAGGCAAATGCAAATTAGGTGATACACAGTTCCCTAACCAGGCAAATAGATTAATATTTCCTTGTACCATCATGGTATACACAATAGACTAAACAGTCTCAGTCAAGTTTTAAAGGGGACCCAAAAAAGTTTGGGAGCTGAAAATGTTAGTGAACTGGAAATGCCCAAAGAGGCAGTTTCATGTATGTCGAAGCCCACCTTGGGTTTGTCAAACCTGTATGACTAGCCATCACAGTGGCTAGTACTAATGCAGATATGGTATGAATCATAACTTCTGCTTTTTGAAAGAACTAGAAAATAAATCCACTTTTGAGTCTGAATGAAATGAATTTTTAAAATGAATGTTATATGAACGCATATAATTAGATTCTTCAATATTTATTTATTTATTATTTATTTATTATTTGGACTTGTATGTCCCCATCTCCAAGACTCAGGCTCACAACAATAAATAATTAAAAGAAAATTAAACAGATCACAAGCCCAATAGTAGCTAAGCTACAGTTAAAATTTAAAATAAGTTAAGAACCATCCCCCCCTCGGGAAAGAGTCACACCCCGGATTGGTCAAACAACTAGGTCTTCAAATCATGGCAGAAGGTGCAAAGGTCAGGGGCCAGACAGAGCCCCAGGGGTAGCTGCTTCCACAGGTCAGGGACCACCACAGAATAGGCTCGCCGGGGACCGCCAGCCTACATTGGCTTGCCGACGGGACCCCGAGAAGCCCTTGCCTGTGTGCTCACACAGGCGATTGGCATTCGATATTGGCAGGAGTCGCTCCCTTAAATATTGCGGACCCATGTCATGTAGGACTTTGAATGTTAAAACCAAAACCTTGAATCTCACCCGAGTGCAACCGGCAACCAATGCAGGTCACGCGAGGGGGGTAATATGGGAGAATCGGGAAACTCCCATCACCACCCACGCGCATTCTGCACCAGCTGCTCCGGATGGTATGCAAGGGCAGTCCTAAATAGAGAGCATTGTAGTAGTCGAGTCTGGAGGTGACAAGGGCATGAGTGACTGTGCTTAGGGCATCTCGTCCAGAAATGGACGGCTGGCTAACAAGGCTGGGCAAAGGTCCCCTGGCGACAGCCCCACCTGCTCCTCCAACCGAGCCGCACATCCAGGAGGACCCCCAGATTCTGCACCCTATCCACAGGGGCAACACCTCTCCCCTATGGCCAAAGTTGGACATTCCTGACTGGGCCGAGATGCCGGTATGCAGCCACTCAGTCTTGGCCAGGTTGAGTCAAGCATGTTTCCGCTCATCCAGATCCGCACTGCATCCAAGCAATGGGTCATCGGAGAGGGCATCACTGATCTGGTTTGGGGTGGAGATGTACAACTGGGTATCATCAGCGTACTGGTGGTACCTCACCCCAAAACCACAGATGATCTCACCAGCTGCTTCATGTAGATGTTAAATAAAAGGGGAGAGGACCCACCCCTGAGGGACTCCACAAGAAAGCGCCTCGGGCCGACCTCCCCCCTACCAACACCATTGCAACTGCCCCAGACGCTGGAGGTGAACCACCAAGAACAGTGCCCCCACTCCCAACCCCCGAGGTGTCGCAAAAGGATACCATGGTCGATGGTATATATTTGCATGAAAACAGAAATTATGGGGGCAGGCTTGAATTGGGACTAAAAGTCCCAATCAACTATTGTCACTTGAACTATCAATCTTTGTAAGTGATTCTCAAGGCAAACTGGGCCAATTTATTTTATTTCTATTACTTCTCAAACTTGTCCTAAAGTTCTGTGTTGTGTTAGCAGCACTACCTTCTCAACTGCCTGAGCATTTGACCAGCATCTGAAAAATTATATCCTTCCATTGGGGAGGTGTAAATCGTATTTCAGTCCTGTTATTAAAACCCACAAACTGACTCTGGAAATACCAATAAAAACTTGGAAGATGCATTCCATTTGACTTCACAAGTTTGTGGGGGGGGGGGAGAATCACAAATCACAGCTCTAAAAGTACTCATGAGATCCAACCCTGCATATTCCCTTGAGCAGGAATAGGCAATTCAGAACCTTTCCTCATTTGCACCTAACCACAACACAAATATTGTCCAATAATCTTTTCTTTTTTTCTTTTGCTCCCTGAATTCATGATATCAATTTCATATGGTCCCAGACACATATCAGAGGCAGTTTTAACTCATATTCAAAGGGATGCCCTATGCACAGTCACCCATGCACTCGGCACTTCCCGTCTTGACTACTGCAATGCTCTCTACCTAGGGCTGCCCTTGAGGACTATACAGAGGCTTCAACTAGTGCAAAATGCGGCTGCGTGGGTGGTGATGGGAGTGACCCGATACTCCCATGTGACACTCCTGCGCAATCTACATTGGTTACTGGTTGCCCTCCAGATAAGATTCAAGGTGCTGGTGTTAACCTATAAAGCCCTCCATGGCCAGGGTCCAGGAGATTTGCAGGAACGCCTCCTACCGCCATCAAGTTCCAATCGCCCAGTGCACTCCAGCCAGCAGATCCTCCTCGGGATGCCGTCGTCCAGACAATGTTGCCTGGAGGTTCCCCGGGGGAGGGCCTTCTCTGTGGGGGTGCCCACCCTATGGAACCAACTGCCCCTGGGGTTGTGGTTGGCTCCCGACCTTCGCTCCTTCTGCCGCGATCTTAAAACTTGTCTGTTTGAACAGGCCAGCCTGGATTGAGATTGGTTGAGGTTTTTCTTTTAATTAATTGATTTTATTACATTTTAGGGATTTATTTGGAAACTTATATTTTAATTTCTTGTATTAATGTTTTTATTTCGACTTTTATGTGAGCCGCTCCAAGTCCCCTGGAGATGGGGCGGCATATAAATCTAAATAAATAAATAATATTCAGCTGTTCTGGATTTAATGTAGACTTTTCTTTATCTTCACATAATTTTTCCAGTAGATTTATTGTTCTGTCAATTCATTGACCATTCCGCTAGTGATGTGGTGAGTGATCTTCAGCCCGGTCAGTTTAGGCCAATGCTGCAGATTCCTTTCTCTCTAGTGGTTGGGGGACTGCCTTCCAGGACCATTCTGCTTCCCCAGATCAATCCCTGCCTTGAACTCTTGGGTCGATTTGAATAACAGCTGTCCAACAGTAGTGTTTTGTCTGTATGTGTGTGCATGTTAAAGTGGCAGAGGAGAAAAAACTGCTTTGTTTGCATGGTTTTTACATGGTAGTATCCTTTTTTGAAATACTGTAAACTCATCTTCTGCTTCTTCCAAACATGGGTTTAGCACTCTTGGAGAATAGCATAAACCTTTCTTCAAAACCAATCCAATTATAAGCTGATATTATACCCTTTCAACACACCTACTCAAAAGTTAGAGCATAGCTAAGCATCTGGTTTACTTTAGACCATTGGTCAACATTTGCATCCTTTCCAGCTCCAATCTAATATTGTATTAAGCAGAATGGTTGGCAAGTATTTTCCTACCACCATCTGACTTTTTCTAATGGAGAAGGAAACAAAGCTGGATAATTCACCAGCTCTCTCCTTAGTATAGATAAAGCCAACCATTTGCCTGCATTGTGAATAAAGATTGCCAATGGAAGCTGAGCATTTCAAGCCTGATAGTTTTAGCCTGGCACAGAAACTAATGGTTACTACTTTTACATAGCAGTTTGTTTGTTTGTTTGTTTGTTTATTTATTTATGGGATTTATATGCTGCCCTATCTCCTGAAGGACTCAGGGTGGCTCACAACAGTAAAAAACATACAATACAAAAATTTAAAATTTAAAAAATATTAAATAGAAATCCCAAAAAACATTAATTAAAACCAGCAACAGCGAATATACACTAATAAAACCAATAAACCCCCATCCCCTCAGTCCAGGTCGGCCTGTTGAAATAGCCATGTCTTCAAGTTGCAATGGAAGGATCGAAGGTCAGGGGCCATCCGCAGCTCCAAGGGCAGCTGATTCCACAGGGTGGGCGCTCCCACAGAGAAGGCTCTCCCCCGGGGGTCGCCAGCCGACACTGTCTGGCCAACGGCACCCTGAGGAGGCCCTGTCTGTGGGAACGCACAGGACGCTGGGCAGTCGTTACTGGCAGTAGATGTTCCTGCAAATACCCTCCCATAGTATTATTCAGGCATTGAAGCTCCCATAGTATTATTCAGGCATTGACTCATAAACCCATAAATATTAATAGTTGTTGAAAATATGGGAATGTACACCATATTGCTATGCCATTTTTTAAAGATGCAGATGCCAGACCTCAGAATAGGAGCCAGAATATCTTGGAATTCTACTAACACACCAACGTTAATTTTGCTTTGTCATTTGACAATTTTTGATGTTGCGCTTCTTATTTTCTGTAACATCCATGGCAACTAAAACATTCCTTCCTTTTCTATATAAATTTGCTAGTTTATTTTATTCATTTACATTTTAAAAATATTATTTATTTATTATTACAAATATAGATAGCCACTCCATCTCACAAAACAAGTGACTCTGACCATTATTCAACATAGTTAAAAATACATCATCATCATCATCATCATCATCATCTTAAGAAGATATTTGGTTGATACCTAGGATGCTGGCAGCAACTGTATCAACCATTAGCACCAGTCATTGGTATTTGTGATGCATTTTTGAATGTTCAATTGACTGAATTTCATGTTTGATGAATAAAGTATATAATAATTAAAACATTAAAACTTAAAAATTCAGTTAAAACAGCTTAAAATATCCTTTTTCTTCTTTTATCACAAATCAGGTACTATATCTCCTTTTCCAATTCCACACTCTCTTGAAACTGAATTTGAAAACGTCAGTGAAACTCTGTTTTGATAATTTGTAATTGAATTATTCTTTTTACTTAGCTGTTAGGTATACTCCAGTTCTACATTTCTTATTTTGAGAATACATTTAAACTAGGCATCTCAGTGAACCCCACTTATTTTTGTATGATACTAATTATTACTGTTCAACCCAGAAGTATTACTTCTGTATTCGAGTAATGGGAGTGTGCCACATCAATTCCTGCCTATCCTAACCTAATTTGTTGTCTTAAGATGTTGTCCCACTTAAGATGTTGTCCCACTATTGCTAATGTTAATGAAAGGTTCACCTGCTTCATATATAAAATAAAAAAGTACCATCCTGTCTTTGTTTCAAATTGCAGGATACTATAGGGCAAAATATTTGTCTTAATTAACTATCCAATGGCGATGTTAATCTGTACAGTGTAACAGCTGGAGTTCTTAGATTACTCTCAAACAATGTTCATATGACATCATATTAATTCTGCCTTCCCACAAATTTTGTACAATTAAGAGCTAACAATGTGACATAATGAAGGCAAATATATTGCTAATAGGCATAAAGAACAGGAAAGACGAGGGGTTTCTGCTTAGTCTGCTGCAGCATTGAGCATTAAAACATTTATTCTCCATTAATGCTTTTTGTGCCAATGTGACCTGACAAGGGAGGAGTTCAAAGGACTCGGATTATTTTAATTTGCAAGTAATGTATATAAACACATGAATGAGGAAACTGAGTTACACGAGTTTGGTGGGGGGTGGGGGAGTGAATTGTTTAATGCCATTCATAAGAAATGCTACTTTAGTATCTGGAATTTTATGGATCTTTCAAACAAAAGTGGAGTCCCAATAACGGGGATCTCTATTTGAACCCATTCTATTATAAGTAGGAGCTGGCAATTATAAGTTTATATCCCTATGCCAATTGTAAAGTGTCCATAGATAGGGAAATGCCATCAAAAGACAATGAATTTGTACTTGAAGGGAAGAATGTCTTCTTGCTTTTGAGAGCATTCTTGGCCTGTCTTGTCTCTCAGTTGCTGGGATGATTAAGAAAAGAAGCCCAAATGCAAAATTGTTGGCATGCCAATATTAAGAGTTTGAAAGATAATAGAGATCATGTACCATGTTGCAAATACTGAAATTCAAGGAAAAACTAGCAATTGTTTTTTCTGTGTGAATAGATAAAATGCATATCTGGATAGATTTGATCGCAACTGGGTGATATAAAATGCTTAGTTACTATCCAGGGGAGTGCTGATTTATTATTAATTATCTGTGATCAGCTATTAACCAAAATGGCAAATATTGTCAGCTTAAATTATAAACTTGCTTGTACTCATAGGTTTTCTGATATCTAAACAGATCTGAAATTAATCAAATAATCAAGAACAATTTTGGTGCATTTTAAATTAGTTTTAGTGATCCTTTGGAAACCTGTAATCTGTTTTAACAGAATAAGAGAACAGAATAACAGAGCTGGAAGGGATCTTGTAGGTCTTCTAGTCCAAACCCTTACTCAAGCAGGAAACCCTATTTCAAACAAATAGTTGTCTTCTTAAAACAAAAAAAAAACAGAACAAAGCAGAAATCATTTGAAGAGATATATAAAGAATATAGAGAGTAGAGCATTATGTCTACAAATGTAAAAAAATCACATCAGTAAGTAAAAAAGTTCAATGTTTCATTTTCCATTTCTGGATTTCTGAATCTTGATAAAATATTGTTTGTGAATCCTGTTGAGTTCATTCAAGCTTTTTAAAAGACAGTTGTACAGAACTGTATTGTTGGACTCATCCTTTACAATTGGGAAGAGAATGTTGATGTTCAGTCTCAGAATCTAGCTTTCTTCTTCTAGAGTGTCACATCTCCTTCCAAACTCATATTACTTTTGTTTCCCTCCCAGAGAAAATAGGAACTAATTTTAGAAATATAATTACCCCAATGTGAATATTTCTAACCCCATGGATATCACTAAATATTACTGTACTTTGTAATGCATGTTTTAAACCAGGTGTTGAAGTAATGCCATACATCTGATTTCTTTTCTTTTCTTCATCAGCTGTTTTATACAGAATATTTGTCTTTATTGCAGACATACTGACTTTAATCCCTTAGGCAATGAACTGCTGTTGATTAGATGATGCATCTTCATGAAGCTTTTGAATTTCATTCACCACCTGCCTTTGTAATTTGCATTACATTTTAGAGGCTTACTTCTAATGGACTACAAATTATTTATTCCTTCATTAAGGTTTCCTGAACAGTGATATAAAGTTTAACAATTAAGATGCACAAGATATGCTGCTAATTCTAATAATATTAATATTTCTATCATTCTCTCCAAGAGAAAAAAATGAAAGAAAGAAAGATAAATATGCTTAGAGTAAGAAAAAGTCCCAAGTTCACAAAACAATCTACTAAAGTAGATATCTTCACCTGGTGCATTATAATATGCAAAACTAACTTTGTAAACATTAATTTCCAAGTGAAAAAAATATTCTTGGTGAAAAATCAGAGTCATATATGATGGCATTTTTATACTGACCAGCTGAAGATGCCATACTGTCAATTTAAAAAAATCATATCAAATTCTTAAAAGATTAATTTTTATAGGATTTAAATTGGGCATCCCCTAAACAGATTAAAACAGTTCTCAACAACCAATCTATGGATATAAAAGAGTAAGCCAATGGTATTACTGCTACCATAAAAGATTATGTGACTTTTAAATAATTCAGTGCAAGTTTGATTATTTATAACCATCATTCCATTCCAACTTCAAAGTAATCTTTTTGGTACCTTATAATTATAGTGCATCATACACTGAATGGACTAAAAAGCCCACATCTAGATTTTGAAGTGGCCTCCTAATTTGACAATTTGCAGAGTGAAGAAAAAAAAAGGAATGTTATAAAAAGGAAGTTAATAGCCAGAATAAAATGCAAGAGGCATAATATCATTTAAGATAAAATCAGAGTATCCCATTTCGTACTACAGCTTCTCACAATAAATTAACATAAGGATGATAATAATGTTATATGAAAATGTACATCAATATAGCGGAGTTGAATATAATAGGACCGAAATTGCAACTGAATTCTAGCTAAGCAGGAAATAAATATACAGGTCTATAGTCTTCCCATAAAGACCAAGACAAAGCAGTCACCAATGATTATATTATTATGGTAGGTCACAGAATCAGCCAGATGTTTAGACTAAATCTTGCATTTTTGTCCATCTATCGAGTCATTCCCAAGGACCTCGGATAGGCAGATATTGTTGCTTAATAATATTAAAAGTATTGTTGCAGGATTTAAGTTGTTCCTAATAAAACTGCCTTTTGCTATTGACTGATGGTAATTTTGTAAATATTGATGGCATATAAGTGGTGCTCCAGATGTTTTAGAATTGCAGTCAAAGGTGCCCATTGCAATTATTATTATTATTATTATTATTATTATTATTATTATTATTATTATTAAAAACACAACCCAGCAATGATGTTGTTTTTGCCAGCTATCAGAACAACCCCACCCAGTTATAAGGAAATCTACCCTAACTTCTCTTACTAAAGTTTATTTTCTCTGCTCTAGATTCTGTTGCATAACTCCCATCTCCCGTTTTATAGTCTGAGGTCTATAAAATCTGTGTAAAAGAACAGGCACTAAATATTGAACACAACTCTACAGTTGGCTCACAATCTTTCAGATATCTTATCACTAGCTTATCACTAGCTTATCTGTTGCAAATATCCGAGTAATGAAGCTTTGATATACTTGGAGAACTTTCATGAACTTAAACTGTTCTTTTCATGCTGCTGAGTCAAAATGCTATACTTTGTGTCAGTAGGAACAATATACTAGCATGAAAATTTCTACCTGCATTTCTGACCCCTATACTGCCTCTACCACTTTTGTTTCATATTACTGCAGTCATGTGATTACCCTTATAGTTAAATGGGTTAAAAACATTAAACATTTAATATACTTGTATGTTTGATACGGATAAGGTTCTGCTATTGGAAATAAAAAAAGTGTTCTAATAAAAGTAAGTCATCACAGAATCTTGCCATTCAACCCTCTTTATATTCCAAGTTTTAAACCTTACATCTCTTTCTCTTGCCCCAGTACAGCAGTGGACTTTTTGCTGCTTGTTTCTTACACTTGGATGTGGCGGGCACCTGCACCATGTTTTAACAATCATTCTGTCTGGTCTTGGGTTCTTTATCACTGGCCTTAGTACCTTTAGCCCACACACCTGGATGGTATTGGAGTAATGACGAAAATACCACTTTAATTCCTGTGCCAACTAACAGCTTAAGTGTGTCTCACTTGAGGGGAGGAGATGAAAGCAATCTCAGAAATGCATACAATGAAGAAAGATATTGGTTGTGTCATGGTGCAGGTGAGATAAGGCCCTACATTTGAGCAGAGATTATGAACAAATAAATAAACTTACAGATATTAGGATTTAAAAGACATATATGTCATGGATCTATGATCCACGGATTATGGAAACAAGTGCCCATAATAAAGAAATACTGCAAGAAATGCAGTAAAAAAAGAAATGTCCTTTTTTCTGAGCAGTCGGTATTGTAGAAATTTGTGAAAGATTTGAGATCTAACAAGATACAAATTCTGAATCACCATTCCTATTTTCTCAAATAAAATAAAGTAAAATAAATTGTGCATATGGTTACCTTTTCCTGAAGTATAAGGAAAAGGCCTGGATACCTGAAGGACCACGTTTCTTCAACTATTTCTGCCCAGCTGGTAGATTCTGGCAAGCTGAGTACAACTCAGCTTCCTTATCTTAAACTATTATGGGAACAAGGATATTTGCCTCCTCTGGAACATTATCTTCCCAGAAATATGAATGCTACCTTCTTTCCTGGAGTTCTGGAAAGCCCTAAAGAACCGGGTTTTGTCTAAGACCTGGAGTTAATGTGATTGTGGGGCCTTAGTTTGCTTTGTTATTGTTAAGATTCTTTTAGTCTGGTTTGCCACAGGCCAAAACATGTTTTTAACTGCTTTTATTGTTTTTGTATTTGTAAGCTACCTAGAATCTATGGGAGTGAGTAGCTATAATTAAATAATGATAACAACAACAAAAACAACCAGAGAATAGTAGAATGGAAGACTAATAACTGGACAAAATCACAAAGATCAAGACTGAAAATTGAAATCGAAAAAATAATAGCATAAATAGGCTGCCGTGGCCCTAGTGATTATTGGCACAGTGGGTGCCATATCATAAAATATTGGATGGTACTTAGAATATTTATGTCTTGCCAACATTTCCAAATAAAAAAGGACACAATGCTGGACCGACATCTTATATGCTACATTGGTAAATAAACCATACAAAACATCTTTTGAAAGAATTAAGTTGGCACATGAAGGCCAACACCTGTTAAAGAAAGCTTTGATTTCACATTGCATATATAATAATAATACAGTATATGCCATCTCTGCAAGCAAACTGAAGAAACAGTGGACCACCTAGTTAGCTGTTGCATAGGGATCCCACAGATTGATTGTAATCAACAGCATGACGAAGTAGCAACAATGGTGTGCTGTGTTAAGTTTGCATGAAGAGACAGATGCGGAATGCTTCAAGCTCTTTAGTTTATTAGTGACTACAGCTCAGAACGGACCCCACTGGCTTTGCTGAGGCTGCTACTTATAGCCGGCAGTCGCAGCTGACAGCCAATCAGAGTGCAGGGTTTTCCCGCACTTTTTAAACCAATCATTTCTAACACTTTACAAGAACAGTTCAAACTAAACCAATGACTTCAAACCTGCATACATAACACCCCTCCCCACTAGGTTCAGTCCATACTCAAACCCCAATCTATCTAATGTATTTTTTTAAATAGGTGGGGCTCTTACGTGTACGTTGAGACCTACGTGGTTCAGATGTTTTAAGGTTCTCACCTTGTGAAAGAGGAAATGTGTCTGCTGACATTTCCTTACTTGGACTTCTAGTAATGGTAGAACCTGTTTGTTTGCTACAACCTGGTCTCTCCTCCCAATCCATCTCCAACCCAATGTCCGCACCTAAGTCAGGTAGTGATGTACAGTCTTCCACTTGTAAGAATGGATTTTGGCATTGTGACAGGTTTTGAGATGGTTCCTGTCGTGTTGGCTCGTTACACATGGGGTTGATTCTTGCTTGCTGATTATCCTCATGATCCTCCCTTCCCCTAGATGAGGTACTAGGTATGGGAACCAGAGAGGAGCAATTGCGATGTTCCTGAGGTAATCTGGATCTAAGCTGATCAATGTGCCTGCTCCAGAGGACACCATCCTCTGTTTATACCCTGTAAGACCTAGGGCCTGTGATTTGGGTTATCTCAGCAGGAATCCATAATGGTTCACCCATAAGGTTCTTAGCATAAACAGAATCACCCACAGTGAATGTGCAATTTTGCTAGTGGAATCTAGTGGTGCGTTGGGTGCATAAGTGGGATGAAGGCGGTCAAGGGGAGACCTGAGTTTCCTACCCATCAACAACTCTGCTGGGGATAAGTTAGTTGATGGGTTGGGAGTGATATGCTGGACACTGAGTAGTTTTTCAACTTTCTCAGTGATGTCCCCTGGACCCAATTGCTGAAGTTTTTCCTTGGTAAATCATACCACATGTTCAGCCCGGCCGTTAGCCGAAGGATGCCCAGGGGCTGTCAGGGCATGTCTGAAACCCTGCTGTGCTAGATATGATTCAAAAAGGTTGGATGTAAATTGAGGACCATTGTCAGAAACAAGCACATCAGGTAACCCATGGGTTACAAAGCTTTTAAGCTGTTTGATGACAGCTTCAGTTGTGGTGGATGCCATAGGGATAATCTCTAGCCATTTGGAATATGCATCTACTATAATAAGGAAAGTGTGTCCTCTGGTAGGGCCAGCAAAATCAATGTGAATCCTGGACCATGGGCCCTAGGACATTTCCATTCCTGTGGGGGGGCGAGAGGTGGGGCAGGCCTGACTACCTGGCAGTTGGGACAAGATGCAACCCAGTTTTCAACCATTTTATCAATACCTGGCCACCATACATAACTCCTGGCCAATCCCTTCATTCTGACAATTCCCGGATGAACGTCATGTAACATTTCCAAAACCTCCTTTTGTAGTTTTGCAGGAATAACCACCCTGTTACCCCACAAAATACATCCTCTTAATACAGATAATTCAGTTTGCCTGGATTTAAAAGGTTGGGCAAGTTGAGGTAGATCTTGAAGTGGCCAACCTTTCTTAATCCAGCCTATAACAGGAGCCAATAAAGTGTCTTTGGCAGTCTCTCTGGCAATTTCAGCAGAATGTACTGGAAGCTTGGCAACAGTTTCTAGAAAAAAGGTGTGAGTCTCAGGAACAGGGTCCTCAATGTGTGAAGGAAGTGGGGAGTGACTCAAAGCATCTGCATGCCCAATGTCTTTACCAGGTCTGTGGATCAGTTTGTATGAATAAGCAGCAAGAAATTCGGTCCATCTCAGCATTCTTGATGACAGGATCGTGGGCGTTGGTTTGTCCCCTGCCACAATGCCTAAAAGAGGTTTGTGATCTGTGACAACAGTAAATGTTCTCCCATATAGATACTCATGGAATTTCTTGACAGCTGCTACAATTGCCAAGGCTTCCTTGTCCAGTTGGCTGTAGTTCCTCTCTGCTTTAGTCAAGGTGCGAGAGTAAAATGCAATAGGGGCTTCCCTCCCACTGGGAAGCATGTGGCTCAACACCCCCTACTCCAAAAGGGGAGGCATCACAAGTCAGAACAACAGGCAAGTTCTCAGAGAACTGTATCAGTACAGAATCAGACGTGATTTGTCTCTTGATATTGTTAAATGCAGCTTGTTCCTTCCTGCCCCAGACCCATGTAGATTTCTTGTCTAGCAACCTATGTAGGGTTCTGCAATAGTTGCCTTCTGAGGTAGAAACATATGATAGAAGTTAATGAGTCCCAAGAATGCTTGTAAATCTGTTTTGCATTTTGGCCTGGGGCTTCTTTGATTGCCTGAACTTTGGCCTCTGTGGGGTGGATGCCATGTTTATCGATCATGTAACCCAAGAATTCCACTTTATCTGTTCTAAGTGTGCATTTTTCTTCTTTGACTTTTAACCCCGCTCTTTTGAATCTGATCAAGTCTTCTCTGAGTCTCTCTTGTAACTGAGTGTCATTTTCAGCAGAAATTAAAATGTCATCAAAATAGGGCACCACCCCTGGCAACCCTTGTAACATTCTTTCCATAAGGCTTTGGAAGATGCCAGGTGCTACGCTTATTCCAAATTGCAACCTTTTGCATTTGAAAGCACCTCTATGGGTCACAATGGTTTGGGCTTCTGCAGTGGCATCATCAACTGTTAACTGTTGATATGCCTGTGCCAGGTCCAATTTGGCAAAACTGTGCCCTCCAAGGGAATGTAATAAATGATGCACTACTGGAACTGGATATGCGCTCTGTTGTAGCACATGGTTCAATGTCCCCTTGTAGTCTCTGCAGATTCTTACAGACCCATCAGCCTTGACTGGTGTGACTATGAGTGTCTCCCACCTGGAGTGGTCAGTGGGCTCTAAAACCCCTTGGGCTATTAGTTTATCTAATTGTGCATCAATTTTTTCCTTTAATGCAAATGGAACCCTTCTGGGTTTGAAACGGATTGGTTGTACCTTGGGGTCTATGTTAAAGGATATGGGGGTCCCCAAGTACTTGCCTAATCTGTCGCTGAACACCTCTGGAAACTCAGACTTCAAGGCCTCTTCCCATTCAGTGTTGCTCACGTGATTGATGCCAGTCACCTCGATGCCCAGCGGGTTGAAACACTCAAGTCCCAGCAAACTTGGGCAATCCTTGTCCACAATGGTCAGGGGCAGGCGTTTGGTGTGGCCTTTGAACTTCACGTTGAATTCTCTTGTTCCAACTATTGGAATCTTGTTCCCTTGGTACTTCCCTTGCTGCGCACCATTTTCTCATTGAGATTGTTGGGCTTGAATTCTTTGTCTTTGTTTGCAGGAAACTTCCTTCTGTTGGGTGGAGTTCTGGATGATTTGCAGACTCTTGCTAGGTGTCCTCTTTTATCACAACGGAGGCAAATGGTATCTAAAAACTTGCATTCAGTGCGGGGATGGCTTCCCCCACAAACTCTGCAGTAGAAATCTTGCCTCTTTCTTCCCAGGTCTTTCTTTTTCCGCTCCATTCTGAGTCTGTAAATTCCTTTCTCTACCTCACTACAGTCTGACTCAGAATCTATTTGCTCACAATGAGTTGTTGTGGACTTTTCCACATCAGGATGGCTTGTGGCCTTGTTAATCTTTTTCATGGCTGCTGCTGAGGTCTTGGTAGCTTCTGCTGAAGAGGCTTCTTCGATGGTTTCTTTTAGCGTGATCTTAGGTTTCATTAATAACTTGCTCTGTAATACCTTGTCTTTAAGGCCCAGAACAAATCGATCACGCATGGCCTCTTTTAACTGTTAAATTCACATGCACCTCCAATGTCTCTTAAACTTGCCACGAAGTCGTTTACGTTTTCGTTTCCCCCCTGATCACGATGGTAAAACTCGTGTCTCTTAATGAGGCACGATATTTGTGGCGCGTAATGGGCTCTTAACAGCTTTTCTAAATCAGGCCAGTCCATTACCTTCACGTCTGCAGCTCCCGCCAATGCCTTCACCACCTTGAAAATTGCCAGACCGCAGTACGTAAGAAAGACTGCCCTCTTCCGCTTCTCAGAAATGCCGGCTAGATCGTTTCCTTCCAGATACATTTGGAAACGATCTGCATACGACTCCCAGTCTTCTGCCGTCGGATCAAACGGGGCTGGGGTGGTGTTCAGTGCAGCCATCTTGCTCTTCTTCTTTTCTGCGTTGCCTTCTCTTCAGGGAAAATCCCACCTTCGTCACCAGTGTTAAGTTTGCATGAAGAGACAGACGCGGAGTGCTTCAAGCTCTTTAGTTTATTAGTGACTACAGCTCAGAACGGATCCCACTGGCTTTGCTGCGGCTGCTACTTATAGCCGGCAGTCACAGCTGACAGCCAATCAGAGTGCAGGGTTTTCCCACACTTTTTAAACCAATCATTTCTAACACTTTACAAGAACAGTTCAAACTAAACCAATGACTTCAAACCTGCATACATAACATGCTGGACCAGTGGTTCTTAACCTTTTTGAAAGAATCACCCCCTTGAGCCATTGAGGAAGTTGTCATCGCCCCCTCCCCCAACATAACCGCCCCCCTGCCGCCTCTTAGTGTCTCCAAGGGGGCCAGCGGAGGGGCGCTAAGAGGCGGCAGGGGGGCGTTCGAGGCGCTGCCACCCACTGACTGTAGTAACGCTCCAGAGCCGGTGCCTCCAATGTGGAAGCGGTGGCAAGATACGTGCCACCGCGGCCGCATTCGATGCACCGCCCCCCTGCCATCTCTTAGCGTCCCCAAGGCCAAGGGGGCCAGCAGAGGGGTGCTAAGAGGTGGCGGGGGGTGTTCGAGGTGCTGGCCGGCCCTGCAGTTTCACCCATTTTTGGCGCCAGCTCCAGAGTCAATGGGTGAGTCTGCAGGGCCGGCACCTTGAACGCCCCCCTGCCACCTGTTAGCATCCCCAAGAGGGCCAGCAGAGGGGTGCTAAGAAGCGGCAGGGGGGCAGTGCATCGAACACGGCCGCGGTGGTGCATAACGTGCCACTGCTTCTGCATTGGAGGTGCTGGCTCCGGAGCAGTGCTAGTCAATGGGTGAACCTGCAGGGCTGGCCGGCACCTTGAATGCCCCCCTGTCACCTCTTAGCACCCCTCTGCTAGCCCCCTTGGGGATGCTAAGAGGCAGCAGGAGGGTGTTGGAGGCGCCGGCCCTGCAGGCTCACCCCATTGACTGTTGTACCGCACCTGAACCGGTGCCTCGAATGCAGCAGCATGTTGGGAAAAGCCGCCACCACCGCTTTCCCAAAGTGCTGCAGCTCTTGCATTCTTTCTGTCTATCCATCCATCCGTCCATCCATCCATCCATCCATCCAAAAAGGTCTGTCTGTTTGCCTGCCTGCCTATCTACCTACCTATCTACCAATAGATCAAATTCTTTCTCTCTCCCAACATATCTCGCTCCATCGCCCCCATATCATCCCCCTTCCATTCCTTCGCCCCCACGTCCGCCCTTTTCGTTCCATCACCCCCCTGAAAAACAAAATCGCCCCTTGGGGGGCGATATCGCCCAGGTTAAGAACCACTGTGCTGGACTATCTGTAAGAAATGCCACTTCCCTGCAAGCTAGAACTGTTGGGACAACAAAATGTACTATTATTAAAAGTTATAAAAAAACGACCTCCCACGACAGCCAACCTGACCCTGGGAGAACCAGTTGTTAAATTATCTGAATCCCACCACTGCTCAGATTTAACAATTGTTAATAAGAAAAACAAAAAAGTCAGGATAGTAAACATTGCAGTACCCAGAGACAACAGAAAGAAGAGAAAGAACTGGGAAAAAATAACAAAAAATAAACATCTGCGATTAGAAGTAGAATGACTGTGGCATAAGAAAGCAAAGATACTACTAGTAGTAATAGGCGCCTAATTCCAACCCATATGAAGCATTACTTGAACACCATCAGCATGGACAGAATGATCATTGGAGGAACTCTAATAGATTCCATGGTGGAAATCTCCAAATTGATGGTGATTAGGGACCTGTCTTCTCTGGGTCTGGGGTTGAAAGTAGTTTGGAAGTTTGTGGCCACTATTGCAACCATGGACCTGGTCCAACTTACTAATAGTCTATCTCATGGCAAAATGATGATGGTGATCACACATTGGATCTGGTGTTTGTCCAGAACATAGCAACTGTGACCAGGATGACTTTTGTACAAATTAATCTTGCTCCATCAGAAAGCTTTTCTTGCAGTCATTCATGCCTTGGTCAGCTCCTGTTTGGTTTATTGCAACACACTCTTTCTGGGGTTGCCTTTGAAGAAAATCCATAAGCTTTGAATAGTCCAGAATGCAGTTTCCATAATTTTCCAGTTTTTGGTGTTCCATAATTCACTGGAGTAATACTGCTGCTGTGCTAACTGCACTGGATAAAATTCAAGAAGCTATTTTCTTGAAGAAACCTAAATTTGTGCCAAATTGTGACATATAGGACTATTATCCTGAAAGTCCCATATGGCACAAATCTACGTTACTTGTGGGACTCCCTTTCCTTGAGGATATCTGCCCATACTATTAGGTTAGATGGAGTGGGCATGGTAAAGAGCTCCACTCTACCCTTTAAATCTTCCAGGGGACTCTGAACACATGGTTTAAGCTGTGAAGCTGTTTGGTCCGGTTCCTGACAAAATGATACTCCTGTGTTTATTTGAATTTTTATGGGTTGTTGTGAGCTACCAAGAATCATTATATGAGCTAGGTGGCCATATAATTCCTGTAAATAAATAAACATACATTTTTTATTTTATTTTATTTTATATTGGGATTTCTATGCCACCCTATCTCCCGAAGGACTCGGGGCGGCTTACAACGATAAAAAACATCCAATACAAACTTTAAAAAGACCAATTAAACAACATCCCAATATAATGATTCAAATTAACAAACCAACATTAAAAACCCCACCCCCTCCATCAGTCCAGGTCAGCAAGCTGAAAGAGACATGTTTTCAGGTCATGACGGAAGGATTGAAGGTCAGGAACCACCTGAAGCTCCAGGGGCAACTGATTCCGGGCCACATCAGTGATGCTCTCTCTGTGATGGAAGCAGTGCGGATTTGGATGGACAGGAACATGCTTCGACTCAATCCAGCCAAGACAGAGTGGTTGTGCATACCGACATCTCGGTCCAATCCAGAGGTTCCATCTTTGGTCATGGGTGAGGAGGTGTTGCCCCCCGTGGACAGGGCATGGAATCTGGGGGTCCTCCTGGACTCATGGCTCAAATTGGAGGAGCAGGTGGGGGCCGTGGCCAGAGGGGCCTTTGCCCAGATCCGGCTGATTCGCCAGCTGTGCCCATATCTGGACCGAGATGCCCTGCGCACGATCACTCAGGCACTCGTCATTTCCCGACTCGATTACTGTAACGCTCTCTATTTAGGACTGCCCTTGCATACCACTCGGAGGCTTCAGCTGGTGCAGAATGCAGCTGAATGGGTTGTGATGGGAGCTTCCTGATATTCCCATATTACACCCCTCCTGCGTGGCCTGCATTGGCTTCTGGTTGCCCTCCGGGTGAGATTCAAGATTTTGGTGTTAACATTCAAAGTCCTACATGGCATGGGTCCAGGATATTTACGAGAACGACTCCTCCCAGCATCAAATACCAACCGCCTGTATGGGCGCACAGATGGGGTCTCCTCGGGGTGCCATCTGCGACTCAATGTTGCTTGGCGGCGACCCGGGGGAGGGCCTATTCTGTGGCGGCTCCCACTTTATGGAATCTTCTTCCGTCGGAGCTCCGGCTGGCTCCCGATCTCCGCACCTTCCCCAATGATTTAAAGACCTGGCTATTTTTACAATCTGGGCTGTGCTGACCCTCTGGGGGTTTGATTGTTTTAGCTTTGGGGTTTTTAATGCTAATTTGGATTGTAATTGTTTAATATGTTTTTTAGGTAATTTATTTATTGTTGTATTTTTAGCTGTGAGCCGCCCCGAGTCCTTTCAGAGAGGGGGCGGCATACAAGTCGAATTAATAAATAAATAAGTTCCACAGGGTGGGCACTCCAACAGAAAAGGCCCTACCCCTAGGGGTTGCCAGCCGACACTGTCTGGCTGACAGCACCCCAAGGAGGCCCTGTCTGTGTGAGCGCATGGGACATTGTGAAGTCGTTGCTGGCAGCAGAGGTTCCCACAAATACCCTGGTCCTAAGCCATGTAGGGCTTTATAGGTGAGTACCAGCACCTTGAATCTCACCCGGAGGGCAACCAGCAACCAATGCAGCTAACGCAGGAGGGGGGTAACATGGGAGTATCGGGATACTCCCATCACAAACCGCGCAGCTGCATTCTGCACCAGTTGAAGCCTCTGAGTGGTCCTCAAGGGCAGCCCCATGTAGAGAGCATTGCAGTAGTCTAAACGGGAGGTAACGAGCGCATGAGTAACCGTACGTAAGGCATCTCGGTCCAGATAGGGGCGCAATTGGCGCACCAGGTGAACCTGGGCAAATGCCCCCCTGGCCACGGCTCCCACCTGATCCTCTAAACTGAGCCATGCATCCAGGACACCCAAATTGCACACCCTATCTATGGGGGGCAATCCCTCTCCCCACATAACTAAAGATGGAACATCCTGGGTAACCCGAGATGCCGGTACATACAGCCACTCGGTCTTGGCTGGGTTGAGCTGAAGCCTGTTCCTCCCCATCCAGATCCATACTGCTTCCAGGCACTGGGACATCACATCGAGGGCATCATTGGGTTGGTTTGGGGTGGAGATGAAAAGCTAGGTATCATCAGCATACTGATTATACCTCACCGCAAAACCACGGATGATCTCACCCAGTGGTTTCATATAGATGTTGAACAAGAGGGGAGAAAGAACTGACCCCTGGGGGACCCCACAAAGGAGGGGCCTCAGGGTCGATCTCTGCCCCCCCAACATCATCTGCGTACGACCCAAGAGATAGGAGAACCACTGTAAAACAGTGCCTCCCACCCCCAGCCCCTCGAGGCATCGCAGTAAGATACCATGGTCGATGGTATTGAAAGCCGCTAAGAGATCTAATAGGACCAGGACAGAGGAATAACCCCTATCCCGAGCCCTCCAGAGATCATCCACCAGTGCAACCAATGCCATCTCAGTGCTGTACCCGGGCCTGAAACCCAATTGATATGGATCCAGATAATCAGTTTCCTCCAGGAACACCGGGAGCTGTCAGGCCACCACGCTCTCAACAACCATCACAACAAAGCGAAGGTTGGAGATAGGATGAAAGTTGTTTAAAATAGTTGGGTCCAAGACAGGCTTCTTGAGGAGGGGCCTCACCACTGCCTCCTTCAAGGCAGGGGGAAAGAATCCCTCACTCAAAGAAGCGTTGACCACTGCCTGGAGCCAGCCTCGTGTAACCTCCCGGGCAGCATAAACCAGCCAGGAGGGACACGGGACCAATAAACATGTGGCATCACTCAGCTTCCCCATGATTCTGTCCACCTCATCCAGAGTCACAGGATCAAACTCTTCCCAGATGGAATCCATAAGACCCGCCACCTCGCTCCTGTCAGACTCTAACCAGTCGAAATCCAGACTGGCCCGGATCTGAGCGATCTTGTCTGACAGATGTTGACTAAACTCCTCCGCCCACCCCTGCAAAGGGTCCTCCCTCAGCCCCTGATTGATTGTCAATTCACTAATAATTGAAAAATAATTGAAAAAAATAAGATAATAAATTATCTTCAGGCTATAAGTGGTACAGAATTATTACCCATTACGAAAATACAGTAAAGATAGTAGATTTGCTCTGGGAATCATTCTTGGAAACTGCTTTAAAGAAAATATTTAGAAGTCTGTAGTTAGTTTGCTTGTGAAGATGATCAGGACAGATAATTACGTTAAGAAATTGATGTTATAAAACTGGAAATAAAGTTCAATAGCCAAATTAAAAGACATTGATATTATGAAAGAAAAGTACAAAAATACTTTTATGGAAATTAAAGGAAATTGTAAGTATCTAATCAAATAAAATTTACTATGGGAAAATATTGCTATAAAAAAAGCAATAATAGTACTTTGGCTACTCCTTGAAATACAAAAAGGATAAAAATGTGCTTTGCAGAATGAGATATAGATGGCCTTGAAACTACTATTTTGACATTATTTTGTAAATTTGTACAAATTAATTTGCCAACTTATATAGAAAAAAAGCCTCTAGAGAAGGATAAAATTAAAGCTTATCTATTACATATTAACTTACTGTCTCTAATCAAAGAGGAGAGGGAGATTTGAATTAATCTGTATTATCAGAAGAATTAGCAAATTTAAAAGGCAACAAAATCTTCAAATCAAATGACTTTACAGAAGAATTTTTAAAGCAATATGCTGATTCATTGATCCCTTAAGGACTAATGCTCTGTAATAAGATTTTTTTTTTTTGGTTTTTTATGCTGCCCATCTTGTTTTATGCTTTTAATTAATTTTTTCTGCTGATCATCTCACTGATACAGGAACTCTGAGTGGTTTAAAATATAATAAAAAGCAAAACAAAGGGTAATATTAGACAATTAGAATTAAGAAACTCACATAGAAAGTTAAAAATCAAGATAATGTGGGACCTGGGTGGTGGGGATCTTCTCTATCCCATCAACCCCAATGTAGCAGCCCGTCAGCAACCCCATGCCTGGTGGCAGAACTAAATTTTCAGGCTGTTCCAGAAGGCCAGGAATGTTGAAGCAGGCCTCACCTCAGTGGGAGAATATTCCGGGGGTGGGTGGATGGGAAACAGGAGAAAAGACCCTTATTAGATTGTTGGATTAAGTCCAGTATTATAGAAATTCTGAAATTAAGAAAAGACCTCCTGATTTTGATTCATGGCTCTCTATTTGAAAGAAACAGTTTGAAAAATTTGCTTCAACTTTAGTATATCTTAAATGGGTGATAGGTATTACTGTTCATACAACTCAAGATAGTTCATTTTCAGAAGCTATATAGTATTTCTGATCCCACTAGAAAACAATGTAATTTCTGATAGTATAGCAGTAATTCATCTGGGAAAAGGGGGGAACCCAGTAAGTATAACATTTATAATAAATAAATAAATAATAAAATGTATTTTATTTCTTTTATTAGTTTGATTTAATATATTTTATACAGTAGTCTTAAAATTATAATTACTGCACATCTGTTAACTCAAACAGCATTCATCTGCTAATAAAAACTATTGTTTTCTATAATATTTTACCTCAATACTCTTTTTATTTAGGAGAGAAGTGGCCAATTACAATTATTAAGTAGCATTTGACCTGAGGACAATGGAACTTTGCTTTTCCTGTTTAAATATTCATTTAGTTTCACTATTTTGTTGATTTGGTTGTATCACTTAGAGGAATTCACAAATGCTATCAAAAATAATCTCAGGTTTTTCTTTATTAAATACAGTTCTTTATATCATTCAGATTTAACTGAACTTCACCCTGCAAAATTGAGGCAAATGATTTTGCAGTACAATATTTGGGATCATTAATATTGCTGTAGCAATAGTAATAGCACCTAGACTTACATACTGGTTCATAGTGCTTTACATCTCTCTCTAAGTGGTTTACAGAATCAGCATAATGCCCCCAACAATCTGGGTCCTCATTTTACTGAACTTGGAAGGATGAAAGGCTGAGTCAGCCTTGAGCTGCTGAGAATCAAACTGCTGAAGTGAGGACTTAGTTAGCCTGCAGTACTGCATTTTAACCACTGTGCCACCACAACCTCAGCAAGTCCTGTTTGAGTTTTTGAAATATTTATAAAACTATAATTAATAATAATTTAAATGAAAGCAGCCATTTCAAAGCTTAAACATGGCAATAGTATCCTTAATTCGCTTAAAAAAGCAAGAAATGTACACTTGTGCATTTTCATCAAACATTTGTTCTTCATCATAATTTCATACATATAATTTCCCTATCTAAATTTGCTTCTTGTTTACTATGTTTACTATGATGTCAGAGTTACCGCTAGCTTGAGGATCTTGGCACCACTGAAAGTAGTAATAGCTTCATAAGGCATTATATCATCCAGAGCACTATGAATAACCTCCATTATCTGCTGACATCATTCTAAATATATTTGCATATTAGAAAGCCAGCATACACACAATCTTACAGATTTTCTTCCTGGCTGAAACCTCAATTACCCACTGAAAACCTATGTTATCTGTATAAATTATTAAAAGTTCTCACAAGGTACTTAATCAAGTTAAGGTCAGTTCAGCTACTATAAAATTTGTGGTATTATCACCAACTCATCATATAGAGAAAAATGGAAGGTGTAAAATCCCCAACCACACCTATAAGATATGCACACACAATGAAGTGTATTCATTATTAACTGAACCATAGATCAGTTCTTACTGTCTGAGTTTGTCTCACACTAAACCAACTGCACTCTTTCAGCATAGCCTGAAATAAACTAGCTGATGGCATTCTATATTAGCCCAGAGTGCTATGTCAAAACACAGCCATATATTGCTTTTTTGCTTCTCTCAAATTGTTCCTTTCATCTCTCCAATGCATTTAAAGAAGTATATGTGTAATGTAGAAATGTGTGGGATATAAGTATAGAAATATTTAACCACTCCTCTCAAAAAAAATGTCATGCAAATAGTTCTTGGATGGCTTTAGAGAACAAAGATGTACTATTACCATGTGATCAAGAGTTGCCATGGTGGAGATGTGTTGCTTGTTATAATTTTTTGCCATAGGCATTACAAAAAGGTATCGAGCCAGCCTTGCATTTTTTTAAAAAACGATCAAAAGCACTTATTGGAAAGGCTGTACCTTCTTGACTCATTTCTAAGCTGTCAGCTTTCCTTTCTATTCTCAGAAAACCATGACACCAAGATCTGCAGGTTTTAGGCAACCAGACAGGTTTTTGGAAGAAAGGCAGCTGGTCTGACAGGTTTGGGAAGAAGAATGGAAAGAACACAGACATAGACCATGATATCTCTAACTCCACAATGAAGCGGGGAGGAGGAGAGACACACAAGCCAAGAATGCAAGTATTGTATGTCATCAATATGATTCATTGGCCCGCCCCTACAGAAGACAGTGGCAACATGCAGAATTCTGTAGATATTTTTTTAAAACAGTCCTTTAGATATATGTTCAGCAACAGAGTGGTCAATGTCCGGAATACTCTACCTGACTCTGTGGTTTCTTCCCCAATCCCCAAAAACTTTAACCTTAGACTGTCTACTATTGACCTCACCCCTTTCCTAAGAGGTCTGTAGGGGGCGTGCATTAGCGCACCAACATGCCTACCGTCCCTGTCCTATTGACTCTTTTTATTTTTCTTATATGTATTCATTTCATGTATTCATAACAATGTTTATCCTTATACTTATTATCTTGCAAGTGATTGACAAATCAAATGAATAAATTAAATAAATAAATACGTGGAGAATGTTGCCTTGACTGTTATGGGACAACGAGTATATTTAGAAGTCTAAGGAGTTGCATTCTCATGAGGACCTAAACCAAAAAGTCCTTTGCTTAGATGTATTTCAGGAAAGGATATATACAGGGGAGTTTCAGTACTAAATCAACCTAATCACTTTAAAAAAAAATCTACATCTTTAATTTTTCTGCAGATAGGAAAAATTCATTTCCAACAGGGACTTGCTTCTTCAGAAGTGGCAGCATTTTGCTGCAGCATGAGTGATCAGTTGTGATTTAAGTCCCTCCTTCCTATCTTCTGGGATCTCACTATGACACAGCAGTAGCATGGCTAGCAGAGGCTCATAAGCAGAAAGCAGCATAAAGAAGAGATGATATGCATGTATGATAATCATACAAATCAGAGGTGGTATTCAGCAGGTTCTAACCAATTCTGGAGAACCAGTAGTGGAAATTTTGAGTAGTTTGGAGAACCAGTATGGAAATTTTAAGTAGTTTGGAATACCATCTTTGGCCTCGGCGCCATCAATTCAGTGCCTCCCGAGTCCCAGCTGATCGGAGTCCCAGCTGATTGGCTGTGTCTTCTTTTGTTGCCCTGCACAGGAGAACGGAGCTGGAAAGCAGGTTAGTGGGGTGGGGAGGGAATGGGGATTTTACAGTATCCTTCCCCTGGCATGCCCACCAAGCCACGCCCACTGAAGTGGTAGTAAAAATTTTTGAATCCCACCACTGATACAAATTCTTTTAATCTCAATCTCTCTCTCTCTCCCCCACCCCAGTAGGTTCTGTGGACTCATATAGACATGCACACTTGCATTCTGATATCCTAATAAATGTGTGTATCAGGATAGTGGAATGACAGGGAAAAAGCAGCCATTTATAAATGACTGAAGTATGCTGAAAACCCAAGAATACATGATACCCCTTATTGTATCATATACAGGTAGTCCTTGACTTACAGCCATTTATTTACTGACTGTTTCACCTTACAACTGAAAAAAGTGACTTATGATTATTTTTTACCCTTATTACTGTTTTTCACACTTAAAACTATTGCATTACCCCCATGATCACATGATTAAAATCCAGACTTTTGGCAACTGGCTCATATTTATGACAGTTGCAGTATTCCCTGGGTCATGTGATTAAGTTTTGCAAACTTCTGAAAAGTAAGGTCAATGGGAAGCCAGATTCACTTAACAGCTGTCTTAGCTATCTTAACTTAAGCTATTCATGTTATGTATGTAGGTTTGAATGTTATTGGTTTATTTGAACTGTTCTTGTAAAATGTCAAATGGTATTGGTTTAAATAGTGCGGGAAGAAACCCTGCACTCCCATTGGCTGGCAACCACGGCTGCAGGCTATAAGAGGCAGCCGTAGCCAAGCCAGGACGGGTCCATTCGAGCTGTAGTCACTTAATAAACTCTTTGCTGGAACTCCTGCCTGACTCTTCATGCAAACTTAACACTGGCGACGAAGGTGGGATTTCCCTGAAGAGAAGACGATGCAAAGAACAAGCAACAGAGCGAGATGGCTGCGCTGAACACCCCCCCAGCCCCGTTTGATCCGGCGGCGGAAGACTGGGAATCGTATGCGGATCGCTTCCAGATGTATCTGGAAGGAAACGACCTTGCCGGCATCCCTGAGAGATGGAAGAGGGCAGTTTTTCTCACGCACTGCGGTCCGGCAGTCTTCAAAATGGCGAAGGCGTTAGCGGGAGCTGCAGAGCTGAAGGTAATGGAATGGCCCGATTTAGAGAAACTTTTAAGAGCCCATTACGCCCCACAAGTATTGTGCCTCATTAAGAGACATGAATTTTACCGTCGGGATCAAGGGGATAGCGAGAATGTTAATGACTTCGTGGCAAGTTTAAGGGACATTGGGGTGCTTGTGACTTTACCAACTTAGAAGAGGCCATGCGGATCGGTTTGTTTTAGGCCTCAAAGATAAGGTCTTACAAAGCAAACTATTAATGAAACCTAAGATCACGCTTAAAGAGGCCATTGAAGAAGCTGTTTCAGCGGAAGCCACCAAGTCCTCAGCAGCGGCCATGAAAAGATTAACAAGGCCTCAAGCCAGGCCTCAAGCCATTCTGATGGGGAAAAATCCACAACAGCCCATTGCGAACAAATAGACTCTGATTCAGATGGCAGTGAGGCAGAGGAGGGATTTTAGACTCAGAATGGAGAAGAAGATAAAGACTCTGGGAAAAACAGGCAAGGATTCTATTGCAGAGGTTGGGGGCCACCCGCACTGAATGCAAGTTTTTGACTCCATCTGCCTACGCTAGAGAAACGGGTCACATAGCCAGAGTCTGCAAATCATCCAGAACTCCACCTAGTAGGAAAAATTTCCTGATAAAGACTTTAAGCCCAACAATTTCCTTGAAAAGATGGGGTGAAATTTAGAAGCAAATGGCAAGAATGAAACTCACCAAACAATCACTATTGGTCATTCTTCACCCTTAAATAGCAGAAAAGTACATGTGAAGGTGTTTATTGAAGGAAGGCCTTGCCAAATGGAAGTGGACTCAGGCTCTTATTTATCTATGGTGTCATGGGACACTATCCACAGACTCTTTCCCAACATTCAGAAGAAGCATTTCCAGAAGCAAACACTGACTCTCAAAGACTACCAAGGGAACAAGATTCCAGTAGTTGGAGAGAGATTTCAACGTGCAGTTTAAAGGCCACACCAAACGTTTGCCTCTGACCATCGTGGACAAGGATCGCCCAAGCTTGCTGGGACTTGAGTGGTTCAAGCCACTAGGCATCAAGGTGACTGGCATCAATCGTGAGCAGCTCTGAATGGGAGGAGTCCTTGAAGTCTGAATTTCCAGAGGTCTTCAGCGAAGGACTGGGCAAGTATATGGGGACCCCTATTGCTTTCAGCCTAGACCCCAAGGTGCCCCAATTGTTTAAAGCCCAGGAGGGTCCCATTTGCTTTAAAGGAAAAATTCATGCACAATTAGATAAACTCATTGCTCAAGGGGTTTTAGAGCCTACTGACCACTCCAGATGGGAAACACCCATAGTCACACCAATCAAGGCTGATGGGTCAGTGAGAATCTGTGGTGACTATAAGGGGACACTTAACCATGCTGCAGCAGAGCATACCAGTACCAGTTGTGCATCATCTGCTCCATTCCCTTGGCAGGGGTACAGTATTTGCCAAACTGGACTTGGCTCAGGCATATCAACAATTAACAGTTGATGATGCCACTGCAGAGGCACAAACAATTGTGACTCATAGAGGTGCCTTCAAATGTAAAAGACTACAATTTGGAGTAAGCGTGGCACCTGGCATTTTTCAAAGCCTTATGGAAAGAATGTTGCAAGGACTGCCAGGGGTAGTGCCTTATTTTGATGATGTGTTAATCTCTGCTGAAAATGACACTCAGCTTCAAGAGAGACTCAGAGAAGTCCTTACCAGATTCAGAAAAGCGGGTTTAAAAGTCAAGGAAGACAAATGTACACTCAAAACAGACAGAGTTGAGTTCCTGGGCTACATGACTGACAAGCATGGCATCCACCCTACTGATGCCAAGGTTAAAGCAATCAAAGAAGCCCCTAAACCTAGATGCATATTCCAAATGGCTAGAGGTAATCCCCATGACATCCACTACAACTGAGGCTGTCATCAAGCAGCTCAGAAAATTGTTTGTAACCCATGGGTTACCAGATGTCCTTGTTTCTGACAATGGCCCTCAATTCACATCTAACATTTTTGAATCCTTTCTAGCACAACAGGGTATCAGACATGCCCTCACTGCCCCTGGGCACCCTTCGCTAATGGCCAGGCTGAACGCATGGTACGCTTTACCAAAGAGAAGCTTCAGCAGCTGGGTCCTGGGGATATCACTGAGAAGCTTGAAAAACTTCTTAGTGTTCAGTACATCACTCCTAGCCCATCAAATAACTTGTCCCCAGCAGAGTTGTTGATGGGTAGGAAACTTAGGTCTTCCCTTGACCGCCTTCATCCCACTGCACCCAACGCACCACTGGATTCCACTTCCAAAGTTCGTTCTTTTAGTGTGGGAGATTCTGTCTATGCTAGGAACCTTATAGGTGAACCTTTGTGGATTCCTGCTGAAATAACTCACATCACTGGCCCTCGTTCTTACAGGGTACAAACAGAGGATGGCCTCCTCTGGAGCAGGCACATTGACCAACTTAGATCCAGGTTCCCTCAGGAACATCGCCCTGTCTCTCTCTGGGTCCCTCACCTGATGTCTCTTCTAGGGGAAGGGGGAACAGGAGGAAAATCAGCAAGCAAGAATCAACCCCATGTAACGAGCCATTGCGACAGGAACCATCCGAACCCTGTCACAATGCCAAGATCCATCCTTAGAAGTGGAAGATTGCACATCACTACCTGACTTGGGTGCTGACATTGGAATGGAGATGGGTTGGGAGGAGAGACCAGATTCTAACAGTCTAACAGGGTCTCCTTTCACAGGAAGTCCCAACAGGAAATGTCAGCAGACACATTTCCCTCTCACTGGGTGAGAACGTTAAAACTTCTGAACCACGAAGGTCTCAACGCACGTAAGAGCCCCACCTATTTAAGGAATACATTAGATAGGTTGGGGTTTGGTATGGACTGAACCTAGTGGGGAGGGTGTTATGTATGTAGGTTTGAATGTTATTGGTTTATTTGAACTGTTCTTGTAAAATGTCAAATGGCATTGGTTTAAATAGTGCGGGAAGAAACCCTGCACTCCCATTGGCTGGCAACCACGGCTGCAGGCTATAAGAGGCAGCCGTAGCCAAGCCAGGACGGGTCCATTCGAGCTGTAGTCACTTAATAAACTCTTTGCTGGAACTCCTCGCGTCTGACTCTTCATGCAAACTTAACAATTTACATAATAACTGTGGCAAGAATAATAATAAAATGGAGCAAAATTCAGTTACCTACTGTCTTACTCACCAACAAACATTATGGGCTCAAAGGTGGTTGAGATACCTGTTGAGTCTTATCATCATGTGACACAGGATTTTTAAGATGAAAGCAATTTTTCCCCTGGAAAATACAATTCTAAGAAGTGCAAAAATGATATATCTTTGTAAAGGTCAATAGGCCTCCTCATTTAAACCTTAATAATTCAATCAGTAGGCATGGTTAATGGCTTTGAAGAATAAGAATTTGGCTTGTGAACTTCATTTTTAAGGCCTTGTAACCCACAGGAGATATAATTTATGGAGCACTAATCTGACTTTGATGGCGTCATTCTTGCCCCAGGTGGCTGTGACGTTGTTTGAATTGGCTCATTCATAATTTCATTTCCCTTTGATCTTCCCAACAAACAAACCTTTTCTATCATTTATTCCTGGGTGGGCAAGATATTTATATTCTGTACATAAAATATGAAAGACCAAACTACCTTAATTAACAAGTGTATATTAATTCATTTTCAGAAACATATCTGGGGTTATCTGTCAGTACATCTATCTGTATGGGAAAAGAAAGGAGGAAAGAGGAGAAGCAATGGGGATGAATTAAAAAGAGAGAAGAAAGGAAAATGAAAAGAAGAGTATGTGTGTGTATACATATTTAAAAAAGAATATGTTGGTATGTGATAAAGCGACACAGAAATAATTATTGCAGGCAACCCCCAGAGAGTGTTCTCCCAGAGCAATGCAGCCCCAGGTACTGATGCTCCTCTTCTGTGTTAGAGCTGTCCATCTTCCCTTGCTATTCCTGCTTGTCAACTTCAGTGTTCAATTAATATAGTCATTTATTGCAGGTGTGCAGAACTTTTTTCTGGATCAAGGGCTGTGCTTAGCATTTTGAGGGGGTGGCAAGGGATTAAGAGCTGTAGTGGCACAGTGGTTAGAATGCTGTACTATAGGTTAACTCACAGCTCACTCCAGGAGTTCGATTCTGAATGGCTCAAGGTTGACTCAGCCTTTCATTCTTCCAAGGCCAGTAAAATGGGGACCCAGTTTGTTGGGGGCAATATGCTGACCTTGTAAACTGCTTAGAGTGGGCTATAAAGTGGTTCTTCCCCAAATGCCATCACTCTGCTAAACAAATAATTTCCTCAACACTGTCCAACTATTTATCTATGTCCAACTCCTTCTGCGGTGGCTCCGGGGGCTGGGGGTGGGGGGCACCATTCTACGGTAGTTCTCCTCCTACCTCTCGGGCCGTTCTCAGTCAGTTTTGCCAGGAGAGCAGAGATCGGCCCCAAGGCCCCTCACTTGTGGTCCGTTCGCTTGCCTCTCCTGTTTAATATCTACATGAGACCGCTGGGCAAGATCATCCGAGGTTTTGGGGTGAGGTATCATCAATATGCTGATGATACCCAGCTTTATATCTCCACCCCAGACCAGATCAGTGATGCTCTCTCTGTGATGTCCCGGTGCCTGGAGGCGGTACGGGTCTGGATGGAGAGAAATAGGCTCTGGCTCAACCCGACCAAGGCGGAGTGGCTGTTCCTACTGGCATCTCAGCTTTCAGGCGATGTACCATCTTTGGTCACGGGGGGAGAGGTGTTGCCCCCCGTGGATAGGGTGAGGAATCTGGGTGTCCTCCTGGATCCACAGCTCAGTTTGGAGGGTCAGGTGGGGGCTGTGGCCAGGGGGGCTTTTGCCCAGGTTCAGCTGGTTCGCCAGCTCCGCCCTTACCTGAACCGAGATGCCCTTCGAATGGTCACCCATGCGCTCGTCACTTCTAGAATCGACTACTGTAATGCTCTCTACATGGGGCTGCCCTTGCGAACTACCCGGAGGTTACAGCTGGTGCAGAATGCCGCTGGGCTGTGATGGGAGTATCCCGATACTCCCATGTTACACCCCTCCTGCATGACCTGCATTGGTTGCCAGTTGCCTTCCGGGTTAGTTTCAAGGTGCTAGTAACAACTTATAAAGCCCTAAATGGCCTGGGTCCAGGGTACTTATGGGAACGCCTCCTGTCAGCATCCTATGCCGATCGCCCTGTTCGCTCCCACAGGAGGGGCCTCCTTGGGATACTGTCGGTCAGGCATTGTCGGCTGGCGGTCCCCAGGGCTAGGGCCTTCTTCGTGGTGGCACCCACCCTTTGGAACCAGCTCCCTGTGGATCTCCGTTTGGCCCCTGATCTCCGCTCCTTCTGCTGGGACCTGAAGACCTGGTTGTTTCAGCAGGCTGGCCTGGAATGACCCGGGTGGGGGTTTTTTAATTGTTTTAATGTTTATTGTGACTTGGTATGTTTAATCTGTTTTTATGTAAATTGTGTGCTGTTTTAATGTTCGCTGCCTTGAGTCCTTAGGGAGAAGGGCGGCATACAAGTCAAATAAATTATTATTAATTATTATTATTATTTACAAAATCTGCACTATTACTATTAATCTTCTCATCACTCCTTATCACCCACCCCCTCCCACTTGTAACTGTATGACTGTAACTTTGTTACTTGTATCCTTATGATTTATATTGACTGTTTCCTAGTATGATTTGATTGCTTATTGTACCCTATGACTATTGTTGCACCTTATGATTCTTGACAAATGTATCCTTTCTTTTATGTACACTGAGAGCATTTGCACCAAGACAAATTTGTTGAGTGTCCAATCACACTTGGCCAATAAAGAATTCTATACTATACTATACTATTCTATATAAGTCTAAATGCTAGTGCTATCATCCTCTGAAAGATGGAACTAAAAAAAGTAATTTTTATTTTATTTCATTTATAATTAAATGTCATTACTATAATTATAAGAGAAAGAGGGAGAGAGGGGGAGGGAGGGAGGAAGGGAGGGAGGGAGGAAGGGAGGGAGGGAGGAAGGGAGGGGAGAGATGCAGCCAAAAGTATTTGTATCCTTTAATTTTCCCCAGAGAATCCAAACATGGTATGAAATCATTTGAAACTGATATGAGTAAATGGGAGCCCCTATTCTGTACTCTGTAGTCAACAAAGCTTTTGCTTTTGATGTATGACTTAATATATTCTAGTAAATAATAAAACAATTGGTTACATCTGCATACATGATCATATTCTCATCATGTAGGTAATAATATTCCTTTCAATCAGATTAAAAATTACAATCTTATGATCTAAGGCTGTGGAGGTACAGTTCTACAGCTTTAACTTTGCAATTCTGGTTTATTTTTATTTATTTATTAATAAGTATGTATTAGATAATATGTATAAATCATAAACATGATTATGAATACATGAAATGGATACAATTAAAAGGAACATTAGGACAGGGACAGTAGGCACATTGGTGCGCTTATGCACGCCCCTTACAGACCTCTTAGGAATGGGGTGAGGTCAACAGTTGACAGTCTAAAGTTAGTCTACTCTATTTCTATTTAAGATTTCCACTAATTCTCTCAATCACATTTCATTCCTGTTCATCTTTAATAATGTGATGGTGTTTGAATCCCCTTTAATGAATAAAAATAACAATACATAAAAAAAGGCAGGCAAAATAGAAAAGCAGGGGTTTGAATTAAAAGACTTCCAAGATCGCTTCCAACTCTTATTCTACTAGATAACAGCAAGACCTGGAATGGCTACAAGGAAGAAAATTGGCGAAAGAGAAAGAGATAGTAATTCTGTCCGCACAAGACAAAGCCTTAAGAACAAATGCATAAATCAGAACTGAGAAGACAAAAACAGACAGTAAATGCAATGATACATTTAACACTTTCAGAAGAGCAATGTCTGCCTATCCCAGGTCCTTAGGAAGGACTTGCTGGGTGGATAAAAATCCCAGATTCTGTCTAAACATCTGGCTGATAATATTTATTATTAATATTCACCATGATAATTTATTTTTGATAACAACCATACTTAACTCTGTTATTAAATAGCATTGTAAATGAAATATTGACAAAGAAAACTATTGCAAGAATTTTCAGAAGATTCTTAATCACATACATTAAGAAGTACCCCATAATTGTTGCAAGCTGAAAGCAAGTGCCTTCAGGACATTCTTAAAATTACACACTATGGGCCTGGTGTTGTTGCTACCTTTTTAAATACCTTTATTATTTCCACTGTTTTGTCAATAGTAGAGTCTCTAAATCCAAGAAATTGGATCCTGTATCCCAAAATTGTTAATATTTATTTATTTCATTCTATAATATTGATTATTCAAAGTTAGTGCATCTTTGTAAGTTAGAAGATTACAAGATCTTGGTAGAGTGAATTAATGCAATACATTATAAGCATGAACATAGCTGTAAGTACAGAATATGAATGAGGTGATTTACTATGCTTTTTAATATTATCCCATGGTCTACCAACTGAAGTGTAATAGTCTAAAAGAGGGTTTGACATGAACAATCTCTTACAATTGAAGTTCAGAGTATTTCTGAGCATGTACTGAACCAAGAAAACCATTAGTAATATCAGGACATTGTATTAAATTTTATACAAAAGTACACTCTAGTTTTATTCTAAATAACTTTTTTCAGTACTGTAATTTAAATAAGAAGATGTGCAATTGTTCAAAGTTGGCCAGGAGAAGCCATTTTTAGTAGTTTCTACCCATGGGGAAACTGCCTGTATCTTACATTGAAATAATGAAATAATGAAAATTTGTGATGTGATACTGTAAGCACCAAAGCCAGAACAAATTTGGCTTGGCTACATGAACACTGCTGTTCAAATGGCATCAGAATCCTACACAGAAGTGTACCTACCAAGGCTTATGTCAAATGTAGGAAATCCGGACTTAAGGTGGTTCAAAGAAATACAGGTTTATTGCATGCTAACACTCTCTACAAGAATCTGAACTACTAATGATCGAAGCAAATTGATGGTAGGTCGGAGTCAATGAAGTTCAAAATGGGCTGGACTTAGATCTCCTGTGGGTGCGAAGGAACTCAAAATTGATAATGTGCTTGACCCCTCCCTTGAGCTCAGCCTGGTCATCTCCTACATCTTGTCTGTCTGCTCATTAGAATTAAATATCGGATGTAAATTTCCTAACCTTTCAGATCTAGTTCAGTACAGAGAATTACTAAGTGGTTATTTACTCTCTTAATACTGAGATGGATAGCTTATACATTTAATAAATAAATACATTGAAACATTCCTCCTCCTTACACTCCCAAAAAAACAATACCTCCAGGAGAAAATTTTTGAATGTGGCCATGCAACAATTAAATCCAAGCTCTTCTACTCCCTAGAGAATAAAGGCATTTGAAAGAAATATCAGGATGGGAATAAAATTATATACCATTTCCTCTAGCAGGCATAACAAGCACAACTACCGTATATAATTGCATATTCTATGCATTCAAATAGAATTTCTATAGAACAGTGTAATCAGCTCTGTTTATTTATAAAGTGCTTATCTTAACACATGTTATGTAGTGGCCTTTACCTCCTCAGAATACTCTAGAAGACTTGGTGTTGTTCTGTTTTTACATACAAATCTACTGTTTTTATGTCAAATTAGAAAAGGTTAAAATATAGTTATGTAAGTAGACTTTAGTTCAACCAAGCACTATATATGGTTAGCATATGCCTAGCAATCCCCATTTCTTTTATGATTTCCCAAGTTGATAAGAAGTGGACAAACCTTAGTAACAGAAAGGCTTAGATTCTGACACAAAACCTCAAAAATCCAAACTCAAGAATGACTTTACATGATATCTTTGTGGACTTAATTGTTTGCAAAACATTGTCTTGTCTGTTTTATGTTAACAAGTTCAAATAAGTCCCAAGATGATGAAATTTAGGTGTGGGCTGAGCAGCAATTCCTGTTTCTGTTTCTATCATCACTTTTATTTGTCTTTAAATCTTGAAAAATTTCCTTCAATAGCTTTAAATTTGGTCAGACAGGTTCTCCCCTCCCTAGATGACAATATATGTTTTCTAATGAGAATAGGGAGGGAAAGGAAGTTGCTGTAATTAAAAATCAGACATGAATTATTCAAGGTTGTCAACTGACTGTTTTAGAAAACGTTAGGAAAGGTTTTCTTCTTCTGAAAGGTCAGAACCATTCAGAGACTTTTTGAAGACTTGTAATGATAAATACAATACAATTTAACCAGAAATGAAGTGCAATAGGAAGATTAAAGGAAGGGGCTGGGGAAAACACTAATGATCTCTGAAAGTATTCAAGATAAGTTTATTAGGACTTACCTGGAAGCGATTAGAGTAGCGAGATGTGCTTACTTCTCCACTCTGATCGCGTCCGCAGATGGTCGCCCTGCGGCCCTGTTCAGGGTCACTCGCTCCCTCCTGCAATTGGGGGAGAGGGGGGACCCTCTGCGGGGCAGAGCAGAGGAATTCAGTTTACATCTAACAGATAAGATCGCTCAGATTCGGGCCGGCTTGGACTCCGACTGGCAGGGTTTGGATGATGGAGTGGCGATGAGTCTTGTGGATCCTATCTGAGTTGAGTTTGACCCTGTCTCCCCAGATGAAGTGGACAGGATCATGCGGAGGCTGTGTTCCACCACATGTTTATTGGACCCGTGTCCTTCCTGGTTGGTTTATGCCTCCAGGGAGGTTACACACGGTTGGCTCCAGGCAGTTGTCAACGCTTCTTTGAGTGAGGGGTTTTTTCCGCCGCCTGAAAGAGGCGGTGGTGAGACCCCTCCTCAAGAAGCCTGCTCTGGACCCAATCGTTTTGAACAACTATCGTCCAGTCTCAAACCTTCGCTTTTTAGCGAAGGTTGTTGAGAGTGTGGTGGTTCAGCAGCTCCCGCTGTTCCTGGAGGAAACTGATTATCTCGACCTGTACCAATTGGGTTTCAGGCCCGGACACAGCACTGAGACAGCATTGGTCCACTGGATGATCTCTGGAGGCTCGGGACAGGGGTTTTTCATCTGTCCTGGTCCTTTTAGATCTCTCAGCGGCTTTCAATACCATCGACCATGGTATCCTTCTGCAGCGGCTCTGGGGTTGGGAGTGGGGGCACTGTTTTACGGTGGTCCTCCTCTTACCTTTCGGACCACTTGCAGTCAGTGTTGGCAGGAGAGCAGAGGTCCTCCCCGAGGCCCCTCACTTGTGGGGTGCCCCAGGGGTCGGTTCTCTCACCTCTCCTGTTTAATATCTACATGAAACCGCTGGGTGAGATCATCCGTGGTTTTGGGGTGAGGTATCATCAATATGCAGATGATACACAGTTGTATATCTCCACCCCAGACCAGATCAGTGATGCTCTCTCGGTGATGTCCTGGTGCCTGGAGGCGGTGCAGGCCTGGATGGGGAGTAATAGACTCAGACTCAACCCGGCCAAGACTGAGTGGCTGTTCTTACTGGCATCTCGATGTTCAGTGGATGTACCATCTTTGGTCATGGGGGGGAGGTGTTACCCCCCGTGGATAGGGCGAGGAATCTGGGCGTCCTCCTGGATGCACAGCTCAATTTGGAGGAGCAAGTGGGAGCTGTGGCCAGGGGGGCTTTTGCCCAGGTTCGGCTGGTTCGCCAGCTCTGCCCTTACCTGAACCGAGATGCCCTTCGAACGGTCACCCATGCGCTCGTCACTTCCAGAATCGACTACTGCAATGCTGTCTACATGGGGCTACCCTTTGCGGATTACCGGAGGTTGCAGCTGGTGCAGAATGCTGCGGGCTGTGATGGGGTATCCCGATACTCCCATGTTACACCCCTCCTGCATGACTTGCATTGGCTGCCGTTTGCCTCCTGGGTCTCCTTCAAGGTGTTAGTAATAACTTATAAAGCCCTAAATGGCTTGGGTCCAGGGTACTTAGGGAAGCCTCCTGCCTGCATCACATTCCGATCGCCCCATGGCTCCCACAGGAGGGCCTCCTGGGAATACTGTCGGTCAGGCATTGTCGGCTGGCGTTCCCAGGGCTAGGGCCTTTTCTGTGGGAGCTCCGCCTATGGAATCAGCTCCCTGCGGATCTTCGTTTGGCCCCTGATCTCCGCTCCTTTCGTTGAGACCTGAAGACTTGGCTATTTCAGCAGGCCGGCCTTGATTGACCATGGGGGTGGGTTGTTTTAACAGCATTTTTTATTATTGTAATTTTAACTGTTTTAATGTTTTTTGTAACTTAGACTTGTCTTTATTTAATATCTTTTTATTGTATATATGTTCTTTTTTATATGTTCGCCGCCCTGAGTCCTCCGGGAGAAGGGCGGCATACAAGTCTAATAAAATAATAATAAATAATAATAATTTAAGCAGAAAAGAAGAGCAAAAAGAAGATTAAAGGAAAGGGCTGGGAAAACACACTACCAATCTCTGAATGTATTCAAGATAAATGTATATAACATTATGTTAAGTTTGCATGAAGAGTCAGACGCGAGGAGTTCCAGCAAAGACTTTATTAGTGACTACAGCTCGAATGGACCCATCCTGGCTTGGCTACGGCTGCTTCTTATAGCCTGCAGCCGTAGCTGCCAGCCAATGGGAGTGCAGGGTTTCTTCCCGCACTATTTAAACCAATGCCATTTGACATTTTACAAGAACAGTTCAAATAAACCAACCTACATACATAACACCCCTCCCCACTAGGTTCAGTCCATACCAAACCCCAACCTATCTAATGTATTCCTTTAAATAGGTGGGGCTCTTACGTGTACGTTGAGACCTTCGTGGTTCAGAAGTTTTAACGTTCTCACCCAGTGAGAGGGGAAATGTGTCTACTGACATTTCCCTGTTAGGACTTCCTGTGAAAGAAGATCCTGTTAGACTGTTAGAATCTGGTCTCTCCTCCCAACCCATCTCCATTCCAATGTCAGCACCCAAGTCAGGTAGTGATGTGCAATCTTCCACTTCTAAGGATGGATTTTGGCTTTGTGACAGGGTTCGGGATGGTTCCTGTCGCAATGGCTCGTTACACATGGGGTTGATTCCTGTTTGCTGATTTTCCTCCTGTTCCCCTCCTTCCCCCCTAGATGGAACATCAGGTGAGGGACCTAGAGAGGGACAGGGTTGATGTTCCTGAGGAACCTGGATCTAAGTTGGTCAATGTGCCTGCTCCAGAGGAGGCCATCCTCTGTTTGTACCCTGTAAGAACGAGGGCCTGTGATGTGAGTTATTTCAGCAGGAATCCACAAAGGGTCACCTATAAGGTTCCTAGCATAGACAGAATCTCCCACACTAAAAGAACTAACTTTGGAAGTGGAATCCAGTGGTGCGTTGGGTGCATAAGTGGGATGAAGGCGGTCAAGGGAAGACCTAAGTTTGCCCATCAACAACTCTGCTGGGGACAAGTTAGTTGATGGGCTAGAGTGATGTGTTGAACACTAAGAAGCTTTTCAAGCTTCTCAGTGATGTCCCCAGGACCAGCTGCTGAAGCTTCTCTTGGTAAAGCGCATCATGCGTTCAGCCCGCCGCTGGTCAAGGGTGCCCAGGGGCAGTGAGGGCATGTCTGATGCCCTGTTGAGCTAGAAAGGATTCAAAAATGTTAGATGTGAATTGAGGGCCATTGTCAGAGACAAGGACATCTGGTAACCCATGGGTTACAAACAATTTTCTGAGCTGCTTGATAACAGCCTCAGTAGTAGTGGATGTCATGGAATTACCTCTAGCCATTTGGAGTATGCATCTACTATCACTAGAAAAGTGTGCCCTCTTGTAGGGCCTGCAAAATCAATGTGGATTCTAGACCATGGGCCCCTAGGACATTCCCATTCCTGTGTGGGGCGTGAGGTGGGGCAGGTCTGACTACCTGGCAATTGGGACAAGAGGCTACCCAGTTTTCAACCATTTTGTCAATACCTGGCCACCATACATAACTCCTGGCCAAACCTTTCATCCTTATAATCCCAGGATGACCCTCATGTAACATTTCTAAAACCTCCCTTTGCAGTTTTGCAGGAATAACCACCCTGTTACCCCACAAAATACATCCTCTTAATACAGATAATTCAGTTTGCCTGGACTTAAAAGGTTGGGCAAGGTGAGGTAGATCTTGAAGAGGCCAACCTTTCTTAATCCAGCCCATAACAGGTGCCAACACAGCATCTTTGGCAGTTTCTTTGGCAATCTTAGCAGCATGGACTGGAAGCTTAGCAACGGTCTCCAGGAAAAAGGTGTGAGTTTCAAGTTCAAAGTCCTCCTTGTGGCAAGGTAGTGGGCAACGACTCAGTGCATCAGCATGTCCAATGTCCTTGCCAGGCCTGTGAATCAGTTTGTGAATAGGCTGCAAGAAATTCAGTCCACCTCAGCATTCTTGGTGACAGGATATTAGGTGTAGGTTTGTCTCCTGCCACAATGCCTAGTAAAGGTTTGTGATCTGTAACAATGGTGAATGACCTGCCATACAGATATTCATGAAATTTCTTAACAGCTGCAACAACTGCTAAAGCCTCCTTGTCCAATTGGCTATAATTCTCTCTGCTTTGGACAGCATGAGAGTAAAATGCAATTGGGGCTTCCATTGGGAAGCCTGTGACTCAAACCCCCACTCCAAAAGGGATGCATCACAAGTCAGAACAACAGGTAAATTCTCAGAGAATTGTATCAACACAGCATCAGACGTGATTAGTCTCTTAATACTGTTAAATGCTGACTGTTCCTTCTGCCCCAGATCCAAACAGCATTCTTATCAAGTAGGCGATGTAAGGGCTCAGCAATAGATGCTTTGTGAGGTAGAAACATGTGGTAAAAGTTAATAAGGCCAAGGAAGGCCTGCAAATCTGCCTTGCATCGAGGTTTAGGGGCTTCATTGATTGCTTTAACCTTGGCATCAGTAGGATGGATGCCATGCTTGTCAATCATATACCCCAGGAACTCAACTCTGTTTGTTTTGAGTGTACATTTGTCTTCCTTGACTTTTAAACCCGCTTGAATCTGGTAAGGACTTCTCTGAGTCTTTCTTGAAGCTGAGTGTCATTTTCAGCAGAGATTAATACATCATCAAAATAAGGTACTACCCTGGCAGTCCTTGCAACATTCTTTCCATAAGGCTCTGAAAAATGCCAGGTGCCACGCTTTACTCCAAATTGTAGTCTTTTTACATTTGAAGGCACCTCTATGGGTCACAATTGTTTGTGCCTCTGCAGGCATCATCAACTGTTAATTGTTGATATGCCTGAGCCAAATCCAGTTTAGCAAATACTGTACCCCTGCCAAGGAATGGAGCAGATGATGCACAACTGGTACAGGATATGCTTCTGCAGCGCATGGTTAAGTGTCCCCTTGTAGTCACCACAGATTCTCACTGACCCATCAGGCTTGACTGGTGTGACTATGGGTGTTTCCCATCTGGAGGTCAGTAGGCTCTAAAACCCCTTGAGCAATGAGTTTATCTAATTGTGCATCAATTTTTTCCTTTAAAGCAAATGGGACCCTCCTGGGCTTTAAACTAATTGGGGGCACCTTGGGGTCTAGGCTGAAAGCAATAGGGGTCCCATATTCTGCCCAGTCCTTCGCTGAAGACCTCTGGAAACTCAGACTTCAAGGACTCTTCCCAGTCAGAACTGAACGTGATGGATGCCAGTCACTCGATGCCAAGTGGCTTGAACCACTCAAGTCCCAGCAAACTTGGGTGATCCTTGTCCACGATGGTCAGGGGCAAACGTTTGGTGTGGCCTTTAAACTGCACGTTGAAATCTCTCGCCCAACTACTGGAATCTTGTTCCCTTGGTAGTTTTGAGAGTCAGTGCTTGCTTCTGGAAATGCTTTTTTGAATTTTGGGAAAAGTCTGTGGATAGTGTCCCATGACACCATAGATAAATAAGAGCCTGAGTCCACTTCCATTTGGCAAGGCCTTCCTTCAATAAACACCTTCATGTACTTTTCTGCTTTTTAAGGTGAAGAATGACCAATAGTGATTGTTTGGTGTGTTTCATTCTTGCCATTTGCTTCTAAATTTTGCCCCATTTTTTCAAGGAAATTATTGGGCTTAAAGTCTCTATCAGGGAATTTCTTCCTAGCTGGTGGAGTTCTGGATGATTTGCAGACTCTGGCTATGTGACCCCGTCTCACAACATAGGCAAATGGAGTCAAAGAACTTGTAATCAGTGGGGTGGCCCCCCCACAGCCTCTGCAATAGAACCCTTGCCTGTTCTTCCCAGAGTCTTTTCTTTTTCTTCTCCATTCTGAGTTTAAAATCCCCTCCTCTGCCTCACTGCCATCAGAATCAGAGTCTATTTTTTCGCAATGAGTAGATGTGGATTTATCCCCATCAGAATGGCTTGAGGCCTGGCTTGAGGCCTTGTTAATCTTTTTCATGGCAGCTGCTGAGGACTTGGTGGCTTCCGCTGAAACAGCTTCTTCAATGGCCTCTTTAAACGTGATCTTAGGTTTCATTAATAGTTTGCTTTGTAAATAAGGCCTAAAACAAACCGATCACGCATGGCCTCTTCTAAGTTGGTAAAGTCAAGCACCCCAATGTCCCTTAAACTTGCCACTGAAGTCATTAACATTCTCGCTATCCCTTGATCCCGACGGTAAAATTGTGTCTCTTAATGAGGCACGATACTTGTGGGGCGATGGGCTCTCAAAAGTTTTCTAAATCGGGCCATTCCATTATTTTCAGCTCTGCTGCTCCCGCCAACGCTTTCGCATTTTGAAGACTGCCGGACCGAGTGCGCGTGAGAAAGACCGCCCTCTTCCGTCTCTCGGGATGCCGGCGAGATCGTTCCTCTCCAGGAACATGTGGAAACGATCCGCATATGATTCCCAGTCTTCGTCGCCGGATCGAACGGTGCTGGGGGTGTTCAGCGCAGCCATCTCGCTCAGTTGCTTGTTCGTCGCTGGCTGCCTTCTTCAGGGAAATCCCATCCGCCAGTGTTAAGTTTGCATGAAGAGTCAGACGCGAGGAGTTCCAGCAAAGACTTTATTAGTGACTACAGCTCGAATGGACCCGTCCTGGCTTGGCTTACGGCCTTTTTATAGCCTGCAGTCAGAAGGCCAGCCAATGGGAGTGCAGGGTTTCTTCCCACTATTTAAACCAATGCCATTTGACATTTTACAAGAACAGTTCAAATAAACCAATAACATTCAAACCTACATACATAACACATTATGCCTAAGAACCATGATAGTTTAGCTATAAAAGCAAATAAACTATTTGATCCTATTTCAATTTCTCATCCCGCTAGTGCCTTGTGTCAACACCCTTAATTCTACACATACTTTCAGGCTATGTGGCAGCATGGAATATGGCTTCCGAAGTTGACACCAGAATCATAAGAACATAGAAATATATTACTTATCTAGCTTATTTGGTTTATTTTCCTATAAGCACACATTTGATCTTCTAATGACCTACTACTTCCATTTCCTTCCATTTTTTAAATTTTCCAAATCCTTACATTAAACATTTCTGCTGTAGAACTTGAGATGTGTTACTTTTATTATTATTTACAGAGACAGCTAAACTGATTCACCGCTTGCAATATGCTCTGAATGGTTGAGGAGATTTGGTGGCCACAAATATGTTTAACAGCTTCTTGAGAGTTGAGAGAATTGAGAGCTGGACTTCTCCTGATCCTCTAATATTTGGAAACATCATACTTCCTATAAATTGTAGGCATTGATTACAATAATGTTTCTTACAAATCTAAAATTATAAAATATGAAGAGAATTAAGAACCAAATGAAAAGGTAAAATAGATAGATGAAGGCTGTAAAAGGAATTAAATACAATTCTTCAGATACCAAAATGAAAATAAAATAACATTGTAAGGAAATAAGATATTAATAATAGCATATTAATTAAATTTAATTACTTGGGTATTAAAAGCTAAGTGAAGGAACCTCTCCCCCAAATAAACCTTTACAAACTATAATCTCCCAAGGAATCAGGGGTGACAGTGAATTTTCATAAAATCTTTTAAAAAAGCAATGGGGGAGGGCTTAAGTTTAATTAGCTAATTTTTGAAAGAAATTGTTCTTCACTTTAAGTGCAGACTGTCAGTAATTGTGATACTTACTGAAGATTGTGAAAATATCATAAGCCATAAAATCCTTATTTGGCTTCAGTCATAATTTATGATTTGTGAAAGAGCATCTTAGAGGTCAGAACATTCTTTGGCTTCTTTTTCCAAAAGTGGAAGAAATATTCCAATTTCAGACAAGATCTTTGATATAGAAACACCTTTGTGGTCCCAGTGGAAGCTCTTTTCCTTTGTGAAATTAAAATTAAAAAATTAAAATTAAAAATAGGAAAATGAGGCATGCAAATATTAGACAAGGGAGCTGAAGTTGTAGATCTGTTATATCAAACTTTTGAGCCCTCAACCATAATTCTAAAGAAATTTCTAATTTACAATAATCCTAAAAATGTTGTAGATTAATTCTACCATATTTTTACAGTAGATCAAGAGATTGTTTAAAATGGCTGCTGAATTAATTGGATCTTGTTATTCCATGTCCTCTTTATCACACCCACAACAGAATGTATATGCAAGAAAAGTACATTTTTTTCTGTTTCCTGCCTTTACTGGAAAAGCAATAAGATTTATTCACACCCACATACCTTTGATAGCTGTTCCACTGACACAATTTCTGAGGACACTTGGTCATCCCAAAGGAAATACAACCAGTTTTTGTACTAATATTTTAAATCATGGGGAGTGATCACAACCTTGGGGCCATTAAAGCCCCCCAACTTTCATTTTCTGAGTGCCAAAATTGCATCACATAAATTCAGATAGACTTTAGACATCCCTAAAATGAGACTACTCCCAAAGAGACCCCTGAAAGTTTCATGCCAAAAAAGGGGATATCTATCTTCCTAGAACGTACCCTTCTGAGCCCACTGAGCATGCTTAGATTTCATTGAAGGGTTTGGGTTTTTTTACCCTTGAAATATTATTTCCCCCCTTTTAAAAAAATACTTCTTCAAGACAGAAGATTTTCTGAACCCACCAATACTTCCTCACTGTATATGAATACTGTTATATTGTCTATCATCAAATTAGGCTACTGGGTATGGTTTGCCAAAATCAGCATAGTTATTAGATGATGATAGCGTTTTAGTGTTTACTGTAACCTCTTTAGTGTTTAACAATAAATACTAAGTTTACTGCTTATGTGGGTGTCTGGAATTTTTTTTAATGGAGATTTGATACCTCAATCTAAAAATCAACAATTGGAACACTCATTTCTTATTAGTATAAAGAAATGGAGCTCTGGTCAATAATAGTTCTGAAATCTCATGTATTTAAGGAGGAGTAAAAATCTTGCCAAGAAAGCTTCACAAACTTGTCCAGGCAATCTCTAAGAATTGGGCAAGATTGAATGGAAGCAAAAAAAAATGGGTTGGGAAGAACAGGTCATGAGGAACCAACAGTATGTAGATGTGCTTATGTAAGTTGATTTTATTGTTTTATTATAATCTTTTTTTAAAGAGTAACAACGTTTTAATATGAATTCATCTGGAAATTAAGCTGCTGGCTTAAGAAATAGCTTTCAATTTCAACCTACTATGCTGTGGCCAAAGCAATATCTTGATCTTCTGTCTGGGCTGTGCCTAATATGGCCTCCAATTGGTGAACTCCCCTGCTTCTTTAGGTCTCCCACCTATTCCACCTGAAAATCAAGAACCTGCAGTTTTCCTTCCTATTGTTCTATCAATTTCCCCTATGTATGTCAGCATAACTTTCTCATTCTTTCTTGTTTCTTGGGCTAGAAGGGGAAACTATGAAAACTCTTATCCATGTCACCTGAAAAGGAAAAAAAGAAGGAAGGACAGTCCTTCAATCACATCATGAGAAATTGGGGCAGGGTCACTAGTTGAAGTTCCTTCAAAGGCAGTAGACAGCATAACAGCTTAAGGATAAAAAGACTATGGAGGTTATCTGTTTTTGTAGCTAACTGGGTGGAGATATTCTGCAAACTTAACTGTTAAGTTTGCATGAAGAGTCAGACGCGAAGAGCTTCAGTGAAGAGTTTATTTAGTGACTACAGCTCGAATGGACCCGACTTGGCTGGGCTACGGCTGCTACTTATAGCCAGCAGCCGTAGTTGCCAGCCAATCAGAGTGCAGGGTTTTCCCTCACTTTTTAAACCAATCATATTTGACATTTTACAAGAACAATTCAAACTAAACCAATAACATTCAAACCTACATACATAACATTAACTATTTCAATAATGAAGTGAAACTTAGTCTGAATTTTTCACTTCACTATTGAAATAGCAGTTAAATTTGCAGAATTACGCAGAAATTTCTGACCTATAGCACATAACCCAGGTAAAAGCTCTCTTTTCTCATTTTTCTGCTGCATGAAGATGACTCTCCCAATGGATTATCCCCATACAATGGTGCACTTATATGGTTATTGCTGGTTGTAGTGGGACTAATTTCAGAGAAAAGACTTATATATGAAAAAAGAAATTTTTATATGATGGCTCTAGCTCCAGGTTTTAGAATAGCTTTCCTTAACTTGATGTCCTCTAGTTCATTGGATCTCTGTTGAAGACCAGCAAATCTATAAGATGCCAGATTGAATAAGGCTGTATTAGGCTCATCTAAATTGTATGGACTTCCAAAACCATTTTCTGATTTTAAGAAACCTCAAAATATTCACAAGAACAAATATCCTATGATTCTGAGCCTCTCTTCCCTTCTGATAAGCTTTGTGTATCAGCCACAACCATCATATATCTTTCCCCTCATACTAAGGCTCCAGCACAATACACTCAGGCTGTAGGGCACAGCATGCACATGGCATACCACAACGAGCTAACCTGCTTTCCTGACAAATAACAATTTGTTTTATGACAGAAGAGGAAATTGCCATCAGTTTCACAAGAGCCAGCTTGAGTTGTTTGATGTGTTCTGTCCTGAGGGAATAAGAGACCTTTCCCTCTCCCCCTCCTTCTCTCCGCCTCTCCTCCCCTTCCTTCTATATTGCTCCCCATTCCTAATTAAGGTTCCCCAGCACCTGCATGGAAGCAGCCTTGAGAGAAGAGGAGAAACAGCAGCTGGAAAAGGGAAGCCAAGCCAGATAGGCACCCAGATTCACCAAGAGTTTCGCTTACAACCTTTGAATATTTTCCAAGACAGAAGTCAAGAAAGTGAGGCCAGCTGGCATTGTTTGTGATGCGGGAATCAGCAGAAGAGAAAGAACTAGAATAAAAAGTTGGCCCCAGCTACTAATTAACTCTTTTTTAAAGCATTGAGCCATTAAAAAACATTCTGTTTATTTTTTTTAGATACTTATATACTACTTCCCATAAAATATTATGAAGCAATTTTCAATTAAATTGAAAGGGCTATTATGGTGAGATATTAGAATTTTGTCAAGAACAATGTAAAATAAAATCAAGAGGTTTGATGACAAAAGGATAAAGTAGTCAATGCTTTTCTTATTTATAATTATTAGAAACATTTAAAGTAAACAAGAAATGATCATTGTAAGACCAAATTTGATATGAACTGTATAGCATTGAACACATAATTGCTAAAATGTATTATTTTTATTGAAGTTTGAAACAGAAGAACAAGTGAAAAATTTTATGATAAAGCAGGTTAAATTTCATTCATAATATACGAATGAATTGATGGGAAAACATGTGGTTGAAAGGATTGAAATTTACACTGTTATAATCTGAAAGAGAATTTTTATGAAATGATATAACATTGGTTATATGTCACTAATTTTGGATTCAAATAAACACATTGATTCAGAGGATTTTTAAGATTAATATAAATTAAGACTAGCGGTTTTACTTTTGGGATTAATGGACAACAGTTGGAAAAAAGTTGTGGAACTTTGTTTTTGTACATGATATCTACAATGTAAGATTATTCTATGCACAAGGATGAAAAGATTCAGCATTATTCACAATAGAGGAATGATGAGGGAAGATGATGGAACTTGCTGAGATGGCCAAATTGACTTCAGAAAACAGACAATATCTATGTTTATTGCTGACTGGAAACTCCCTATGGGCTTTTTGCATAAAACAGAAAAAATGAATTTATGATCTATGCTTTTTATCTCATTTTTCAAAAATAATAATAACAAAGAAGTGTGAAGACATCCTTAAAAATGACATTTATGGCAACACATCATATGTAGCCAGTAGCCAGAGTTAAGCTCCCCTGTTGTGTAAGATAGTGAAGTGCCCAAAGAAGTCTAATATGTAAATGAGAATATTATAGACTGGCATGTGTATGTTGGCTATCTAACAAGCTCAGATATTGAACAGTGGGCTCACAAAATATTAAACCCAAATTTATTTTATTTAACCATGAAGATTTAATGCCATTTCACAAAATCAAAGAAGCCAGAAGATTCTCAATTTAAATTAGTTTAAGCCCAATAATTTAGGCAGCAAAGCCTAAATTAGTCTCTAAATAAGTCTCAGTACAGATCAAGCCAACTCCAACATGAACAGGTTGGATACATTGCAGGGCATCCTAACAGGGCCTTAAGAACTGGTTGCCATTACAAAATGAACAGGCTTTGTGAGATTTTATAGATAGAATTCTTATCTGTGCTTTGCAGGAAGTTGATGCCAAGAAAGAAACCCCAAGATATTTAATGAATTTAGCCTGATCATTATTGATACCATTAATTTTCCAGAACTGATGGAAAACATAAAGAGCTTCTTGAGAAAACTACTTGTTTTATTTGGACTGATGCAAGGCCATCACAATGTCCTATTCCATGTACTCTGACCTTGAAGCACACCAATGAATTTATATTGTAAATTAAAACATAGAAGGCAGAAGGCAGATGTATGTCACACCTTCCTGTAGAAACTGTGAACATATAGCAATAGCACTTAGACTTATATACTGCTTCACAGTGCTTTATAGCCCTTTCTAAGCAGTTTACAGAGCCAACATATTGCCCCGCAACAATTTGGGTCCTCATTTTACCAACCTCAGAAGGATGGAAGGCTGAGTCAACCTTGAGCCAGTGAGAATCAAACTGCTGGCAGCTGGGAGTCAGCAGAAGTAGCCTGCAGTCCTGCATTCTAACCACTGCACCACCACAGCTCTGGTATACTTGAGAGTCACGATGGAACTATCTGGTACTGTTCTGATGGACTTTCATAATTAAAGAGATATCAGTGGATGGAAGAGGTGATCAAATTATCCTATTGTTTCTTTCTGGGTACTGAATCAAACATTGCTTTTAAACCCATGAAGTTTCCTCAAGTTCAAGAACTACATTTTTCAGTTAAATGTGACTAATGTTGATCCTCTTCTTTAAAACCATTTTGTTACTTCATTAAGATTTTATTTTGTGACATCCAGCACTTTGCACAATTCTCTGCTGGAATGGCCAAAGGACAACAAGTTGAAATGAGCTACACTATAGAAATCTATAGTGATTTGAACTGACATATTCTATTAGCTGCAAAGCAACCCAAAGAATCATTGTATCCAGCTCAATGTTCCTGATTGAAGACTGAAATCTGGAAATAAACTGAATTGTTTTTATATGCAAAATAAGATGCTCTACAGTTTGAGAAATTATGCTTGGATATGTGACCCTATTTAAAAAAACTATGGTTAAGCCTGCAAACCACTGAATAGAATTTACCATGTTTTCATCACTCTAACTTATTAGACATTTCCAGGAGTTATATGCTGCTTATATGAGACATATGAGACTATCTCATATAATGATTCCAAATGGCTTACTCAGATTCATAAAACCACAAAAACACTTTTCCTCCAGGTGTCAATCCAAACAGCCAACCAGGTTCAAGTACATAAATTCAATCCAGTGGTGGGATTCAAATTTTTTTACTACCAGTTCTGTGAGCGTGGCTTGGTGGATATGGCTTGGTGGGTATGGCTTGGTGGGCATGGCAGGGAAAGGTTACTGCAAAATCCCATTCCCTCCCCATCCCACTAACCTGCTTTCCAGCTCTGTTCTCCTGTGCAGGGAGACAGGTAGGGAGAAAAAGGTTCTTACCAATAGAAAAAGTACTAATCCAGAGCTGTGTAAAACTTCCAGTGTGAAAGATAAATTTTGCTGCAAATTCAGACACACTATGATTAATGATAGAAGTACATAGACATTACTTCCAGAACAATGAAAGACTGCTATCCTATTTTCCCGTGCTTCTATTTTTATTCTTATTTTTAAATTAACGTTTTACTGTTTCACATTTAAATATAATTACTGCTAAATTTGTGAACAGAGTAAGCAAAATCCCCCTTTTAATATTAGCTTTCCAGAAAACTGAATCTTAGGGGAGAAAGGAATAATTTAACTATGCAACTGTTTTGGCATGGCAGCCTTTTAGTCTCTCTCCCATGAATTAGTGAAGGAGAAATACAATGACCAATCACTTTGATTTTTATGGTAACTGATATGATTAAAATCTTCAGCTGTACTGATTTATGTTTGGGCCGTGAAGGGGCTCCAGTTTTGCCTAATGTATGGCAATTTTGGAAAGCCAAACTGAAGCACCTTGAAATTACCATATGGGACTCTGCAAGACTTTCTGCCTTGATGGGTTATGCTGGAAATAGACATTTTCTATAAAATAAAAGCAAATCACCCTATGGTTAAAACCTCTTTTGTAGATTTATCCATACCAGGAATCCTTTCGACCTTCACCTGAACTTTTTACCTTTTTTCTTTCTGTCGTAAGTATGCCCTGCTCCAAAGGGAACTTAAGGCACAATAAAAGTATTCCTTCCCTGCTACCATTTCTTTTACACCACCCCACCCTGTTCTGTGGGTGTGGAATTCAGTACATGAGTGATTTATAGTTGGGTTTGGCTTAACTCACATATGCCACAAATACACACATACACATAAAAAATAATTAATAGAGCTTTATATCTACTCCAGCGTTTAGACTGATACTATCTTGCTAGGAGCTTCACTGCTGAATATCTCTTGGGGTAGGTGGTCTGGAATGTGATAAGAAGCAAGATACTTGCACTCCATGGTAATTCATTTCCAAAATGCATATAGTCCAAGTTTGGATTACTCTGACTTGTTAAGAAAAGCAACCTGACAAGATAGGCACTTGTTAGCTCTCTAAAAATATACCACAATTCTTATCATTCCCAGCTAGCATGGACAATAGTGAAGAATGCTTAAAGCAAGTTCTGAAATCTTATGGTTCCCCATCTTTGTTTTATAAGTAATGTAAATGTATACAGGTGACTTTGCATAATTTCCTCAACAATTTTGACAATTTTGTATAAATTATTTTAATATTTCAATCACGGTGAAGATCAAAGAGATACAGTATGCCCAGCATTGGTGCACCACGCCTATAGCACACTACTGTGTCTCATGCATCTGAATGTGTCAATCATGATTTTTCAATGCTAAGCTTTTGATTTAATTTAATTTTAACTAAACAGTTTTCTATTGTCAATGTTAAACCTGCAGCACTTTTTTCTGAAAAACATAAGGCTATAAATCCTGCATCCCATATAAACATGCTATGAAATAATTGAAAATGTACAAAGCACAGGAGCCAAAAGGCAAGGTGAGGCAAGTATTCCCACCAATGGGAAAACAAAGTAACCGCATCAAAATTTGCAAATCTGTAACATTGCAACAAAGCAAGCAAACTTTAAAAACTTCAGTTTCTCTATGATACTGAACCATCCACTGCCATCTCCCCTTGTTGAACAGAGCTGTTCATGTGGAGATACCACTGAGAATGACTAATCTCTCATACTGCTTCCAGAGCTCTGTTTTGAAATGATTAGTACAATGAGTTAAGACATTCTAATGAAGAGAAGCAGGGGTTTTGAGTTTTACAACAAACTCAAACATGCACATTTAGCCCAGGATTTGTTTTATCTTTGATTCATATGCTTATCTGAACCTACTCAAAACAAAACATTTATTTGGGGTAAAAAGCCAAATTTGAAACTAATGTTTAAGACAGGTTATGATTCCTGAACTCTTTAACCATGGCTTGTGATTATGTCTAAATCTGGAAATTTAGTTTGATTTTTTGTGTGCTGTGTCTCTTGTTGACATAATGCATAGTCAATGGAAGTGCAAAATGAAATTGGTCAAAGAAGACCTTGATTCTAAAGCTATGTAAATTTCATTTTGTACTTTTTGTTCTGTCTTACACTTCCTGTTTATTTGGCAAACACTGAGATTTGGTGTCTAGATACCAAAATATTAAACCACATATTTGTCCTCACAAAGCGCAACTACTACTTGTTTTACAGAAACTAGCAATGTTAAAAAAGGAGGGGGGTGGAAATAACATAAATTCAAAGCAGTCTGCAGATTCTGCCATAAAACCTGTATCTTCTTCTCCCCAATCTGGCAACACCCACTTGCAATGAATCAAAACCACAAAAAGGCAAAGTGAAATCCATAAAAGTCCCATGCGTACCTGGGACTCCATATATAACTGGTGCCTTAACTGCACAAATCTGAATGAAAACAATGCTACTTTAAAGAGAATTGTGGGACTCTCAAAGCAGCAGCAACTTTTTTCAGACTCACATAAATAATAGGTTGCCTTCATAAATTACACAGAGGGGCTGGGCATATACAAACTCTAAAGCATTTTTTAAAATTGTGTATGACACGTGTGTAATTGCATATGGGATCAAAAAAGTTAATATAATGGCCATGATTGTTTAGTGAAAACCCTTGATTCATGTCCACATAAAAAGGGTCAGGTCTCTGACCACATGGTCATGATCAGGAATACCATATCAACTTGGATGGTTATAATAATGGGGAATTGTTATTGTTTATAAGGTCCTCCTGAATTTAGAAAAGACTTTTCTTTTCTCAGGCTGGTATAAAAGATTTGGGGAGGGAGAGAGTACTATAGGAACTTGGAGAGTTACATGTGGTCCTAGATTAACACTGATTATGGATTTCTGCTATGTGACAAACTAAAGTTGCCCCCTGTGGATAGGGCGCGGAATCTGGGGGTCCTCCTGGATGTACGGCTCCGGTTGGAGGAGCAGGTGGGGGCCGTTGCCAGGGGGGCCTTTGCCCAGCTCCACCTTGTTCGTCAACTATGCCCATTTCTGGACCGAGATGCCCTGCGCACAGTCACTCACGCCGTTGTTATCTCTAGACTCGACTACTGCAACGCTCTCTACTTAGGACTGCCCTTGCATACCATCCGGAGATTGCAGCTGGTGCAGAATGCAGCGGCGCGGGTGGTGATGAGAGTTTCCCAATTCTCCCATGTTACCCCCCTCCTGCACTGCCTGCATTGGTTGCCGGTTGCACTCCAGGTGAGATTCAAGGTTTTAGTTTTAACATACAAAGTCCTTCACGACATGGGTCCTCAATATTTAAGGGAGCGACTCCTGCCGACATCGAATGCCGGCTGCCCTGTGTGAGCACACAGGCAAGGACTCCTTGGGGTCCCATCAGCGGGCCAATGCCAGCTGGCGGTCCCCTGACGATGAGCCTATTCTGTTGTGGCCCCTGACCTCTGGAACCAACTCCCCCTGGGGCTCCGCCTGGCCCCTGACCTCCGCACCTTCTGCCATGATTTAAAGACCTGGTTGTTTGACCAATCCGGGCTGTGACCCTTTTTGGGGGGATGGTTTTATATTTTTAAGTATTGTAAATTCATCTTTTGGGCTTGTAAAATTGGTTTAATCTTTTTTTAATTATTTATTGTTGTTGTTTTTAGCTGTGAGCTGCCCGAGTCTTGAGATGGGGGCATACAAGTCCCAAAAATAAATAAATAAATAAATAAATAAATAAATAAATAAATAAATAAATAAATAAATCTATGTGTCCAAAATCCTGCTGATTCAATTTCCATTGGGTGCCCCTTGGCTAGGTTAGAATGTGGATGACCTGCCCACCTGGAAGGCCTATTGAAGCAAAGCAAACACACCATACTTTCTCAAGCAGCCATAGCTCATTTCACATCCTGCCCGTTTATAGCTCACCTAGCCAGCTGTTCTGCTTGGAAATTCTCATATAGGCTGCAATTCCCCTAAACTGGTCCTGCCTATTTGAAATATACATACATCAAAACAGTCATGATTTTATTCAAGTTTTTATAGGTTTTATTTTTAGGGGAGGAAACAGGACTAGGGTGTGGAGAAGAGATTTGGACCTGAAAACTCTTGTTGCTTCTATTTGCCTTTAAAGGAAAATCCACATTGGTGTAGTAGAATCCTTTCTTCTTGCAAACAGCTCTGGTGCTGACCTCTAATTTAAACCAGGACTGTGGCAAAAATTAAAGGAAAAAGTATTTCTGTAAGATTTGGTTTTAATCAGTGATAATGTGTGGCTGCTATTTCTTTGAAAAGACACAAAATAATTACTAATTCTTCCAATGATGTCATGTCTGTTTTGGCTTGTGTTGAGTCATAAAATAGGATAATGCAATGCTAGTATAACCTGGTAGGAGAGAAAACATGAAAAATATTCCTTTGCCCTGTGATCCATCTGTAAAATGGAAGGAAATCTTAAGCTTTTGTTTTTGAAGGTGGGGCACAATTGCCAGAATTGAGATCGGCATTTGATTTTAATTGTATTAATTGGGGAAAAAAAGCTTTAACAGATTAACAAGTTAACTACCTCAAATGTCTTCTAAATCCAAGTACATATTACATGTAAAATTTAGTTTTAACCTTGCACATTGTTCAAACCAACCCATCCTGCCTTATAAATGCAGCAATCTGTAGTTTATTATGGTATCTATACAAACCCAGCAAATTGTGTATTAATCAATAAACCAAAGCTTAGCATTATATATCCTTATTTGTGTCTGGGTCAAATGTAAGACCAGCTGACTCATGATGAAGAGTCTCCATGCATTCCTTCTGCCCCGAGTTTTTAATCGTCTCCTTGTTCCTCCAGTCTGCAGCATAGCCAATCTCTCTCTCTCATTGCTCTTCCTGCCAAGCAGATGTGCTGTACCATATTGAGTCACAAATTCACATTTCTCTACAGTGCCTTGCTTTGGGAAGAATGCAAATGTATTTCTTGAAACATTGCTTTCTGAAAATGAACTCAAGAATTGATAGCTGCTGGTTGGGTTAAGACTCCCATTGTTGTATTATGGTGAAAATAGTTTTTCAAAAAAATTTCTCAGTGGAATAAAATAATCAGCGAGTCTCCTAGTTAGTGTTCATAACATGATGGTGGTAGATTACACTAACAATGGGGCCAGCTGGCCAATAAAATGGGAGTGGCTTAACCAGCAATGGTGCTGGTGCTAAATAAAATGTCCTTGGGTTAGAAAGTGACGGACAGGGCACATAAGAGAATCAATCATCCTGAAGCACAGATATTATCTGGCTCAGAAGAAAACTGCCAAAGGTAGATACTGGTGGAGAAATAGAGTCAAATGATAAAAGGAATAAAATCACATGCCTCTTTAATATTGTGAAAAGTTCAGGTTTCCCATCTGCTCTGCCTCTTTGAGAACAAAATTCCTGTGATCCATGAAATCATACTGTGTCTCTCATCATATGAAAGTAATAATAGAAAATTCATTTGGGAAACTCTGTCAATTCTTGGCATCATTCATAATTATTTTAATACCATTAATAGTAATTTGAATATTGCCAAACATGTATTAATAACTGCCTAACCTAACAGTTCAGTTCCCATGTACTAATTTACAAAAAGGTGATATAATATTGCAAAAACATTAACTCTTATCTAGGGCTTTCATGCCTAGTTTACAAAAATCTAGGCGGCTGTTTAAGAGCAGCAAAAGGAGTTATTTGCCTTCTATCTCTTTCATGTTATATAGCAATTATCTGGATTTTTGCCATCCAAATCTGGCAGCTCTACTCTTACTCCAAACCAGAACCATCAGTGTGATACCTGGGATACTAATGTCTCTGTAGTTAGTTCCCATTAGTTTTCCTATCCCATTAGATGGTTTACATTTAATACAATATATATCCTACATTTTGTAATAAGTGCAAACTTGGCATGCTGTAAGTCAAAGTAGAAGTCTTTAGCTTTATCTTTATTTTCAAGTCTTTTTCTAAGCCCCTCCTCCTCCCAAGAGTGTTGTTTGGAAGTGTGTCAATCTACTGGGAAAAAAAGACAAGGACTTCCATATGTAAGAGTTCTGCCTAAGAAGGAGCTAAAGAAAAAGGTCAAATTCATAGTAATGAATTGCTTGACTGTTATAAGAAAAATTCTAATGAATGCATAAGCTTTGCAGCAGCTAGCTTACCAAAATCCCCAATTATATGTCTACAAAACTCCAGGAATGCATCATCTCCAAAAGAAAATGAATTCATATGAAAACAATTGGACTAGAAAATAAGAATTTACGTAAAACAAGAACCAGAAAGGAGAGAAAGGTAGCCCTGGTGTTGTACTGGTGGTTTAATCTTAAGAATCTGGCAGCTATGATTTTTACACCACTGTTACTTGGTGGAGAAAAAGGGATAAAACAAAAGAAGAGGAAGGTGGGGCGCGGGATGGGGGGGGGAGAACAAATTACAGATCCCTGAGAGGAAGGAAGCAAAGTCTTAAGACAGCGGCAGAGGAGGAGGAAGAAGGGATTTGAGGTAGGGGTGGGAGATACAGACGCGAGTCTATGTGTCTGAGCCACAGAGATGCTTTTGAGCCACCTGGAAGGGCGGCTTCTGAACTGCAGACATCAAAAACCCACCGACGGACGCGCCGTCTCCAGGACAAAAAGCCCTTGCTGTGCGCTGAGTGCAGGTCTTTCCTGTTAGCAGGTAAAAAAAGAAAAGAAAAAAGAAAAGAAAAATGAAAGCACACAACCCGGTAGAAGGGAGGTGGCTAAAGGAAAATAAAAGGGAGAGTGACCCAGAAAACCCCAAACTTCCCTGTTATTCTTTAAACAATTAAGAAATGAGGATGCAAGATTTTTCCAAATGACGAGGAAATTTCTGACAAAAAAGACTGTGAAGAGGTATTACTAAAAAGAAAAGAAGTTTGAAACTGCAAATAGTGAATCTGGAAAATCTGTTAAATCAGGCAAAAATTTCAAGGAAGAATCCTGCAAAACTTTATCTCGCTGTGCTCTACTCTAACATTATAATATTCACAGATCATACATAAGCTAATGTTGGACTTTCAGGCCTTAAAATGGGCTAAAACAGTAAAAGGAATTAATAGGCTACATAAAATTATTATTATTTATTTATCTGTATCCCACCTTTATTATTTTCACTAACACCTCAATGTTGTGAACATATCCAACCCCCCTTCCTCCTCTTTTCTCTACAAAAATAACCCTGTGAGGTAAGCTGGGGCTGAGAGAAAGCAACTGCCCTAAAGTCAGACAGCTGGCTTTCATGGTGGGACTTGAATTTACAGTCTCCTGTTCTCTAGCTTGGTGCCTTAACCTCTAGACCAAATAGCAGCAATAGGGAAAATTAACAGAGGTGGATTGTGTATAGAAAATTAGAATAAGATACAGTCCTCTTTTATTGAAACTGCTGTGTAAAACTACATAAGAAGTTATTTTATGTATACGCTTGCTGTTTTGCTTCTTATTTCGTTTCGTTTCTTTTTTCAGTTCTATTTAATTAAAGGAAAAAATAATGAGAAAATGTAAAAAAGTATTAAAAGGCAGAATATAAATAATGATCTACACGGGAAATGTAGATCTACAGTAGCATAAAAATATCATTATTTGGCAGCTGGTGTCTCTGTTCTCATATAATAAGGATGTCAAACTCGTGGGCCGAATGCGTCACGCACTGGTCATGCCCACCCCATTTTAGTGAAGGAGAAAAAGGTCACGCTATGTTACGTGACAACAACCTGGTGACGTGAGTTTGATATTCTGTCATATAGGGTATATCTGTGTTAAAACTTGTATATCTGCCTGCACTGTAGCTATAGGTAGGTTGTCAACATACAGTAGTGTTCATTTGAAAATGTACAGAACATATTAAGAATAGGGATTGATGAGTACCTTAAGCTTTCTTTCCTTCCCTGTCTCACTAAACATCACCAGGAAAACATTCACCAATCACCCTCCTTAATATAGACGGGGGCAGGACAGTAGTATTGACAGATGGCTTGACTAGTGGGTTTAGTCATCTGTCAAAACTTCATCTGGCTTTGCAGAAGTGTTTTGTATGGGTGTGTTCAAAGGGACCCTGACAATCAGCTGATACCAGGTGAAAATTTCACTCCTTTCAAGCAGAAATAAAATGCTCTTTTAGAATAATCCTAAACCTATGTATGAAAGCAGCCCAGACAACAGCTGACAGGTGGAAATGGAGCCTGAAAGAGCAGACTCTTTCTCACTATCTCCTGCTTCACTGTACAGCCCCTTTCCTACTTCACTTCCAGTTCCAGTCTTCAGTCTGATCCAGTTCTTGGAGCTGTTGATTGGCTTAGATACGCATAGACAGCCTAGTCTGAAAGAAGCAGGTTCTTCCATTGCCCCAAACAGAGTGGCTTTGAAGATAGTGCCCAGGGAGGGCATATCTGCATCAGCCTAAAGTGGTTAATAGGTGCCAGTCTAATTCCACTCTCTAGGCAGTCACATGAGTGCACCTCCAACAAAATGGTTTCTGAAGCACATCAGATTATTTCCATGGTAAAACCTGTTCTGATATATGAAAAAGAATGTTGATTTAGGAGCTAGGAGCATCTTATGGCTTCCTCAGGTAAAGGCTAGAGATCAAATGAAGGCAGTGTCATGAGGACAATCAGAAGAAAGAAGCTGCAGGGACACGCATGGACCAACATTCAATGCAACGAATATTTTGCTTATGGATTTTGATGAAGTACAAATACAAGCACAGAAAGTCTATGGCTTACTTATTTGTACAGTATCCTGACTTTCTGATTTGCATATTCTTTTTCAAGCTTATCATCTCTCTGATGAACTGCTGTTTTTCATGGTTAGCTCCTTTTATTCCAAAGGAAAAGTTCCTAATTCCAATCTACAGGTGACTGAATAAACTATTTCCCCCAGTTCCCACAAAGTTATAAAATAGCCTTCCTCATTGTCAGCAGAAGCTGTTTTAAAGTTTTGGTACTGCAGGAAGCTTTTTCAAGGGTTATGCCATCTGGGATGGAAGAACTAATGGCAGCCATCTGACTTCATTTTTGCTGACCAAATAAATCTATTAGTGTAGAAAACAATTTGTTTGAAAGCTGCTTTCCCAGTCTTCCCAAAGCTAGAGCTGATATTCATCAAGTCTGGCCACTTTGGGATATCCCAATGAAAAGACCTGTGCAAATTATTTCTAAGGTACACCACTTACAGGAAAATTTTGTTTCTGCTGGCCCCCGGAAAAACATATTACTGATGTATTTCTAGTTTTTTATATATTTATATTTTAGTGTCCTTGAATAATTAAAAGCATTTTTTTTAATGTCATAATAAGAGCTCTGCTCATTGTAATTACCACCATTCTTATTAAGAATGTCAGTACAGCTCTTGGCCTGATATTTCTCCATTAAAGTCTGAGGGGGGCAGCGGGTAAAAAGTTAACACAGGAAAAGGACACAGTCAAATGAAAGCTTTGGTAAGATAGTGCTAGATATATTGAGCTTCACATCCTGCTCTTTCTTGTCAATGGTACTTCTCAACAAAAAGGGGACGTGCATAAACGCACCAACGTGCCTACCGTCCCTGTCCTATTGTTTCTTTTTTCTTGTTTGTATCCATTTCATGTGTTTATTACCATGTTTATACTTATATCTGTTGTCTAATAATTGTTTGACTAAATAAACAAACAAACAAACAAACTTGAAGGTACTCTAGTACCGTTTTACAAAGATAAGACCACACTTAGAATACTACATTCAGTTCAAATATATAAAATATAAAAAAGACGTTGACACTCTGGACAGAGTACAGAGAAGAGCAACAAGAATGTTTAAGTGTCTGGAGGCTAAAACATATGAAGAAAAGTTACAGGATTTGGGTATGTCTGGTCTAATGAAAAAAAGAACTAGGAGAGACATGATAGCAGTGTTCCGATATTTAAGTAGCTCCTACAAAGACAAGGGGGTCAAACTATTTTCCAAAACACCAAAAGGCAAGACAAGAAACAAAAGATGGAAACTAACCAAGGGGAGAAGCAAACTAAAACTAAGGAGAAAATTCCTAATAAGAACAATAAATCAATAGAATAGCGTGCCTTCAGAAGTTGTGGGTGCTCCATCACTGCAGGCATTCAAAAAGAGACTGGACAACCATTTGTCTGCTTGAGTAGGGGATTACATTAGAAAACCTCCAAGCTCCCTTTTCAACTCTTTTATTCTATGTTCTAAGGTCTTCCAGATGTGAGTTTTATTTCCAGAATTAAAATATAGTCATTGATGAAACAAAACTGCTTATGTGATTCCAAGAAAGCAAAGCACATAATGTATACAATAAAAGTACAAAATATTATAAAGTATCTGTATCATATTACATCCCATAATTGTTCCTGTATTTAAGATATATGCTAAGAGATTGTCAATGTTCTAATTAACATAGAAGAGCACATCTCATATCTAAATGCAGCTGATGATAAAGAACAGTGGAGATATGTTATCAGACAGAATAACTATGAAGGTTTACTGCATATAAGAGGGGATAAATCTCTTGGAAGTAGTGAAAATCTGAAATTTGAGTCACAGTCTGCTTAAATATCCATATTTTTTCTTTGTTCTGATGTTCCATGTTCCCTCTATGCTCTGTGTTTCAGCGTGATGTCATGCTGGCCACATGACCATGGAAACGTCTCTGGACAAAGCTGGGTCTTTGGCTTAAGAAATGAAGATGAACGTCACTCTCTAAAAACCCACAGAGACACCTTTATCTTACTTAATATAACATGTTTTCCATAAGAAGGGTATAGTAGAGAATTGTGAAACTATAAAAAGCTAATTATAGCAGTGGTCCATCACTCCAGATATGTCATATTAGCACTGCTAACAACAAATTTTGTAAGGTACATTGCTATCATTCATAAATTTATAGGGAAAACTTCAAAGTTACAGGGAAAACTCCTCACTGTAGTAGACACGTGACTACTCTTGGACACTAAAAATACTTTTCACAAAAGAATCATATTTTGGATGATGACAAACCAACTTCTAAAATTCCAATTTGCAAAGTGAAGTTTCCCCAATTCATTTTGCACAACATTTAGGCCTCCATCCAAAAGCAATTGGCTCTAGTTTATCTTTAGGAGCTTGCATCTCTGTAAATGGATTCCCCCACCATCCACTGCCCTCTGAATCCATCTCCATCACCTTCAGGGGTGGGTCTCTTTTCCAGCCCAGCCCCCCTCTCCAGTTTATTGCCATCCAGCAAGCGGAACTTTCTTCCTAAGTGCATGGAAAGGATTGGCGACAACTGCCTCGCTCCTTGTAATTTATGCAAATGGCCTCTATAATTAGCTGTAATTTCAAGGCATGGCACAGTGCTTCAAACGCTCCTCAGCAAGGAAATGCCCCGACGGTAATTCTACAGCATTAACTTTATTTACTCCACCTGTGTGGTCTCTGTGCTAGCGAGGCCTGAGTAAAGAGATGATGCCGGCTCTCTTCCTGAAGATGATCCTAAGCTGGGGGCAAGCCCCTACCTGTCCCCAGGGAACCATGGCCTTGAAAAAAATTTTTTTTTGCTTCAGCCCTAAAAAAAAAACATTCATGTTTTACAGCTGATCCTTAGGATGTAAAACTATGTTTATTGAGAGGTATAATAAATTCTTCCTTTCTTTTCTCAATAATTCTAAATAAAGGTGCTTTAGATAGAAGTAGTAGCAGTTTAGCAGCTCTGAGGCTTAACATATCTATTAAATAATACATCATCACTGCAATATATTCTAATGCAACTGTGTGTGGACAATTTGCTAACTATTAAAGTCTGTTGATGTGCAAACATTGCTTATTATCAACATATGGATAATCCTCAACATACAACCATTCATTTAACCACTAGTCAAACCATTATTCACTATTACGATGGCACTGAGAAGTGGGGCCTCACACTTACAACCGATGGCCCATCCCCATGGTCACATGAATGTGATTTGAACACTTGGTAACTGATATGTATTTACAAGGTTTGTGGCATTCTGGGGTCATGTAATTACCATTTGTGACCTTTTCAGGTGGCTTTTGAAAAGTAAAGTCAATGGGAAAGCCATATCCATTTTATAATCATGGCAAAATGAGACTGGCTGTATCTAGAAGCCAAGTCAATGTATTGCTGTCTTGTTGCTGAGTATGCAAAATCACAATGCAACTGGCCTTTTGTATTAATAGAGAATAGACTGCACTGTGGTTGCTGCAACTTCGGAGCAATCAACTGTGGGCAGACTAGTCTTCCCAATTCTTCTTTCATTCTGCTCAGCTCATCCTTCCTCTATCTAGCATTGTTCTTTGCATTTTGATGTTGGAAGAAATTAAGATTATTAGTGACCAATCACATTATATATAAAGCAGTATCCTCAGGTTATGACTGATCAATGTAATATGGCCCATCAGAAATGCAAAATATATATACATGTATTCCTTGATATGTCCAAGTTAGTCTACAATGTGAAAACTTGTTTATTTTGAGAAGTTTTAGATTTGTTGCAATTGTCCTACTTTTTGCCAGATATGGTATTACCTTTGGCTATTTTTCTATGATGTACTTTTTTCATTGTGCTGTGTAGAAATGAAAGCTGCCTGACACTTCTCTAACTAGAACTTTAATGTGACACTTGCTCCTTGATAGTAAAAAGAGCAATAGAATATCTGAACATGAGTGTTCAACTTGTATTCATAGTACCTTCTTAATGAAACCTGTTGTCCTCATAGGCAGTACTGTACCAGTGTTTTCACATAATTGGTTGGTCGATATCTAGTCAATGGCAAGACCAATACTTCTGCCAACCTGTAATTTAAGAGAGAAGATCTAGCTACAGCTTCTTTCTTTGCAAGTTATATTTCTGGTCACTCATTGCAAGGGTTGTGTTCTTAACCACCCTCTTCCAACCAAGAAATTTAGTCAAGTACTTTGTTTTTTCATACATTTCTGTCATTTCTAGCAGAAAAAAACAATTGTTTTCAGAAACAATTGTATATTTACTGAAGAAACCATTAAAAAGTCAATGTCATATGTTCAAAGGTAAATATTGGAGTTGCCAAGATCAGATACAAGCAAATCAGGAAGGGATTTCTACTGTTTGGTAGATAGGATCATACATGAAAAAATTCACAGCTTTTGATATGCAAAGCCAACCATAACTGGAATCCCTCACAGTTCTTTCAGCAAGTGATACTGGGGTGTCAGTAGGTGGTGCTATTGTCAATAGGACTAAGAGCAGTTTCCAAATGACATAAAAAAGCCAAAGATCTGTGTATTCAAAAATCATACTTCATAAATAAGAAATTTACTACCAGGAGAAGAACTTAGTATTCTAAGATATTTAGCTTCCAGTGCAAAAATGATTTTGTTTCTAGTGAAAGGGAAAAGAAAGATGGTAACCAGGATTTGTATAGTGCAATGTTTCTATAATTAGCTAAAGCAGAACATAATAAGTAAGGAGAAGAGTAAGCAGACATGATTAATTTACATTATTTATTTTGGGTATAGATAGCAGGATTTTTTTGGTACAGAATGTCCACGATTAAAGCTCACATCACTGGGATATACAGGCAGTCATTGAGATATGACTCTAATGCAGCCTGCTCATTAGAGCACATGTCGTTGCAGCCATTAAGCAAAATGGCTTCTCTTCACACCTCCATCCCTATTCTTCCTAATGCAGTTATTAAACAAATGTGCAGGTCACTAAACAAAACATAGGCTGCAGAGGTGGTATTCAGCAGGTTCTGACCAATTCTGGAGAACCAGTAGCGGAATTTTTGAGTAGTTCAGAGAACCGGCAAATACCATCTCTGACTGGAGATTTTACAGTATCCTTCCCCTGCCACGCCCACTAAGCCACGCCCACAGAACTGGTAGTAAAAAAATTTGAATCCCACCACTGATAGGCTGCCTCAGGGATGGGGGAGGCAGATTGCATGTCCCCGGCATCCCAAGATCCAAAGATCTTCAAAAGGTAAGTCCAATGAGTGATGGATATGTGGGGAGCAGGCCTAAGGACTACAAGGTCCTGGCGGGGTAGAATGTGGGAGACAGAAGTGAGAGGATTCTTGTGGTTGGTCATAAGGGTGAATGACTGCAGGGCCACTGCAGCCACCATAACTTTGAAATGGGTTCATATGTAACTGTTGAGGGGAGTTATCTATCTTAACTTTGAATGACCATTAATAACTGATCATACCTCAAGTGCTACCTGTATTCAGGAAAGTAAAATTCACATTCTGCTATAAATTTTCTTGTATCATTTGTGAACATAAAATACTTATGCATCTACCACTCTTAATGACACTAATGAAGAACATGGAGATCTTTTCAAAAAAAGGTATTCACAAAATATTTTTAGTCAGGGAGACATAATCTGTATTTCATAGCTGGAAAATAAAACTATTTCACATTTGGCAGAATAAATAAACTCAGCTTCCGCATATGCCAAAAGCTTGTACTTCCAACTTTCTAGAACAGCGTAAATGGGTTATCAGTACTCACGGATGCCTCTGTTTCATGTTCTACAGAGATAAATACATGAATTGAGCTTAATTAAACTGGAGATGAAGGATGAAGCGTACTTCAGAAGTTATGACCTTTTACATCACCTTTCCATGATCTTCCACAGCCAGTCAGTTGGTCAGAGTTTTCAAAATCTGTTTATTTTGCCTCAGACTTTTTTTGGGGGGAATGTTGATTGATGTCAATGTTTTTAAACTATAAGTAGTAACATTTTGTCTCTAAGGAAACTATTCAAATTAACCAATTTTTCCTTTTTCTTACTTTAATATTAGCCACAGTTTATCATTCAATAAAGAATTTTTACATATTATTCTTAAAATTTGTATGACAATCTTCAATCCCTCTCATCCCATTTAAATCCCATTATCAGTCTAGTTACTTTATGCATCTGATAAAAAGAATGGCAGCTCACCAAATAACATTTTATAGTGAGAAAAGATGCTACTTGATTCCTGTTTTACTGACTTCAAAATCAGACCTTGAGAAGGATTAGAATTATGCTATCAATTTATCTAGTCATTTGGTAAATTCATATAGCTACCCATTTTATCTACACGACTGAGCAATATACGAAGTTAAATAATACAAATTGACTTTGGCACGTATCTTAAGCAACAGAGCATATCGTTTAACTTTAGGAAGAGGATATAGAACAATGCTGATAACTCTACCATAAGGGTTTTTTTTAATTGAGCATTCTTGACTCTTGGTAGCTGTGAGGACAAGTTCCTGCAATTTTCTTGGCAAGAGTTTTTAGAAGTGGTTCACCATTCTTTTCTTCTTAGGACTGAGAGGGAGTGCATAACTGACCCAACTGGCTTTGTGCCTGACAGAACTAGTCTTTTAGTATACCGCCCAGTGTCTTTAACCTTTACATAAAAGTGGCATTTATCTCATAATGTTTAGCAAATTATAACCAAATCTAATCTATATATTAGTGTAGTTGTGTTAGCTGATGCACTTCCCTCTTATTTCTTGTCCCAATACTACAAATAAATATATACATTTCACAATCCACATTATACAATAACTTATTTATTTTCTAAGTCTGATTAGTTTTCTGACAAACTCTCATATTCAGTTTAAAAAACGTATGCAAGCTTTTGAGTTATGTGTTGCTGTATTTTTATGTACATGCCCAGACCAAAATGAAAAAATAAACAGATGTCTACTTTGTCAAGGAAAGGAATCAAAATATCATACTGACAGGTAGGAATGATACATTTTTGGAGTTGGGAGTGAATTCACTTAGTTAACGACCCTATCTGTTTATTTTGCCTCAGACTTTTTTTTGGGAATGTTTAAGTAACTTTCTTTATGTGTGTTTATCTTCATTTATACATTTTCATGGACTTGTCATATAATATGTGGATATTGCTAGTGCTACTCTTTCTACATTCACACAACTTTCTGAGGCAAGTTTATTGAATAAACTACAATTGGCTAGGTTCATGCTAAACTATAAATCAGCAGATAATATCTTGGTTGAGAGATCCTGGATTTCAGCTCTGAGGTTGAATACTACATGTAGTTTAATGCTGTGTTAGTATAATATACAGCGCAATCACATAGTAAACCGACCTATTCACACTTGGCTCTTACATTAAAATCTTAAAGCATACATTATAGGTGGTTTTAGGTTAAAGGCTGTGTGTGATAGTTTTTCCCTTTTGTGAGAATCCAAGTAGTTAGGGTTGTGCAAACACTTCAATGGGAACGTTTTACCAGTTGCTGTTGGGATAAGAATATCATATTCTCCTGGGACAAAAGTTAAGCTTTAATATTTTGGCAAAATTCTCCGTTTCTAACTAACTTAGTATGTAGAGTTTAGGCAAACGGCAATTGGACTACAGCCTAGTGAATACGGACGCGTAACTGCAGCGGAAAAACCGAGCGTGCTTTAAGTAAGTATGAGAATCGTTACGTGTGCAACGATCGGCCTTCCAAAAGTAGAATGGGATGGGGTTAGATACAGCATCTGCAGACATGAGTTATTTCCCGGGATCAGGGGCCAGTTGCTGAGTTGAATCGAGCTGAGTTAAAGATGCGGGTCTTTTAAGGTTTGTTTTTTAATCGCTTCCCAGCCGAAAGTGTATATGCAAACGCGTTGAGTAATTAGGCTAGCCTTCAGAGAGAGGAGTGTGCCGTTTCGTTTCTCTGCGTGGGGCCCACTGCGAAGGCGCTTGTCCATACTTGGAAGGGTTAAAGCCATCAGGTACTGGGTGGGTATGAGGGGCGTGACTTGAATTTACTCCGTCCTTCCCAGCTGTGAAGGCTTGAACCAGTCACTCCTAGAGTAGCTCTTAACGTGCACGTACCTGTCTAGCTTTCCTCGGTCACGTTCCCTCGCTCTGGGTTCCCCGAGGACTGCCTCACTTCTTCGGATTCTGGATTTTGCTTTGGAGACCGCAACACGTTTTCCTGACAAACCAATGTGGAAAAACCTGCAGGAGGACCGCTGCTTCCACCGGCAAGTTTAAACCAGTACGTAACTCAATTTCTTTTCCTCTCGGTTTCTTTCCCTTGCCTTTTCTTTCGTGCTAGAAAACAAGTCTGTGCTTAAAGATGCTGAACTTACGGAAAAGCCAAACTGCCGTATAAATAAAAGACAGGGACTTGCACAACGAAGATTACAGGTGGATAAAACGATAAGAAACGTTCATTTTGGTATCTACTCTTTAGTTACAAACTGTCTAAACTTTTGGCAGATACAGTTTGGAGTTCCTTGTTGTGTCCTTTATTTCCTATATATATAAAAAAATATAAACAAAGAAATATTTCTATTTCGTGAGATACTCAGAACAATGGAGCAAATTAAATTTACGTGCACGCTTTGCTTGAGTACAAGTCCCGTTGAATGGAGTATGATTTCTCATTGAGAACTGGTAGACACGTTTCCCAATTAAAATAACTGAAAGGAATAATGATTACAGAGAAAGCAGCCTTTGGGTAATTAGAATCAGCTGTATTAGGAAATTAATACAAACAATCACTATTCTTTATATTTCAGTTTGAAAGTATAATTATTTTTGTCTGTTTGAATTTAATCTAATATAGGTAAGTACATGTGGAATTGCAGTCTTGTTGGACAATATATTTCGTTGCGTAAAAGTGACTTAAGAATTGTGGCTCTGTGTGTGTATAATCTTAAGAATACAGCTCAGATTTAAAATATTAAATATTGCTGAAAAAAGACAAGGAGCAACAATGTACTACTGGATCATGTAAGGAGATGATTAATAAGCTTGTTTTAAAACTTGCATTTCAAACTCAGAAAAGATCTGGGTAGCACTTGACTAGGTGTGAGTATGTTTCAAAGTTAATAACCTTTAAAGCATCACTAAAGTGATAAAAGTGGATTAGTGGGAGTATCAGTCCAGCAGGCAGATGCAACAAAATACTCTGGAAATAATCAAATTTCAGAATTATATTGATATCAATATTGATATCAGTATAATTCTGAAATTTGATTACATGATATATAGATATAAATGGAACTTGATTCAGAATGATATAGATCTTATGAATGAGTTTAGGTTGTTCCTTTAAAATAAGAAATCCGTGTTTAAAACTATATTTAAAAGGAGAGGGAATTAGATTTGTTCTATGGCTTTATTTAATTACTGTCCTTAGCTCAAGGCCAATGATAAAACCTAATCTCAAACTGGAGAACTTGGCAGCTGTTCTCTGGTACATGCAGTCTTTCATTATAAGAAATGGAACTAGGCTGCAGGTGGTTTTTGTGCTGATATTATTGGTGATTCTCTTTCATTGTATTATTAAAAACATTCTGATCTTAGGGATTAGTTTCTGACATAGTGTCTGGCTTTGCAATTGCGAGAATTCACCTAGCATTAGGATGTGTTTGCATTACCAAGATTTATATCCTAATAATCTTGCAATTTTACAAATTATACTAATTGGAGCACCCTTTAAAAATACTTCATAATATACCCCCAAATGTAATTTGTGGGTATGAGAAACAGATATTTGTAAATATGTATATTATATAGTTATTATGAAATGAAGATTCACTATGGTTCTCAACTGAATGTGCACACAATGACCAACACAAGGTTAATATTCTGTATTGTATAAAATAATCATGAGGCACTTCTTTGCATAATAAATAAATGCAGAAAGCATTTTATTAATTCTTTTTAGCATTGGGGCTAAAATAATTATGACTGGGTGATTGATAAGCAATTACCATCCAAAGGTGCTGGACTTTTTTTCCGTTGAAAATGTTTAGCAAAAATTTTTCAAAGAAAAAACCAAGGAAGTCCAGTTGCCTTTTGGAACCATGGAACAACAATGACCTGAGCAGTTGCGAATCTCCATAGACAATTACCATTCAGGTGTGAAGAAGAGATTCCAAAAAGGTGCAAATTCTTTCATAAGGACAGAGTGTTGAGAAATAGGGAGGTCTTTTTTCCTGTGAATTATGGGAAACCAGTTTAAGTAATTTGCACTACTGTACCATATAGCCAGGTCAAAGATATATCAGAATAAAATTGCTAGATACAATTAATATTGAGTACTCATGGAGAATACTGTTTGTACTGTTATGCAATTTCAGTTTATCTCAGGCAAAAGCAATGGGTAATGAATCTAGACATTCAGGCAATATATTACATCAACTGAAGGCTATGAATCTACTGTGTGCAGATTGCCAGTTTCCCCAAGATTCCTTATCATACATTTTTATGAATTATTAACAATAAAAAAGGAGAAAAGTTTCTTTTCCTTTTTCTAATCATTTCACTATCTTGGGTCATGAAGCAGTCTCAGAAATTTGCATGTTTTTGTGCTGGTTTGTAAATCTTCATTGTTGTAATGCTTCAGTGCAAAATTTCCATTATTTCCTATCTTTCTTTGGCTAAAACTTCCTAGCAGATGTGCCCATGCATTTATCCTGTTTGTTGTCCTGATGTTTCCTTCATGGAGTTCGGCATGAGGCTGCCTGGAGTATCCTCTTTACTTTCTTTGCATTGTGGTATGGCTGCTGCAGTGAACAAGAGAAATTGAGAGCTATTGTGCATGTTCAATTCCCAATGGGTACCTATAAAATATTCTTATATTATGACTGTGATCAGTGTAGATTTGTGGGCTACCTATGAAATCGTTTGTGGGGGAGGTGGCAATGGCTGTGAGTAATTATTGTATATCTAAATGGCAGACATGCTTCTGTCTAGTGAGTGAAGCAAACATTCAGATAGTCATGCCATGGGTGAAAGCCTATCATCTTCTATTTTTAATTTTATCTCCTCCTTTTAAAAAAACACTCACATTACTACTTGGAAACCATATATGATCCCATCAAGGATGCTCTGTGTACATTATTTTTATTTGTTTGTTAAATCTGTATGTGGCCAATCTTTCTACCATTCCATTTTACAAGCTTATTCTAATGTTTAATCAGACCAGCAGTATTTATCAGGGCATTCAGAGAATGGGACACCAGTGGTTTACTTTTGGCAAAGAAGCTGAACTAGTTATTTCCTGACTCACTGTTCACTTTTTAAATTGCAAAGTATGCCAATTTCTTTGAATAAAAGTTTTTCTTAAAATGTATCCATTAATTGTATTAGATAACAAACCAACCCCCAGACTATCATTGAACTAACTAAGGAAAAAACCTGGATTTCTCAAAGAGAATACTTCATGTAGAAATTCTGATGATTCTTTAGCAAACTTGGTAAGAAGTTTTATTACATGCATATTTTCCTTTTTGCTAATATTAAACCAGCAATAATTCTGTTGGTGTGCAACAATATTACCTTGGTAATGAATAATATCCCCCTTCCTTAAACTTTTCAAGAATTGATGTTGGAATTGTAAATTTACCTGGAAATAATCCTATTGATCTTAACTTCTGAGGAAAAGTTTAGACCTGAATTGTATGAAAGTCCCAGTGATTAGAGTTGAGATACGGAATAGGCTGTTGGATTTTATGCAGAGATCCTCTAAGGATTTACTTTCTAATCTTTGGCAATTCACTTTTTCTGAGCAATCTCTAAGAATAGTTGAATTTCAAAAATAGAAAAATTAGTTTAGTGTTTTAAAACATATTGCTATCGCATAAATTTTGTACCTCTCCAGCTGGTATTGTGCTCTAATCAGAATGACAATATGGTATTTGCGCAACAAGTTGCAGGTGTTCAAAGTCCAGTGAACTTTCATTGTGTTGGAGAAGCAAAACTAAAATTGAAAGAAGGTGAGTTGTTCATTTAGTGAAATTTTCTTAATTGTAGACATTGCATAATTGCATTCAGAAGTGATTGATTTGTAAAGCAAAGCTGTCTATTATACTAGAAAATTCTGATTAGCCTTTTTCATGCACACATGCACAGAGAGAGAGAGAGAGAGAGAGAATATATATATTTAGCCATAGAAGCAAATCTGATCAGTTATTTGGAAGCAAAAAGCATTTTCATCATTAGACCATTTTCACAGCCAAAATCAGACTCTGCTACACATACCATCCACATTAGGTACTTTCATATATAGTATTTTATAATTCCACATATATTATGCACTTCCTTGAGTGAAAATGGAGTATGTATATGTGGATGTCTTCTATTACCTATTCCAGTATAAAATTCAAATGGATTTAAAAGGAAAGGTGTTTCTTTCTCTTTGACAGACCAGCTTAAGTCTCCCAATGCTATGCTATGGCTTATAATATTTTTCTTTTTGTTTTTTGAAATTTTTGTAATAACATTTCCAAACATATTTTAAACATGCATAAAGAACAATTTAGTGCATAATGTTGAAGTGAAGAAATATTTTATTATTTTTATGCGTATTTAGTAATTCAGAAACATAGCCCACTTTTTAAAAGGTAATTTTTTTTCCATTCCAAAGTGATTTCTATTCATTTCCATTAATGATAAAACCTTATAATTACTTTCTAGGCTTTAAGAATCGTAGCTGTGATTGCTATATAGCCTCCATCTTTCATATGCTTCATATGCTTTTATTCAATAATGCCCTTCTAAAGTGAATTGTCCGAAGTTTTATTTTGAAACTATATAATAAAAATTGAGCAAAATTTAGCAAAGTCAAGATACCTCTATGATGGACTAATGTTTCAGGTTGGTTCACTCACCAAATCGATGTTGAAAAAGCGATCTGTACAGAGTCTAGAAAATGCAGAGTTTGGCCATTACAGTGACATGGTTTACCATGTACTCCAAATGTATTGCTTTGGCATATTTCTAAAACTGAACTAAACATTTTAAATGCAGGTTGCAATGCCAATTACTAGATACATAAGTCTTTGGCTATATAGATTTTTGTATGTGCCAGTTTGGTCATCTGGATAGAGCTTTGTTTGGATGCTTTTACAGTTATTTTTATAACTGTAAAAATGTGAATGCTTTAAAAAAGAGACAAACTGCTGCCTTCAAAGCAAGTCACTTTGTGCGGATAATTGCAGTGAAATGAAAACAGGCAAACTGAACCAAGAACAAGGAACACCTAAGTACTTATAAAACAGGAAACAAGCTGTATGTATGTTTATGTAAATGATCCATGTGGATCTAGAAGTTTAAAGCATACTCCTTTTTTAAATAGATGTGTATAGGATTCCAATCCTGTTTATTTGAATAGATCTGGTTGACATTTTTCAATTTTTCTCTGTTAGTATCACTCTGGATTCATCCTCTGAAAAGAGTCCTAATTTTATTTTGTGGCAAAGCCATATTTGCTCAATTTTAAACAACTCCAGGTAGATTTTTAAGCTTTTTTAATTAGAACCTCCAAATATCATGAGTAGGAAACACACATCTAGAATTGAAGAATTTGAGCCCAAAAATTTTTCTGAATACATGAATAAAGGTTATAGTGCTTCTGCACAAAGAGTCATCTTGTTTATACCAACTATTCTCCATTATGGCAATGAAGAGGTGAAGGTAGCAGATACGTTTTAATTTCAAGTTAGGGGCCTTGGTGGCTCAGGCTGTTAATTGCCTGCACTTAAGTTCCAGCTGCCTACAACTGCTGTAGGCTCGAATCCCACCAGGCTCAAGGTTGACTCAGCCTTCCATCCTCTCGGGGTAGGCAAATTGAGGACCCAAGATTGTTGGGGGCAATTAGCTGACCTTGTAAAAATGCGGCTTAGTAATACGCAGGCATATGCAATGGAATGAAGGCTATTGCTGAGCACACTGGGTTGTATCCCAAAAATGGTAAGCCTCCCTGAGTCTCCGGAGAAGGGCGGCATATAAATGTAATTAAAAAAAAAAAGTTGCACATTTCTTTTTGGTGGATTTCTGGGGAGGATGGGACCCTTAAGAGCTCACAAGGGGAAGATGAAGATGCTTGGATACTCAATTAAAAATATTTTTGTTAAACAGGAATTGGAAATCTCTAATATATTACAAGCATCTGCCAGCAGATCTTGGCTTTTTGCCCACTTTGTTCTATACTATCTAATATCTGTTCTGAAGCGGAGATTGATCTAAGCACATACAATTCCTTACCTCCAAAGGCTACGGTTGCCAGATGGATCTATTATTCCATCTGATTTCCAAGAAGTGAATGCTGTGGGTTATTTTTGATAGAAATTTCAAACATTTTGATTTTGTATTATAAGGGCAAATAAATATGTAAATATTTTTATACAAAAATACTTGCAACAAAATAATCTTTATGTTCTGCAGATTAGAAAGTATAAATGGGATTACAAGTAGATTTGAAAAGTTTGAACATAATTCCAAAGATTTTAATTAACAAAGAAAATACTTCTTTTTCTGTGATTAGTATCATAGAATTTTACATTGATTCAAATATCTGGAGGCAGTTTAGCATTGAATAAGTACTGTGGTTCAGTTTTTACTGAAGTGCTTTTTGAACTAGAGTTATAAACAAAGGTATATGGGATTGTTTTAAAAGATTAACATCATAGTTTTTAATAAGCTTAATTAATTGATGAAATCTGTATGCTACAAACTTTATATGCTGTTTTTGAGATTCCTGATGGGCAGGGATACTTTTTCTTTGAAGTGTGTGGCCATAACTACTTAATGAGAAAACCACTACTGTTTACATACTGGCAGCCATACAAATTATATGAGAAGCAAAATTTAATCTGCAATTAAAACTTTAGTCAGCGGCACTGATCAATGAACTGCAGCCCTTATTTAAATATATGTGTAGGAGGGTGAGAGAACCAAGTTTATGAGGTTATTACTTGTATTCATTATCAAGCATCTTTCTCCAGCCTTGCTCCAAAACATCATGACCAATCAAATCAACTTAGGAAATATTAGTCTAAAGTTTGACAGCTATGATAGATAAGGTAACTGTGAAAGCAGTTATAAATACTTGGGTATTGCTTTTCATATGGGCAAGAGAAGAAGTTGAGTGGGATTCAGAGGTCACAAGGTCGAACATGATCCTAAAGTCTTGAACATGACTTCAGAGGATCTCTAAAAATTATCAAAATATTACTTTAAATGTTAAAGGAAAAAATCATATGGTTTCAAAAAAATGTGTTTCAGTATGATATGCATTTCATATCATAAAAGCAGGAAATATAGTAAAAACCTAAAATCAGAATAAAAATGAAACTCTACTATTATACAATATACATAATGATGTACAGTATATGATAACATAATTTTTGTTCTGCAAAGACTGTTCAGACTAGTTCTGGCATAAATTAATTCACCCATATTTATATGCTGCTTAGTCTTCTGACTCTAGACAGTGTATGGAAAATGAAATAAAACATTAATAAAATAGTAAAATCCATCCATAAAATCAATGCATTATAAGCCAAAATATTAAAAACTATAAATAAATCCATAGTAACTATCAAATAACTTCTGTAGGCTAAAATTTTGAATTGGCTTGAAACCAGTAGACCAACCATATGTAAGGCGGATTTTCTTTAATTATAGCAACCTGGATTTACTAATAATGAATATATATATAGCACTAGCTCTTATACATCCTTCCATAGTATTTTATAGCACTCTGAGCAGTTTACAATGTCAGCATATTGGTCCCAACTTTTACTGGTTCCTTCTTTTACTGACCTTGGAAGGATGGAGGGCTGAGGCAAGCTTGAACCCCATCAGGATTGAATTTCTGGCAGTGGGCAGAGTTTGCCTGCGATACTGCATTCTAACCACTGCACCACCATGGCTCTTACAAGCTACTGCACTTTATACCAGTTGCTGCTTCCAAATAATCTATTTTCAACCTACTTTCACTCATTCAAATAAAACAGTCTCTAAATGCCTGTTTTAAGAATCCAGCATTTATGCTTATCTTAATGAAGTCAGATATAATTTTTATTCTGCATATACAGGTAGTCCTCAACTTACAATCATTTGTTTAGTAACTGTTCAAAGTTAACAGCACTGAAAAAAGTAACCTGTGACAATTTTTCACACTTAGCAACCCTTGTAGCATCCTCATGATCACGTGTTCAAAATTCTTGCAGTCCTGGAGTCATATCATCACCTTTGGCACCCTTCTAACAAGTCAATGGGAAAGCCAAATTCTCTTAACAGTTGTATTACTAACTTGACAACTCCAAATATTCACTTAACAACGGTGCCAATAAATGTCATAAAATGGGACAAAACTCACTTAGTAACAGAAATTTTGGTAGTAAATCAAGGATTACCTCAATTGTAATAGTAAATCAAGGATTACCTGTATTAATCACTTGTGCCTTGTGACAAAATGGACAGAAAACAAGTTTAATAATTCATATTTCAGCCTTCACAATGCTACTTCACGCCCCTCCTGCATGAGCTGCATTGGTTGCCAGTTGGCCTCTGAGTGAGATTCAGGGTGCTGGTAATCACCTATAAAGCCCTTCATGGCTTAGGTCCGGGGTATTTGCAGGAGCACCTACCACCAGCTATGACTTCCCATCACCCTGTGCACTCCCACAGACAGGCCTCCACAGGGTACCATCGGCCAGGCAGTGTCGATTGGTGACCCCCAGGGGGAGACCCTTCTCTGTGGGTGCACTCGCCCTTTGGAATCAATTTCCCTTGGAGCTTCGGATGGCTTCTGACCTTCGATCCTTCCATCGTGACCTGAAAACATGGCTTTTCCAACTGGCCAACCTGGACTGATGGGGGATTTTATTAATTTGTCGGTTTTAATTCTGTAATTGGGATTTATTTATTTAATAGTTTTTTAAATTTTATATTCTTTGTTTTTTATTGTTGTGAGCCGCCCTGAGTCCTTTGGGAGATAGGGCAGCATAAAATTCCCATAAATAAATAAATAAACACTAAACAACCAAATGTAGTCTCACACTACAAAAATTTGGTTTATTAATATATTTATTAAAAAATTTAAACAGCCATCTAACTGAAAAAAATTATTCTCTGGACAAACAATCCCTCTCCCCCTTTCAAAAGTGACTTTAGTCAGTCTATAGAGGATTTCTTACAGGCTTTATATGAATTGCCTCATGGAGAAATTGGGTGTTAGAACAGATACAAGTAGATAGTTGACTAAGGGTTTCCGCTGAAGGAAAGAATGACTGACTGACTGACTGACATACATACATACATACATACATATAAAATACAGTACCCTAATATTTATGTGTCTAAATGAGATGAAGTTTGCAAAAGAAACTTTTTTAAAAATGAAATAAACGAATAAAACTGATACACTGATATCATAAGATAGATTTAACACACTGGTGCAGTTTTCCAAATTGATTTTAAAACTGAAAGGAGAACAGAGAAAGCTCCAGGTTAGAGTCTAATGAGAAAATTCAAGACTATTTTTTCCTGGGTTGGGAAAATGACACACAAAGGCAAGATTGACAGATATGTTTACTTGAAAGTAAAAGATTCCATTTTATGCTGCACAATTTTATTTCAGCACATTGATGGAGACAAGTGCTAACAATACAAACATCCATTTGATGCAAACCGAGTGTCATTTGGTAAGTGTCAGGAAAGGAAGGGAACAATATTTGCCATTTAAGCATTGGCTAAAATATAGAAGCATGCATAAAAAATTTTTTAACTCTGAAGCCTACTGATGATTGTCTTTTTAAAAGTAATTCTTTTTTTCTATATATTTTTAAAGTAGTCTCATTCAATCTGATAAAAAGAATGTTCTTTCATTTTTTCCAAAAAAAAATTGTGTTGTTGGATTAATATGTGAAACTTCATTTATAACGTAGCAAAAGAACATGAATGTGCAATTAATATATCCAATTTTAATCATTCGTTTTATTTGTTAAAATTGTGAAATACAACCCCCCCAATATATATTAATTAGTGATTATTCAGTGAAGGAAAAAATAAATAATGCTTTATATTTTTAATGTCTATGTTCTAATTGTTTTATAATATTGTAAGCCTGCCTAGAGTCTCCTGACAATGAAATGGGTGGCATATAAATTTAATAAATATCTTGCAATAATTAAATGAAATAAATATAACAAATCGCCCCTTAATTAACAAAGAAAAATAAAGTATAAATACCTATATGGAATTAATTCAGTTGTTTATATTAAATCTAGGCCGTGTAGCAGTACACTGTGTTATCTTTGTATTTTTAGGACGTAAAAGTTTTCAAAAATGGATAACAAACATATATCCTGAATTTGTTCCTTAAAATGAGAGTGATTTAGTTTTCAATGACATAGAATTATCTTTTTTGTTGCTCCCAAACCAACAGTCAAAGCTCTTCAGAGATAACAAATTGAATGTTTTAGGAATATAATTCAACAACATATTAAGACAGTAAAAAGAAATATTCTTCCTATATTAAATTGTATTGATATGAAACCCCTATAACTGTTTTTAACTGCTTTAATATGCCCAGAGTCATATCAAATGAGATTGGCAACTATATAAATGGAGTAAAGGAACAGAACAAGATAAAATCATGTAAATTAACCTTCAAATTTCTTAAATTTCTAATCAATCAATCATTATTAGGCCATTTGATTAGGAGTTACCCAGAACTGGATAGAGGTTGGGCAACTTTAATTTAAGTTTTAAATTAAATAAATAAATAAATACACCAGATTAGACCAGTAGATTAAACCCAATAATCACAATTCAGATAAGGAAGGAAAAATATAATTGTTCTAAAATACCTAAAAAGGATTAGGGAAAACACTACAGCATACAACACCAACTATAGAACAGTACTTAGCTGTGGTCATGAAAATAAAATCAGACTAATGCAATAATAACAACTCAAGATAAAACAAATCAGAATGACTCAAGGTGTTTAGGTGATATTCCTGGTGAATACCTGTGAAAAGCAGATAATATAGAATTGTATTTTCCATTGCTTCAATTACTCCTTCACTGCATGTACACAGTCTCTTTTCAATTGGAGGTATCTCCCTTCAGTAGGGCCTTTGGGATGCATTGAATCCAGTTAAAGATAAAGCCATTCTGAGTTTTGGGATCCTTATGCAGCTAAGGTAAATTACTGCTTGGAGAAGGTGTGCAGAATGGCTCAAGAAAGAGTCTCTTGGTAGAACTAGAAAGCCTTTTTGCAAATCTAAATCAGTAACTCATTGTTTGAGAACAGCTGCTAGCTGGTTCACATTCATAGCCCATCAAAGTGATCGTTAGCCATGAAAAGCCATAAAATTGCAGTTTAGCATGTATTATCTGACACTAGAAAGACTGAAAGCTGTTGATTATAATTAAAAGAACTTTAAATGGTTAACATAAGAAATCTAATGTCCATCCTTTTTAAAAAATTATTTAAAGGGTCAAATAAAATAGTTTTTGATGAATGAATTAGAGTCTTAAATCAAAGAAATTAGATTTCATATTTTAATGCCTAGATCCATTGAGTTCCCAAACTGGATAATTCAGTTCTTCCTTCTATGGATGAGATACATAAGTGATATTTTCAATCCAGCTTTTAACATCTTAGAAAATTGAATATTTGACTTCCATTCAAGAACAGCATGTCTTAAATGCACATAGCTCTCCAACTAAATGCAGCCTCCTTGGGCTGGAAACACTTCAGCTAAATCTCAAATTCCATTGGGTGAGAGGACACCATACAGGACACATACACACAGACTCAGTACCTTGAATCTAATAAGCAGTCACAGTAAAGCTGAATTACTAATAAAAACAAATTCTGAAGCACAGAAGGTATACAATAGGAATCTATTTTATTGGACAGGAAAGACAGGTTTTGGAAGAGATTTCAGAGAGTTGTCCTAATTTCCTTTTTATTCTCTAAATTCTCTGAGCCTTGTTTTCCCCATTATTGATACTGTAAAATTCACCCATTCAGTATTGTCGTTATTCTTCAAATAATGAGAAACAAGCACCATTTTGTCCTTCAAGTCAATAAAACAACCACAGTTAATCCTAATGACCAGTAGTAAGAAAGTATAACACTGATGTTAATGGATGGCTTGAGAGCAGTAGAGTTTGAAAAAGAGCAAAAAAAGAGCAAGAAGGCAACGAAAGAAGAAATTGAAGAAACTAGCTCAAAATTGGCCAACTAAGGTTTGGACTTTTGACATTTAACCTATCCAGTTAAAGAAAATCTCGAGAGGACTGTACTATTGATATCGGATATAGATTAAATGGCAGAAAGCTAAATGATTTTGATAACGAAATCTAGGAAAGAGTAAAAAAAATTAAAGTCTGTCAACAATAAAATCATTTTAATATGCAAGACAAACAATGACAGAAATCTAGCCAAGATGATGGAGAAAAACTTTCATGTTGAAGTGATGTAGGGGAGGATTGTATGGTAATGTGGTTAAACAGCATATAGTGTAGAAAGGAAGTTCCCAGAAGGTAAATAAATTCTTTATTTACTGAGTTGGAAGTATAAAATAGTGGCATTTAAGAAAATATCACAACAGTTTTGACATTGTTTTAATATTTGGTTGAATACTGTCCAGGTACTATCATATTCCATGAAATGGGCAGCCATATGAATATTAAATAAAAGTAAAGCACTGGTTTATAAACTGTTTCATGCAACTCTTACTTTAAATGTGTTTATTATACTTGCTACCCCAGTATACAATTTTAGCACACCAAACAACATATCCACCCAAATATTTGGAATATTAATACTGTGTGCACAATTGATGCATGCCTCTGAATGGAATGGGAGTGTCATGAACAATTTAACCAAGTAAGTTCTTTATCTGTAAATATCATACTGAGCCTTGGGGTTATGATAAAACATCAAGAACAAAATATCAAGGAGGCAGATGATATAAGGGGTTGAATAGAGGATGAAAGTATATAGTTTTAGGTGAATTAAATTTGCAGCTGAGCTGCCCAAAGGGGAAGTTATCCTGTCTCTACCAGTTTTTTCTTAGAAATATTACTTAAATGAAAATGAAACTTCCATGGCTAAATTTGCCATCAAAAAAATGAAAGACAATAGCTTGGGAACAATAATAAAATTCTTAAAATTAAAAAATCTCTATGAAGAATGGTGAGGCCTATACCTTTTTAATGAACATATTTATTTAGTGTGTGGCATATCATACATGGACTAGCAAAATATATTAACATTTTATCTAGGTTAGTAGAAACAATAAAATATAAATGTTAATAAGATCTATGTTCAAATACCAATGACTAGGCCATCTAACCATTGAAGTGCAGCATTGCTTATGTTATGTATGTAGGTTTGAATGTTATTGGTTTATTTGAACTGTTCTTGTAAAATGTCAAATGGTATTGGTTTAAATAGTGTGGGAAGAAACCCTGCACTCCCATTGGCTGGCAACTACAGCTGCTGGCTATAAGAAGCAGCCGTAGCCCAGCCAAGTCGGGTCCATTCGAGCTGTTGTCACTTAATAAACTCTTCACTGAAGCTCTTCACGTCTGACTCTTCATGCAAACTTAACACTGGCGACAAAGGTGGGATTGCCCTGAAGAAGAGGCAACGCGGAAGATAAGCAGAAGAGTGAGATGGCTGCGCTGAACACCCCCCTAGCCCCGTTTGATCCGGCGGCGGAAGACTGGGAATCGTATGCGGATCGCTTCCAGATGTACTTGGAAGGAAACAACCTCGCCGATATCCCGGAAAAGCGGAAGAGGGTGGTATTTTCACGCACGCGTCCGCAGTCTTCAAGATGGCGAAGGCGCTGCCGGGACCTGCAGAATTGAAGGTAATGGAATGGCCTGATTTGGAAAAGCTTTTAAGAGCCCATTACGCCCCACAAGTATCGTGCCTCATTAAGAGACACGAAGTTTTACCTGGGATCAAGGGGAAAGCGAAAATGTTAATGACTTCATGGCAAGCTTAAGGGACATTGGGGGTGCTTGTGACTTTACCAACTTAGAAGAGGCCATGCGTGATCGGTTTGTCCTAGGCCTCAAAGATAAGGTCTTACAAAGCAAACTGTTAATGCAACCTAAGATCACGTTTAAGGAGGCCATTGAAGAAGCTGTTTCAGCGGAAGCCACCAAATCCTCAGCAGCGCCATGAAAAGATTAACAAGGCCTCAAGCCAGGCCTCAAGCCATTCTGATGTGGAAAAATCCACAACAACCCATTGTGAGCAAATAGACTCTGATTCAGATTGCAGTGAGGTGGAGGAAGGAATTTTTAGACTCAGAACTTGGGAAAAAGAGGCAAGAATTTTATTGCAGAGGCTGTGGGGGCACCCCGCACTGAATGCAAGTTCTTAGACACCATCTGCCTACGTTGTGAGAAAAGGGGTCACCTAGCCAGAGTCTGCAAATCATCCAGAACTCCACCTAGTAGGAAGAAATTTCCTAAAAAGGATTTTAAGCCCAACAACTTCATTGAAAAGATGGGGCAATTCAGAAGCAAATGGGAAGAATGAAACTCATCAAACAATCACCATTGGTCATTCTTCACCCGTAGAAGCAGAAAAGTACACGGAAGGTGTTCATTGAAGGAAGGCCTTGCCAAATGGAAGTGGACTCAGGCTCTTATTTATCTATGGTATCATGGGACACTATTCACAGGCTACTTCCCAACATTCAGAAGAAACATTTCCAGAAGCAAGCACTGACTCTTAAAGACTACCAAGGGAACAAGATTCCAGGAGTTGGAGCAAGAGATTTCACCGTGCAGTTTAAAGGCCACACCAAACGTTTGCCATTGACCATCGTGGACAAGGATCGCCCAAGCTTGCTGGGACTGAGTGGTTCAAGCCACTAGGCATCGAGGTGACTGGCATCAATCACGTGAGCAACTCTGAATGGGAGGAGTCCTTGAAGTCTGAGTTTCCAGAGGTCTTCAGCGAAGGACTGGGCTGTGACCCCTCCTTGTGTAATTGGTTTTTAGTATTTGGACTTGTTTAATTGTTTAAGTATTTATTGTCTTTAGCTGTGAGCCACTGGAGTTAAATAAATAAATAAGTATATGGTGACCCTTATCTCTTTCAACCTAGATTAAGCCCAGGAGGGTTCCATTTGCTTTAAAGGAAAAATTGATGCACAATTAGACAAATTAATTGCTCAAGGGGTTTTAGAGCCCACTGATCACTCCAGATGGGAAACTCCCATAGTCACACCAGTCAAGGCTGATGGGTCAGTAAGAATTTGTGGAGACTATAAGGACATTGAACCATGCGCGCAGCAGAGCGATACCCAGTACCAGTTGTGCATCATCTGTTACATTCACTTGGCAGGGGTACAGTCTTTGCCAAATTGGATTTGGCCCAGGCATATCAACAACTAACAGTTGATGATGCCACTGCAGAGGCCCAAACCATTGTGACTCATAGAGGTGCCTTCAGATGTAAAAGGTTACAATTTGGAGTCGGCGTGGCACCAGGCATTTTTCAAAGTCTTATGGAAAGAATGCTGTAAGGACTGCCAGGGGTAGTGCCTTACTTTGATGATGTGTTAATCTCTGCTGAAAATGACACTCAGCTTCAAGAAAGACTCAGAGAAGTCCTTACCAGATTCAGAAAAGCGGGTTAAAAGTCAAGGAAGAAAATGCACACTTAAGACAGACAGGGTTGAGTTCCTGGGCTACATGATTGACAAGCATGGCATCCACCCTACTGATGCCAAGGTTAAAGCAATCAAAGAAGCCCCTAAACCTAAATGCAAAACAGATTTGCAAGCCTTCCTTGGACTTATTAACTTTTATCACATATTTCTACCTCAAAAGGCAACCATTGCTGAACCTTTGCACAGATTACTTGATAAGAAGTCTGTTTGGATCTGGGGGAGGAAGGAACGATCAGCATTTAACAGTATTAAGAGACTAATCACATCTGATGCTGTACTGATATAGTTCTCTGAGAACTTGCCTGTTGTACTGACTTGTGATGCATCCCCTTTGGAGTGGGGGTTTAAGCCACAGACTTCCCAGGAGAGAAGCCCCTATTGCATTTTACTCTCGCACCTTGACCAAAGCAGAGAGGAATTATAGCCAACTGGACAAAGAGGTATTGGCAGTTGTTGCAGCTGTCAAGAAATTTCATGAATATCTGTATGGCAGGACATTTACCATTGTAACAGATCACAAACCTTTGTTAGGCATTGTGGCAGGAGACAAATCTACACCTACTATCCTGTCACCAAGAATGCTGAGGTGGACTGAATTTCTTGCTGCTTATTCATACAAACTTATCCACAAGCCTGGCAAGGACATTGGACATGCTGATGCACTGAGTCGTTGCCCACTTCCTTGCCACAAGGAGGACTTTGAACCTGAAACACACACCTTTTTCCTAGAAACTGTTGCCAAGCTTCCAGTTCATGCTGCTGAAATTGCCAGAGAGACTGCCAAAGACACTGTGTTGGCTCCTGCTATAGGCTGGATTAAGAAAGGTTGGCTTCTTCAAGATCTACCTCACCTTGCCTAACCTTTTAAGTCCAGGCAAACTGAATTATCTGTATTAAGAGGATGTATTTTGTGGGGTAACAGGGTGGTTATTCCTGCAAAACTGCAAAGAGGGGTTTTGGAAATGTTACATGAGGGTCATCCTGGTATTGTAAGGATGAAGGGATTGGCCAGGAGTTATGTATGGTGGCCAGGTATTGACAAAATGGTTGAAAACTGGGTTGCATCTTGTCCCAATTGCCAGGTAGTCAGGCCTGCCCCACCTCACGCCCCCACACAGAAATGGGTATGTCCTAGGGGCCCATGGTCTAGGATTCACATTGATTTCGCTGGCCCTACCAGAGGGCACACCTTCCTTATTATAGTAGATGCATATTCCAAATGGCTAGAGGTGTTTCCCATGACATCTACCACAACTGATACTGTCATCAAGCAGCTCAGAAAACTGTTTGTAACCCACGGGTTACCTGATGTTCTTGTCTCTGACAATGGCCCTCAATTTACATCTAACATTTTTGAATCCTATCTAGCACAACAGGGTATCAGACATGCCCTTACTGCCCCTGGGCACCCTTCGGCTAACGGCCGGGCTGAACGCATGGTACATTTTACCAAAGAGAAGCTCCAGCAACTGGGTCCTGGGGACATCACTGAGAAGGTTGAAAAACTTCTTAGTGTCCAGCACATCACTCCTAGCCCATCTAATAATTTATCCCCAGCAGAGTTGTTGATGGGTAGGAAACTTAGGTCTTCCCTTGACTGCCTTCATCCCACTTACGCACCCAACGCACCACTGGATTCCACTTCCAAAGTTCGTACATTCAGTGTGGGTGATTCTGTGTATGCTAAGAACCTTATAGGTGAACCTTTGTGGATTCCTGCTGCGATAACTCAGATCACAGGCCCTCGTTCTTACAGGGTACAAACAGAGGATGGTCTCCTCTGGAGCAGACACATTGATCAACTTAGATCCAGGTTCCTTCAGGAACATCGCCCTTGTCTCTAGTTCCCTCACCTGATGTCAATTCTAGAGGGGAAGGGGAGGAACAGGAGGAAAATCAGCAAGTAAGAATCAACCCCATGTGTAACGAGCCATTACGACAGGAACCATCCCAAAACCTGTCACAATGCCAAAATCCATCCTTAGAAGTGGAAGATTGCACCTGACTTGGGTGCTGACATTGGAATGGAGATGGGTTGGGAGGAGAGACCAGATTCTAACAGTCTAACAGGGTCTCCTTTCACAGGAAGTCCCAGCAGGGAAATGTCAGCAGACACATTTCCTCTCTCACTGGGTGAGAATGTTAAAACTTCTGAACCACGAAGGTCTCAACGTACACGTGAGAGCTCCACCTATTTAAAAGAATACATTAGATAGGTTGGGGTTTGGTATGGACTGAACCTAGTGGAGAGGGGTGTTATGTATGTAGGTTTGAATGTTATTGGTTTATTTGAACTGTTCTTGTAAAATGTCAGATGGTATTGGTTTAAATAGTGCGGGAAGAAACCCTGCACTCCCATTGGCTGGCAACTACGGCTGCTGGCTATAAGAAGCAGCCGTAGCCCAGCCATGTCGGGTCCATTCGAGCTGTAGTCACTTAATAAACTCTTCACTAAAGCTCTTCACGTCTTACTCTTCATGCAAACTTAACAGCTTACATTTTAAAAAATCAGACAGTGGACGGGTATATGCCCTCAGTTTACAGCCAAGCATAAAATATTGTGCATGAAAATGCCGACATAGTAGAGCAGAATTACTGCTAACAGGATGTATTCAAAATCTGAATGTGTATAGTAGTTTCATGTTACACTAATTAAAATAATACTGGTTTTGTAAATTCACATGGGTAAGAAAAAGAGGCAGTTTGATGTAGTTGTTAAGGTGCTGGATTAGAAACTATGAATTCTAAGCATGAAAGCCAGCTGGGTGTTATTGGGCCACTCACAGTCTCTCAGCCCAACTTACATCACAATGTTGATATGGGGTAAATAGGAGAAAATGGTATTAGATGCTTCATTGCCTTGAGTTATTTATAAAGTAATAAAGACAGGATTAAAAATTGAATGAATGAATGAATGATAGAGATAAAGAAAAGAAAAAGGGAGGGAGGGAGGGAACATTTTGTCAGGGAGGCTAAAAATGTCTCCCTCAAATACATCAAGATTCTTTCTTGCAATTTAATTAAGCTGAACTACAACAGATGCCTTGAACATATTTTAAATTAATAATTCAAGATTCTTAAGTGCTGAATAAACTTGCCTTCATTCAATAAAAATAAGTAAATTAAAAATAAAGCCAGGCAAAGAATCATATTCACTAAATTGTCATGTTTTATCCTAAAAGAATTGCCACTCCTCCAAAGAATTCCAGAAATTTGTAATGCTTTTGTAGTACAAAATTGCTAATTTACATTTGAGATGCTTCCCCATGTGAAATTTTATTTGGTTTTGTCTTAATATTTGTTGGGGGCGGAATTACCAGTAAATCTACTCATCTAATATACAAGTTTTGCATTTTTTTGCATTGGCCTTTAATAGAAAATGAAATTCAGGAAATAATTTTGAAGAAAATATTTCAGATTGAATATATTTTGTTAATTAGAGAAAATAATGCTAAATTTTTAATTCAAATAAATATTCCTCTTAGAAGAGATTGTGCTGGGATTCTTTGAGGTGAAATAACACCATCTTAAACCAATTTCAAAATGGTATGTATGTGTTCACCTGGGAGACTACATTATTTCTGTGTCTGTCTTCTGGAAAACTCAAATGCCATAATGAAAACAGAATTGTTTGCATGTCTTTGATTAGTTTTTAAAAAGTAGTTTTCTTTATACATTTTCTTTAGAAGTTGTGTTTCTATCTTTCATGTGAATATCACATTATTGTTGTATGTTTGCAGCTGATTGGCTTGTAATTTTTACAAGAGATCAACATTCAACAGTTTACATTAGGGGTTAGTATTATTTTGATCCACCTGATAAGAGGATGTCAGGTAGAATTCAGAGTCAGAGATCATAAAACCTGTTTATGCTTTTTCTTCAAAACAGTTCAAGCTAATTAAAGGTATCATCATATCTTTTCATAGTAAATCTCTTTTGCAGTTTAAAAATGGGGCATAACTACCTAAATATAAAGTTTTGTTGTGCTTGTAGTGAGATTAAGTAAATATAAAGTACACACCAGATAATTGCATGACAGTAAAACAATATTTTATATATACTTTCTTAACAAATTTTATCTTAACATATTAGTGTGTGTGTGTGTGTATGAATATATAATTTTTGATTTATTTCAAACTTTAGTGTATTTCTTTTGCAGTACAAAGGCCACTGATTGTATGCATACTAGTCTCCCCTTGCTTTTAAAATGAATACTGGAATAAAAGATACAGCACAAATAAAATTTAGGTATTGTATCCAGGATCATTGAAACCATTGAACATTAGCTCTAATTTCATATAATCAACTAAACTCACTTACCTGAAGTGAAAAACAAACATTTCCTTTATTTTCAAGATGAATTTATGTTTTCTAAAGGCATTGCTTTTGAAAAAGTTTTCCCACCTATGTGGAAAACTATGTGGAACATTGGGAGAATGCTGTTTTTCAGATGATACATTTTGCAAACTTTTTAGAATGAGTATTTATGAGAATGTATTGCTTGATTAATTGGTTTTAGTTGATTAAAAACAATAAAAATAATAAATTGAGGCCATAGTCTTCTTCAGACTATAGGCTTCTTCAGACTGTAATCTGATGCAAATGTACCTGGCAGTAAGCCCAGAGAGCAAAATAAGACTTGTTTTGATTTAGTAGAAGATACTCATAATTTGGGGGTTTGGTGCTAATGGAAGGAGCGCAAGCATAGAATAGCCATCAAGCCAATCTTCATAGAGGTTATCTTTTCTAAGCAGACTAACCTTAATTTACAACAGGACATAGAAGAGATTTTAGAGAATTGTATCACACCCTAGCTTGAAGGCTGTGGGCAGGTTGCAACATAATTAAAACAAAACAAACTTTGTAAACAGAACCACTTGAAACACTGCATAAAAGCTCAAAAAAACCAATTCCTAATAGTTATATTTTATATACTTTTCTGGATTGCAAACAAATACAATAAGAATAAATTATATAACCCAAATTGAACTTTTGGGTATAGTGAGTAATATTTTTAAAATAAAGTGATAACATGAAGTACTTAACAATGATGGTAGCATACTATCATATACATCGCAAATAAATATGATTTTTTTTCAAAGAAATGTTATATTAGTGAAATAACATTTAGTAATACCATCTGAGAAAGTATATTATGTATACTAGAAAGTATATTATGTATATATATGAATTATATTAATGCTTAAAATTTCATGTGTTTTCTAATCAATGTGAAGTGTAATTTGATTATAGTAAATCAGTCATTGGAATATTTTCTGTCCATTGGAGATCATAGTCATAAACAAAATAGAAACTTAAAAATAAAAAAACAAAACAAAGTCATAACTATAAAACCAAAAAAGTATTCCTCAGCACAAAAATAAAAGAAACAGACTATCGGTACTTACAATCAGACATACTTCTAGCAATCTGCAGCTGTATCTTCCAGTTTGTTATAGAACAGGAAAATTGCAACTCTTCTAGATTAAAAAAATCACTGTCAAACCAAATATATTGATTCAATAAATTATCGTTCACATGATAATTGAATTTGCAAGGGCCTACTTCACTAATAATAATCTAGGAATACCAAGCTTTAAAAAAAATTTTTTTTGCTTAAAATCATACAAAATAATAATTAGTCCTTAAAATATTTTACTACTGTTTCAGATAAATATCTTTTCTGAACTCTGATAATGGCATCTGTCCTTCAGCAGCTGTGTGGGAATGCAGATTAGATTCCTGAGCAGTTTTAAAAAGCAATCACTTTTAGTAGAGTTCAATTTTATTCATACGTCTACTCCCTTATTGTTTCAGGCAGCATCTTTAAATTCTGTAGAATGTACAGTACATCTATCTCTAGAGCGGTACAAAATATTGTCCAGTTATTCACAATTGTACAGTTTTGTGGGCTTGGCAAAAGAAAAAAAGAATATAGCCGTGAAATTTCTATTTTCTAGCTTTTTCCCATTTGCAGGAGGAGAGAAAATAGGAAAAATACTGTGGAACGGGTTTTTATTGCTTCAAAATGAATTCCACCATTAAGAGTCATAAGATGCTTCAAAGCAATTTAAAAAAAACAATGATGTAATATTCAGAAAAATTTCCAAGATTTCTGCCCTTGTAATTCACCCATCTTTTCCCAATTCTGTATAACTTCTTTTTTTTTCAGATTAAATCTCCCAAAAGAGGAAAAGATAGTATGATTGTATAATACCTTTTGATTGTTAATGTTAGCAGCCCTCCACTAGATATTTGATAATGTTGCAATATTGTAGTGCACCTTAGGCAGTAACACCAAGAAAGTTTGATTGAGTGGGCAACAAAATAAAACTATCATAAAAATGGTTTGGAGAAAAAAAACAAGAAAGCAGAAAAGAAAAAGTATTGAAAGGAAAAATAAGAGAAGCAATACTACATAATCAGGATAAAATGCTTGTATGGATGAGCTCTGTTCTCTTTCCATTAAATGACTATTTCTATTAGTGGCATAAAAGATGCTCAAAAGCAAATTAGGTTTTTTGATAAATATTGTTATATATTTCCTACTGATCATTCCTAGTTCAATTCTCTGCAAAGTTACTAATCAAACGGGATCACCCACAAAATGCTGAATAGGGCTTTTAGTATTGCAGTGTTTATCAACCTCAACTACTTTTAAGATGTGTTTTGAATTCCCAAACTGGGTCTAGGACAACTGGCCGTGGCCAACTTGCCACAGTCAATTTGTCGTGGCCAACTTGCCACAGCAAACTTGTTGCAGGACAACTTGTCATGGCCAACTCACCATAGGCCAACTTGCCATGGGATAAAAGTTACAGTAATATCGAAGAAATGGTGGAGTAGAATCATTAAAGAAAGAATGCCAAAAGAGGGATGAAATGAAATGTGAATGATAAAAATTAAAAAAGTTTTATAGTAAATTAAGCTGAAGTATTGAATTGTCCTGTAGTGAGTTGTCCCATGGTGAATTGACCGTGGCGAGTTGGTCTCAACGAATTGACAGTAGCAAAATGGCTGTGGTGAATTGGCCATGGTGAGTTGGCTGCAGTAAGTTGTCCCATTCCACTCAGATTCCCTAACAAGCATATTGGATGGGGAATTCTGGGAGTTCAGGTTCACTCATCATAAAGCTGGGAAATGTTGCTGTAATGCACAAAGCTTTATTTTGCAAAGCTGATCTTTCTGTCAGTGATGTAAATCTAGGATGATTTCACCTCTGACTAAAATATTCATATTTCAGGAAGTTAGAATTTGTCATTGTAAGGCAGAGTTGTCAAACTGATGGCCCATGGGCTGGATGCATAATGCTCAGGGCACACCCCCCCAGCTCTGTGAAAGGGAAAAGTGTCACAAAACATAATGTGACAGCAACATGACGCCATGAGTTTGACACCCGTATTATAAGGCTTCTCCTGATGATTGGTTGAAAGGACTCACATATCTAAATTAATTTTTACAGGATAGTCCTATAGTTCAAGTTATACTTACATATGTATGATTGTGCCATATTTACACCAAACAGAATACAATATCCTTAGTATTTAATTGATAAAGAATTTATTCTTCTTTATTCTGAATTTTTCTAACGAAGGATAGTTAGCTTTCAGTCTTCATTCTCACATTGCAGAAGCCTTCACTGATTGCATAATGGTTTCAAACCTATGGTGCAATGTAATATCTTACCCTAATTTCCCAGTTATATTAGAGCAGTTGCAGAATGTGATGTGTATGACTACTCTCAAAATACTAGTTTGATGGTGATGCATTAGTAGCGGGGTGACCATATATCCTCTTCTTTAGAAAGGTTAGGGTCAGATTAGTTTAAAAATTAATTATAAAAAGAAAAAGAACAAACTTGAAATTGGGCGTCAACATGATAAGGCTTGAGTAGCAGACTAAAAAAGTCACAATGTTGAGATGTCTATTAAATGGCTTCCTGGGTGCATGTACATATGCAAATTTTAAACATATGAGCTTTAAAAAAACTTTTGGAGTACTCCTGTTATTGGTCTGGATTCTTCCCATTAGAGTTATCTTAGAACGCCACTGGAAAATGTCAGCTTACAGTAATCAAATATTTATAGCGCATTTCTGAAAAGCAAAAATAAGACTGGTCATTTGCCTTCTTGAGCAAAGCAGCTCTTTTGTATTTTAAATTTTTATTTGTCGTGATCATTTTTAATACAGTCACTACTACCATTACATCAAGTACAGTTTCCAGAATTTCATATGGAAAGAAAAATAAAATAAAAATAAAATAAATAAACTTATCAGTTGCTAAAGTAGCTTTGAGATTATGCGCCAGTGAATAAACTGGAGGAAAGTGGCAATTTCTGAATAAACGAAGAAAATATTGTATTGTAAGCTGCCCAGAGTCAGATATTGAAACAGGTGGCATATAAATTTAATAAATAAAATAAAATGGGAAACAAATAATGCTGATGAGACGTTAGTCATTAATGCAATCATGCAAAATCCCAGTCATCATTAGTAACTAGGATAAAAACTACCTTCAACAGTTTACTGAAAATCTATCAAAATTAATTGTAGTCCCATTTTCTTTTTCTGTAATTGTATTTTCAGAATAGAATCTTAAAAGTAAAGTAAGAAAGAAAATTGATAGTTTCTCCTTCGAAGTAAATAAAAGGTAATGTATCTCATAAGCAACATATTCTGGTTCTGTTTAAAATTTGAAGCTGACACAGTGGAATTGATTACTTTTTCTATTCATTTTTAAATTGTTTCTCTATTACTTGTGAACTTTTTAAAATTCCTACAAAAATTAATATTTCTCCTTATACATTTATATTCATATATACTTTGCTGAATATACATGTTTTTGTAAATACTGTAATTATTTTTACAGATATTCATTTTAGATAGTAATAAAATTTGCAGGAATGAAAATTTTGAATATTTCTATATATATTGATTTAAAATGCAAAACTGTTAAGATTAACAATAAAAGCAAATCAAATTGGTGTTTCTTTTTTTTAAATAAAATTTTATTCTTTAAAAACCAAAAATATAAAACTCTCATTTCCATTAACAGTGTTTGTGTCATTGTATATACATGTTTTTCGTTTTGTAACTATACATCAATTTCTATCTTTATTCTTCACCCATTCCACCTATCCCATATCACATAATATTTTCGATTATCCTTGCCTTTTAATTCCATAGTGAATTTATCTAGCTCTGCACAGTCCATTATTTTTTGAATTAAAAATTCATCTGGTGGTACTTTGTTGCTCTTCCAAATTAGTGTTTCCAATAGCCATGTATTATTAGGACTCTGGAATAAACTATTGAGACATTTTGTTGTTGTTTGTGTTGTCTTCTTGATAGAGACAAGAAGAAAGATAGAGCTAGGATATTTCTGAGCATCAGAAAGGATATGATTGTTCGTGCTTGCACAACCAGGTTGTTTGCACAAGGAATAATTTAGGAGGAAGATTAGCTAGTTACAGTAATAACTTCAATTGCTCTAAAAAGGGAGGAGTGGAAGAATGTTAAATCAGAACAATTTCTCCTCTGATTAGACCTTCCCAATATGATCAAGTCCTAACTACTAATCCCATCATTGTCCATAAAAATTGTAAACCAATACATCTGGAGTTGGGAAAAGCTGATTTGGCATAGATAGAAGTAAGAGATTTCTGAGGTGTGTGTAAATACAGGAAGCATAATTCTCTCACACAAACACACAATGAATCAGAGCATGGTATTCTGGAGAAAGGGATAGGCATTCTTTGGGATGTTCCATCATCTCTGATATTATCTGTCTTCTGGACTATCCAGAGTAATTGGTTGAAACCTGATAGGAGTATAAACTTTCTATATGGAGCAGTCACTGTGTGTGATGTGTGTGTGTGTGTGAAGGGGGGGGGGAGAGAGAGAGAAATTGCATCATTTTTAAGTCTGTCTTCTATATTTACATTTGAAACATATTTAAAAGACAAAGATAATTCAGCAATTCAGATCAGCAAGTTGGTCCTGCCTCCCTCCCTCTGGAGAAATACAGGCTGAGTGTTTTGTATTCTAGGTACTTGGCAAGGCTTCTCCTTCCTCTGGGCTGAAGTGAGAGTTGTGCAGCTAAATGGACTGCATATAGATGATATAATTACTGTTATCTATTCTCAGAAGCTGACGATTAGAGGGTCTGTCTCTAAGAGAGGTTTTTAAAGAAGGGAGTAAACTATGTTTAAATCTTCTCTCCAACCCATACTTCCACTGCAACAATCTCTACCACAGTGTTTGGTTTTTTTTTCCTTTAAAGATAAATATAAGATAAGTACCATGAAAATATATATCTAACTTGATTAGAAGTATCATGATATGAAGTGCCTCTTGTGAACCATTGTTGTTTCAAGGGACTGGATATTATGGCAGGTGTTTATATCAGAGTTATTTGAAGAAAATTACTAGCTTGTTATTGCTAGCTTTGAATGATTGGAGTGAGAAAACCACTGCCTTAATCCATGTGAATGCAGCAAATATTGGGAAAGACGGCCATATTTCTCAGTGGAGAGCCTACACATTCTTTACAGTACCTGTACTCAACAGATTTTAGCATTATACGGTATTGATTTTTGGATTTGGGATTTCTTCCATATGTTCTTCAGATAACATATTTATACTGTATATTTAAAAACTGGCTTTCTTCTTGCCTGATGTCTCTAGTTTTCAGCAGTAATTGTAAACAAGTTATTTTATAATGTCAGTGGACTTTGTTTAAAGACTTACCTTGTTCACCAATGTGTTTGTTTTTTCATGTAAAAGGAAAGTTTTAAAAATTGTATGTGTTTGTCTAGCGAATTAATACTGGAGGAGATTTTAGTAAGAAAATTCTTGGCTCAACTGTCCAGAACTACTGTTATTTATTTCTTTGTACAAATTCTCCAAACATTGCAGATGAAAACCTCAAACTATTATTCAACAATTGTCAGACAGCGTAAGAGCTGTACTTTCAAAGATCCATCAGAACAATGAACATAGGTCAAGCTTTTAAACACAATAATACAAACCAGTTTTTATCAGAAACTTCTCAAACTCCCAGTGTTTTAAATTCAGAGCTTTTCCTTAGGAAAATAATTCTTAGCAAGAAGTGCTAATTTGGTCACAAAATTACTCTCATGAACTTGAAATGCATTAGAACAAGGCATTTCCATTACGTTACATATTTATGGTGATGCAGTGGTTAGACTGCAGTACTTCTGCTGACGGCTGGCTATCTGCAATTTGAGTTAAAATCTCACCAGGCTCAAGGTTGACTCAGCTTTTCAGTCCTCCGAGGTGGGTAAAATGAGGACCCAAAATTATTGAGGGCAATATGCAGACTCTGTAAACGGCTTAGAGAGGGCTGTAAAGCATTGTAAAGTGGTATATAAGTGCTATTGCTATTTTAGGCACATCTTTTCCGTTTTGTCAAAAACAGTTGGGTTGGAGCCCAAGCCAGAAAGTTGGGGTTGTGCTAACTAAAAGAAAGTTAATTTTAATGCATGGATACTGTGAGTAGTGATGTCTTACTTCTGTTTCTTCCCTCTTTCATGCTTAGGTGTGTCTGAGAACCTACTCACAACGGGAGTTCTGCAATGCTCACAGCCGTCTGTGGTTCTCTTGGCAACCAGTGCTCAGAGACACCTTGTTCTTCTCCAAGCCACTTGGAGCTGCAGCCTCTGCAGACATATCAACCTCATACCAGCCCAGAAAGTGGGGGAGATTTCCCATCCCCTCTGCAACCCACAGAACTCCAGCACTTGCCTTTGACTGCACCTGACACGGAATACTCGGATAATAGTGGTTACGAACTGCATGGGTCTTCAAGGGTAGATCTGGACAGCGAAAGCCAGCTGCCACCTGGGTCATACTCTAAGCTTTTACAAGCAACACCGGATATGTCTCAGCATTATGAACCTTGGTTTAGACCTACACATTCAGGCAATCCCACTGATGACAATAATGTCAATCCATGGTGGGATCTCCATGCTGGATCTAGCTGGATGGATCTTCAAAGTGGTCTCCAACCACCAGGCCACACAAGTGGGCTGCAGCCAGCATTGGGTGGCTATGGTTCTGCAGAACATCAACTCTGTGGTCCACCTCATCATCTGCTGCCTTCAGCACCACACCTCATGAACCAAGAAGTTATTAAATCGCTGGATTCTACTCAAGAGCCTCATCCAATGGAGCAAGCTGGGGATAGTAGTGGAAGACCAAAAAGCTCAAGGCGTTCAGTAACCCGGAGCTCTGGCCAAGCTGCTTGTCGATGTCCTAACTGTCAAGAAGCTGAAAGGGTGGGCCAGTGCCCTGACAATTCCAAAAAGAAGCATCTCCACAACTGTCATATTCCTGGTTGTGGCAAGGCATATGCCAAGACATCCCATTTGAAGGCTCACTTGAGATGGCACAGTGGTGACCGTCCCTTTGTCTGCAATTGGTTGTTCTGTGGAAAGCGCTTCACCCGCTCTGATGAATTACAGAGGCACCTTCAGACCCATACAGGAACCAAAAAATTCACCTGCCCAGTTTGCAACCGAGTCTTCATGAGAAGTGATCATCTAAGCAAGCATATGAAGACACATGATGGTGCCAAGGAAGAAGCAGAAGGAGAGGCTAAAACTGGAACAGAGGTTCCTGCTAAAATCAAACGGGAACCTGAGGGAAGCACTTCAAGTGCTACTTCTCAATCTAATTGAGCCTTTTTCTTTTCATCTTTTCTCAAGGATGTCCAGCCCTTCCCATCTCTCTATAATGGTCAATCCTGGGTCTGTAACTTCCTACTCATGGCTATAGGATCAATCCATCCTCTGGCATGAACATTAGTCTGTCCTCAAATGCAATGTTATTTATTTTGTAGGAGGAAAGGGTGATATTGTTGGGACAATTTGGAAAGTTCAGGCCTTTAGCAGCTTTGGGGTGGGACTTCATATTGTTCTTTTGTTTAGGGAATATAGGAAGATACTGTTAAAAGAATAGTTAAGGAGGTGGGTGGGTTAAGTGGCACCTTGAGACAGTTACAAATGGAGGGATGCAGTCCTTGCCTCCTTCCATTTGAATGTTAGGTTTCATGTTTTTGCTATATACAAAATCACAAAAACATACAAGGGTTATAGGGGAACCTCATTCTTTAGTTTAAGATCTTAGAGTTTTAGGGGTTTGAATATTAACCATCCCAAGTTTGGTTCCAATTTAGTAGATAACATGGTAAATCCAGTTTAATGCAAAATGTCAACCACACTTCATGGGGATTTTTTGGGAGGATCATGATAGAATTCTTGGCTTGCATCTCAAACAGCTACCTCACTCTGTTCCCAAAGCAGAGATCTTAGACCATATCCTTGACTATGGATACAGGTGGCTCTAAAAGTAGATTAGCTTTTTTATGGCAGTTGGTGACACATGTAAATTACTATAATATGGAATAACGTAATTCAAACTTTAAATTTTCCTGAAGTCCCAACTGAAATATACATTTATATATGCCTTTGGTACTAGTATTTTGCTTAGATTATGTAATCTAAGATAGGTTTTCTAAAAGTGTTTATATTTTCAACCAAACACGAAGCATCTGGTCTCTCCAGGAAGTATGACCATTTCCTTTACTTAGGAGAAAAAAGAATGAGAAGATAGAGAAATGTGCAAATTGAAGGAACTGGAAAATGATTTTTTCCTGCCTCTGAAAAAAGACAACTGAATATTTTTGGGAATAGGGCAGGATAGAAATACCATATTTTCTCATAATTAATATGATGTTAATATCTAGAATGCTTTCTTATGGTTCCACAGAAATTCCACAGAAATGAGAGGATTTCCGTAATACAAGGAAGAAAATCCATTTTGTGTTGATTGAGTAGAAATGGCTAGCATTTTTTCTGTACACACACTTCAAAAATGTATGTCTTCTCAGTCCTCCAAACCTTTTCCCCTACTTCACTATGCCTTTAAAGTTTCATTGAAGGGAAGTATGTACTAAAGTTGTGGGTTAGAACTCAGTTTCTGATTGCCTCAGGGCAAATTCAGCAATTAAGGGTGTGCTTTTTTTGTTTTGTTTTTTTGTGTTCTACATTAGATGGCAAACTAGTTCAACACATGAATTGGTTATAGTAAATTGAGGCTATCTTTCACTTATGTTAATACTGTCTTGATTTCCAGCTGTGTAAAAAGTACTGACTCACAAATTTAACCAGGTTCTACAATTAAATCAGATCTGATTTAAGATCTGATCCTAGAACAATTTTTGTTTCAGCTGTGGCCTTTATATCAGACATCATATGCAATTTTTTGCAAATTGCAATGATAGTACATGTTGTTCAAGGAAAATAATATAAGTATTAAAAAACCTTATTTGTACTTGTTTTTTTAATTTGGATAGAAATATGCAGATTTCTGCTCAGAAAATGAATGTGGAAGGGCTGCACCATACTGTATACTCTGGATTGCTAGTAATTCTTTTTGAGCCAGGTAAGTGTTTGAGGTATATTTTCACGAATGAAGGCAAATATACATGTCCCAGGATAATGTTGCAGGATTCAATCTGGGTCGGTCACTGGGGCCAGAGGTTTAGCCTTCCGAGCTTCCAGACTTGTGCTGGAGCCCATCCTCAGGGAACTTCTGTCTCACCAGAATGTTGCTTTGGGCTATTCTATAGTATTTACGTGATGCCAGATTGTGCCTAGCTTTTTAGTTGTTGAGTGGGGAGTTGATGGCCGGTTAATGGCAGGTTATTTAGTCATTGGCTGTTGTTGACTTGTGCTGCCAAGTCCTTAGCTCCTAAGTACCTGATAAGTTGGTGGTAAATCAGCACTTCTGTTGACTGACAAGGGTCCTGCTGGCAAGGGGCCGGTTTCCAGGCTTCAGTTATTTCCCTGACTACTATTCTTGCAATCTGGTGGGTAGCTTTCTCCTTGTGTGTCCTACATAGCCATTGAGGCATTGTATGAATTTCCCCTGTGACTATGATTGTCTCTGTGACTTGCATGAATATGACTATATAGGACAGATGAGGAGGAAGCTAAGCATCAGATTGCAAGAACACAAGGGAGCTATAAGGTGAGAAGACCTGAACTCATTGGTAGCCTTACATTGTAATGAACAAGGATGTGCATTCAATTTTGCAGCTACTAAGATTGCTGGTCAAACAGGTACAAAAGTAGCCAGGAAAATGATTGAAGCCTGGAAAACAGGCTCCTTGTCAACAGAAGTGCTGATTTACCACCAGCTTATCAGGTATTTAGAAGTCAAGGACTTGGCAGCACAAGTAAATAACAGCCAATGATTTAATAACTGGCCATCAACACCTCAATCAACAATTTAAAAAAACCACACACAACCAGGCGTCACATAAATAGCTGAAAGCACATATTCTGGTGAGAGAGAAGTTCCCTGAAGAGGTTCTAGCACTAGTCCAAAAGCTCAGAAGATTAAAACTCTGGTCCCAGTGACCAGAGGTATATTTTGCACAAAAAGCAATATCCAGTGTCTTTGTGCCCATCTCTTAATCTCTCAGCATTGAGCTTACCATAAATAGTAAGACTGGTTGATATTTAAAATATTTTTTAAGATCAAAATTTGGAAGTGTACTTTGAACACAGTTGTCTTCACTAAAACAACTGCATTAACTGTCCACAAAAAACCCAAAACATTTCCCCCACAGTTTTGTAGTTTTTCTCTGTAAAACTTAATCAGTTTTACTGTTCCAACTGATATTGTAATCCTCTAATTATATTCTATATGATAGTGAAGTTTTATAGGCAAATCTGATTTAGGATAATTTACTCAAGAATCTCCTTTAAACCACCTCCAGTTTGTTTCGGTTCTTCAAAGTAACTTCCTACACCTCACAATCTTAGCATTTTTCTTCCTCATTAATGACCCCACCTGGGAAGTTCAACCACACTGCCTGTTACCCAGTGGGGATTTAAATTCGTGCACTTTCTGGCTGATGGCAATGCTCTTGGCTGCTCCTGCCCTTCCTTCCTGCACAGTATGCTGTGCACTTCATACTATTGGCAGAAGGGAGAACTTTTAAGGAAAAGAGCAAAATCACATGGGATCTCATGCAGCCTAATAACATGAAGGTGTCCAGACATGTCCAGGCCAGAAAACAAGGGAGGAAGGCAATATCTAACAACTATTGCTTGGGAAATGCTCATTAAAAATTTAACTCGGCCCAAAGAAAGAATCCTTCTATTTTTTTCCAAGAGAGGGGAAAATATTGGCTCTTTTAATGTGCTCTCTCAGTTCTCCCAGCATTAGCAATAAAGTTTCTGGCTGCAGTTATAACATTTACAAGAAGTTGCAGTTCTAACTTTATAAGTTTTGATCTATTAAACTTTAGCTAGGAAAGTGCAAGTTAGTGATACCTAAAGAAGATTATTTGCATGGTGTTCAACGAAACTTTCTTCCTACTAACCATGGCAACTACTGACAACAGATTTCACAGACAGAGTATGTTGCAGAGAGGGTAGAGGGAGGGAGAGAGTAAATAAAGTGGTTAATTTAAGTACTGAATTTCAGTTTAATGGCACTCCAGAAATTAGTATCAGATGAAATCCTGTAAACTCAAATTTATTAGCTATTAGGCTTTTATGAGGAAATTGTTCCGAATTTTATATGCCTATGTGAGGAAGTTCTACCACAAGGACAAGACATTATGCATATGTTGAGAGACTCCCTAATTTTCCTCCTTGCTTGTGACAGAATGCAGATATTGAAGTCAATGAATTTATACACTTCCCTTACTTTAAATGTCTGAAATTAAGTTAGAGATTCTCTTGAGATGAGAGGGACAACACGCCCTCCTCATTGTTGCCTTTTACTTTCTGAGACTGATTACTTCAAGGACAATATCCCAGACAAAGACCTTATAAGCCTAAACTTTGCTGATGTTTTCTTTTCCTGAAAAGCTTTCTAGTGAAAAGCATTTCTGAATGAAACATACAGTGAGACTCATGATCACACTAGAGTGGTCATCTAAGGTGCTTGTGTGCTTATTCAAATTCTGGCACAATGTATGAGTTTGACAATCCTCATGTGCCACTTAATATTTGAAAATACATCTTTCTCTTTCTGTTGGACACAAACTTGGTTAAAAAAAATTCTTCACCTACTGTGTCTGTAGAAAAAACAAGTCCAGATTCTTCACTTCAGAATACATTACTGCTTGTCTGGCTCCAGAAATAAATTGCCTCTGTCTTTATAGCGTCCTATCCTCTATTCAAAGAATTATTCATGTTCAAATCTGGTTTAAAAAATAAAGAACAGCAGAAAAGATTGAATCTGCCCTTCATCTAAGCAGCGTATTGACTAACAAATTGGCCACTTGGTCAAAGGCTTCTTCATTATGGCAAGATTACATGATCATATTTATTTTTACATATATGCAATATAGCATATATGTAAGAAAGGCCTAATAATGAAAAAAAACTGTCTCTTGCCCTTTTTTTGTTTCTAAGTGGCTATCTTATAAAAGTGACATTTCATTTTCTGGTAAAGGCAGACAGTTATGCACTAAAGAGTAGTAGGCCTACATGTCTCTTGGGATATGCAGGATTGTGTGTGTACAGGAGAAACTTCATTCCTTTGTGGAAATCCCACAAGCAATGGCTGCATCTGCCGGGTGCATTTTGTGCAACTTGCTGTCCATTGAGTGCCTGCCAAATGCCTAAGACACCTGCTCCTTTCCCACACCCACTTCTCTCTCGCCTGCCACTCTCTTTGCCCCGGGGAGAGCTGATGCAGGCAAGAGGGAGGTGGGAAGAGTTCCCAAAAGCCAGAGAAGCAGGCCCAGCAAGGATTCCAATGAGATGGCCCAATTGTGTGGGGCAAAAAAGGGTGTGTCGCAGCACCTGTCTCCTGTACAAACCGGGCCTTACATTTTAATTTAACTTTTCTGTAAAAAAGAAAGCTGAATGTGTGAGCTCGATATGAAGCACTTCAGCTAGTGTTTTGTAAGGATGGTTTGCAAGTATTATATTCATTTGATATTGAGACTTCTTTCCTAATCTAGGGGGGTTTTGTCTGAATTTCTTGCCCCCTCCACTTTTAGAAGTTGAGACACATTACTTTTTGCAAAAATGTGGCCATTACAAGCCAAAAGATTGCTTTTTTGTTTTCTTGGTCCTTCCTACCCAAAAGATTTATTTTAAAACAAAATAGGTTGCATTATGTACTAAATATTATTGCAATTATAAACTCACCCCACCCAAGTCCAAACATCACTAAACAGTTGAACAAATAACAACAGTACTTCAAATGCCAGCTGTAGGTGTGCAAAGAAATTAAAAAGGAAGGGGGATGAAAGAAGAAAGTAAATGCAAAACAACCACAGAATACAGATTTAAAAATCTTGCTTCTGCTCTAAGTGGAAGTTAAAGCCTTGGAGTTGGTGCTGCAAGATCTGCTGTTTACCCCAAACCTCCCCCCCCCCAAATAAAGATACATTTTTAGCCCTTGGCATCATAACATGTAATACTAAAGCATTGTTCTAGCGTTACCAGAGTTCTCCTAAGTGACTTTTTATTTAACATCCCATCTACAATTTCTGGGCTGTAGTTCAACTCACTGAAGAACACCTATCTGGGTTCTGGTTGAAGCAAAGAGTTTCATAACATCAGTTACAACAATTAGCAGTTCTAGAACTATAGTGAAAATACTACTACCATATGATAAAACAAGACAGTGCGGATTTATTATGTGTGGTATCATATATGGACTAACAATATAAGTATTTCACCTAGATTAGTACAACATCATACAATATGTTTAAAAGATCTCTGTTCAAATACCAATGTCTAGGCCCTCTAAGCATTGAAGCACTGCATCGTTATATTAAGAAGTGTGGGTTTTAAATGCTAATAGGATTTTTTTCCCTTCAAAATAAAATCCAAAGTCTTCAAATTCAGAAGAATGGCACTCATTATTACAGTAGCAATAGTTTCCTTTATGACTTGTTCCATTCCAGTTTTTATGTACATAAATCTTTGAGGGGCCTAATATGGACCAGTAGGTGGAGGAGTCAATAGAAATGCTGTATATAATACATGATGGAGGTTTTCTTTAAATTATAATTAGAGGAAATATTATTAATGAGATCTGGAAATTATCTTTTTAAAAAGTATCAAACTCTAGGACATTCAGTTCTAGAACAATATCTGACAGCTACAATATCCTGCCTGACATATTTTATCCCAAGGTTTTATGTATGCTTTGATCTAATGGAGTAAAGCTCTGTTAAAATATGTATCTGTAATTCTCCTTGGCACAAATAGATAATGAATGCATCTTACCACTGAATGGAATCTCCAAGCTACGTAACCAAATAACTGCAATCCTTTCAGCTGAGTTCAAAAAAATTACCTGTAAAGAAAATGCCTTGATCTAGTTCTTGGGTTGTCAACATACAGTTTTACATATATTTTTGAAATCCCTTCCAGGGAATGGGTGAACTGTAGCTTAAAACATGGAAAGAACTAGCAGAAGAAATATGGAAAAAGGAACAAAGAAATGAACTCATTCCATTGCAGTAAAAGGCCATTTGTAAAATATATCAGATTCTCCTGGTTTGACTCTTTTTATCCCATTTCTTGCTTGTTAGATCTGACCGATACTTCATGGATCTAATTTTCCAAGGCTTGCCTTATCATTTTTTTTGTTAAATACAAACAGTGAAAGGAAAGGGTGAGTGAACAAAGAGCAGCAGGGATTATTGGCAGTTGAAATATGGCACCTGAAATACAGATAGTCCTGAACTTACTACTAGGGGCCATTTGAAGCTACAACGATCCCCAAGAGTTATTTATGACACATTTCCAATAGGTATCTCCCCCTGAGGTCATGTGACCACATTTTGGTGCTCAGCAACTGACCTGCATTTACAGCCTTTGGCAGCTTCCTGCAGTCATACAGTCATGATTTAAACTTTTTTTTTCTGGAAATCAGCATTTTCTTCCAGTTTCTCACAAAACCATGGCCCATAGAGAACAACAGATTCACTTTACCACCACCACATTGGCTTAACAAGCACTGTAAAGATTGTAAAATCAGGTCAGCCACATGATGATTTGCTTTATGACCATCAAAACTTATAACTATAATTATGAGGGTTAAATATGATCGTAAGTTGAGGACTATCTGTATAGATGCCAAACCTGAACTCCATGCAGCTGCAAGAGCCTTGGGTGCTCTCCCTGACCATCATTTCAGAAGTTGTTCCTGAATTATAATGTTTAATGTGATGGACAGGAAAACTATTGAATGCATGGAGAATTTGTTAAATGCATTTCATTACATTTTGAACAATGTGACAAAGACTCAGAGCAGCACTGAACCCAAAAGAAGAAGTGTGTTCCTGCTTTATAGTTAATTCATTTACAGGGCAGAATAGAGGCTCTGTGATATTTTTTCTCTGCCTTCAGTGAATTCCCAAGTTGCTGAACAGAAAAGGGATCAGGTGAGAAGTATTGTATATTTTCCAAAAGTAATTTCTGTTTGGATTACTTCCAGGCAGCATAATATAGGCAGAGGAACCTTACTTATCTCTGTGGGGAAGTGTTCAATAGAGTTTACATAGACCAAACTAGTAATCACAGTTTCTGCAAGCCTCATTGAAGCCAAGAGGAAATTCTTTTGTCTCCTGCCAAATAGTGTTGTATTTTGCCAGTGCTCTTACTGGAAAAAAACTGAAGTAGATCTGGATGCAGGAGTTTTTCCCAACCTTTCGTGCAAGGTGGTGTCATATCCAAACATTTCTAAATGAAACTATAACATCTACACTGTATAAAGAAGGGTAGGAAATGCTTTAAAAGTAGTCTCTTTGAAGCCAAGTTCTCATCTGAAGACTTCATAAACTGTCTATTTAGTTTTCTTTACTACAGTGTTTTGCCCCATTTTCATTATCCACTATCTATTTCAGTTTTTTTTATGGAAGACTCTTAGGTGTCAACCAGCAGCAATGAAAATGGAGACTGGAAACAACACCAGAAGGATGTAGAGCAAGCAGTGGACATCCTTGTGGTGGAGGTGGCTGCTAGATTGATGGCAGACTCCCCCTCTCTCCCTTGCTCTCTGCTCTCCACCATCCATCTTTTAGTTATCACATTTTATGTATTTATTCTCATTTGTGTCTTTGTCATTGTTTACTTCATTGTTCTATCATTCTGTTTATGTGCCTTTTCATTTTTCCTCCTTTTTATTATTGTAAGCCGCCTAGAGTAGTGCTGCTCTAGGCAGCTAATCCCATTTTGTTTATTTAACAAATATTTAAAAACATTTCCCCAACCTTCCTTACCCAGATCCTGTGTGCAGAGCCTGACTTGAAAGCATTAGAACAGGAAAACGTTACAAACAAGGATAGATTGCAAAACTTCTGATGTTAGTGAAGATAAGGTGAATAAAGGTTCTTGCTAATTAGGTCTGAGAATAGAGTGAACTGTGGTGTGCAAATTGTTTTCAATTTTTTTTGCTATCAGATAGTTATAGCTTTATTTCACAAGCAATTCTTTAGCTTACTTTTTACAATCCAATATTTTCTTCTAAATAAGTCATGACTTGAAAATACTGAAATGTAAGTTGAATAAAGTACATGTTATAATGTTTAAATCTCCTCCTCCTGTGTTTCTAAGTATTGTGTTTTTCTCTTTTTTTCTGTCATCATGGTCTTTCTTATTATAGATGGTCACCTTCCCTCCAAATTAACAAATTGAAAAGTGAAGTGTTACCGAAATCCCATGATAATATGTAGAAAAGGGGGCATAGGAATAGATATGTGTAAGGGAAAGGTAAAAGACTACTTAATGGCCTCAACAGATATCCCCAAGAATATCTCCAGAGGTGTTGAAATTCCATAAATATAAATAAGATCATATTTGGAATCTTTTCCTAATTGTATCTACCCACCTACCAGAGAGGGAGGCCAGATATGTTACAGGTACCCTTCATCAAGGAAATCCACCTAGTTGGACCAAGAAAAAGTTATGTCTTTGGTGGTTCCCTACCTGTGGACCATCATTCCCATGGAGATAAGACTGGCCCCCATCTTGCTACTCTTCCAAAAGGCCCTGAAAGTGTGGTTTTGCCACCAAGATCCTGAGTTGATATGGAGCCGATCAAATGTTGTGTTTGATCGCTGTGGCAGGAGGGTGGGGTGTGTTGGATTTGTATTTGGGATTTTATTCATGTAAGCCCCCCCAGAGCCATCACAAGGGAATTAAATTTAATAAAATAAAATGTTTTAGATGAAAGTATGTATTAACAGAACAAGCAAGGTAAAAGTGGGGGCCTTGAAATTGTCTCCTATGGCAGTTGTATCATTTGTTCCATGAGGGATACCATTAAAAGCATAGTAAAAGACATTAAGACACATGAATTTTGTTTTTTGAGCATTCATTTCATTTAGAATGAAACTGATAAAAACAAGGTGTTTTCCTCTTAAAGTTTCAGGCCATATAGCAAACACTTTGGGTTGGATGCACTTTACCAAGTTCTTCCAAAGGGAGATGCAGTTACCTCATTAAATGAAATTAATTCCCATCTTATAATTGACATCAGAGTGGCTTCCTTCATGCTTGGATGTTCTGGTCTCTTTCTGCTGCAGCCACAAAATTTGTTGCAAAGGATTGTTGCTACGGAAGAATGTTGGACCATCCAGCCAGGGGTGTCAAACTCGTGTCATCACGTAGTCACATGATGTATCATGACTATTCCCTTTCACTAAAATGGGGTGGGTGTGGCCAGTATGTGACACATCCAGCCCATGGGCTGCAAGTTTGATACCGCTGATGTAGGGTATCATTGGAGGGGATACCTGGTATGCCCTACCTTCCAATTGCTAATATCCAAGTGATGGAAAATCAGTAATGGGCAAAGGAATCACACTTGCAAGAGGATCAAGTGTTTATCCATTTGGTATCTTGATGAGCACACCAAATCCTTATTCTGAGGTAAAGAGTCAGGGTTTGGGCACAAAACCAAAAGGTGAATCCAGAAATACTTGTCCACCTGCATGTCTGGCCAGAAAGCACAAGCTCCAATTCCATATCAGATCTCCGTGTACACTGTAGGTTCAACAAGTGAGCACACCAGTTCTAGTTGTAACATAAGTTTTAACAACTGTACTTGGAACAGTTGTCTCAAGATTTACTTCGTTTTCATGATGCTTCTAGAAATCTAGGGACAGAAAAGCAGGTTGTTTGGAAGAACTATGTCTCTATCATTTGCAAACTTCCTGGATTTGCAAACACGGATGAACTTTCATTTTTATTTTATGAAAAAATATCAAAAGAAAGGAGGGACAGAAGAGCTGTGTTATATCTTCTGACTGGTAATGGTTGGGGCCCCGGTCTGTTAGATCCTATCAAGCCTCAGCCATAGAAGGTGGCTAGGTGACTTTGAGCCAGTCACACTCACCCAACCTATTTTGCAGGGCTGTGGTTGTGAAAAAATGGGGAAGAGCACTATGTATGTCCCTTTGAGCCTTGTACAAAATGTGGCATAAAAAACTAATGAGTAAAGAATAAAGCATTCTATTGACTGAATGCTTCAGAATAGCTCACTATTTGACACATAGTTTTATAGTTTTAGTCCTGTGTTGTGGTGTTATACTGAAGATCACTGACTGCTCTAAAGCTGAATATTGGAAAAGTTGTTTCTTCTGAATTATCTCAAGAATCCTGGGATTACTTAGAAACTTAATTTAGGGTTACTTATTAATTTAGAAATCAAAATCATCATCTTACTATTTTGGCATTGAGTGGGACACTTGTTCTTGGGTTTTTTTCATTGTTTAACACCCAAACCTATCCATCTTTAAGTATTCATAGAAAATTGAAAAATAAATAGGAAGATTAGGGTTAAGATTTGTACCCTGTGTGAATTTCTGTGAAAAAAGCAGGATGATGGTACTGAACAACAGAGAAGCCTTAACTTAGCATGACACAAGAATTTGAAAAAAGCATTTCAGGTTTTTGGATGGGTGGGAAGGGAGACAAAGGAAATTGCTAATTTAGACATAGATTGTATACATACATACAATCTTTTTTTTTTAATTCATATTTATATCCCGCCCTTCTCCGGAGACTCAGGGCGCTTACAATTTTGGAGCACAACCCAATGCGCTCAGCAATAGCCTTCCTTCCATTGTATATGCCTGCTTATTACTAAGCGGCATTTTTACAAAGTCAGCTTATTGCCCCCAACAATCTTGGGTCCTCAATTTACCTACCCCAAGAGGATGGAAGGCTGAGTCAACCTTGAGCCTGGTGGGATTCGAGCCTGCAATAATTACAGGCAGCTGGAACTAAGTGCTAGGCTATTAACAACCTGCACCACCAAGGCCCTTACATACAATCTTAACTTATCATGTAATTAATTTGAAAAGTGGCAATTGCTTTTACCTAGACTCAGTAAGACTATATATTCTTGTCCATTCAAAATATAAAAATGATGGAAGAGTTGGGGAATTTCCTCATTGCAATTTGTGGGTGCAAACTGGATGAAGACTACTGCCCCCCTCTCCCAAATACCATATGCCAGAGTCCTAATTCAGATATCTCCACATCTACTCTGGGATGGTTTTGTTAGATATTTTTTTTCCTCCAATATTTCCCATCCAGCTTTGGGAGACTGCTCAAAGCAAAGAGATCATTCTCTTGATTGAGCTGGTTGATAATGACTTCATCTCATGCAGTAAAAAGTGTATTATCCAGGCTTAATGGAAAAAACTATTGAGAGTGACTGGAAATATGCATCGTGCAGTTCTGCTTTAAACCTTTTCTAGTTGGTGGTAATGTATAATGTGTCAGTAAGCATTTAAAAAGTGGCAAAGGAATCCATAGGTAGGAACCAGTGGTGGGATTCAATTTTTTTTACTACTGGTTCTGTGGGCGTGGCTTGTGGGTGTGGCAGGGGAAGGATACTGTAAAATCTCCAGTCAGAGGTGGAGTTTGCCAGTTTTCAAAACTACTCAAAATTTCCACTACCGGTTCTCCAGAACTGGTCAGAACCTGCTGAATACCACCTCTGGTAGGAACCAAAACTAAGATTAAACTAAAAAAATTAAACCTGGAAAGGATGGAGGGGAACATCCTATGAGTTAAATAATTTTCTAATATAAGCAGTGAGGGGGCTCTCCAAGGTAACATCTTTTCATACTGTGGCTTCACCACCTTCAGGCTCCAAAGCAATCTGAAATCCACCTCAATCTTTTTTTCTTCTACTGATCTCAGAATCTGAAGATCATGCAGGGACTACCATGTCATTTGATATTCCCTCCAACAGACCAGTAGGAGAATGCAAACTTCAGCATTCAGTCAAACCACCACTATCTGGAGCCGCTGTAACTTCTCAGTTATAAAAATCCTGTCATTTGTATTCTATAAACAAATGAATGCATGCTACCTTCTCTCTGTACACATTAGGAATGTACCAACTGTGAGTCTTCCCAAACATGCTTTTTCAAAAAGCAACTGGCCTTTCTTTGTTTTTCCTTGAAAACATTTTGCTTCTCATCCAAAAAGCTTCTTCAGTTTTGACTGAATGGATGACTGAGAATCTTCATAGACATTTACCTATTATGAGCATTTCTCTCAGAAAATCTGGGTGATTGCTGCTAAAAGAGTCACCAAGCCATCTTTTTCTTTTAATTTTCAACACTCTCTGTTGTGATATTAAAAGAGCAACTTGTACGCATCTTTGCAGCCAGGCCCTTTTGTCAGTAGCTATAACAATAGTTACATATGGTGGTGGGGCAGGAGTATATTTTTAAAAAATGTCAACATGCAGTTATCAGGAAACTTAAATTCTCTGCAGAGAGATAGAGTAAAGTAGAATAGATAGGTGTCCAGAAATGGGTGAGACAAGTGTTCCTATCAGTGGAACAATTCACTAACAACAAATTCTGAAGAGTTGCAACATTTCAAAGACAAGAATAGCTTCCTGAGAGCATCACTGTGCTTAGTGACATATACCATGATGCTGCAATGCCAATTCCATCCCTAAGTTAGTCTAATAGGTTATAAGAATCTTGAGGAACAAGAGGGACATAAGCAAGACAGTGATCGGATAAATGACACGTGTGTCAAAGCAGAAATGTAATCTGAAAAAAACATCTCAGATATGATCCTCCCTAGTTCGCTTGTAGATAAAGATAGGGAGGGGGGAGTTTTCAGACTTACAAGATTCTGTTACTGTAACCCTGTAATAAAAATAGTTTTAATATTCATAATTTTGGTTTCCTAAATTTGGTCTACCTCAAAGGGCCAAGTCTTAAACACGTATAAGCAACATTATGATTGAAAGTATGAAAATGTAAAGCTTGTTTTCCAACTTTACATTATATGTTTCATCATCTGGGCATCTTTGTGATTAAGAAAGGACGCCAATGCTTCAGTGACAAAGGAAAAGTCACTTTGCATGTCCTTTAAAAAACACAGTTTTCTTTTAACAATACTTCTGATATTTTAAACACAGAGTAAATATTGTATATAAACTGGCTAATATGACATTTAAAAGTCACCAAATAATTACATAAATATATATGCGAGGGTGGGTGGGTATATGTGTACAATCCTCAAAAAATATTTAAAAACAAATACACATTCATCCATGAGGTCCCACAGACATAATATCAATTGTAAGCCAAACAATACTTGTTTAGCCACAATTATATTTTTCATGCAAGTTCACATTGCTAAAAGGTATTCATTTGTCATGATGTGTCCATAACTACAAAGATCAGAACAGTGCAAGCAAGAGTTTCCCTGAGACAGTCTATGGAAGCAAAAGTTGGACTCTTAAGACATAGGGTGGAAAGAGTACAGGTAGTCCTCAACTTATGACCACAATTGAACCCCAACTTTCTGTTAACTGAGATATCAGTTAAGTGTGTTTTGCCCCCATTTTATGACATTTCTTGCCACAGTTGTTAGGTGAATCACTGCAATTGGTAAGTTAGTAGCATAGTTGTTAAGTGAATCTGGCTCCCCCATTAACTTTGTTTGTCAAAAGGTTGCAAAAGGTGGTCATATGACCTTGGGACACCATAACCATTATAAATAGGAACTAGTTGCCAAGGATCTGAATTTTGATCACATGATCATGAATATGCCACAAAGGTGGTCATGCCCCTGGTGGAGACGGACTCTGAGGGAGAGGAGGAGCAGCCGACAGGGAGTGGAGGTGTGGCTCCAGAGGTTGTGGAGGAGGCTGGGGAAGGGCAGAGGCCGGCTGAGCAGTCAGAGGAGGACCCAGGCCCATCCCCTATCCATCCTAGGGCACACAGGGAGGAAAGGATCAGGGAGAGATGTGGTCTACTCCGGAGGAGAGGGCCTTGATCCTCTTCATGGGCTGCAGGTATGAGAACTGCATAGGAGTTTGGACCTACGTACTGGCAAACACTGGAAACAAAGTGTATTTTATTTTGGTCTGAAGTTATCTTGGTTGGCGTCCTTCCAACAGACTGTGCCTTGTTATCTCCTTGACTTTGGTAAATACTTCTCCTGTTCCGTTGTGGAAATTTCGTCATTGTAGTTTGCTTGGTTTTTTATTTCACCTCTATCTGCTCATTAAATTCGGGCTATATTGCTTTCTTTTGAAGACTATTTTTAGTACATTTCATCTCCAACTGAGTATTATTGAACAGTGGGGCCAAGTTGGAGGCATTAAAGGACATTTATTTACATTTTGGATTTTGTTACATTTGTGGTACACTCTGGGTCATCACAAAAGGTAAGAACTGTTAAAAATGGTCACCAGTATCTTTTTTCAGTGCTGCTGTAACTTTGAACACTCACTAAATGAACTTCATAAGTCAAGGACCACCTGTATTCATTCACTTAAATTTTGGAGGGGATTCCTGAGAATACCATAGATAGCCAAGCAATCAAAGAAATGGATCTCAACCCAGAGTTCTCACATGTGCCACAAATGATAGATCCAAATTAACATAATTCATATACATTATATGAAGAACTGACTCCAGGAGAAGATTTTAATGCAGGAAAAGGTGGAAAGAAAAAGAAGAGGATGACCAGACAAGATGAATGAATGGTTACATGGCTGTGAGTGCACTGGAAAGAAAAAAGTCAGGGCTAGATAGTCAGGAAGAAAACCTATCGATGTTGAATCAGGGGTGTCAAACTGGCGTCCCATGGCAGGATGCATTACAGGCAGGCCACGCCCATCCCAACTTCGCAAAGGGAAAAATGTTACAATATGTCATGTGATGACAATGTGATGCCATGAGTTGACACTATGATCTAAATGCTGAAAGTTGATACTGTCATTATCAATTTATTTACATAAAATTGAGTTAATAATAGAAGCTTTGCTTGGAATTCCATTTCTGTAAAATGTATTATATCATTCATATATAAACTAAGCCATTATGTTTGTTTTCCCATATGCCAAACCAACAAATCCTATATAACTTGATTATTGATATTTGTTAAGAAATTACAGTGAATGACCTTGTAATACAGGTAATCTTCACTTTACAACCATTTGTTTTGTGACTGTTCAAAGTTATAATGGCGCTGAAAAAAGTGGCTTATGACTGACTGTTTTTCACACTTATGGCCATAGCACATCTCCATGGTCATGTGATCCAAATTCAGATGCTTGGCAACTGGTTGATATTTATGATGGTTGCAGTGTTCAGGGGTCATGTGATCACCTCTTGCAAACACCTGACAAGGAAAGTCAATGAGGAAGCCGGATTCATTTAACAACCATGCAACTGCCCTCGGAAGTTGTGGGAGTGCCATCGCTTGAGACCTTCAAGAAGAGATTGGACTGCCATTTGTCAGAAATGGTGTAGGGTCTCCTGCTTGTGCGGGGGAGTTGGACTAGATGACCTATAAGGTCCCTTCCAACTATTATTATTATTTATTTTATTATTATTTAGACTTGTATGCTGCCCTTCTCCCTAAGGACTCAGGGTGGCGAACATTTAAAAACCGTACAAATTACAATAAAAGTGAATTAAACAACTACAAGTCTAAAGCCAATTAAAAATTAAAATTAAAATAACCCTCCCCCGGTTCAATCCAGACCAGCCTGCCGAAATAGCCAGGTCTTCAGGTCTCAGTGAAAGGAGCGGAGATCAGGGGCCAAACGGAGATCCACAGGGAGCTGATTCCATAGGGCGGGCACTCCCACAGAAAAGGCCCTAGCCCTGGGAACCGCCAGCCAACAATGTCTAACCGACGGGATCCCAAGGAGGCCCCTCCTGTGGGAGTGCCCAGGGCGATTGGAGTGTGATGCTGGCAGGAGGTATTCCCGCAAGTACCCTGGACCCAAGCCATTTAGGGCTTTATAAGTTGTTACTAGCACCTTGAAGGCAACCCGGGAGGCAACCGGCAACCAGTGCAAGTTATGCAGGAGGGGTGTAACATGGGAGTATTGGGACACCCCTATCACAGCCCGCGCGGCCGCATTCTGCACCAGCTGCAACCCCCGGGTGGTCTGCAAGGGCAGCCCCATGTAGAGAGCGTTGCAGTAGTCGATTCTGGAAGTGACGAGCGCATGAGTGACCGTTCGAAGGGCATCTCGGCTCAGATAAGGGCAGAGCTGGTGAACCAGCCGAACCTGGGCAAAAGCCCCCCTGGCCACAGCTCCCACTTGCTCCTCTAAACTGAGCTGTGAATCCAGGAGGACGCCCAGATTCCTTGCCCTATCCACAGAGGGCAACACCTCTCCCCCCATGACCAAAGATGGCACATCCACTGAGAACCGAGATGCCGGTAAGAACAGCCATTCAGTCTTGGCCAGGTTGAGCCGGAGCCTGTCACTCCCTATCCAGACCTGCACCGCCTCCAGGCACCGGGACATCACAGAAAGAGCATCACTGATTTGGTTTGGGGTGGAGATGTAAACCTGGGTATCATCCGCATATTTGTGATACCTCACCCCAAAACCACGGATGATCTCACCCTGCGGTTTCATGTAGATATTAAACAGGAGAGGTGAGAGAACCCCCTCTGCACCCCACAAGTGAGGGGCCTGGGGCGATCTCTGCTCTCCTGCCAACACCGACTGCGAGCAGCCCGAAAGGTAGGAGAACCACCACAGAACGGTGCCCCCCACTCCCAACCCCCAAGCTGCCGCAGAAGGATACCATGGTCGATGATATGAAAAGCCGCTGAGAGATCTAAAGGACCAGGACAGAGGAAAACCCCTGTCGAGCCGCCAGAGATCATCCATCAGTGCGACCAATGCTGTCTCCATGCTGTGTCCAAGCCTGAAGCCTGATTGATACAGGTCGAGATAATCAGTTTCCTCCAGGAACAATGGAAGTTGCTGCACCACCCGCTCTCGCTAAAAGCCAAGGTTGGAGACCGGACGATAGTTGTTTAAAACGGTTGATCCAGAGCAGGCTTTTGAGGAGGGTTCTGACCACCGCCTCTTCAAGGCGGTGGAAAAACCCCACCACTCAAAGAGGCATTGACAACTGCCTGGAGCCAACTGTGTGTAACCTCCTGGAGGCATAAACCAACCAGGAAGGACACGGGTCCAATAAACATGGTGGAGGACAACCTCCGCATGATCCTGTCCACTTCATCCAGGGAGACAGGGTCAAACTCAACCCAGATAGAATCAGCCAGACTGTCCGCCACTCCATCATCTGCACCCTGCCAGTCAGAGTCCAAGCCGCCCGAATCTGAGTGATCTTATCCACCAGATGTAAACTAAATTCTCTGCTCTGCCTCAGAGAGGTCCCCCTCTCCTCCAAGTGAAGAAGGGAGCGAGTGACCCTAAATAGGGCGGCAGGGCGATCATCTGCAGACGCAATCAGAGTGGAGAAGTAAGCACACCTCGCTGCTCTAATCACTTCCAGGTAAGTCCTAATATAGGCTCTTAGCTGGACACGGTCAGACTCGCAATGGCTGGTCCTCCACCTGCTCTCCAGGCATCTTCTCCACCACTTCATCCCCCGGAGCTCCTCGGAAAACCAAGGGGCCAACCAGGGTCTACGGTGAGGAAGAGGCCGCAAGGGGACAATCCAGTCAAGCGCTGCCACCAAGGTCTCAGCCGGGCTGTGGTCGAGGGAGGTGGGCAAGAACCCCAGTGCCATCTGAAACCTCTCAGGGTCCATCAGGCGCCTGGGGCGGAACCATCGTAGTGGCTCCTCATCCCAGCAGCAGAGGGCAGCCATTGGAAGACCAGCCAGCAGGAGATAGTGATCTGTCCATGATAGGGGTAGGGTAACGGTGACCCACCCCCCAGATCACTACACCACCATCCCAAGACAAAACAAGGTTGAGTGTGTTCCCCTCATGAGTGGCCCCTGAATCACCTGGGTCAGGTCCATGGCTGCCATGGCTGCCATGAACTCGGCCAATCCCAACACCCCCAGAGAGAAGGCAAGTTGAAGTCCCCAGAACCATAAGCCTGGGGAACTCCACCACCTCCTAGAGAGCATCAAGCAGCCCGGGAAGGGCTGCCGCCACACAGCTGGGGGGACAGGTCAGCAACAGACCCAACCGACCTCCCAGGCCCATCTCAGGAGGAGGGACTCACACCCGCCTATCTGGGAAAGTGGCCTCCCTTGGAAACAGAGTCTCCCTGATAACTATGGCTACCCCTCCGCCCCTTCCCTGAGCTCGAGACCGGTGCAGCACCCGGAAACCTGGGGGGCATACATCACACAGAGGGACACCCCTCCGGTCCCAGCCAGTCTCGTATACATGCCAGATCCGGCCTCCTCCTTGATAAGCTCAGGAGGGGTGACTTATTAGTGACGGATCTGGCATTTACATACACCAGCTTAAGCTCAGGGACCACATCTCCCAAGACCCCAGGGGAACGGGTAGAGACCTGAGGGTCAGAGCGCATCACCGCTCGCAAACAGCTGTGATTATCTGTTATCTATGATTATCTGTTATCTATTAATCAATTAACAACTGCAATGATTCACTTAACAAGTGTGGCAAGGAAGGCTGTAAAGTGAGGCAAAATTCACTTAACAACTGTCTCACATACAAAAGAAATTTTGAGCTCAATTGTGGTTGTAACTTGAAGATTACCTGTATGAGGGCTAATCCACACAACACACTGAGCCAGGAACCAAAATTTATGCACTGTAGTTTTGGAACCCAATTACACTGAGCCAAAATCAAATAAACCTCATGATGGCTCACTGCAAAATATAAACTCAAGCCATTCTTTTTCATGGGTTTCCTAGAATATTTGGGAACAAGGGGACAGAGTTTTGAATTAATTAGCTTCTGCGGCACTAGAATGACAGGGATTTGTCAACATATTCTTGATGCTTTAGGAACCCTCAGATGCAAGCTTTGTTTCATGCCCACCATACAAATCTCAGTATAGATATTTAATTTGTCATCCAACTTGAATCAATGGAGAGTGGTCAAATTGGTCTGGTGTCATACCACTATAGCAAACATTAAAAGACAGAAGTTCTGATGTATGGGATATGAAGATCATGATCTTAATGACTTTAACATGCTAACTCATCCACACACACACAAAAAGGTCTTCATATTCAGGAGAAATGGATATTATTATTACCTTTATTGTCAGAGTACAACATGTGTACAATGAGATTGGCTGAGCCTCCCTTCATGCACCCCCACCAACACAACTCACAGTGAGTACAGAAGTCCCTAACCCAGTCCCAATCTTATTACACTATGTGACATTGTTGCACAACAATCCAGCCAGTCCCTCATTAAGTTCTGTTATTTTCTGTTCAGAAGTCTGACAGCCCACGGGTAGAAACTGTTCTTCAGCCTGTTGGTGCGGCTGGCTATGCTTCTATATCTCCTACCCAATGGTAGGAGAGTGAAGAAGTGGGACCAGGATGTGAGTCATCCCTGAGAATTTTCCTCACTCTTCTAAGGCAGCAAGCCCTAGTGATGTCATCAGTGGTATCAGGGAACAGCCCATGATGTTTTGTGCTGTGCTCACCACCCTCTGTAATGTCTTTCTATATCAGTAACTGTCAAGCCAGCATACACACCATAATGCAAATGTGAGGATGCTTTCTATTGTGGACTGGTAAAAGGAGGTCATCAGTCGTTGTTCCACTTTATTCTTTCGCAAGACCTAAGGAAATGGAGTTCTGTTGGGCCTTTCTGGCCACCTGGGTTGTGTTGATTTTCCAGGTAAGATCTTCGCTGAGGTAGACTCCAGGAATTAAAGGAGGAAACTCTCTCCACACAGCCCCCCTTCATGTAAAGTGGGGTGGGTTCCTCTCTTCTTCCAGAAGTCTAACACCATCTCCTTTGTCTTGCTGATGTTTAGGTGCAGGTTGTTTTCTAGGCACCATGAGGATAATTTTTGAACCTCCCCCTGTATGTTGTTTCGTCTCCACCTGTAATGAGACCCAATATGGTAGTATCATCTGTGAACTTAATGATCACAGTGGATGGGTCAGACGATACACATCAGGTGTGTACAGTGAGTACAGGTAGGGACTGAGCACACAGCCCTGTGGGGAGCCAGTGCTAAGCTTCAGGGAGGTGGATGTGACAGACCCAGCCCTCACTGTTTGTGGTCAGTCCTCAGAAAGTCTTTGATCCAGTTCCAGATGGAAGAGGGAAAAATCCAAATCAGGTAGCTTTTTGATAAGAATGCTCGGCAGGATAGTATTGAAAGCCGAGCTATAGTCAATGAAAAACATCCTGACATAGGTTTCCGGGTTTCTCCAGATGGCTCGCTACAGAATGTAAGGCAGGGCATCATCTGTAGACCTGTTCCCCCTGTAGGCAAACTGATGTTTGTTAAAGTCTGGTGGGAGGCACATCCTAAGGTGTTGGAGAACCATCTTTCAAAGCATTTTGTCACTACTGACGCACGACTAATGTAGTCATTTAGAGAGTATTGCTGTTTTCTTGAACTGGGACAATATGGCTGTTTTCAAGCATGATGGAACACAGGCCGTTTGCAGGGAGATGTTAAAGATCTTTGTCAGGACCCCTGTTAATTGATCGGCACAAGTCTTTACCACTATCTCCAGCACCCCACCTGGACCTGCAGCTTTACTGGGATTCACAGCCTTCAGTGCAGCTGTCACTTGATGTTCATATAGGGTGAGTGGCTGGGAATCAGATGGCTGGCAGGCAGAGGCTATGGGGTCTGGTCTTTTCACCTCATAGTGGGTGAAGAAGATGTTTAACTCCTCTACCAATGAGGTGTCA